>CM065803.1:13148000-13783500 GCA_033398695.1 Orobanche coerulescens
TTAAGGGCCACAATTGAGGTAATATATTAGCTAACTAATTACCTTGAAATTCTAAGATATTAAATTGGACTTTTATATTAAATTGTCTATTATGTATTTATAATAAAGGTTCAATGGATCGATCGGGTGAGCCATGTTCGTCAGAGCTTTCAGCATCAATTATTGAGGCAAGTATTCTTGTCTATACGATTTATATTGTGTGAATTGAGGTTGTTTAACGAATATGTGATGGTTGTTCATTTTTTCAATTATGCATTATGCAAATCATCGTAGGTGTTACGTTATTAGATCGAGTTAGTGTCAGTTGTTGATTGACGTAGAAGTACGTCATTGGAGGCGAGATGTTGGTTAGATAGTACACTTAGACATGTGTTGAAATGTCTAGAGGATCATTGCGTCGTGTGGATTAAATCGTGTAAAGTCATCGGTCATATTTAAGTGGTGATAGTTCGTCATCGTGAAAGGAGTTGAGTCCGTAATAATGATTTGATTTAGTTGATTTTACTTATCAATGTGTAGTGAAGCGTCGAGGATTGTTAGGTTGTTGTGAAGTCGTGCGGTTGTGTCGTAAGTGCTGTTTGTGGTGATTGTTGTGTGTTGACGTATACTAGGGATAGTTGTTGTGTCAAATTCTTGGTAGTAATTACGTGTTGGTAATGTCCAATTCTAGCAAGTGCCTTAATTATATATATTGTGACTAGCAATCGAGACATGCAGTTTTGTAACGTGTGTGTTGTTGTTCTTCAACCCAGGGATGGTCCGACGGGGCCTCTGGGGGCCGATACTAATGGGTACGGCCGCGGAAGTGGTTTCCCACCTAGGAATGGTCCGATGGGACCTCTGGGGGCCGATACTAATGGGTACGGTCGCGGGTTACCAGGTGTGGTTTTCATCATGTGGTTGATGTTGATGCTTCCGATAATTGTGATATATCCGGAACATCACAATGTTTTTGTTCTCGATTTTGAGGTACATTATATATAGGATTTTGGTACTTGGTTAGAATGGCACTAGGATATGTGTCGTAATTGTTTAGCTCTTTGATTGTGAGGTTTTGGTGCTGGATAACGAACTTTGTTGTTGTTTTCATGTACTGTGGTTTGATGAGATTTTAGGTTGAGATCCCAACGGTTGTGTAAAGGTTGTTTTGTGGAAAATGACTTTGGGTCGAGACCCGTTTGTCTTGAGATGGTTTTGCAATGAAGGACTCGAGGTCCATAAAGATTTTCTATTTATAAAAATGTTTGTTACATGAACGAGATTTGGGTCGAGACTCTATTATTTTTAAAAAAGGTTTTATAATCTTGAACTTGAAGTCCCGAAAGACTTTCTGTCGTTTTCTAAAACTCCTGAGTTATTATATTATTTTCAAAGACCTAAGTTGCACCTTAAATATTGAAAACCTCCCGGGAACTTCTTTCACGATTGTTGTTATTCTAATATAACTGATATTGGTGTGATATATTTTGTATAGACTGAATACTTGTACTAGCCATTCAAATGCTAACCCCTTAAATGTGGGAAACACGTATCATACATTTCAGGTGTGCTTAGTTCGTTGGAGCAATCACAAGGACGACATGGAAGAAGACGAGACGCGATACTAATTAAGAGTTAAGAGTCCAGTTTGATGTTGTTGTATTGTTGAGTTATTTTCAGTCTTCTGCTGTATTATATTTTGACCCCTGTGTGGGTATGTACAATAATGAGTTTATATTTTGGGTTGATTTATCGTGAGACCTCATTGGTCAGTGTAATTAATATTTACCTTATCGGTCAGTGTTAGTAAGTTGTTTGACCGTGGCCGGTCAAATATTGTTCGTATCATGGTTGTTAGCCTGGTAGATCCTTATATAAAAAGGGTCTACGGCGTGTAATATTCCCGATAGATTCTGGGGGTATTACATTTATGGTATCGGAGCTTAGGTTGTGGAACCTAGGCTATCGGGTCGAGTCGAGTCGTGATTAGTCGAGTCGTGTTTTGTCGCGTCTTCCGAGTTGTCGGTTAACAAGTCGACTTGTGCGTTGTCATACCATGTCGTTCGTATTGTCCGTTGAGATTAGTATCGTAGGCGATCGTCATCTTCGTGCGACTTGTGGATGTAAGTCTCCCCTTTTATATATTATATTTTATATTTTGTGTTGCATAATTTTATTTGCAAGTAAGAGGTAAGATAGAAACTGTATTTGATGCTTGTGGTATATTACGTGTGTAATAATTGGGATATACTCGTAGATTGAGTTTTGATTGGTACAATGTGTTGTGGAAGTTTCTGGACATTAATGTGTCCCAGGAGGTGTATTGACGACAGTGATTGTCGGAAACAGAAACTGATGGTTTTGATGTATGTTTGAATTTAAGATTATATTCATGAGTGGTATAGGTTAGTATGATGATCTGAATGATATATGTGCATGTGTTTGGGAACCGGATATGTTTGACTAATTGTTGCTAATTACTACAAACGTAGTAATATTGATAACTGTGTTGGCTGCGCATGTATTTAAAATGTATCTAAAAATTTCATAGACTCGAGTATGTCGTGAAAATCAAATCTTCTAAAACATTTTGCTAGTACGGTTAAACGACAATTAGTGTGAATTTTTGAAAATTTCTGAAATTTTGGACAAGCCGGCCGTATATTTTCAAATAAGATAGTTGATTGATTGTTTCTTGCTACTAGGCATGGCAATTTGACCCGCCCCGCCCCGAAACCCGCTCCACCCGACCCGGCCGGGGCCGGGGATTCCCCGCCAAACCGGGTACCGGGGCTGGGTCCGGGGATACTCCATTTCAAAAAACCGAGGATGGGTCCGGGGTAGGATGGGGTCTCGACCCGCCTTGACCGATATATATATATATATATATATAAATATATATTAAAAAAATATATATTTTACTATATATATATATATTAATAAAAACTATATATTTATTAAATACATATATTAAAAAAATTATATATTTTATATTAAATCGAGCGTTGACCGGGGGTTGACCGGGGTTTGACCGGGGGTTGACCGGGGTTTGACCGGGGCCGGGGGAGGGTATCACCGGGGCGGGGCCAGGGCCGGGAATGGCGATCCCGCCCCATCCCCGCCCCGTTGTCATGCCTACTTGCTACTTCAATGTACTCTCATCGTTAGCTATATCCGCTGCACGTGTATTTTTAAATGACTCGTAAGTATTTTGCAATCGGAGTTAAATTGGAAAATTGTCGTAACTATTTTATTGGTACGCGTAAGCGGTGACTTAACATATGTTTTGAAATTGTTGACTTTTGTAGTCCGGGCTTTGCATTTTCAAATGAGATTTTTATAACGGTACTTAGAAAATCGATATTTGGAGAGTATTTACATTATTGAAAAATATTACCGACTTTGCCCTTTGGCGTACTTGCAAATGACTTTTTGAAGAATTTTATAAACTTAGATATGCCTGTGAAAAATTGAATTCTAAAAATATTTTGTCGGTATGCATAAGTAGTGACTTAGCATATACATTGTTTTAATTAAAAACGTTTTGAGTTTTGAAAAGTGATCGTGCACTTTCTTAGAAACCTTGCGACGGAATATGAAGGATATGTTTTGAAGTACTTCTGATATTTTATAAAATGTCACCACTGTTAATCATTTGTCATATTTAAAAGGATTTTTTTTTAAAGTGATTTTTGCCAATTGATTCTATTTTCTAATAACTCGAGTAAACGATTTTAAAATCTTTCACGACATAAAATCTTTATATTCCAAAAGAAAAAGAAAAAAGTGAAAGATAAAAATCTTACTCGACTCAAATTTTAAAGTTCGAATTTGGAAAACTTTTGTGGGGAGTCAGTTAGCACATACTGATTTCAGCATTGGCGCACGCTGATGAATCCGGACAGAACATTTGGTTATTATAGTTCGTTAACACACGTTAACCTTAGGCTTAGTGTGCCTTAAGATGCAGTGTGTGCGTAACGTAGGTTAATGCTTAAACGAGGGACTAGTCGGAACTAAGGTGACTGTGTGTGAGATCAAGATGCTTGAGATATTTGTCGTGTTGTAGTCCTCATTGTGTAGTTTTGGGTCTTGTGCTCAAATGAGGCGTTTATGATCTATGGTTTATAGTTTTGATAAAGCTACCCGATGTGTCATAATACTGTGGGATCGTGACCCACGATACCAAAAACCGTGTTAATGATCTTGTGATACTTGAGATTGTAATTCATCATATTAAGATGCCTAGGAGCCGAGATATATATTGCTACTGCATAGTTGCTACTTTAGAGTATGTCACATCGTGTCAATTGAATCAAGAGAAACTGATGAATCAATTCATTTAAAATATTTGGAGTCGATATCATGAAATAGTCGATGACATGGCAAGTTTGAGGGATGAAACTTATTTTAAGTGGGATAGTATGTAATACCCACGCTTTTTATTTTATTTAATGGCAAAATGACCAAAATGGGACCTCAAGTTTGCTCATTTTAGCAGTTGAGGACCTCCTTTTTAAAAGGTATCATAAAAGGCTCTATACTTTGATCCGTCATGCCACGTTAGGACATCCCTCCAAACTAGTCCGTTAAGTGTTAAAAATCATCCTACAAGGCAGTTAAGTTACACATCATAATTCCACATCATCTGATTTTAAATATTAAACTGGTTAATGCGATTTATTTTTCATTCCCTTGACTTTCATTCATCTTCTTCGACCGTTTATTCATCGTCTTCATTCATCGCGCTGGTTCTTATATGGCGATTTAGACTTCAGCCTGTGAATCTTGCACAGTACGACATTCGATAGCTCCCAGGAAGGCGATACGAGTACGAAGGAAGGCGATACGAGTAGGAAGGCGACTGTGTCGAGCTTGGTTAGGGTTTCAACAACATATGTTGGGGCTTTTACTGCTAAGAGGTTAGATTATCTGACATAATATCTCTCGTGTTTTCTGAATACATTATGGGTGACAAGTTTACCATTGTAATACATCATGGCGGGGAATTTGTTGAAACACAAGGGTTATTTCTCCAAAATATGACCAAGATGTATATTGGGGGGCAGATCAAAACTCTAAGAAACATTGATGTGGACTTAATCTCTTACTTTGAGATCTTAGGACATGTTAAGGACTTGGGGTACACTGACTTGTGCAAACTTTATTTCAAATCCCCTTTAGAGTCAATTGAATCTGGGTTGAAAATGATGTTCAATGATGACCAAATCCCTATGTTCTTAGAAGCTGGAAAGGAAACCAATAGGGTCATGGTTGATGTAGAACATTTGTCTGATGGGGTTCAAAATGAAGATGTCAATGTTGAAGCTACAGTAAACAATGAATGTGCCACAGGTAGTGCTAGGGATGATACTATATTTGAAGATGTGCAAGAATTTGATGAAGACATAGAATTTGATGACCTAAGTGACATAAACAGCATGGAACATTGTTCAGGTGATGATGATGAGGAATTGCATTCCATTAGGAAGAAGTTATTAGAAATGAGAAAAGAAATGGATAAGTTAAGAATGGAAAAAGATAAACTTGCATCATTGGGGGTTGATCCAAAAACAATCGAACTGTTCCATTGCTAATGGACCATGTTGAATCTAGTGCACATAATGAGGGTTATGAGTCGAACCACTGCATCCAGTTGATTATCACACCGCAATCGAAAGTGATGATGATGCCGATCTTGATTCAAAAGCAACTAAGATTTCTTACCCAGTTTTCAACCCAAAAATTGACATCCAAAAAATAAAGTTTGAAGTGGGATTGAGGTTTTCCAACCCTAAGCAACTAAAAGAAGCTGTTAGAAATTATGCAGTAGTGAATGGTTATGCTCTGAAGTTTGTAAAGAACAAACCCAATTTGGTTCAAGCTGGCTGCAAACAGGGTTGCCCTTGGAAGATGTATTGTAGTTGGATGAATAAAGAAAAATCTTTTCAAGTAAAGACCTTAGTTGATTACCACAAGTGTTGCAGGGAGGATAAGGTTAAGATGACCACCTCTTCTTGTTGGTAAAAATATATGGTGATAAGATTAGAAATAACCCTAGCTGGAAGACAAAGGACTTTAAGAGGGAAGTAAATGAAAATTACAAGATGACTGTGACAAAATTACAGTGTTACAGAGCTAAAAAGAAAGCTTTAGGGGAAGTTGAGAATGGTCTTAAACAGCATTACTCTTATATTAGGAGTTATGGGAGAGAAATTCTGAAATCTGATAAAAGAAACACTGTCAGAATAAGTGTGCACAGAGATGGGACCTAATGGAGTTGCTGTTTTTAAGAGAATATATATATGTTTTTATGCTTTGAAAAAGGGTTGGATTGATGGTTGTAGACCAGTGCTAGGATTGGATGGATCATTTTTGAAGTCCTATTGTTGTGGTGAAATCCTGACTGCTGTTGGTAGAGATGCCAACAACCAGATGTTCCCTGTGGCATGGGCTGTTGTGGAAGTGGAATCAACTAATTCATGGAAGTGGTTTGTAGAAATTTTGAAGGATGACCTATGTTTGGACCAAGTAATTGGTCTCACTTTAATTACAGGTAAAATTTGTTATTTTCTTGTTTTATTTACTTGTGTCTTCTGTAACACCCCCAAAACCATCCGGGATATTACAGCGCCGTGGGTCCCGCGCCGGAATCCACCAAGCTAAAAACCGTTTACACAACCAATTCAAAAACGCCAAAAGGCTGATGACGGTAATATTTTAAATACTCAAATATTTTCAAAAGCATAGTTCTCAAATACCGTCATAAAATACCATTTGAAAATACAAGGCGAAGTGCCAATTCTCGATAGTTCAAAATGTACATTAAGCTACCACTTAAACGTACCGATAAAATAATTTGGGAAAAAGAGTTTGACGAAAATAACCCAAGTTTGTAAAATGCCCAAAAGACCATTTTGAAAATATACACACGCAACGGATAAAAACACAGTTCAAAATACACATTTGCAGCGGAAATGAATAACCAGAAAAGAAATACTCGATACTCCAAAACATGCCACCGCCAGTATCACATCGGGAATCTCATCCCTTCACGACCGCTACTAGCTCGATCTCCGAGTACCTAAAAATAAAGCCCACGACGGGGTCAGCCACAATACTCGATAATGATAACGATCACATCATCATAAATAATTACATACCAATGTAATAATACTGTAAGAATACTACCAATGTAAACTCACCGTCATAACCTTACCAATCCATGGCAATCCATACCAAATCGATCCTTACCATAATTCACATTTCGCATCCTCGAATGACGAAATGAACTTAACAACAATTATCTGTATTGAATTTCAAAAATACCAACAATCCTCAAAACATCATCATAACTCATAATCATGAAATAATTCATCTGTGCCAAATCCTGTCCATCGGATTACACAATCAAAACTCAACCTGGATAAACCAATAGTACCCAACATATATGTAGATCAACTACCATATGATAATGATAACAAATCCCGAACATCGACGTACAGTCTGAATGCTTATACGATCAATAACCAGATCAACCGATAAATCAACTGAGAATATCATCGACATGATAACTCCAATACGACCAACCCAAGGTCAAAGTACAACTGAAATTATCATCAACATGATGAATTCCAATACGATCGACAAAGGATCAACAATAACCGAGAATACCCTCAACATGGTAAACTCCAAATGATCAATAAAGATTGATGTTAACCGAGAATACCCTCAACAAGGTAGACTCCAAATGATCAACAAAGATCAACAATAACCGAGAATACCCTCAACAAGGTAGACTCCAAATGATCAACAATAAAGGATCTCAAAGAAATAACTCTGACTGTCGAACATACCCCTCGGGCGTATGAACAACCAGTCGCAAACCGTCGAACATATCCAATCATACATGGATTATGAACGACCCAATAATATGGCTCAAAAGATGGACATCACAGTACGCCCGATCCGGAAATGTGTCCGTGCACAAGCCACCCCGGGTATCGATCAAATACACGTGTGGTCTTGTACCTAATTAGCCTCACGAACTACGTCTCGTGTGCACGGTTCAATGCGGAATAATATCAACATATAACCATCATGTGCCCGGCTAAAAATCCTACACAGTAACCAATCGGAACGCAGATATGATTCCAGATATGTCACGATGCAACATGACAACGAAACTCAAAGAATTACATATCCAATAAGGATCAAAAGACTCACCGAAGTGAACAACCACGATGTGACAAAGAAAAGTCGACACGACTAATCAATAATCAAAACAACAATCCTGGGATCACAAACCCCAAAGGATAATCCATACGATTAACAATATCAGACAACAGTTCTGGGATCAACATCCCTCGATGAGACGATCAACACAACCATTAATACCAACAATAGTCCTGGGATCAACACCCCTCAACGAACAACCAATACGAATCTCAATATACGAAGCCTCAACATACAACATATACAACAACTCGACATAATAATTATCTCATAACTGAACATAAATTACCTCAAGGCCGAAGATAACATCCTCTCCACGAACAACATCCCTGAACGAATACACAGTTGTACGAATAATCTCAAATAAGGTACCATCCATTCAATACCAATAAACCTTTATCCCGATACTTATGTCATCGCGATAATTATTCTCGATATCCGATATACTATACCCTTGACCAAAAATAACTCACGTCTTCCTTGAACACGATTAAATCATATACCTTATGATTTAATGCAAACCAGAGCACGATATACAACTCATTAACCGATAACTTACCTTTCTAACAACATTGCTATACGAATTATAAATGAAATGAAAATGAAACCATTCATCAAATATTATAAACTGAACAAGTATAAACTTGTCTCGATACCGATACCACGAAGCTGTTACCAGAATCCATTGCCTTCGTCTCCGAGCTCCTCAGCCCCGACCAAAAGCAACCTACGAACTCTCCAACCTTGACCGCAACACAACGGCCATAATCAACGCTCAATTATCGCGACCTAATGCAATAATCAAATGACAACATATCCGATAATAATCAATAACCAGTATAACCAACCAATCAAACTCAACGGTTCAACAATACCTCGATCATTTACAAAACCGAACAATACAACTCAAACAATTATGAACTCATATCAACAATACAAGCCGAAATCCGATAAATCATAATTATCAATCAATAACCGATCAATAACCCAACAGTTCCATAATATCTCGATTAAACACAGTCTTAAACAATCCAGTTTAAACCATCACGAATTCATAATCACAACACGAAAATACTACACTGTCTGCCTACTTAGCGCGCGTTAAACGCACAACGTAGCGTGCGCTAAGTTGTTCCCGTTAGCGTGCGCTAGCCAGTAAGCTTAACGTGCGTTAATGCTACACAGTTGCATGCATTCCAAGCATCGACTAACACTTTGCGACTACGAATCCGAATGAAAAGGAAATCATACTCCAAGATTAACAATAAATTTTCCAGATTCAATCTCATCATCATGATCCATATCTTATCATACGAACTCAATCACTACAATCAACATAATGTTTAGTTTCAATTATCTTATCCATGTTAATAATCAAACCAACATATATCCTTCCTCTTTGATGTGATATATATCCAAGAACACCAAGAATACCATGATTCCATAATCATGTTCATGACAACCATCATAATCCGATATGCTAACATGTAATTAATCACCTAAGCCATATATATCCGTATATCATCTTAACATCAAATCCGAAATGAAGGGAGATTTAAATCGACATATCTCCTGAACACCATTCAAAACCATACGAAACATATCAATATCCGCATACCAACAATAACATCAACGTTACTCAGGAAGCTATCACGAAATCATACTTGTCAACTCATTAATATGATAATCATCATCTCAAGAACACCAATATTCAATCCCCAAAACGAAATCCAAAGTGAAGATTAATTACCTCTTTGAAGAAAATGATGGATTATCAAGGTTGAATCCGTTCCCAATCATTTCCAAGCTCCAAATGTTGATAAGGACGCTCAACTCCATCATAATCCAGTATTTGGAACCTCAAGACTCTCTCTATGAACTCCATTCCAAGACTCATTAATAATTTCAAGAACAAAGCTTTGAATCCATGCTCTCCATCTTAATCTCGTTAAAGATCATCATCTCAGAGTGTTTTAGGAACTCAAGTACCTCCCAAAGCTCTCTCTATCGAGTGAAAGGAAAGAAATGGACGAAAATGCTTCATAACACCCGTCTGTCCCCTTTTTATAAAGTGTATTACTAGCGTGCGCTAAACCTTATGTTTAGCGTGCGCTACGGCCTTAGCGTGCGCTAACCGACTTTGTTAGCGTGCGCTATCGCAGCCTAGAGGCCACTGTCTTGCCTCGAACATGAGCTTACGTACGTAATGCCCATGCATTAGCATACGTAACTTATACTGTTTAGCGTACGCAAGTCCTTGCATTTAGCGTGCGCTAATATCAGTTGACTTGCTACAGTCTACGTACTGCATGTGCCTCCATATGCCGATCTGACGAGGATAAGATTCCTTTTGACCGATCTACAATTACCGTGCGCTAAGCCTCATGCTTTAGCGTGCGCTAATACTTCAGGACAACAACCGTTGACTTACCAGAACGTGCGCCGAAAGTAGCCGAGTCCACACGCAGATTCCTTCCGATCTGACTGCATTTAGCGTGCGCTACATTTCGCCTCTAGCGTGCGCTAACCATGAACGATAGCGTGCGCTATACTTGAACATTAGCGCGCGCTAATCAGGCTATACTTAGCCATTTTCCAATTCTCCTCGTCCGTCTCGACATATCAAAATACGAACATACTGCATACTGAATACATGTACTGAATCCAATAACATCATCATACGATATATCCAATATCAAAAGTACGATAACACGATACGGTATCCTCAAAATAATTGTCGAACCACTACGACAGTTATACGAGTACAAATACAGCTGTCTCAGTTCTCAATTTATTTTATCCATACTGTATAGACACCAAGCCATCCAGTATATCTTAGATAAAATAACGCGAAAAATTCATACTGAAAATTCGGGTATTACATCTTTTACATGTATTATTTGTCATTGTTATGTTGTATTTGTGTTTCTTAACTTATGCATTATGTTGTAAATTTAGACCAATAGAAAGGTCTGGAGAATGCCATTGCTGAATTGTTACCACATTCTGAGCATAGATGCTGTGCAAGGCATATATACTCCAACTTGAGGAAAAATTACACTGGTAAAGTTTTAAGTGTTTTGATTGTTTTGTCTTGTAAGTTTTCTTTTAACTGGTTATGTTTTAACTGTTTTATTTGAAATGAAACACATGTTGTAGGCTCTGAATTGAAGAATCTATTCTGGAGGGCTGCTAAGAGTACAACTCCAGAAGAATTTGATGATGTTATGAAGGAGATAAAGGACATCAACTTGGATGCTTTTAATTGGATCAAAAGGCACAATCCCAGGTTATGGTGTAGAGGTTTCTTCTCATTCTTCTCTAAATGTGACGCTGTAGACAATAACATGTGTGAATGTTTTAATGGCACTATCATAGATGCTAGGTATAAGCCAATAATAGACATGTTAGAGGAAATAAGATGTGGTATAAAGGAGAGAATGGAAAGGAGAAGACTGATTATGGATAAATGGGATGGGGAATTCTGCCCTAGGATCATAGACAGGTTACAAAGAAATATTGCTGATCATAGGTTCTTTTGTACATCATACAATGGCAACTACAAGTTTGAGGTTACGATGGGGTTAAATGGCTATGTTGTAGACACCAAAGCTAAGTCATGTAGTTGTAGGATGTGGGAGTTGAGTGGCATCCCTTGTAGTCATGTCATTAGTGCAATTTACTATTTGAATGATCAGCCTAGAAACTATATTGATCCTATGTTGAGGGTAGAAAAATGCAAATTGGCCTATGCTGAGTTCATGAGCATAATGAATGGTAAAAACTTGTGGCCCAAGGATGACACAGACCCTATACTTCCACCTCCACAAAAAAGAATGCCTGATAGGCCCAAAAAGGCTAGAAGGAAAGGTGCACATGAAGAATCTAAGCATAGTGTAAATAAGGCCAGAGTGAGTGGGGCTATAAGGGATGTTACTTGCAAAAACTGTCTTCAGATAGGTCATAACAGAAGGACTTGTAAGCAGGCACCATTTACAGGAGCAAAGGTAAATATGTTACTTATGATTTGTTGTAGCCTATTCCATTTACATTATAACCAAAATTTAATCATTTTGTTCTCATGAAATCAGGCGCCAAAGAAGAACAAACCAGCAAGTGCAAAGAATGTTAGTAAAAAGAATCCTGGCAAGGGTCAAGCCTTTAAAATGAATCAACTTGCTGACTCTCCACAAATCTCATATGTGGATCAGCAGTCACAACCAACACAAACCTCAAATGAGGCTTCAACACCAGCTCACAATACAAGGAACATGTCCTCACCAGCACACAACACAAGGAACAAAAGACAAGTTCAGGGTTCAAGAAAAAACAACATTGACACAATGAAAAGGAAATTTAAGAAGAAATGAAGTCAGGGTGTTTTATTTTGTTTTCTTGTTGGTTGTTGGGTACTTTTTGGTTGATGTATTAAGTATGTGGTACGGTTTCCTTTTTGTCAATGTTGTAGTTGGATACATTGTTGGTATGCTTTATTGAGGTCTGTAAAACTACTAAGTAATTGCAATATCAGTTTATTTCTTATCATATTGTAACTTTTTCAATTAGGTGTTGGTGTGAAAGATTACAAAGTCGCATTTAAAGTGCCAAATTACCAACATACAGACTACTATTACTGATTCTTTAACTTTTACTTACTTAACATGAGTAATATCGAACTTTCCATGCATTTGAAATTACCAATATGAATACAACACCAAATTACCAAAACAAAGTATTTGAAATTATAAACATAAAAAAGAGTACAATTGAATCAACTTAACATAGTTTCACTAAAAGAGTACAATTGAATCAACTTAACAGAAAAAAAGAGTACAATTGAATCAACTTAACAGAAAAAAGAGTACAATTGTAAACACAAATCACACAAATCCTTCATTACACTAAAAGTCTCCAAGAACCATAGTTTCATCAACTTAACATAGCAAATAAAATACAAATCAAACAAGCAGTAAACATAAAAAATTTGATCTTTAAGACCAACAATTTCATCTTCAACTCTGAGTTACTCTTCTTTTCAATTTCAAGTTCCTTTCTCAAGTCAGCCAATTCACCCTTCAATTCAGTGTTCCTTTCTGCAAACCATGCTTCTCGATAACTCTTGTACTCTGCTTTCGATGTTCCTATATCATTCACAGCCCATTGAAAGAAGGAACAAGGTGACTTATCCTTAACACCATAATTACCAATATCACAGAATCATTCACCAAAGTACAAATCTTGTATTCAGAAGACACGAGAGATATTATGTCAGAGAATCTAACCTCTTAGCAGTAAAAGCCCCAAAATATGTTGTTGAAACCCTAACCAAGCTCGACGCGGTATCTTCCATACTGTTCGTACTCGTATCACATCGATTGTAGCTATCGGAAGTCGTACTGTGCAAGATTCACAGACTGAAGTCTTAATCGCCATATAAGAACCAGCGGTATGAAAGTGCAGCGATGAATGAAGACGATGAATGAACGGTCGAAGAAGATGAATGAAAGTGAAGGGAATGAAAAATAAATCGCATTAACCAGTTTAATATTTAAAATCAGATGATGTGGAATTATGATGTGTAATTTAACTGCCTTGTAGGACGATTTTTAACACTTAACGGACCAGTTTGGACGGATGTCCTAACGTGGTATGACGGACCAAAGTACAAAGTCTTTTATGATACCTTTTAAAAAGGAGGTCCTCAACTGCTAAAATGAGCAAACTTGAGGTCCCATTTTGGTCATTTAGCCTTATTTAATTTGGTTGTCGTGTGGTTACCAATATATTTATTTATTTTATTTCTAATAGCTGAGCATTCTCTTGAACTATTTTTTGAATGATATTTACCTTTTTGTGTGGTCGTTAATTATTAAATGTAGCCTCTGCATCGTACGTCTCGTCCCGTTGGAATTAAATTCGATTTTAATTCACATTTTTAAAAAAATGATACCTAAATTAGTGGTTGATATCGATTATGATATTTTTGGGTCTTTCAAACACTATTAACCTAATTTATTTTTCCCCCATTTTAAAGTTTGGGCTAATTGTCCCACCACCAACACCTCCCAACTTATCTGTATAATAGGTCGAGAGGGAAGGTTTTCTTCATTATTTTTCCTCTTCCTTTTTCCGCTTTGCACTTTCCTCTCTCTCCCAACAATAAATTCATCTCTTTCATTCACATCGGTGGCCGATTCGGAACTTCTCTTCCTCTTTCATGGCAGCGATGAACGATGGAGGTATGGGATGGATTTTCGACGGGACTCAGTTGCTCAGGCCAGGGACGTGAGTGGTCGCGGAGGTGAGGACCATCGACTGTTGTAGTATGCGGCGGCTCGGGGAGGGTTTCCGGTGGTGGCGACGTGGGTCAGGACTATGCTGGCCGTGAATTTCTGGCGTGAAATCTGGCCAGGTTGAGTCGGCTTTGATTCCGCCGGGACCAGTGGTTGTCGGATCTGGATCCGGACGGTTTTTGGACGGTTAGCGATGATGGCTCTGGAATTGGAAATAATCGATTGTGTTTCCGGCGTTGACTTAGGTACCTCCGGTCGTGGCCAGAACTGATATAGGAAGCGACGGCGGGAGTTGGGTTTCCGATCGGTTTGTGTGTAGGTGTAGTGGGTGTTGGTGTGTCTTTGTGTGCATACCCGTGTGTGTGAGTTGTGTGTGTGTGTGCGTGTGTGTGTGTAAGTATTTGTGTGTGTGAAGTTGTATATGTGCGGTGCGGGTGTGTGCAGCGTGTGTATGTGTGTGTCTGGGTTGTGTGTGTGCTATATATATATATATATATTACTTATCCCCTTAATTTAATGTGGAAGGGGAATTTAATTGTAACTTTTAATTGTAAATATATGAAGAGACTATTTTAATTGTAACTTTTAATGTAAATAAACTAATTTAAATACAAAAGTTATGATAAACATCACAATGCAAATGCACCTTCTAATACACAATGTGATTAAAATGAACTTTTAAATGATAGTATAAATTACAAGATGGTTAAATTTTAGCTATAAAATCTTAGATACAATCGGTGCATCGCACGGGTTGAATAAACCAAAAACAACCCCAGAGCAACATACGGGTTAGTAAAGCCTCATTTCATATAACTAATTACATAGACTAAAATAAAAGGACAATAACAATAAAAAAGCATATAAACTTCTCTAAAAGGCATTTAAATTCTGCCATATACTCATTCAACCGTCTGCCCCAACATTACGTACAAAATACGTGCACCTTCTAATACACAAGGTGATTAAAATGAATTTTTAAATGATAGTATAAATTACAAGATGGTTAAATTTTAGCTATGAAATCTTAGATACAATCGGTGCATCGCACGAGTTGAATAAACCAAAAACAACCCCAGAGCAACATACAGGTTAGTAAAGCCTCATTTCATATAACTAATTACATAAACTAAAATAAAAGGACAATAATAATAAAAAAACATATAAACTTCTCTAAAAGGCATTTAAATTCTGCTATATGCTCATTCAACCGTCTGCCCCAACATTACGCACAAAACACGTAGATATTCAATCACAGACCGTGCATCACACGAGTTGGATAATGCCTCGTCAAATTAAGAGTTTTACATGTTAATTTTGATTGTAGATGACATGTAATTAAAATTATACATTGAACCCTGTATTTAGTCCAGCGATGCAATTAAAATTATTAATAATTAAAATTATAAATTGAACTCGATATTTAGCCAACGTTGCAATTAAAATCAAATAGAGATAATATCATATTAAGAGCTTTACAATGTTATTCGACTGTAGATGACATGTAATTTGATAACTCTTCGCACGAACTTGTATCTTACACTATTCTTTATTTATCAAAATTTTGAAAGGTCATTTAACTATTAATTTGTTGATTATTTTGAAGAACATTTAGTTGATAATTAAATTACTAAAGTATACTCGCTCTGTTCCATAAGAGTGTGTGTTCGCTCTTTATAGATACGATCTTTAATAAAAATTAGGTAGTAGTGGATATAAGTGGATAAGAGTTCCATTTTTTGCTGTAGGTATATGTTAATTATTGTTGTTGAGTAATTAAAGGATAAAGAGAGATAAATTTTGGTGTTTTTGTAAATAAGTTGAAAAGGTGTTAGTAAAAATTATCAGAGGCATTTTCTAAAAACAGAATGAACACACTCTTGTGGGACAAATGAAAATGACAAATTGTGCACACTTTTGTGGGACGAAGGAATATTAATTATATTTTATTTCAATTTCATAATATTTAGTATTTCTAAGTCCCAGTGATTTATAGATATAAAATGATTTTTTTTTATTCTAGAAATATTTCATACACTAATTTAGATATTAAACACATGACTATTAAACTAATCTATTAGTAAATTGTAAAATACAATAATAAATATAAATATTAAATTAAATATTTTGAAAGAAATACATTAATCAATTGTGACACATGGTAATTCCAGAAAATGCTTGAAAAAATCTTATGTTCCACAACTTGAGAGAACTAGCTCAACTTTTTAATTGTAAATTTGGACAAGAAAAACGGATAAATGCATATAATTCAAAACTTGATAAATAATCAAACTTATTATAAAAATATCATTATAATAATCAGAGCGAGAAATTATTTAAAATAATTTTCTTATACATATATATTGTGTGGGTGTGTGTCCGTGTCTATGTGTGTGGGTTATATATATATATATATATATATATATATATATATATATATATATATATATATTGTGTGGGTGGGTGTCCGTGTTTATGTGGGTGGGTTATGTGTGTCCATATTTGTGTATATATATTGTGTGGGTGTGTGTCCGTGTGTCTATGTGTGTGGGTTATGTGTGTGTACCATATTTGATTGTATGTGCTGTTATATATATATATATATATATATATATATATATATTGTGTGGGTAAGTCTCGTGTTTGTGTGTTTTTGTGTCTGCGTGAGCATGTGTGTACCGTGTGTCTATATATATATATATATATATATATATATTAGTTTTTTGGTCCGTGCAATGAACGAGATTATCCATGTATGATTCAGACCATATTGTATGTATTTGAATTGGAATTCTATTAATATTGGAGTTATTTGTTTAGATTCGAGTTTTTTTACTTGGATATGGTTATAATAATTTTGGTCTGTTCTTTACATATTGGTGTCATGTTACATATTCATTTTATTTTTTTGTAGCGATATTTTTTTGAATCTAGACTGCTTTTTAATTACATATTAGTTAGTTATGCAAGATATTAACTTCTAAATAAATTGGCAGTATAAATTTATATATGATTTATTTATTTATTTATGAAATATATAATAGTTGCAGTTTTGGTAGCTCTTTCTACAATGATATTTTGCACACATGCAAAATCCCTTTTTTTGGTTCATAAAATATATGTTGTATTCAGTTTATTTGGTTAGGCAAAGAGCGTCCGAAATTGAAAGTTATGTTGGGAAGAAGAAATGCAACTCATATAATTGACTGAAAAAGGACATAAACCAATCCCTCGTTAAAGGACATTACATATTTTGTGGGAGACCAAATGCACCACATCTTTACATATTTAAACAACTCAAAAACATGCAGTGAGACATATACATCCCAAAAAAAAACCTAACTTAATAGTGCCTTCATCCGCAAAAGATAGTATCATTTTTCAGTTTCACAAAGATTAAGAAAAGCATTTAACATACTTTGTATAATCAAAATAATGCCCAATGTTCCATTTATACTTTTATTTACACTTCCAAATTGATCACCTCATTAAGCCCTACGTTGACTAATGACTTTGGAAGATAGGTAATGCCTCATGGAAGAACAAGGAAAAAAATAAACACACCTCTAACTAAAAAAGGGACCATCATTTTGGGACCAAACAAAGGACGCGTGACTATGAAAACGGGAAGGAGGGAGTAGTCTAAGACAGAATAGGAGTGTTTCAGGTAAAGCTATAGATTATTATTACTAATACCTTAACATTTAACCATTTTCTCCGATAATAAATAGGTAAATCATATATAATTACTATCTAAATTAGATAAGCTACTATTTTTTTTAATTAACTAAACGGATTAATAAACAATTAAACTGAAACGACAGATGTGCAATGAACAATGCTACAATTTCTTTTGAATAAAGAAAATTAAGTCTTTTAAAAACTACATTCGAGACTGCCGTGAATATCGCATTCTGCATAACCCGCGGATTCTTTTGAAGCACTCCACAACCAGTGCAAAGCCCAAATATATCAAATGCAAAAGGTATAAACACGTGTTGGTTATCAAGGCACGTTTTCTCGTGTTTGGTTACTATTAACACAATGGCGTACTGCAATTACAAAGGATCATATTTGTATTATTGTGGGCCTGAGTAACCAATTCAAACGACTCTATAAGCCTTTAAAAGTCAAGCGTAACTTTAGTAAAATTTTCCCAATGTCCAAAATCATCAAATAGCCTAACAAATTAATTAAAATTATATTTATCAAATATTCAACAACAAAGACAAACTAAACATACCTACTTACTGTATATAAGTTTGTGCAATTCACAAGAACAAGCATCACAGTGAAAAAAAACAGCATACATTAGTCAAATTGTAGATGAATTACGTTCACAAGTGGAAAAAAAAGTCACCTAAATGCAAAAACAGTGTCGGCTCTGATATGCAATCACAAGAACAAGGCGGACATGAGGCGGCCAACGCAGTGGAATAAGTTCGGGGATGCCTCTCAACGTAACAAATCAACAATAATTCCACGAAAACCAACACCACTCTCAGCACCATGACACGGGGTATTTTTGATCATGTATTAACTATTATTGAAATACCATAGACGATAAACAAAAAATATTATATGAAGTAGACATATTTTATATCTTTCAGGAAAAAGGAAATAACGTGAGAAAATGAATTTACAGATATGCTATACAAAAACTATGTTAACAAGTTTGGTAACAACCACAACCAAGTCGGGAAATATTTAAAACCAACGGAAAAGTAAAATAAAAATCTTAAGCATATACATGCAGGAATTAAGGCCGGTCGATGTCTGATTAAACAGGCAGACAACAAAGTTGAGTCACTCAACTCTTTTTGCTTTCAAGGTTCGCCCGCGAGATGATGTATTGATGTGTGCATCAGGGTTAGGATGCTCTGAAATGAAAAAGATGCTGTAATATATATTTTGTGAATGCATACATGCAGAACATGTTGATAAGAAATTACCTTTGGTTGTTGGTGGGAGTGTTTTTGTCTTGTTTTTGGGCGGTGTGGAGGTTTTGAAGGTATCTGTGGAAGAAAATGAAATTCATGTTTAACATTTTTTGAAACCAAAAATATACGGAGATTACTTTCAACAGAAATTTGTAATGAGGTTAGATGTTTCCTGAATCGAGAGACTGGCTATGTGCCACAACGGAAAAAATGTAGGATTGTATGGAGCACAAGAATATTTTCAGCGAGAAATTTGAATAAACACGTGCTAGTACGACGGAAATGTAGAACTGTCAAACCAAACATTGTCATCAAGTAGCCCTGCCATATAACTGCTTTTATTCAAGTGAAACTATCAATACAATATTCGGTATGGCGCTAGAGAAGACTTATAAAAAAAAGGTTTTATCATTTGGCCAATAAGAAATAAAACATTTATCCTCTTCAAAATAAATCCCCAAAATAGGGCAGCTAATCTGGAAAGCTGGACATTAGTACGAGCACTTTACCCGAAGATTTGATCGATTCGAACCTGATTATGAAACCAGTCCTCTAAAAAAATTTCAAAACCAAAATCATCATTTAATTAGGCAATCCAAGCGTGCAAAGATGCAACGGAACACTGCGTTCCTTACTAAAACGTGAGAAGAATACAAGTTAAACGATGAATACAATAGCCCCGTCGTATAACCGATTTTATTCAAATATTATCACCAAATAGCTCTGCCGTATAACTGATTTCATTCAAGTTAAATGATGAATACAATATTTGGTATGGCGCTAGACAACATCTATATAAACAGGTTGTATCATTTGGCCGATAAGATATAAGACAGTTATCCCCAAAATAGTGCAGCAAAGCTGAAAATATGAACATTGCTGCGAGCACTTTACTCGAAGATTTTTAATAAATTGAGTATTAATATATGGAACATGGCTCATATGAACAAACATAGTCTATATGCCTGTCATTGTTATGTAGGGGCTATGAATGCGATATGCGGCTACAGTCTTCGAAAAACGCAGACATTAGACATACCTGCAGAGGATAAGGTGATTGTTCCAGTGTCGCAGACAGGCGGAGAATGTATTGGCTGACATTCCAGGGCTTGCATGGTATGTGACATTGTAGTTGTGCCATCCTGTTTACTAAACACCTTTGACTGAATTTTTACTTTCAGTTAGACTTGAGCCAGTTTTGAGTCAATGGAGTCTAATATTAAAGCTTCGTCCTGTAGGTTAACGTTGTTTGGAGTCAAATAAAATGTACTTTAAACAGTTTAGTTGGGAGCAGTAAGAATACTATTAAGAGGAGTTATTTACACTGGAATACTTTTCGAGAAAGTGATTTGCTGACATTTGCATGATTTCTTCGCCTTCGTTGCCAAAAACAGTAACCTCTATTTTGCCGGAATCATCATGTACTAAGAGAGAGAACCTGAATCTGTTGATACACGGAAAATATAATGTAGTCATTTGAGTAAATAATGTCAGTGTGAGGCAGAATGAGATTGTGTAATGTGTTGAACCTTAGAATGGCAGTCCTATTTTGTTGGCAAGAGTGGCAGTCGAACAGAGAGCTGTACTCGACAGTTGTTAAGCGGTGACATTTTTCGCAGCAAGGGTAGATAAAATGCTAGCGTCTGCGGGATAGTTTACCTCAGACGAACAGAGTGGTTCTCTCTGCCTGTAGGATATTTGAATTTTCATAAACGTAGTAATGGGCGAGGAAAATATTAGAGATAGGGGAGTCGGAGTAGGTGCAGTTGTATTTGATGTGTGCGGATTTGAGATTATTTTGGAAGTGTTTACCTGTTCGATTGTAAGGAGTGCCTGAACAGATATGATTGCCTGAGAATCTATACCAAAATTGGTCTGTGCTCTCTTGAAAACATTTCCTTGGTGTTGAAGTTCGTCGATCTTCTCTTTATGTATGGAATACCTGTCAAAAAATATGTTGTTATAATAAATGTATACAGCAATATAGGTACTTGGGAATATGTACTCCCCATTTCTGAAGTTCTTGGACACAACTAATTTTGGAGTTTACGAGGACAAGAGATGCAGATGTGGAGATATCTGAAAGTAAGTGAGAGAGATAATGGAATAGTAGAAAATATAAATGTGAGGTAATTGTTTTGTTATATATGATGATATTTAGTGAGCAGGGGCCAAGGGACAGCGATATTACTGTGATAATCCGTGACATTGAAGTTTAGAGCTGCTATAATGTAACACCCCCAAATCCTATTGGGTTATTACAGTGCCGTGGACCCCACGCCAGGAGATCCACCAGGCGAACATGACTAAAATACGTTAAATTAAACAACAAGGGAAAATCATAGTCCCTACCATGATATCCAACACAATATTCCGATGGGGAATTTCAACGACAAAAGTGGCCTACATGGCCAAAATGAAATACAACAGCATCCACGAACATCTGTTCGGGTAATACAACACGACAACAACTGACAAGACTGGAGTACACTCCAACTGACTGACCAACAATGAACAACTCGGACTAGTATCGCTCGAATGCCTCGTCGCCATCGTCATGCCCCTGTGCCTCAACTCTCTCCTCGCAAGCACCTAAAACATGAAAACATGTTCCGCACCCACTGGTCACCATCCAGATAATGAACATCAAATACATGTATAACATGATATGCATCCAAAAGCAGAATGAAACGGTATAATGATGATAATAATATGAGATGCTCACAAATCAAAGTAAGAACCGAGCATTCGTGAAATACTATGCCCACGGCATACTATTAATACCTGTTCGACAGGTTAGAACATAAGTGCCCAACGGCGAATCATAATCACAGAATACCACAAGGAATTACACGACATGAACCAAACCAGATCAGGATTAAATATGAATCACAATGCCCGGAGGCTCCAATGAATTTAACCAGACAATCACAAGGCCTAAAAACCACTCACCAAATCACAAATATCACAATCACATGAAGCCGAAACAAGTCATTATTGATTAGGGCGGGCCACGGCATGAAAGCCGTATCACAATTAGGGCGAAGCCACGGCATGAAAGCCGTATCACAATTAGGGCGGCCACGGCATGAAAGCCGTATCACAATTAGGGCGAAGCCACGGCATCCACCGTATCACAATGAATGATAGTGTCGCCTTGAGTCGGCCAACACGATGATAGTAACACACGGATAGACACCGTCCTTGACATCCCAAATTAACACCTCGATTGCCTTAAACGCCAACCGACAACAATGATGCAGCGGATGATTTAATACCTCGATTGCCTAAAACGGTCAATCGACAACAATGATACCATAAATGATTGAACACTTGATTTGCACGAGAACGGCCAATCGATAACAATGATACGATGAATGATGCCTCGGCACCTTTAATCGATTACCGACTTACGAAGATGAGAAATGAATAAGCCAATGCCTTAAATCGGCTGTCGCATGCTTTTAATGACAATCCGAACAGAATAACAATGATCTCAACGATATCTTAAATTGACATCTATATTAACAACAATCGATACATCGATACCGCGAACCGGCTATCGACAATGACATTAATAATGAGTATCACAATGCCTTGAATCGGCCGTTAACGAACAACAATAACATTTGGCAAAATTGCCGAAAGGTATCGTATCGAACGATCTCTTGATATCAATGAATTCATGAAGAGACTAAGTCTCGGAATGATACAACACATTCATACACATACATGATGACATTAGCTCAATGACCAGTACAAGTATAAAACTTGCCTCAAACCGAAGGCGAGAAGGTACTTCCACGATCAACGTCCTTAATGAAATTATCGGCCGCTCGAACAACCTTGAACAACATAAATACCAACAATTCTCTTAATATATGAATCAAACACGAATATAACGAACTCGAAACGTCGATACGATTAAACTAAGTCCATAGAGGCATTAAATCAAACACGTTGTATCCAAACTCCGATTGTTTACAATCAAACCTTAATATACCAATATCAAATCCCCCAAGAAGTGTTTCAAACCAACAAAACATCTCCAAAACGATCAATAATCCGTTATGAATATCCAAAAACGTGATTATAACAACAATTAGTCGAAAATCCCCAATTCCAACTCGATTTTCAAGGTGTTCTCGAATAATTCCTCAATAATCCAATGAATCCTTATATAAACTCATAATCATATACATGTCCCTTCATACAACATGATTATAACGTCCAAAACATCATATCTCAACATAGAATCGAAATTCAAGGTGTTGAAGGAATTACCTTTGAAGATTCAAGCACTTTAATCCGAAGAACACGCGTTAGGTCGATTATCCGGGCTTCCCAGATGATTGAAGGTGATGAAAAATACACACTCAAATGATAATTGATGAAGAAATCTCTCCCTCAAGATATTCTCTCTCGGTTGCAGGTGAAGAAGATGGAAAAAATGGAATAAATGAGCTCAAAATGCTCAAAAAATGAATTTATAGGGGTTGACTCGGCAGCCAGACTCGACCGTGTCCGGCATGACACGGTCGCGGCGCGCATCTGGCCGGCAGGGACTCGACCGTGTCCGGCATGACACGGTCGCGGCGCGAAGGGGCCTACCGACAGTGACCCGTCCGCGGCGCTCGGCATTGACTCGACCGTGTCCTGGCACACGGTCGGGCCTCCGGCGACAGTTACAGCCTATCCGGAAGGTGCGACTCGGCCGTGCGACGACACGGTCGGGTCCCGAGGCGACAACTCGCGGCATTATCCGGACGAGTACGGCACGGCGCGGGCGTGACGACACGGCCCGAGTCGCTCGCGATGATCGGCCAAAATTGAAAAAATGAGCGGGTGAGCTAAAACGACCATAACTCTCTCGTCCGGACTCCGATTGACTCACCGTTTGAACCATAGGAAAGCTAACTCGATGCTCTATAATATTGCAAAGATTTAGAATTTTTGGAATTACCAAAAATTAATGGTGATCTAACAAAGTCGAACTCATATGAGGAAAGTTGAAACAATGAACAATAACGATACACCACTCGAAGTTTTTCCGAACGGTGAACACGGTGAATGAACATGATTGATGAATGATCATAATCGAGTGAAAATACGCTGAGTGACAATTACAGACTGATAATTACTGAATGAAAATGAATGAATTACAACCGGGTATTACATACACCCCCCTTAAAAGAGTTTCGTCCCCGAAACTAAGGGTCAAACAACTCGGGATAACTCTCTCGCATACTATCCTCGGTTCCCAAGTAGCCTTTTCGACTCCGTGTCTAGACCACTGAATCTTGACCAAAGGAATCGACTTATTTCTCCACTGTTTGATTCGCCGCTCCAACACTCGTACCGGACGCTTCTCGTACGAATGATCATCCGCGATTTCGATTCCGTCGAACTGAAGTATGTGACTCGGGTCGGCAACATACTTCCGCAACTGAGAGACGTGAAGCACATTATGAATTCGGCTCAATGCCGGAGGCAAAGCCAATCGATAAGCTAACTCGCCTACTCGATCCAAATTTTCAAACGGTCCAATGAATCTCGGACTCAACTTCCCCCATCTTCCGAAACGGAAAATACCTCGACTTGGTACCTCAACGATTAGAGGTATATCCGACGATGAACTCGCCGCTAACTATGATCTCAGAAGGTCACGAGAATGAAAGTGACTAAAATGAATGATGAATGATAATTGACTATAAATCCGACCAGGATTAAGAATGGCTCACCAAGGTGAATTAATAACGTCCTGAGTGATAGTTCAAGTGAAATTATTGGAACCGTTGTTCCTCGTGAATTAAATGATTAATTTCATGATGACAAGTCTCAACATGATTGATATATGATGAATGACTTAAGTGAATGAATGAACGACAATGAAATGAATGATTATCCTATTACCGAACAAGAATTAACTTGCTCAAAACCGGTGATGGATGTCATATTGTATCACAGTTAAAGTAAACAACAGTCGAACTCGTCGTCTGAGAGGAAGAAGCCTTCTCAGCACGAAGACGACTGGAAAACGACCTCTTGGACGTCGGAGCCCGATGTCCCTCTGGACGAATCAGCATCCTAGTCCTCTCACCCGAAGGAACTGAAGGATGTTTCCGAGTAAGCTCCTTGATCAAAAGCTCTGCTCCAAGAGCCTTCCCGATGAACTCACTAAGTGAATTACAATTGTGGTTGAACAACTGCATCCTCAA
This sequence comes from Orobanche coerulescens, assembly GCA_033398695.1. Taxonomy (NCBI): domain Eukaryota; kingdom Viridiplantae; phylum Streptophyta; class Magnoliopsida; order Lamiales; family Orobanchaceae; genus Orobanche; species Orobanche coerulescens. Next base: position 13,173,666 of record CM065803.1, read on the forward strand.
CTGCGGATTTAGCCTCTTGCTAAAATACTTGATCTTATCCGCCAAGACGGATAATCGATGAAGCAAATCAAGTAGTCCCGAAACTTCTCAAAGAATGACAATAACACCCTCGTCTCGACGGATCCAGGGTTCAAAACCTCTGATAACTTGGCTTCCCGAAGTGGGGCCGGATAATACCTCTCTATCGTGAGAGTCTTGAATTCGCCCCAAACACAATCTCGATCGGTGGGTTTCACCGAAAGCCACCAAGAATAAGCACCCTTACTCAAGTAGTAAGCCGCTACCGCCACTTTACTCTCCTCCGGACACTGAACCATGTCGAAGAGTTTATCAAAATGCTCAAGCCAATGAACAATATCACCGGTTCCGACGAACCTCAAAAGTAGGCGGCCTCTCGACGAGAGATATCGCCAACAATCGATTCACTCTCCCATCTGTCCATTAAACGGCTCCTGAATTCTGTTGCGGTGGACCACGAACCATCGAGGTCTGCATGGTTTCCATCATCTGCGTCATCCGAGTCATCTGGGCCATCATGCCTGCATAAATATGAATGGGTCAACCCGAGCACCTTCCGAGTGATATGCCTCTCGCACGACTCTGACGGCGATCGATTATCTCACGAGGAATGAGTAGCCTCGCTATTTGATGAATTAATGATACCACTCGCATTCGCACGGCATGCACACGAGATCCCGGTTTGCCCGCACCGCGGCCTCCTCCCCGCGTCCTCCGACACTCTATCCATACCGAAGCAGAAAGCCACATGATGATTACAGTCTCGCATGAAGATCACATTATGATTATATTCTTGAATGATAATGATGAACATACACGCTATACAACAATGAACGCATTAATTATGCAATAAAATGATCGTCGACATGACGCCGGGATATGATATGATCGCATGAAAGATCGAGTGAGGCAACATGATTATACGATGAAATTCTGAAATAATTACCTTGGACAAGTTTGCAAGGTTGAAAATTCGATCCACAAGGTCAACAATCAACCGTGAGGTGGATGAATGATTAATGAATTAATCGAATAATGAGATCAATCGAGTGATGAATGAATTCACCGAACGATGAGATTGATCGAGTGATGAATGAATTATGTGAGTGATGATATTGACTGAGTGATGAATGAATTAACTGACTGATGAATGAATTATTTGAGTGATGATATTGACTGAGTGAGGAATGAATTAACTGAGTGATAGATGAATTATCTGAGTGATGATATTGACTGAGTGATGAATGAATTAACTGACTGATGAATGAATTATCTGAGTGATGATATTGACTGAGTGATGAATGAATTAACTGACTGATGAATGAATTATTTGAGTGATGATATTGACTGAGTGAGGAATGAATTAACTGAGTGATAGATGAATTATCTGAGTGATGATATTGACTGAGTGATGAATGAATTAACTGACTGATGAATGATATTGACTGAGTGATGAATGAATTAATTGAATGATGAGATTAACAGAGTGATGAATGAATTAACATGATCGACAAGATCAAAATGGTGATTGAGGATTATTAACTGGTGAATGAGTTGATCCATAGCACTTACACAGGTCACACGTGCTCCAAAACAATTAGTCATGAATCAATCATAACAATAATATCACATATATGTTTCAACAAGCATGAATAATTAATGACATGATAAATGTATGAACATAAAGAGAATCGAGTCCTTACACAGGTCATACGAAGCTTCGAGGTCTCGCGATACTAGTCTTCACTGACGACGACTCGATGAATGAATGACTCGTGCAGTCGCACTAATATTACGACTCACAAAACCTGACTGACTAGATTGTCATAACCTGACAATCCCACTACTACCGCGACGGTAGGACCACATAACTCACATCTCAGGGTATTACACAACCCAAAGCTCTGATACCATTTCTGTAACACCCCCAAATCCTATTGGGTTATTACAGTGCCGTGGACCCCACGCCAGGAGATCCACCAGGCGAACATGACTAAAATACGTTAAATTAAACAACAAGGGAAAATCATAGTCCCTACCATGATATCCAACACAATATTCCGATGGGGAATTTCAACGACAAAAGTGGCCTACATGGCCAAAATGAAATACAACAGCATCCACGAACATCTGTTCGGGTAATACAACACGACAACAACTGACAAGACCGGAGTACACTCCAACTGACTGACCAACAATGAACAACTCGGACTAGTATCGCTCGAATGCCTCGTCGCCATCGTCATGCCCCTGTGCCTCAACTCTCTCCTCGCAAGCACCTAAAACATGAAAACATGTTCCGCCCTACTGGTCACCATCCAGATAATGAACATCAAATACATGTATAACATGATATGCATCCAAAAGCGTAATGAAACGGTATAATGATGATAATAATACGAGATGCTCACAAATCAAAGTAAGAACCGAGCATTCGTGGAAATACTATGCCCACGGCATACTATTAATAATTCGACTGTGTTAGAACATAAGTGCCCAACGGCGAATCATAATCACGTAATACCACAAGGAATTACACGACATGAACCAAACCAGATCGGATTAAATATGAATCACAATGCCCTGAGGCTCCAATGAATTTAACCAGACAATCACAAGGCCTAAAACCACTCAAATTAAATCACAAATATCACAATCACATGAAGCCAAAACAAGTCAAGTATTGATTAGGGCGAAGCCACGGCATGAAAGCCGTATCACAATTAGGGCGAAGCCACGGCATAAAAGCCGTATCACAATTAGGGCGAAGCCACGGCATGAAAGCCGTATCACAATTAGGGCGAAGCCACGGCATCGGCCGTATCACAATGAATGATAGTGTGCCGCCTTGAGTCGGCCAACACGATGATAGTAACACACGGATAGACACCGTCCTGTGATCCCAAATTAACACCTCGATTGCCTTAAACGCCAACCGACAACAATGATGCAATGGGATGATTTAATACCTCGATTGCCTAAAACGGTCAATCGACAACAATGATACCATAAATGATTGAACACTTCGATTTGCACGAGAACGCCAATCGATAACAATGATACGATGAATGATGCCTCGCACCTTTAATCGATTACCGATTTACGAAGATGAGAAATGAATAAGCCAATGCCTTAAATCGCCTCGCATGCGGTTTTAATGACAATCCGAACAGAATAACAATGATCTCAACGATATCTTAAATTGACATCTATATTAACAACAATCGATACATCGATACCGCGAACCGGCTATCGACAATGACATTAATAATGAGTATCACAATGCCTTGAATCGGCCGTTAACGAACAACAATAACATTTGGCAAAATTGCCGAAAGGTATAGATCGAGCGATCTCTTGATATCAATGAATTCATGAAGAGACTAAGTCTCGGAATGATACAACACATTCATACACATACATGATGACATTAGCTCAATGACCAGTACAAGTATAAAACTTGCCTCAAACCGAAGGCGAGAAGGTACTTCCACGATCAACGTCCTTAATGAAATTATCGGCCGCTCGAACAACCTTGAACAACATAAATACCAACAATTCTCTTAATATATGAATCAAACACGAATATAACGAACTCGAAACGTCGATACGATTAAACTAAGTCCATAGAGGCATTAAATCAAACACGTTGTATCCAAACTCCGATTGTTTACAATCAAACCTTAATATACCAATATCAAATCCCCCAAGAAGTGTTTCAAACCAACAAAACATCTCCAAAACGATCAATAATCCGTTATGAATATCCAAAAACGTGATTATAACAACAATTAGTCGAAAATCCCCAATTCCAACTCGATTTTCAAGGTGTTCTCGAATAATTCCTCAATAATCCAATGAATCCTTATATAAACTCATAATCATATACATGTACCTTCATACAACATGATTATAACGTCCAAAACATCATATCTCAACATAGAATCGAAATTCAAGGTGTTGAAGGAATTACCTTTGAAGATTCAAGCACTTTAATCCGAAGAACACGCGTTAGGTCGATTATCCGGGCTTCCCAGATGATTGAAGGTGATGAAAAATACACACTCAAATGATAATTGATGAATAAATCTCTCCCTCAAGATATTCTCTCTCGGTTGCAGGTGAAGAAGATGGAAAAAATGGAATAAATGAGCTCAAAATGCTCAAAAAATGAATTTATAGGGGTTGACTAAGCGGCCAGACTCGACCGTGTCCAAGCATGACACGGTCGCGGCGCGCATCTGGCCGGCAGGACTCGACCGTGTCCGCATGACACGGTCGCGGCGCGAAGGGGCCTACCGACAAGTGACCCGTCCGCGGCGCTCGCATTGACTCGACCGTGTCCCGGCACACGGCCGGCCTCCGGCGACAGTTACGCCTATCCGAAGGGTGCGACTCGGCCGTGCTGCACGACACGGTCGGGTCCCGAGGCGACATCGCGGCATTATCCGGACGAGTACGGCACGGGCCGTGTCGGACGACACGCCGAGTCGTTCGGCGTTGATCGCCAAAATTGAAAAAATGAGCGGGTGAGCTAAAACGACCATAACTCTCTCGTCCGGACTCCGATTGACTCACCGTTTGAACCATAGGAAAGCTAACTCGATGCTCTATAATATTGCAAAGATTTAGAATTTTTGGAATTACCAAAAATTAATGGTGATCTAACGAAGTCGAACTCATATGAGGAAAGTTGAAACAATGAACAATAACGATACACCACTCGAAGTTTTTCCGAACGGTGAACACGGTGAATGAACATGATTGATGAATGATCATAATCGAGTGAAAATACGCTGAGTGACAATTACAGACTGATAATTACTGAATGAAAATGAATGAATTACAACCGGGTATTACATATAACATGCCCGTCCTTCATAGAATCGAGCAGCTTGTAAACATCATCTGTTGTAGCGTCATTCCAGAAAGTAATGATGAAGGGTTTCAGCCTGCAAGAAGGAGCGAAAGAAGTAATATTTTTGAGTAATTTGGTTTGTATTTGATTCATGAAATAGTGCAACAATTTCGTACATTTCATATACTGATGCATATTCTCGGAGCGTGTTTTGTTTTCCTCTTGAGGACACCATTCTTGGAGGGTGGCTATCAATTATAATGACGACAGTACCTGCAGTAGAGGTATAGAATAGGAAGCAATAAACACTGCAAGTTCATTAAAAAATAGAACAAGAAAGATAGCAAGGAGGTAATATTTTATACAGCAGCAGAAAATAAATAAGAGCAATCCCAGACAGCAACAAAGAAGAAAGGCGACTTTAAACAACTATAATTACAAAGCAAAGTAATAAAAATTGTAACATATCATTATTGCAATAATTGTTTTGAAAAAGGGTAAGAAGGTGAGTTTAGAAACTGTTATGTATTTTGAACCTAAATTGTGAAGGTAAATAAGAACGGACAGAACATAAAACCAGTAGAAACTCTTAGAAGATGAATATTATGTGTTTTTGTCCGCAATATTGTTACATCTGGTTAGACTCATAAACACACGACATTACCTAAACTGTCAACAAACAAACAAGAATGAAGTACGTACTGAGAAATGAATGAATCTGATAAGAACAGGGAGATTTTTGTGAGAACTGACTTATTAATTTTCTTGTGCGTATAAAATCGCGTCGTATTGGACGAAATTGGGAGAGAGTTCAGACGAGATGGATAAATCTTCCTCAACTGCTAGGACAGCTGTCCGCGCACCAATTATCCATTGATATTTGTTATTGGTAAAAGGATTTTCGAATCCCGGTTTCACTGGCCGCACTGTTGCGTTTGATATAAGGTAAGTCTGATGAGGATGCAAGCTATTTTTGAGCAGGTCAAGGTCCCCTTGATATAACATTCCTTTGACCTTATTTTCCTGCATCATGTGGGATGAAGAGATGTGGAAAATACTAATAAGAATGAGATGTAATCGTAGTTGTAGGGAGGTGTTTACCTTCTCATCTTCCAGGAGCATCTTCTGAAATTTTATAGCAGCGGGCTGCACCGAGGTTCGAGGGTCTGTTTTGTTGAGGACAGAAACCTTGGCAGTCCAGTTTCTTGTATCTGGAGTTATAGCGTCAAGTGGAAATATCTTCGGCTCTATTTGCTGACTATATTATGCCATGAAGTTGTGAAATAATAAGAGTTTACAATGAACTTGATAAGTTTGTGTTTAACTTGCGAAACTGAAAAATATATTGAAGGCAATGTTGGCAGAAATAGGCAAAAAAAATAGGGGTTGGGATATTTTATAGATACATATGTAAGAAATAAAGAAAGGGCAGAACGAGAGTGCAAAGGTTTTGATATTATGGATATGTTAAAGTGATATACAAATATTGAAGCATACATGATATAGATACAGGCAGAAAAATACTATGATTTGAAGTGAATAAGAAGTACCAAAAAGAAGCGTGGCAGCAGCAACAAATGAGGGCGAAGTCTGTAGAATGAACGGTGGAAATGGAACACGAGCGAGGTTGTTGATGTAATAGTTGAGGGCAGAACAATAAAAGTGCTGATCTGTATTCAAAGATCATTAATTGTCAAGATATAGTTTTATGTAGGAAGAAACATATATAACCATAAAACTATAAAAAATTCTGGAGAACTAACTGGCGAAAATATATTAGGCATCGAAACTAAATATGCACCTGATAGGAGCAGCAAGAAACGAACACAAACCTAAAGGAAAAAAATTAATAATTAGTATAGACATTTACGGAGGTATATTAGGAGAGACATATAGCGTTAGGGACGGAGAACATTGTAGCTCAACATTCCAGTGTGATTGAACCAGTCACAGTGTGTGTATATAATAAGTATAAGAGATAACACACAGATCTAAACTGCTAACATTGAGTGGAGCACATATTTCTATTTACAAACAGAGATGCGCATACATACAGATATGTATAATACAAATATACACAATACATGCCTGATTTTCCTATTTTTTGTTTGGAGTCAGTAGTAATTCCTCACAAATGATAGGGAACACACAACACATGAACGTACATAACACACATAGACAATGCACTACTACAGATTTAAACTTAGAATACAGCACTTGCATAGCGTTTTTGGGGAAGCGCTATGCAAGTATATCACTTAGATAGCGTTTTTAGAAAAAGTGTTATGCAAGTAATTATATATCACAGTAAAATAAAAGTAAATTAAAAGAAAAAATACTTACATAGCGTTTATTTAGGAAGCGCTATGAAAGATTACACTTGCATAGCGGTTTAAAAAAACGCTATAGTAGTTAACATATTTTAAGTATTTTTTATTTTATTTTTAATTTTTCTAAAACTCTTGCATAGTGTGTTTGAAAGCGTTATAGAAGTGAATGTATTGTAAGTAATTATATTCTTAATTTCAATTTATTTTTTAACCCAAAACATACATATCTACATATCGTTCAAGAAAATCATACTGTATCATATTCTTCATATATCATCTCTCTATCTCCTTGCAACTCAAAAGAATCTTAAGGACGACTTTCAAAATCCGGCCAATCGTTTACTTTCCTGACAAATCGATATACATATTCTTGTTCCTCTTGTTCTGTACATCTAGATCCATATAGATTTTACTTCATTTCGTTCTCGTTTCAATCTCAGATTTTGGTTTTCCGGAGGGCTACTCCGCCGTCTCTAAATCGAATCATATACTCGTGCTTCTCTCGTCATATACTTCAATTTCTTTATCTCCGATTTAATTCCCAAATCTCAAATCCATTCAAGCCCTAGTTTCTAAGATTTGGGGATTTTTCAGGTCAAAGATTTTTGATACTTGATTAGTTTAAGATTGGTGATTACATCAACAAGGAGACTATTGTGTTGGTAGTATTTACAAGGAGGATCAGGTACTCTATTATTAAATGTTAACTTATTTATTTGAAACTGGAGTAATTTGTTGTGTTTATTTATGCAGTTAAGAATTCCCCGTTCCTGGAGAAGCTAAAAAAGAAAGGATATGGTGGATGCGATTGATGAATACGCAGTTGGTCAGCTGAAGGACACCACCGATATGCCTGCACTGGAGGAAGATCTTAAATATTTTTATTTGATATATATGTAACACTGGGTAAGATGGCACATGCCGTCGTTTTTATTAGGCTCCTTTGCCTATGCCTTGTTGTTCTTCCTTCCACTGCTTTTAAACCTATATGTATCATGTATATTGTTAATTTGGGATTGATTTGATCGTTTCTGTTTATTTCTCCTTGTTGATTGTAAGAAATTTTGATGCTGTAATTTCTTTGATTCTTTTCATCTTTAAGATTTTCTCACTGTGTAATTTATTTTTTAAATATTGTGGTAATCAATGTCTATATGTGTCGTGGCAGAAATTTGATGCATCGCTGGGGGTTGTTACGGTAGTCACAGGTGGGACGAGAATTGTGGGCTTCACACAGCCTTTCACGGGTCTGGACTTGTTGTGGTTGTTCCTGTTAAAGGAGTAAAATCTTCTGCTTGGGCTTTTCTTAAACCGTTTAGTTGCGAAGTGTGGTGCGTCACTGGTGCTTTCTTTCTTTTTATTGGGTCTATTGTTTGGGTTCTTGAGCATTGGACCAACCGTGATTTTCGTAGCTCCCCTCGGCAACAACTCGTTACAGTCTTCTGGTTAGTGGTGTCCTTGTTGAATATCGATTTTTGTTAGGCAGACTCTTTATAACAACTAAATTTGGTTCAGCAAAATAATATGCTATTCATTCTTGCAGGTTTAGTTTCACAACAATATTTTTTGCACACAGTAAGTACCACATGTCAATCCGATAATCTTTATCTTAGTGATATCTTGAGCTGCTGTAGAGATTCATGCTTGATGTTGTTAATTTCTTCCTTGCTTGGAACCAATGCAGGAGATAACACTGTTAGCACTTTGGGGCGTCTGGTGCTTATCTTATGGCTCTTTGTTGTCTTATCTATCACTTCAAGCCGCACAACTAGTTTGACATCAATCCTCACAGTGCAGCAATTGTCATCACAGGTACAAGGGATACAGTTTGGTCTCATATAATGTGCCAATCGGAGTTCAAGATGGATCATGTGCATTAAATTATCTGATCAATGAGCTCGGCATAGCTGTCTCAAGGATCAAAAGAAGTGGATGGGAATTTGTAAGTATCTTATCTTTACATCTAACTAATTGGGCTTAATTAAACCATATATACATTTGAGTACGCAGTTCTCTCTTTTATAATTTGAGTACGTAGTTCTCTCGTTTATAATTTGTTTAGTTCTCTATAACGATAGCAATTGTCAACTTAGTGGTTTGCATGTTGTAGGTGCCAGACAAAGTAAGGTTGCTGGAGATGAGTTTCTTATCAAGTTTTGGGACATTGAGAATGTTAACCTCTTGACGGCAACTAATGCAAATGGTGGATTAATGGTAATAACTGAACTTAATTCCTGAATTGAGTCGCAGAGTTTTTTTTTTATGTCAAGAATTGAGTTTTTTTTATTTGCTTTTTTCTATACTTTTTTCCTCTTTTTTTTTTCCTTTTATGTTATTTATATAAGGATCATTGACGGTTTCAAAGTTTGATTCATGTTAGCCGACCCCAAATTATTTTGGGACCAAGGCTTAGATGTTGTTGTTGTTGTTGTTGATCTAATTGTACTTTTCCCTCCCTACTATCTGTTCTGCTGGAGTTTGGTGTAACAGTAGGGTGCAGAAGTTTTACCAATATGCAGTTGCATAGATTGGTAAATTTTGATTTGATTTTATTACACACCTTTGAAATTAATAGATGGTTATCCAATGTGTTATTTTATCAGATTATTTTATATTGTGAAAGCTTTTTCTGTCTTTTTACTACAATTGGTCAAACTCTTATAATTTAATTATACCACCTTTCAATTTGTGAATTGCAGGTATAATTTTGAAAACAAGTTCCGTGACGATATGGCAAGGAAGATTTGCAACAGTGTTAGGGTGTAAACAAAGTTAACTCTTTTGTAATTGTACCATCTTTGCTATAAATGAAGCTAATGTTGAGCAAAAGTTGCCACTTCTGGAGAGATACTTTTTATTTTAAGTCTTTATGAAATTAATTATTGATTTGGGATCTATTTTATAAGTTCATCATTTAATTTGAGTTTTCGAGTTTGTGCAATTGGAGTTGGCCAATCTTGTTTATTGAATTGTATTTAATTTGTCATTTTATTGGACTGTCTTGAACTAACGGTAGGAAAAATATAAAAAAATAAAAATTTAAAAAAAGAAGTGTTGCATAGCGCTTATACAACTGCTATTGAAGTATGGCAAAAAATGTTACATACTTACATAGCGTTTTCAGAAATGCTACCGAAGAACAACATGCACTTAGGAAACACTTACTTCAATAGCATTTTTGAAAGTGTTATCTAAGAGCAGTACTTAGAGAACGGTAAAACAAGTGTTATCTAAGTGCATATGCACTTCAATAGCGGCTGCTTACATAGCGCTCAAAAGCGCTATGCAAGTGCTAAAAAAAACGTTGTGTAAGTGCAAATCTGTAGTAGTGATGAATGATAGAAAGTCGTTGAAATAGATAAATATTAAAAGCATATCAGATAACTAAATAATGTGAATTTTGTTTCTAATGAGAAAGGGGCAAATGTATAATTATTATTGGTGTCTACCGAATGACTATGCAAATGACATGAGAATCACGGAACAGCAGCAATAATTTCTCTATACACAATGTTTTTGGTTAGATTGTTTGAGATGGCATGAACTGAAGGTGGGAAAATTAATATTCGAATATCCCCTGCCTTCCTGGATCGAGAGAGAGCAACGTAAAGCTGTCCGTGAGAGAAGATTGATTCAGGTAGATAAAGGTCGACCTTGTTCAATGTTTGGCCCTGTCATTTATTAATGGTCATCGCAAAACAGAGACGAATAGGAAACTGATGCCTTTTAAATGGGATGGGTCATTTTTGCTTGTCTGAGGGCTCTAAAGGTATACGTGGTATAAATAAAAAATCTCCAGCATGTTGACCTGATACGATTTCAGCACCCAAAATATTTCGATCCAGGCGACGACAGATAAGGCGGGTACCATTGCAAAGTCCTTCAGAAGGGTTAATATTACGTAGAAACATTATAGGGCAATTGAGTTTAAGTCGAAGTAAATGAGGAGGCAGTGGAGTGTTGACGGAGTTCAAATAATCTTGATAATATGCTTGCTGAAGAGGATCAGTTGTTAGATCCGTGCTATAATAATCCACACTGCAACCTGGGTATCTATCAATTAAGGCGTTACTGATTTCATGCACGCAATCATTCTTTGGGGTCAGAATAGCACGTTCAATGACTGAATGAGGATTCTCTATGTGGGCATCAAAATTTGGGAAGATTTTTGAGAGCAGCTCGTCGAGAGGATTGTCGTCTGCCCTATAAGGGAGACACATTTTCAAAGGCAGTGTAATATTCCCATTATGAATATAAGGTTGAGTGCCGTTACCAACTTTAAGTAAGAAATCTCTGAAATCGAGGTCATCTCTTTCCCGCATATTATGGACTAAATGAATTTTGCGCATAAATTGCCATAAGTGAGAATTAATAAGACTAGCATCAACAACATCAGAACGAGCACCCCCAAGAACTATAGGGATGGTCTGTCTAAAATCACCGCTAAAGACAATAGTCTTGCCTCCGAAAGGCACATCAATCTCCATAAGATCACACAGCAAAGTGTCAACTACCTCAATACTCTTTCGGTGTGCCATGGATGCCTCATCCCAAATAATAAGTTTAGCGACAATCAAGACGCGAGCATGCACAATCTGTTTGCTAATTGTGCAAATCTCATCCTCTACAATTATAGGAAGTTTGAATCGTGAGTGAGCTGTACGGTCACCGGGGAGGAGAGATGCAGCAACTCCTGAAGATGCGATTGCGAGAGCAATCAAATGCCGTGAATGGACTGCTACAAGAAGAGATCGGTACAAAAATGTTTTGCCAAAGCCGGCCGGACCATATACAAAGAAAGCTGCTAAACGGTTAGTACCTACAGTTTGCATAATCTCGTCGAAAGCCTGGCGCTGGCCTTAATTCAGCAACGTCACTGAGTTCAAATCAAAATCGGAGACGAGATAATTTTGCTCCTCTTTGAAATCTTTACTCTGCATTTGTTCTCGTGAGGCTCCAATAATAAAGTCGACCAGACTGAACGCGTCGATCGTTCGACCGACAGATTGCAAGAAAATGTCAATAGATGCAAGTGCTTTAAGAAAGGCCTCATCTTCAGTATATTTTTTTTGAGAAATATAATCATCCGCCATAAACATTCTAAAAGTATTCCACAATAGTCGAGGATTAGATGGAGTGTTGTGCAGTAAGATTGTTGCAAAGAGACGGCGGAGGGAATACGACATTTGATAGGAGCAGGCCTCCGCCAAAGAGTTGGTGACGTCTATATCTGATTGTAGTAGACCCGTGCTAAAGCAGCAGCTCTGAATGTATGTTATAAAATGCCGTTGTATATTCTGTGATATTCAAAAGATGTTGGTGCAAGAATATGGTTAAGCAGCAGTCGTAGATAATACCATTCTCCATCAAGGGGACTCACACTGACCAGACGTCCAATGCAGATACCTCGAACTCTTCGATGCCATGTTTTTCTGGTTGCGTCCCATACGAAAAAGCGAGGAAAATCTCTGTAAAGCAATTTCAATTTTGCCACTGTGGCTGACTGTGCGTTCATGGCAAAAAATTCTGTGAGCTGTGTTTTCGAAGTGTTTGGATTAGCTATTACGTCAGAGAGAGATCGTGAGGACGAGAAAGAAACATGTTGTTTGTTCGGCAAGTGAACATGCAGCTGAAGAACAGCTGGGTTAATTTCACTAAGTATAAAAGCATAGATTCTCCACATTGCCTCAGGAGTGCATAACCAACGGGCCGACTGGAAATCTGTAATCTCATCCATTTTCGAGACGACCAACTGTTCGACAACATTGAATGCAATCTTGTTGGTGCCTTTGCAAACGTACTTATATAAGTATTTAATCAGTCTCAGGCTAACACAAATTTCGACATTAATATGGCAGTCAAACTTGGCTAACAGGTAGGGGTTATATGGCATCACCCATCTATTATCAAGAGTGTGACCACGGGCGTGCACATTTTTCTAATCATTTCTTCTCCTGTATAACGAATAACTGTCCTCCCGTTGCGAAGAGCTTTCCACATAATCCTTGGGATACTTATTCTTGCATATGTTATCTTGCATGCATATATTAGAAGGATTTAACAACCCACAAGGACCGTGCATCATATACCTAAAGACACATGCATGAAGATGTGGTCTTAGGCCGATGTCGGGTAGATCTGCACTAACAAAACAATCGTATGCATCGGAAGACGTTATTTTATATTTTGGTTGTAAGATAATGATCCAGTGAGCATGCGGAAGTCCTCTTTTTTGGAATTCTATAACATATAAATATGCTGCAACCTCACCGAAATTTTTTTCTTGAATAATCTCATGTTTGAATTCCTCGTTGTGGCCTCTAAACACTCTTGCTACGAGGTCGGATCTGTTTTGAGCTTCCTCACCAGGCAACAAGCCATCACGTATTTCGGGCCAATTTGGATTACATGTCATCGTGATGAAGAAATCTGGTTTCCCATATTCGCTCACCAAAGTCAATGCATTTAGATAACGCCGCCGCATGTCTCGAGGGCTGCCAATATACGATACGGGAAGCACAAACCTTTGGTCAATATCAGATCCTTTGACATTGGTCTTGCATGCCATACTGTCAACACTACCTTCGAACGATTCAAGTCGAAAATGTTCCTGCCTTTGTTCACCTCTTAGATAATCAAGGCGTTGAGTTTCGATCTTAACATAGCAGTCAATTTGGTATTGTTGCGCCAGTCTTCCTGTACGCAATATATTTGTGACGTCATTGGGTCGGGTTTGAAATAAGTAGCAATAAAATTCTCTTGACGCCACGTTGTTTCGTTTCCATTTATTTGCATTCAAATCTGTTTTAGGTAGGCAAAATAAATAGTCAAGTATTGGCGAGAAGAACATAAAAGAACATGCGTTGAGGTCAGGCGTAATGAGCGAAGAAATGTATTGTAAAGAAACTATAGAATCATACTTTCGAGTTCTGCAGAAATAATAGAATCTCCAGATGGATGGCCATGAGGATAAACGCTAGTCTGACCACTGCACTGTGCACCAAGCCGGGTACGAGTAGAAGCGAATGTGAGTGATATTCGGCGAATTCCTGTATGCCAGCCGCTTTCGCCATACGGGAATAATAACGGGTACTGCAGTGGATCGTAGCATCCGTAGTAATAATAGACGCGGTGTGTTTTTCCTGATGCAGTATAGACACGGATATCATGCGGCTCCGCTGTAGAAGTCCCAGTCATTTCATTCCAAATTGCAGCGACCTGGTTAACTGTCGGCAGATTGTAAATTCGCATGTCCAAAGATGGGTCTGCACGAAGAACGATGTTGTATTCTTGTAAATTCATCAGCTCGTGAAGCCCCCGGAAAAAATTGCGAACGGATTTATTTTCATCAACTCAACAATGACCTATAGGACATATGAATCAACCTCCCCCGACTGCGATAGTCTATTCTGCGGCTCATTTTCAGTTTCGTAAAAATACAATTGCAGTTGTCGCCCATGACCTTCCGCAGGTAGCAAATCCCTGATGAAATGATAAACTGCTCCTTGAATTCTGAGACTGTAGACACCCTTGTTAGATTTGGCCAGTGTCTCGTCGTAGGTGATACCCAAGGAACTAAAAGCAGAGGTATTGTTATAAGTATGACAGCGCCGATGAAAATGAACCGCATCAGAGGACTCAAGTGAGGTATATAATTCCCAAAGTTGCAGTGGCATTGTAGGTAGAGCAAGGGATATTTGTCCATGTAGGCAGCAGAAACCGTCGGGCTCCCTCAAATAAAGCAGGGCTTTGCAGGAAACGCATGCAGCAGAGAAGGGCAGAGACCAAGCATGCAAGGGGATGTTTTACATTCTGTTAAGAAGATCATGCCGAATAACAGAAGTCGATCGCGATCATTTTGCTCGTGGGCCTGCAGTTTGACTGTTGGAGGAACACGTTGCCTCGTTGGCAGTTGCAACTACAGAAAAGAACATGGCACATACATTTAGTAAGGAAAGCGAAATGTAATGTATATGTGGTCAGAGGGTAACAAGAGAAGGTAAATCAAGAAAATAGTGAAAGGAAACAAATAAAATTACGAAGTAATTTACCTTGTTGGTTGTACCTATTTCTTCTATTGTCTAGTAGATCAAGCTTATTTTCTGTGTTCGTAGACGCGTATGTATTTCGTTTTCGTGCGTTTCTTTTCAGGTCAATTACATTGTGGGATCCTATCCAAAATAAGAAAGAGTTAATAATGTTATTAATGATGATGTTAGTGGAGAATGAAAAGAAATCAAAAGAGCAAGCACCTAACACAGCAGAGGATGATGAGTGAAGATTGATTCCATATTCAGTTTCAGGCGCCGTCCTATAAAGTAGGAGATTATAATGATATAATTTAACGAATACAGCAGGATGTTCAAAAAATTTAGGTCCTATTGAGAGCATACATGTGATTTGATTGAGCCGTTTGCTGAGAAGTACCCACCATTTGATGTAAATTGTAATGATTTCTAGATGAATGCTAAAATAATTTTTTTCCTGTCCAAAAAACATTGAGCAAGAAATGTTAACCCGGACAGTACATATTAGTTTAAAAATATTTAAAAAGGATGAAAGACTACTAAGCGAAGAATGGTAAAGAGGTGAGAGTAAATTGCAGAATGAAATACTAGGGAATTAGCCGCAATAGGGTAGAGGCAGTGCAGTCAACTGTAGAAGTTGTTAGAACTAATAAGGTATGCACGTAGCCGTTGCAGTCGCAACTTGATGATGCAGCAGATATTGAAGAACTCAACGGATGCAGTTAAATGCAGCCCAATACAGAACAATTTTTGTATATCCGAACTCAGTAATGTACTATAAAATATAACCCCCACAATCAAACATGTAATTGACGGGAGTATACTGTGCAGGAAATCTAGAAACTTATTATTGCATTCTACATATAATATTCTAGAGAAATAGTATAATTTGGAGGCAATAGAAATATAATACATAAAACTTTGACGATAACATATTAAAAAGCATTATAGTAATGAAGAGTGAGAGGAAATGTAATTAATTTATGAGAGGCAGAAAATATTCAGTGTACGCGTGAAACGGTCAGGTATTATTTGGAAGACTAATTTTCGAAACATTACAGCTGTAATCTTTCCTATTAGTTTAGGACAATATTTATTGCCAGTATAAGAAAGAAATATGCGATTTCCATAATGTACAGCCACACAGAAGTCGTGGGTGAGAAAGTTGATTGACGACAAATTCGACAGCGTTGAGAATGCAGTAAATATCACAATTCTATTCCAAGCGATGCAGCCAAAGCAGCTCAACAAATCTGGTTTAGACCCACTTATCTGCTCGAGGCCTAAGCTTGGGCAGTTGTAGGCCAAGTTCTCTCTTGAAAACATATTCAGCCAGATTGGGAATGCAGCAAATGTCAGGAACAGCACGTTTGAGAACACGACGGCGGTCCAGTGTATCGCAGTCCTCAAAGAGTGGTTTGTATGCAGGTGACTCATCAAGATAGCCGTCTGATTGATTCCACTGACTGGCAGTATAGTACATGATTTTTCTTGATCCGACACTCGAATAGAGTTTACTGCAGAGACGTCTGATTTGCATTCTTGGAGGAAAAACATCGAGGCGAAGTTCACCTGAAATATGCGTAGGACTATTCGGAGGGCACTGAAATGGCAATTCATACTCTGGGTACTCAAATAATGAAGTGGGTGCATGAAAATTGTCTCGCTTTTGCTGTGTCCCTCTCTCGTAACGAAGAATATTCCGAAGTTCCGGAATATGTATGCCTATTTCAATGATAGCTCTCTGCTGCAAATCCTCAAGTGAGTCCGGTTGATAATTTTGTAGAGCTCGTATGCATGTGGCGACATTAGTAGCAGACCCAACCCAGGTTGGAGGGTCTGATAATTTGTTCATTTCTCTAAGCAACGTTGTGATGCATTCATCCATTACGGCAGATATTTAGAAACTGAAAGAATATTCAGAACCAAAAAAATAGGAAGAACAGTTAGTATAGGTACGCAACCAAAATCTATTGTAGTTTGTATGCCATGCACTATATGGAGAAATACATGGAAGATGAAATGAAGTGTTCGATGGATTGAAAGAAATAAACGCGAACCAAGGTAAACCACACACAAACCAAAATAAACAAACGCATGCAACATTCATAAGCAAACCCGAGCTGTTAAGGTATACAGAAATGAAAAGAAACAAACGCATGTAGCGAAGATGTTGAGTTATACAAAAACCAAAGGAAACTACAGATGTTGAGGTATAACAAAAATCGGAGAAAAAAATGAACGCGTGCAGCGCGAGAAGGAAAAAAAAGGAATGCATGCAGCAGTTGATGCTGCACAAGAAAATAATAAACCAAAATTGTCCAAGTATACAGAGACCAGTCATGCGTTCTTGTTCGTGGCATTGTTACACCTACTTAGACCCAGGCTCTGTTCAGAGATTTTAAGGGTCTAGGTCAGGTTTCCAGCCGATAAACTCGAACGCATGACGTCATCAGAGCATTCATTTTCTAGTATGGCGTATATTTAGAAAATTCCTTTTGCAGAGTATGAATCAGATCAAAGATGCATAAATCACACGCTGTCTCTCTCTAAACCAATTGTGTAACAGTAACACAGATTTAACAAACATGAATAACAGAAATCGTAGTAGAACATAAAATGAATGTCGCATGTTCTTGTTCGTGGCGTTGTTACACCTACTTAGACCCAGGCTCTATTCAGATATTTTGTGGGGCCATGTCAGGGTCCAGCCAATAAACTCGAACATGTTACATCATTAGAACATTTACCTATCTAATAGAGGGGAAAGGTATTTGTATTGAGGTACGTATAGAAAAAAAGGGTGTTAAGGTATACAGAAATGAAAATAAACAAACGAATGTAGCAAAGATGTTGAGGTATACAGAAACCAAAGGAAACTATAGCTGTTGAGGTATAAAAAAACTGGAGAAAGAAAAATAAACGCGTGCAGCGCGAGAGAGAAAAAAAAGGAATGCATGCAGCATTTGATGCTGCACAAGAAACTAATAAACCAAAAATGTCCAGGTATACAGAGACCAGTCGTGCGTTCTTGTTCGCGGCATTGTTACACCTACTTAGACCCAGGCTCTGTTCAGAGATTTTAAGGGGACATGTCAGGTTTCCAGCCGATAAACTCGAACGCATGACGTCATTAGAGAGTTCATTTTCTATAACAGCGTAATTTGACAAACCTCTGTTTGCAGAGTATGAATCACATCAAAGATGCATAAATCACATGCTTTCGCTCTCTAAACCAATTGTGTAACAGTAGCACAGATTTAACAAACATTAATAACAAAAATCGTAGTAGAACATAAAAACAATGTTGCATGTTCTTGTTCGTGGCGTCGTCACACATACGTAGGTCCAGGTTCTATTCAGAGGTTTCCAGCCAATAAACTCGAAATGCTACATCATTAGAACATTTACCTATCTAATAGAGGGGAAAGATATTTGTATTGAGGTACGTATAGAAAAAAAAAGGGGGCAGAAATGGGAAGGCATCACTTTCCAAAGATTGATAACATAGAAGTAAATAGAGCATGAAATGAATATCATGCGCTCTTGTTCATGGCATTATTACACCTACTTAGACCCAGGATCTGTTCAGAGATTTTAAGGGGCCATGTCAGGTTTACAGACGATAAACTCGAACGCATGACGTCATTATAACATCCATTTTCCATTACAGCGTAAATATAGGAATTTAAAGACTATTCAGAACCCAAAGAAAACGAGAAACAGTCAGTATAGGCATTTAAGGGACTAAAAGAAACAAACGCATGTAGTGAAGGTGTTGAAGCGAACCGGGGAAAAAACATGGTAAATCAGTTGTGTAACAGCAGCGCACATTTAACAAACATGAATAACAGAAATCATATTAGAACATAAAATGACCGTCGCATGTTCCTGTTCGTGGCGTTGTTACACCTACGTAGGCCCAGGCTCTATTTAGAGATGTTGCGAGTCTCGAGCATGGTACATCATTGTAACATTCACTTATCTAATAAAGGGGGAAGGTAGCAGAAATGGGAAGGCATCATTTTCCAAAGATTAATAACATATAAGAAAATAGAGCATGAAATGAATATTATGCGTTCTTGTTCGTGGCATTGTTACACCTACTTAGACCCAGGCTCTGTTCAGAGATTTTAAGGGGCCACGTCTGTAATACCCGGTTGTAATTCAGTAATTATCATTCAGTATTTATCATTCAGTAATTGATACTCAGTAATTTCACTCATTAATAATCAATTGTCACTCATATTCAATCATGGTATTCATCTTTCAGAGTAATTGTATCGTGTATCAATCGTCATTCGTCACTAATCTAATTGGAGTTTCGTGCCGTGTTTATCATCGTTGTCATTTTCGTTGTGGGCTGTGCGTGAGGAGTAGCGCACGCTACGTACTCTTTTTAGCGTACGCTAATTGAGTACAGGTAGCGCACGTTACCACTCAGCATTAGCGCACGCTAATGTTACCCTAGTTGCAGTCCAGAAGGTACTGGACTGCAGGTGAGTTATTTGTAGCGCACGCTACGAGTGGTAAGTAGCGCGCGCTAGCGGGTTGTAGTAGCGCACGCTAAATATGTGGAGTAGCGTGCGCTAGGGACGGATCAAGTTGAGTCCAGTGGCTACTGGACTGCACTGGATCAATTCATAGCGCACGCTATGAGTGATATTTAGCGTACGCAATCGATATTATAGCGCACGCTAATCGTTGGTTGTAGCGCACGCTATCGAGATCAGATCAGAGGACAGAAGGTTTCTGGATTCCAGTACTGGGCATCACATAATTCGTTAGCGCACGCTAACAATGGGTATTAACGCACGCTAATGGCATGACCATAGCGCACGCTACAAAAGGGTACGTAGCGCGCACTACCGTGTTCGGACAGTGGGTACTTGACTACCCAAATTACCCGTTAGTGCACGCTACGCACAAGGGCTAGCGCACGCTAACCTGGAATGGCTATATATTGGACAGTTAGCCTGAGTTCGTCATTTTATCATCCTTTCTCATTCCCTCATCGGTTTCGGGCGATTTTGGGCATTTTGGAGAGTTCTCTTCGAGCTTCTATCATCCATCATCATTTTCAAGTCTTTGAGTTGGATTATCATCACTTCATCATCTCCTTAACATCGAATCAAAGGTATTAATCTCTTGGATCTAGAATTTCGGATCTTTGGGTTTTTCCTTCCGATTTCTTCGTGTAAGCTTGGATTATCATTGGAATATGTTAGATATGGATTATCTACCTTGGATAAGTATATTCTTACGGATTTAATGGTTATTTTCGGAATCATTTCAAGAACCCTTGGGGTTGACTTCGGTTATTTGGGGATTTTCCGATTAATGTAGTTGTAATCTCGAATTGTGGATTCCTAATGGGTTATTGATATCATTGAAGTGTTTTGTTAGTTCGATATACTCATTTTGGTGTTGGTTTCGATATATTCGGGATTGGATATTTTCGAAGTCGTGTGGTTGGTTACGTATTCGTTGGAATGCCCCTATGAGTTTGATTATCGTTGTTTTCGACCTTTGGGTTAGTCGTGTTTAGTTGCTTGATACGTGTATTGAACGGTGGTTGGTAATTATTGTTATTCAAGGTTGTTCGAGCGACCGGCATTTCATTTAGGACGTTGTTCGTGGACGGACATTCTTCATCGGTATTGTGTAAGTTAATTCTTACTCGGTTAAAAGGATATTCATTCCTTTTGAGGTTGTTCATTCATAATCGTAACTCATTCATCATTGTATTAACCGTATCAAAACTTGTCATTGTCAATTAATCACCTCAGTCATAAGGAACGACGGTTCCAATCATTTCATTAAGCTGTCATTCATTTCACCATCATTTAATCTTGGTGAGTCATTATTCATTTTCGTTGTCACTTTTGTCATATTGTGGCATTCCGGGTCATACTAGCGTGTCGGTTGGTATGTGTAGGATTTTCATGTCGGGCAAATTATAGTCGTGTGTTGGTTGGTGGCCTCACATTGGACTGTGCACACGAGTTGATGGCTTCGTGAGACTGATTAGGTACAAAACCACACGTGTATTCGATCGATACTCGTTGGTGGCTTGTGCACGGACACATTTCCATCCCGGACGTAGTGTGGCGCCATTCCTTTGAGCCGTATCATTTGTTGATTCATGTAGCATGTTTGATTGCGTATGTTTCAACAGGATATTGTATAACTGTGGATAACTCATGATTGTGTATTTTCAACTCTTGAGGATTGTTGTTCTGTGTAACTGACCCCGTTGGGGGATACTGTTTTTCAGGTCATGGCAAGGCTAAAGCACGGGGAGAGCATGGTGACGGCGAGGAGTCCCAGTGATACTAGTAGGGGGCCCCAGTCTTTTCAGTCATTTATGTTTCCTTCATTTATTCCGCTGCAGACATTCCGTTTGAATATTCATTTCACTCAGTGTTGTATATTTTATCTCCATATAAAATATACTTGTATTCAGTATCATCCTGGGTGTGTTGTATGAAACTCCTTATCGAAGTAATTAATTGTGTAATGTGGTTCGGTACTACATTTACCCTGCGTAATTCACTCATTTTCATTAGCCTGGTGGGTCCCAGTCGGGGGTCCACGGCATTGTAATATCCGCCTAGTTTGGGGTGTTACAACGTCAGCTTTCCAACCGATAAACTCGAACGCATGACAGCATCAGAACGTTTATTTTGCATTACAGTGTAAATTTACGAACTGAAAGACCATACAGAACCCCAAAAAAGGAAAAGCAGTTAAGTAAGGCCTTGAGGCAAAGCGGGGAGAAAAACGAGCACATGCATCATGAGAAAAAGATAGAGGTAAATGGAACATGTCAGGTTCCCAGCCAGTAAACTCGAATGCATTACGTCATTAGAATGTTCATTTTCTATTACGGTGGAGATTTAAAAACTGAAAGAATATTCGAAACAAAAAAACCCGACAAACAGTTACTACAAGCATATAACTGCAATGAAATATGGATACGAGGACGTTAGAAAAGAATGCAGAATAAGCTGAAGTAAACCAAAGTAAGCCACACAGAAACAAAAATAAACAAACGCATGCAGCATTATTATTGCACGTGCCGACGTTTACAAAAACCAAGGCAAACGAAGGCTGTTGAGTTATACAGAAACCAAAATAAACAAATGCATGCAGCAAATCAAAGCAGAGCACAGTTGTTGAGGTATACAGAGAACCGGAACAAAGAAGAACACATGCAGCATGGGAATACAGAAAACCAGAAAGAAGGAATGCATACAGCATTTGTTGCTGCAGAAGAAACTAATAAACCAAAACTGTTGAGGTATAGAGAGGCCAGTCTTTGCAGAGATGCATATTTCATACAAGATCAATAATGAAAATCTAGGTAGGACATGGAATGGATGCCATATGTTCTTGTTCGTGGCGTTTTTATACCTACTTAGGCCCAGGCTCTATTCAGAGATTTTGTGGGGCCATGTCAGGTTTCCAGCCGATAAACTCAAACATGCTGCATCATTAGAATGTCCACCCAGCAAGGCAAAAAATGTACATTTATTAATTTGGCCTCTTGGTATAGAAGAAAGGTATTTCTATTTGAAAACATATGTAAATCTATGCAGACCTCAACAGCCTTGGGAAAAGTATTAGTTCATAGATATTTCTAACTCTAAAGTAAGAAAAATATCAGATACACGCTCAAGCAATTGTGTAGTAGCAGTACGCATTCTGCAAACAGCAATAACCAAAACCTGAGCAGAACATGGAATAAATGTCACATGTTCATAGGCCCAAGCTCTATTCAGAAGTTTCGTGGGCCCACGACAGGTCTCAGGCCGATAAACTCGAACATGTTTCTAATAGAGAAGAAAGGCACTTGTATTTAGAACGAAGATAATTTTTTAAAACTACAATGTAGAAGCAAAGAAACAATAGAGTATACCTTAAAGAGAGAAGAACACAACAACTATTGATCCCGCTGGAGAAGGCAACTCTGTTGAACAAGGAGACGGACAACAATGAACCATGTTAGAAGAGAAATATACAACCCAGGTGTTGCGTACAGATTTTAAAGGGCCATGTTAGCTTTCCTCACTATAAGAAGTAATAGCAATATCAGATACACGCTGAATAAATTGTGCACATCTATATATGCAACCTCACTATAAGCAATACTCTTAGATGCTCATGCTCGCGCTAAAGAATCATTGATGGATGGCTCCTGGTTATTTGCTGGATTCAGTTTTGGCTCTGAACCTTGGCCTGATACTCAGTTGGCGCTCAAACTTGACCTAGGTATGTCGTTAAAGTACCTAATCTTTACACGGCTCCTGGTGCAGCTCTGCAGATATTCAAGCTCGAATCAGACACTCAGAATAAGATATTTGTTTGGGTCAGTTGTCGTGTGGCTATGTTTGGGATTTGGCCACCCTAAAATTTACTTGCTTTCTTGTATTTAGTTAGCTTGTTTCTTTTTATTTGTGGCTATGTTTGGAATTTGGCCCCCCAGAAAATATCGGCTTTGTAAGGGAATAAGCCCCCCTTTAAAATCTTTGTGCTATAATGTCTTTTTTTTAAGAAAAAAAACCTCACTATAAGCAATGATTTGATGGTATCTAGAAGACAAGACAGTGAGAATATTCATTTTTTATGAGTATGGGAATTTTGCAATTGCCATCTTTGTTTCTAGACATGCTTGATCATTTTGACTAAAAGATATAATCAAATTTATACCTGTATAAGGATGTGTCGAATACAAATTGTATATATTTATGCATGTTTCAAACTTCTTTGCCAATAATAATATTATACAACGAACACAAAGATGAATAAACACTCTCTGTATTAGTAGGAATAAATCAGTACGAAATCTATTTTCTAACAGAGGAGAAAGGTACTTGTATTTAGAATGAAGATATATTGTAAAACTACAAGGTAGAAGAAAAGAAATAACAGAGTGTTACGTAATTTTGTGAACGCAAGTGCATGTTGTCGTAAGCAAGTAATAAAGTGATGAGAAAGATATCGTTCCCTCGAGGACTGGTGCACTAATTACCAATTTAGTCGTATTCCTAATTTTATTTAAACGACCGAATTTTATAGTTGAAGAATTTTTAAAAACTAACTAATGTGATAAACTAAAAACAACTAATAAAATCAATAGTCCGAAGAAATGAGATAAAATAAGAGAAGAATCTAGGATTGAGAATTCGCCTCGATTAATCCGAATTAATCTTGATTAATATAATTTATGTAATTTCCCAATGTATTGAAAGCGAAGATTCTAAGATAATCTAATGCCTCTTCCATGGTCAGTAGAATTTTCTAAGGTGAATAATTCACTCTATTCCTAGGTGAGTTAATTCAACAATAGTCAAAAAGTTCTAAAATCTTCAAACGAGCTTCGCAATTCTTATAAGTATATTCCTATCTCACAAGACAAAACGGTTTTCACCCAATTTTCACTACTAACTCTCCTCTCCCGATTCAAGTTACGTAATTATAACAATTCAATTATAGGCCACACAATTTAAAGATTTAAGAACAATTGGGGAAAACTCAATAGAAAAGGGGAATATATTAATAACGTAAAATTAAGAATTAATTCATCAAAATCTCGGTTTCATCACAATTCTAGAAATAAAGGGTCTAGCCCGACATGCTAGAAATCAATACACAAAGATTTTAATAAAACATAGGAAAGAAATTCAAACACAATTGAAGAACCGAATCTCTCCCGTTCTGTGGCCTTTGCTTTCTGCTGCTAGGTATTTTTCTCCTTTTCTTCGATACCTTCTTTTCTGACCTTTACTGCCTTTTTATAACCTCCCTTCCGCCTCCAAAAATGCGTCCGAGAAATAGGTCGAAACCGCCTCCAAAACAGTCAAAATCGCAGGCTGACATCAAGGAACCCGCGCCGCGGGCCGCGGCCCGGATTAAGTGTGCCGCGGCCCTTATCCTTGCGCTGCCCAGACCTGGGCAAATTTTCCTTATGGGCCATGGCACAGAATGAGCATGCCGCGGCCCTTGGTACAGTTTGTACCGCCATGCTTAGAGCTATGCCTGTGCCGCGGCTCCGCCTCAATGTGACGCGGCACTTGACCAAAAAATGTCGTTTTGGCCCGTTTTTCTTCGTTTAAGCTTCCAGACTCTAATTTCCTTCAAAACATATAAACATAATGCATTAAGAGCTCATTTATGCAGATTTAAATCCAAAATGGAGATAAAGCAATGATAATCAAGCGCACAAAAATACATGCAACAAATACCCCCAAACTTAAGCCTTTGCTTGTCCTCAAGCAAAAATCAATTTCAAATAAGGCGACAAGTATCGTGGACGATCGTGCAAATCCATAGTGCTCAACTAATTAATACTACCCTGAAAATCTCAAAGAATAATATGGATATCGTATCAGTGAGTCACAATATGAATAATGATTCCACAAGGTAAATATTCGTAGTGCTAATCGATAGCTCATGAGGAAAATCAAGGCTCAAAGATTAACAAACATGAATTGAGCCGATCGCCAATATGAATGTCGAGAGTATAACAAGCCAACTCGCCCAGTCCCACAGTCTCATGGCAAAAACACAAGAATTTCATCATAAATAATATTCCCCGGACAGCACTCCCTTATATATACTCATTATAATGATTCGAGTTAACCACTAGGTTTTTGACTCCAGGGATGTTTCATCGGAAGAACCCTGGGGTGGATTTCCATTCTCATGTATTGGGGAACCGTTTGACGTAAAAGACACTCATGGGGCTCATGAATGCTTCTAGTTACTAAGTCTCCCTCTACAGTGGAGAAAAAACTCGAATAGCTACTCCCACACATCCGATTCAAGGTTGTTGTTTTACGCGAGAGTAAACAACGGGTCACGTGAATACCCCCGGTTACTTGGCTTCCTATCATCGGAGATGAGATTTTTATGAACCATTAGTCTATTCAGGGTTGTCGTTTTACGCGAGAGTAAATAACGGGTCACGTGAATACCCCCGATTACTAGACTTCCCATCATAGAACATGCAAAATTGCTCCAATTTTGAGAATTTAAACTGTCTGACTCAATGCCTAACCTTAGGTACTTAAATTAAATGCCAACAAGACTAATGTTACTGGATGACTAGCTAAGTGAATAGTGCCTCCAGACATATAGACGACAGCTCCTGTAATGCGGACACTACAAACACGTATGTCTCATTTCTTATATGCCAAGATTACCACAATGACGCAAAACAAATCAGACCAAAATGAATACTCGAGGGAAACAAATATCGCATAATGTGAACTCGACCAATACTCATCCGTTTATTCAAAAAGAAAACAGTATCATATAATCGGTCTTATACAAGGCTGCACAAAATATTCATGAATGCAACAATGTCCAGAATATCATAGAAGACAAGCAAGGCTAAAATCAATAAATAACAACTAAAAAGTAAATAACAACTAAAAGTAACCCCCCCAAACTTAAGACGTACAACGACCTCAATGGACAACAAATAATAATACGCAGTAAGAGAAAGGTCAAGTACTCCCCTAAGGTAAGCTCAGGCACTGGCATCATCCTCATCCGGCGAAGTGGGTGGTGTAGGTGGCCTGGCCGGAGGAATGAAAGGTCCGTCCGGGCGAAGGATGTGGTCCGTCCAAACAGCTAAGTGGTCTCGGTGGTAGGCGTCTCTCACAGCTAAGCGTCTCTCCGCACGCCGATTGGCCCGGCGGACCTGCTCGTGCATCTCCACTCGAACGGTTGTGATCACGCTATCTCTCTCTACTCGCATTTCCTCCCGAAAGCCGTCAAACATCGCCTGAAGAAGGTGATCTCTCGCTGGAGGTGGAGTAGACTCAGTCTGATCCTCGGTGTCAGCCGCCGGCTCATGAGTCAGGAGAAGTGGCTCTGAGGAGTGCTCATGTGGCTTGTCAAGAATAAATCCCTATCCGCGCGGATGTGCCCGCATGACACCGCACTGGTCAAAGTGAGAGATGATACGATGATCGATCGGACCCTGAGGTGCTATAGTCGGATCATCATCCGACCAAGTCACGCCCGACTGGCGGCATAAGGCACAAATGAGAGATGGATGTTTTAGCCCTGTCTTGGCCCCTCCTCGGATGCACTGGAGAATAGACCGGGCTAGACGTGGGTGTTAGTAATACTTGTTAGATTTTGATGATGTCATCAGTATAAATTCAAATGTCTATTACTTGGCAAAAATGTAAGGAAGAACCAAATGAGTATCTTCCATAGGCCAAATAATGTTAAGTATATAACTTGGCAAAATGTAAAGACGAACCAAATAAGTATATTCTATAGGCCAAAAATAAGTTAGGCTGAAAATCCGTTAAGTACTGAAGGTCAGCCAAGTTCATCAGAGAGGTACAGCCGAGTCAAGTCAGAGTAGTTCTGGTCAACAAAAATCATCAGGGATGTTTGACCAGATTGCAGTCAAGGCACCTCAGACAAGTCATCTGATCAGACAAGTCATCTGATCAGACAAGTCCTAAACAGTGAACATCAGAGAGGTCCAGACTGCAGAGAAGTTAACTGCACATCAGCCTAGTCGAAGATCAGCCAAGTACTCCAAGTCCACGTCAGCATGCGTTGAAAAGTCAAGTATTACGGAAAGTCACTGTTGCGATATTTCCTACACGCAAGTGCACGTCATCGTTTACAAGTAATAAAGTGATAAGTAGAGTATCATTCCCACGAGGATTGAATTTCTAACTACCGACGTTTTCGTATTCCAATTTTATTTGAACAATCGAAGTTGGGTTTTTGGATTAATAACTAAAAGAATTTCTAAAATACTAAGCAGTAGAAAACAATATCTTGGATTAAGGAAATCAAATGATGAATACGTCTAGGGTTCTGAATCCACCTTAGTTTATCCGAATTTACTCTCAATTATCCGTAATAAATAATTTTCCCAATTTACTGAAGGCGGAGATTGCTAATATATTCTACCGCCTCTCCCGAGGTCAATAGATTTATCTAACGACGACTAACGCACTCTATCCCTAGGTGAATTATCTCGTCGATAGGCAAAAAGCATGAAATCTCCTAAAGGCCACGTAGTTTCTATGAGTATATTCCTATCTCACAGAATAAAACGGTCCTCACCAATAGTTCCTCACCAAATCTCCTCTCCCGATTCGAAGTGAATGATTAAATCAATACAACTATCCGATAATTGCAAGCATTAAACATAATTGGGAAAACTCAATAAAAAGGTAATAAATGGGATAATCTTAATCAATTCGTCAAAACAAAGGTTTCATCAAAACCCTAGATGAGGGCTTTAGCCTGACATACTAAAAACTGAAAATACAGAATAAAGAAACGAAAGCATAAAATTCAAACGCAGATGAAGCTCGGATTCCTCCGTTCTTCAGCTCCCGCCTTCTGCCCTTGAATTCTTCTGCTTTCCTCCTCTTCTCTGTCTCCACGCTTAAACTCTCCTAGGTTTAGATTCAATGATTCCAAGATAATTAAATTAGGGTCTTAAGCCCTATTTATAGCTCAGCACCTCCACAAATC
This sequence comes from Orobanche coerulescens, assembly GCA_033398695.1. Lineage (NCBI taxonomy): Eukaryota > Viridiplantae > Streptophyta > Magnoliopsida > Lamiales > Orobanchaceae > Orobanche > Orobanche coerulescens. The sequence continues at coordinate 13,202,423 of CM065803.1, forward strand.
GCGTCCGTATTAATCGGTTGAAAACTGGCTTCGAAACGGCCCAGAATCCGCGCAGATGTACCAAACCCGCTAAGTATGCCGCGGCTCACTAAACCTGTGCCGCGGCACATCGCCAAAAGCTGAATACCTGGGCGCTAAATAATTCTTCTATGCCGCGGCTCACTAAATTGCCGCGACACAGTACACCTTACTCGCCCTTCTACCGGTGTCTTCTGTGCTGCTCATCGTCCCGATTTTGCTGCGCCCGCTTTGCCTCGTTTTAGCTCCCGACTTCAATTTCACAATCATACAAAATCAAGGCATTAAAAGCTCATTTAGATGATTTCACTCACCAAAACACTACAAAATAATGATAAATAAGCGTATAAAAATACGCCTAACAAATACCCCCAAACTTAAGCCTTTGCTTGTCCTCAAGCAAAAAGAATTAAAGTCAATAAAAGAATGTCGTGAATAATTGTGCAACTCATAGTGTTCAATCTAATCAATACTATCCTGCCATTCTCTCTAAATAATACGAGTGTCATAAAAGCGAGCTGCACTCAGAATAATGATTCCGCAAAGTAATCAAGTTCAGTCCTAATCATTCGTTCATGAAGAAAACTCAGCTCAAAGATTAACAAAACATGAGTCAAATCGACCGTCAATATGAAAGGCTAACATAAACAAGCTAGTTCGTCGCGTTCCACAGTCTAAAGGCACAATTTTCACGAGTCTCATAATAAATAAACCTCTGACAGTATCCCCTTATATATATGCTCAAAAATTTGATTCGAGTCGACCACTAGGTTAGGATCTCGGGATGTTTCATCGGGATAATCCTAGGTGGAACTTCCATTCTCATGTATTCGGAAACCGTTTGACGTAAAAGACACTCATGGGGCACATGGATGCTTCTAGTTACTAAGTTCCCGTTTACGGAGAAACAACTCGAATACATAATTTCCGCATGTCCGAATCAAGGTTGCCGCTTTACGCGAGAGTAAACAATGGTCACGCGAATACCCCAGCATCGGGCTTCCTATCATTGGCACATGTGAAATCACTAAATCACTAGTCTAATCGGGTCGCTGCTTTACGCGAGAGTAAACAACGGTCACGCGAATGCCCTGCTACTAGACTTCCCTTCATAGAACACTTTATCTCGACTTTTAGGGAAAACTGACCGACTCAAAACTCAAACTAAGTGCTAACACGATCAAGAAACAAGACGACTCACTATCCGGGAAAATGTAGCCAAACGTATTGATGGGGATTTTAAACAAGTATGTATCGTCTCTTATCCGCCAAGACCTCTACAATCACGAAAAATTTGGACCTAATTGAATACTAAGGCAACGAAATAACCGACTACAACTCGACTAAAACTCGCCCGCTTCTTCGTAGAGAAAGACGGTGTCGTAACATCGATCACACAAATAGAAGCACGAAAATTCACGAATAAAGAAAAACTACGACAAGCAAGGCTATCTGAAAAAAAAAAATTTGTGCAAAGAAATGAAAAGTGCAACAGAATATAATGTACAGCAAGAAAATAGAGTACAGCAATGAATGTAGACTGAATGTAAATCCCCCCCAAACTTAGGACGTACATTGACCTCAATGGACAAAAAAAATGAAATGCAAGAAAAGTAAAAGGTCAAGTACTCCCCTCCAGTCTGCTCAGGAGCTGGTGCCGGCATCGTCCGGTGAGCTTGCATGCTTCTTGACTACATCATGCGGAATGTGAATAAACAAGCTTGCATCATCAAAAAGAAAGTTAAGTATAGCTCTCAAGTTGAACATGATGTAGAGGTTGGGGATAATGTAACAACATGATTCATTGCATATAAGTTGGAAAATGCCTAGCTTACCCATTTTTCATTGCTGCAATTTATCAAACACCTTGTGTGCACAAGTTAAAATGAAGAACAAAAATTTTCATGGTTAATTCCAAATCCCAAAAATAATAACACAGATTATAACCCTGAATTACGAAAACCATCATCAACAATTCGCTCATAAACATCAATTCCATCACAATAACAAATTCCCCATATTCCAACTCCATTTTACAAACAACAATGAAGAATAACTAGCAATATAAAACTCCAAATCTTTTCACATCAAGAATCATTAATGATTTAGAAATCAAAAATAACCTGGAGAATTTGAGAAGGAGACTCATAGAGTGGAGCCAACTAACCTCCATGTGTGCAGGAAGGAAGGGAGGGAGGGTAGAAGTATCCTATACAGGCCGATCAACTGAATGAGCCTTACCTGGATGCTCTTATTTTGCGACGGGGGCCGCGGCACAATATAAGTGAGCCGCGGCCCAAAGTACAAATCGGGACGCTTTTGGTATGTCGTCGGGTGCCGCGGCTCAAATTTCGTATGCCGCGGTGTGTTAGTGTGCCGCGGCTCAAGATTAGTATGCCGCGGCACAAAGCATGTGCGCCCGGGCGTTTCTCGACCATTTAGTGTGCCGCGGCTCGATTATCGGGTGCCGCGGCTCGGCGACTGGTGTGCCGCGGCTCAGTAAGATCATGCCTCGGCACAGGGTACAGTTTGATCGGCCATTTTTCCTCAGCTGGTGTGTGCCGCGGCTCACCTGGACTGTGCCGCGGCTCATCATTGAATTTCTCCCCTTTTGCTGATTCCTGCACAGAAATTTTACACGAAATCATTAAGATGAGAGGAAAGGATGGATCAAAGAAGAAAGAAGACAAAAAGAGACTCTAAAAATGCAAGCAAACAACAAAGAATCTACAACTAATACTCGGGTTGCCTCCCGAGGAGCGCTAAGTTTATAGTCTTCAGCCGGACTTTTCTCGCATTCATCCGGCGGTGGATAAGGTGATGCTCGTTTTCTGCGTGTCTATTGGATTTCCCAAGTATGCCTTCAACCGTTGTCCATTAACTTTGAATTTTCGACCATCTCTTTGAACTTCTACTGCACCATGTGGAAACACTTGAACTACGGTGAACGGTCCCGACCATCGGGAACGCAATTTCCCGGGAAATAACTTTAAGCGTGAGTTGAATAGCAACACCTCTTGACCCGGGACAAATTCTCTCTGCGTGATGTGCTTATCATGCCAAATTTTTGTCCGCTCCTTATAAAGTTTTGCATTTTCGTATGAGTTGTGGCGAATTTCTTCCAACTCGCTCACCGCAAACAACGCTTTTCCCAGCCGGATTTTAGATCAAAGTTTAGTTTCTTTATCGCCCAGTAAGCACGGTGTTCCATCTCTACGGGCAGATGGCAACCTTTTCCATAGACCAACTGTAGGGTGACATTCCGATAGGTGTTTTATATGCGATCCAGACGCCCAAAGTGCATCATCGAGTTTAAATACCCAATCTTTTCGGGACGAGCTGACCGTCTTTTCTAGAATCCACTTTAGCTCTCGATTTGATATCTCGACTTGACCACTCGTTTGCGGATGGTATGCTGTGGCAACACGATGAGTGACTCCGTATTTTCTCAAAACCGCATCAAGAAATTTGTTGTCGAAGTGTGACCCACCATCACTTATAATAGCACGTGGAGTCCCAAAGCGTGAGAAGATATGTTGTTTAATAAACTTGATTACAACATTGGACCCATTCGTAGGTAGTGCCACCGCTTCAACCCATTTGGAGACATAATCCACGACCACCAAAATGTAGAGATTCTTGTTTGATGGGGGAAATGGACCCATGAAGTCGATCCCCCATACATAAAATAGTTCGACTTCAAGTATTGTGTTCAGCGGCATTTCGTGTCGTCTTGAGATGTTTCCTGTCCGTTGACACCGATCACATGTAGACACAAAGGAGTGAGCATCTTTGAATAAGGACGGCCAATAAAATCCCGACTGTAAGACCTTCGCCGTTTCTATTTCCACTAAAGTGTCCACCGTAGGGCGATGCATGGCAATGGTTCAAAGACACCTGTGGATTTCCTCATCCGGAATGCATCTACGGATAATTTGATCGGGCATCGCTTAAAAAGAAAAGGATCGTCCCACAAATAGTACTTAGCGTCCGAGATTAGCTTCTTCTTTTGATGACGTGAGAGATCGTTCTAATTGTTTTACTTGCTAAGTAGTTCACTAGATCAGCATACCAAGGCACATGTGTGGAATCCAACTTGTAGAGCCGCTCGTCGGGGAATGTTTCTATAATTTGTGGTGACTTTCTTCCTTCTCGAGGGAACTCTCTAACCGTGAAAGGTGATCGGCTATAACATTTTCTCGTCCCTTTCTTGTCCCGAATCTCCAAGTTGAATTCTTGAAGGAGTAGCACCCACCGAATCAACCTTGGTTTGGCATCCTTTTTCTCCAAAAGGTATTTTATTGCCGAATGATCGGTCCACACTATCACTTTCGTTCCTAGTAGATAAGCCCGAAATTTATCAAATGCAAATATCACCGCCAACAATTCCTTCTCCGTTGTGGCATAATTTCTTTGGGCGTCATCGAGCGTTCGCTCGCATAGTATATGACATGAAACACCTTCCCTCGTCTCGCCCCAAAATGCCCCAATGGCAAAGTCGCTAGCATCGCACATTAGTTCGAACGGAAGGTCCCAATCCGAGCGACTATCACCGTGCCGTGCTTAGAGCTTTCTTCAAAGAACTCGAAACTTTCTTTACAAGACTCGTCGAAAATAAATGGGACATCTTTCATGAGTAAATTGCATAGCGGCTTCGTGATCTTTGAAAAATCCTTAATAAATCGGCGATAGAAACCGCATGTCCCGGAAAACTCCTAATCCCCTTTACCGAAGTGGGTGGAGGCATCTTCTCAATGGTCTCAATTTCGCTCTCGACTTCAATTCCATGTGAGGATATTCGATGGCCAAGCACAATGCCCTCCCGCACCATAAAATGACACTTCTCCCAATTCAAGACTAAATTGGTCTCTTCACATCTTTGCAAGACCTTCGCAAATTTTCCAAACAAATGTCAAAAGAATCTCCAAAATGTAAAAATCATCCATGAAAATCTCAATACACTGCTCTACCATGTCGAAAAAATAGCCATCATACACCGTTGAAAAGTTGCCGGCGCATTACACAATCCGAACGGCATGCGCCTATAAGCGAAAATGCCGTAAGGACATGTAAACGTCGCTTTCTCTTGGTCTTCGGGGGCTATGTAAATCTGATTATACCTCGAATAACCATCGAGAAAGCAATAGAAATCGTGTCCGGCTAATCTATCTAACATCTGATCAATAAAAGGCAAGGGAAAATGATCTTTTCTAGTGGCCTTATTTAATTTCCTATAATCTATGCACATACGCCACCCCGTAACAATCCTGGTGGGAATTAATTCATTATTATCGCTTTGAACAACCTATCCCACCCTTTTTCGACACAACTTGAACCGGACTTACCCACTTACTATCGTAAATTGAAAGATCATACTGCCGAGGAGTTTTAAAACCTCGACTTTCACCACCTTCTTCATGTTAGGATTCAAAGGCGTTGATGCTCCACGGATGGTTTGTAGTCTTCCTCCATCAAAATCTTGTGCATGCAAATCGATGGGCTGATCCCCTTGATATCCGCAATAGACCATCCAAGAGCAGATTTGTACTCCTCAAAACTCTTAATAATTTTGCCTCTTGATCTCTGCTAAAGTGGCCGAGAGAATAAGCTGGAAGGGAGTTGTCGGGCCCCGTGAATGCATATTTCAAATGAGGTGGCATTTTTGAGTTCCAATTTTGGAGGTTTTTCAATCGATGGGGTCGGTCGAGTTAGTGAACTTCCTAGCTCCTCGAATGGTTTACGAATGAAAATTGGTGGGGAAGCATCCATGTGTCGTACGTAGGCGGCATGCTCTCCATTTGGTTCTAAACAAATTTCAATCAAAACGGATTCCAATGGATCGGGTGGATAATTTTCTCGAAAAGTTCTACTCACGCACGAGTCAATGACGTCAACTTGGAAACAATTTTCGCGTCACTTGGATATTTTACGGATCGAAAAATATTGAATGTTACTTGCTCCTCTTGAACACGCAATGTCGCCTTTCCTTTTCCACATCAATCAACGCTCGCCTGTTGCCAAAAATGGTCTTCCCAAAATAATTGGGATATCTTGGTCTTCTTCCATATCAAGTACGATGAAATCGCCTAAAGATGAACTTATCCACTTTGACTAAAACATCCTCTATCACACCCTCGGGTATTTGATGGATCTATCGGCCAATCAGAGAGATCGCCGGCTTGGCTTCCCCAATCTCCAGCTTTTTAAAAATCGAAAGGGGCATAAGATTTATACTGGCCCCGAGATCGCATAGGGCTCTTTCAAAAGATGAATTTCCGATGATGCAAGGAATGGTGAAACTTCCCGGATCTCTCAATTTAGGTGGGAGTTTCTTTTGTAATATAGCGCTACACTCTTCCGTTAAAGCGACCGTCTCATATTCCTCGAGCTTTCGTTTATTAGATAAGATCTCTTTCATGAACTTGACGTAACTCGGCATCTGTTCCAATGCGTCGGCGAACGGAATGTTTATGTGCAATTTCTTGAAGACGTCGAGGAATTTTGAAAACTGCTTGTCCAGTTTTTGCTTTTGGAAACGCTGTGGGAATGGAACTTGAGGAGTGGGCTGAGTAGTCGATACTTCCTTTGGCTTAGGCGTCTCATCCTTTTCCTTCTCGTTCTGCTCGATCGGCTGCTCTTTGTCATTAATAGGCTGCCCTTTCAACTCCTTTCCGCTTCGTAATTCGATCGCTTGCACATTTTCCTTGGATTTCACTTCGGCTGCGTTGGGGGCTGCACCTTGAGACCGAGAAGACAATAAATTAGCAATCTGCCCCATTTGTGTTTCTAGATTTCGGATGGAGGTCGAATGATTTTGGAGAGTCGTCTCGGTGCGGGTCATGAATTGGCTTGTGTTAGCCGCCAATTGAGCAAGAGCATCCTCCAAAGATACCTTTGGTGATTGAGGGGGCTGCTGTGGTGGTTGCACGAAGTGAGGTTGTGGAGCCTTCATAGCTTGCCCATTTCTCCATGGAAAATTTTGTTGATTCATCCACCCCTGATTATAAGTGCTGGGGTAAAAATTGCTTTGTCGATTTCCATTGGCTACGAATTGAGCTTGCTCCATCTGATGTTGCTCGAACGGATTTCCAAATTGACATTCCGCACTCGGGTGTGATCCGTTACACCAATTGCATGTCTCTATGGTAACGGGGGCTGGTGCGTGCGAAAATGTCCGAGTCATTGTGTCAAAGCGGCGACTTGAGCATCAAGGTGGAGATCGGATCATTGCTTGAAACTTCCATTACTCTTTTCGGTGTCAATCTTTCTGATGGCCATTGGTATGCGTTTTCGGCCATATCTTCCAAAAGCACGTGTGCCTCGGCCATAGATTTTGCCATGAATGTCCCACCGGAGGCCGCATCCACTAAAGTGCGTGTAGAAGCACTCAAACCACCATAAAACGTATGAAGCTGAAGCCAATCAGGAATACCGTGATGAGGGCATCTTCGTAACAATTCTTTATATCGCTCCCACGCCTCGTGGAGCGATTCCATATCGAACTGGGCAAAAGTGGTTATTTCATTTCTCAACCTCGCCGTCTTAGCTGGTGGGAAAAATTTGGCCAGGAAGGCTTGCGCTAACCTCTCCCATGTTGTAATCGACCCCGACGGTAGGGAATTTAACCAAAACTTTGCTTTATCCCTCAAAGAGAAAGGGAAAAGCCTCAATCGGATGGCATCGTCGGTGACACCATTAGTTTTGAAAGTATCGCATATCTCAAGGAAAGACGCAATGTGGGCATTCGGGTCGTCCTTCGGCAATCCACAGAATGGGCTCGCCTGCACCATATGAATAATGGCGGGCTTGATCTCAAAGTTATTTGCTTGGATAGTGGGACGCCGAATTCCCGAAAAATTAGCGTTGACCTGCGGCATGGCATAATCTCGGAGAGCGAGTTCCGGTTGAACTTGCCGCACTTGGTTGTCTCCTCCTTGGATTTCAATATTCTCGGCCATGATGACCGCCGTCTGCAGTTCTCTTTTCTCCTTCTTGTTCCTTCTTAGAGTGCGCTCGAGCTCGGTGTCCAAAGGTAGTAGGCCTTCGTTACCGAGTCTTCTCATGCACTACACAAAAGGTCCTGAAAGGAAAAACAAATAAACGAAATTAAATACACACAAAAAAAAAACGTTCAAATTAAGACTGGAAATACTTAAATCGATATTAGAAAAATTTCAATCCCCGGCAACGGCGCCAAAAACTTGTTGCGATATTTCCTACACGCAAGTGCACGTCATCGTTTACAAGTAATAAAGTGATAAGTAGAGTATCGTTCCCACGAGGATTGAATTTCTAACTACCGACGCGTTTTCGTATTCCAATTTTATTTGAACAATCGAAGTTGGGTTTTGGATTAATAACTAAAAGAATTTCTAAAATACTAAGAAGAAAACAATATCTTGGATTAAGGAAATCAAATGATGAATACGTCTAGGGTTGAATCCACCTTAGTTTATCCGAATTTACTCTCAATTATCCGTAATAAATAATTTTCCCAATTCTTCAAGGCGGAGATTGCTAATATATTCTACCGCCTCTCCCGAGGTCAATAGATTTATCTAACGACTAACGCACTCTATCCCTAGGTGAATTAACTCGTCGATAGGCAAAAAGCATGAAATCTCCTAAAGGCCACGTAGTTTCTATGAGTATATTCCTATCTCACAGAATAAAACGGTCCTCACCAATAGTTCCTCACCAAATCTCCTCTCCCGATTCGAAGTGAATGATTAAATCAATACAACTATTGGCCAGATAATTGCAAGCATTAAACATAATTGGGAAAACTCAATAAAAAGGTAATAAATGGGATAATCTTAATCAATTCGTCAAAACAAAGGTTTCATCAAAACCCTAGATGAGGGCTTTAGCCTGACATACTAAAAACTGAAAATACAGAATAAATAAACGAAAGCATAAAATTCAAACGCAGATGAAGCTCGGATTCCTCCGTTCTTCAGCTCCCGCCTTCTGCCCTTGAATTCTTCTGCTTTCCTCCTCTTCTCTGTCTCCACGCTTAAACTCTCCTAGGTTTAGATTCAATGATTCCAAGATAATTAAATTAGGGTCTTAAGCCCTATTTATAGCTCAGCACCTCCACAAATCGCGTCCGTATTAATCGGTTGAAAACTGGCTTCGAAACGGCCCAGAATCCGCGCAGACGTACCAAACCCGCTAAGTGTGCCGCGGCTCACTGAACCTGTGCCGCGGCACATCGCCAAAAGCTGAATACCTGGGCGTTAAATAATTCTTCTGTGCCGCGGCTCACCTGGGCTGTGCCGCGGCACAGAGTACAGCCTACTCTGCCCTTCGGCTGGTGTCTTCCTGTGCCGCGGCTCAGATTCCTTGCGCCGCGGCTCATCGTCCAGTTTTGCCGTTTTCGCCCGTTTTGCCTTGTTTTAGCTCCCGGACTTCAATTTCCTGTCAATCATACAAAATCAAGGCATTAAAAGCTCATTTAGATGATTTCACTCACCAAAACACTACAAAATAATGATAAATAAGCGTATAAAAATACGCCTAACAGTCACATGCAACGTGAAGAGACAAATTGGAGAGATTCCCACAAGAGATATGATTTAAATAAATCATCCAAACCCACCTTGAAGACTTTAGTCGTTTTATATTCAAAAGATTCGGCGCATCACATGCAGAAGTCTTCACAACGGTCGGAAGATAGATTAAAATATGGGAATCCAGCCTTGCAACGTTCAGAAAGAAAACAATGAAGTCTACCTCTCCAACGGACGGATTTGTTGAAAAGATTTGCAACGGCTATGAAGAAAAGCTCAGAGATCGTGACCTATATATATCCGAAGATTTGAAGTTGAGCAATAACCGGTGCTAACATACTTTCAAGCGAACAAAGCATTCAAGCTATCTAAAAGCAAAATACAGCATCGTGAAAAGAGCAGTTCTAAAAAGTTCATACTTGAAGAAGCTCTTAGTTGGAGAAGACAAAAACTCTTGTCTATAATCCTGAGTTCGGGGTACTTCACTGGTTGAAGTTAGAGACTGTAAAGGCATCCAAGGATCGAGGATCAAGAGGTGCAAGGCAGTCAAGTGTGTTACAACGGCACGGATTTCCACTGGTTGGAAGCTGTTATAGTGTGGTTGAATCACTGTAATATTTATCACTGGTTGAGAATTATAGTGAATTCATCTCCAACTGGTTTGGAGAAAAGTGGATTAGTAGAGGATTACCCCACTCTGAGACCACTATAATTGCCTGTGTTCTTTACTGTTTTATTGCATCATACTTTAACTGTTGCATTCATTGTTAAGTGTTTCATTAGCTGTTTTATATTCGTCATCAGCTGACTTCCGCACGTATCAAGAACAAACGACTCCAAGTCATTTGTTTACGTATCAGCTGAAGAAACTCACTCTTCAAGAAAAAGACTTTAAGAGTTTCAATAAGTCTATTCACCCCCCCTCTAGACTTATTCCTGGATGACTTGTGACCTACAAGTGGTATCAGAGAGGTTGGTTCATTTATCTCACGAACCAGATCTATATCAGAGATATATCTTTACTCTCAGTTTATAATGGAACACATGCATTCTAGACTCCCTGTGTTTTCAGTTGACGAGTATGATCTTTGGAAGATAAGGATGCAGGCACACTTATCTTCAATCCATGATGACATGTGGTGCATCATAGAGGATGGTCCATTCATCTTCGAGAAGGACAACACCGCAGAGGAGATCGCAGCAGGGAAGCCAGAAAAGATCCCAAAGAAGAGGACAGAGCTGACTCCCGAAGAAAGAAATCTGGCCAATCTTGATAACCGGGCCAGAGATGTGCTATAACAAACTCTTGACAAATCCACCATGGTCAAGATCAAGAACTGCAAGAATGCCAAAGAAATCTGGGACACATTAGCCCTAATGTGTGAAGGAACAGAGCTGATCAAGTAAAATAAGTTGTCAATTCCTATACAAAAATTTGACAACTTCAAAATGAAGAATGGTGAATCCATAGACCAAGTGGACACAAGGTTCACTGAGATTATCAATGAGATCAACTCCCTTGGCAAAACCTATGGCAACAGGGAAATGGCACTGAAGGTTCTCAGATCTCTCAATCCAGAATGGAGTATGAAAGCACTAGCCATGAGAGAGTCCAAGGATCTCAATAAGATAAAGATCCAAGAGCTGTTCTCTGATCTGAAGGCTTATGAGTTCGAGCTTCCAAGTTCATCCTCAACTGAGCCTGCAGAAAAGGGAATAGCCTTTGCAGCCGAGTCCCCCGCCAAGAGCTTATCTGATGTAAAGCCTCCAAATCCACTAGATTTTGAGGAAGAAATGGCGTTTATAATGCAAAGGTTCAGCAACTTCCGGAAAAACTACTCCAAATACAAGAAAAATTATAAGGAGAATCCCAGAAGGAACCAGAAAGCTGGAAGCTGGAAGGTGGAGTGCTACAATTGTCACAAGACAGGACACATCCAAATCGATTGTCCTGAGCTCAAGAAGGACGAGAGCAAGAAGGAGGTAGGCAGAAAAGAAGATAGAAGGAAGGCTCTCATCGGAGAAGATCAGGAGCATGTAGAATCAAGTAGCGGATTCTTTTCTGATGATGATGAAGAGTATGACTGCCTGATGGCCAACCTAGCTGATGAAGAGGTAACATCAAAACCCTCTGGTTCAAATAATAGTTCAGCCATGTCACAAGATATGGATCTGCACGAATTTGTAAATCAGCTATTTAAAGATTTTGAAACACTCAAATCTGCACACCAAGTTGTATCAGCCGAGAAGACTCAGCTGCAAGATGAGAATAGGCAGCTGAAAAATGATTTTGAAAAACTTAGCCTAGAACTGAATAAGGTTGAGATAACTGCAGCTGACTTTAAAAACCAGGCTGATGTTAATACAAATTGAGATAAATCGATTATCGCTTTACTTAAAGAAAAATCAGCTGCACTTGCTCATGTCAAAGCCGAATTTACTAAGCTGACTCAGGTAAATAAGACTCAGGCGCAGGAAATAACCTCCCTAAAGGCATCTTCAACTCTGGAAGAATTGTGTACCAATAAAAGGTCATTATATTCCAAATCAGGCCTTGGATATAATCCTCACACCCTCTAGTTCTAAAAGAAAGTTTATCAAGGGAGAAACAATTGTCTCGACTGCTGAGCCTACATATAAATCGATATTTAAAAACAGGCAACAGCCAAGTCACATGTATAGGCTGCATCCAGGGTACACAAGGCAGCCACCTAGACAAGTGACTAGGCAATGGCCCAGGCAAAAGCAGCAGCCCAGACAACATGCCCAATATTATCAACAACTCCTTAAAAACAGATTTCAAAATGGGAGGGGCAGATGGAAACCTCAAGGTTATCCTAATTTCCAAAATGAACAAGTGTGGAGACCTCAAAGATTTAATAAATGGTCTCAGCCAAGATTTAGAAATGGCCCACACTATCAAAATTTTGAGGAATATCCAGTATACAATCCCAACAGGAGATTCAGACCTCGACCTTACACACCTTATGAGGGTTATAATAATAACAACTTTCACAATCCAATGAGAAATCAATTCTCCAGGAAACCAGCTAACCCCAAAGGACCAACACAGATTTGGGTACCTAAATCTCTGCTTGTCTGATTGCAGAAAAGGTGGAAGGACTACAACCACATCTCCACAAATTCAAACTTTGGAGGTGAAGAATAGTTTGTAGATTCTGGATGCTCGAGGCACATGACCGGGAACAAGAAGATGCTGTCCAAATACACCAAAGAAAGAGGTCCCGATGTAACTTTTGGAGATAGCTCTAGAGGACAAACAAAGGGATTTGGAGAGCTGCACCGAGGAAATATTGTGATATCCAAAGTTCACTATGTCAAAGGGCTAAAATATAATCTCCTGAGCATAATCCAGTTTTGCGACGAAAAGAATCTAGTAGTCTTCACCATCTGGAAATGTATGGTGATAGATATCTTATCTGGAGAAGTGAAGCTACAAGGATTTAGAAGGAGAGATGTCTACATGATAGATTGGAACACAGGAACACCTAACTCCTGTTTTCTATCCAAGACAGTAGCTGAGAACGTATGGTTGTGGCACAAAAGACTATGTCACCTGAACTTCAAAGCCATCAATAAGATCAGTTCTCAGAAGCTGGTCAGAGGACTTCCAGATGAAGTATTCAAGAAGGAAGCGCTTTGTGATGCCTGTCAGAAAGGAAAGCAGACCAGAGCATCATTCAAGCCAGTCCAGCCTACAACTCTCACAACAAGGATATTAGATCTACTCCACATGGATCTATTTGGTCCTATCAAGCCAAGGACTCTAAGCGGCCGAAAGCATGCACTTGTTGTGGTAGATGATTATTCAAGGTACACTTGGATTATCTTTCTATATAAGAAAAGTGAAACCTTGACCAAGCTACCTGAGCTGCTGAGAAGGATCCAGAATGAGAAATCCCTATCCATCATCAATATCAGATCAGATAGAGGAGGAGAGTTTCTCAACAAGGCGATCACTGATTACAGCGATCAGAATGGGATCCAAAGATGAGATCTCTGCGGCGAGACTCCCAATGAGAATGGCGTTGCTAAAAGAAGAAACAGAACCCTGAAGGAAGCAAAGCAAGGTCCATGATTGCGAAGTGGACTGCTTAAGAGGTTCGGGCAAGTCGCAACACAAACTTGCCATGCCCGAAGCAGAGTATGATAGTAGGGAGACATGGCAAAACTCCCTATGAGGTTTGGAATAATAGAACTCCTACTGTTGCTTACTTTCATGTTTTTGGTTGTAAGTGTTTCATCCACAACAACGGTAAAACACAACTAAATGCCTTTGATGCTAAAACCGATGATGGTCTCTTTATGGGATACTCGCAAAGAAGCAAGGCATATAGAGTATTTAACAAAAGAACCTTAGTTGTGGAGGAAACACCCCATGTTGTTTTTGATGAATCTACTGTTGAGTACAGGAAGCAAGTTGAGCTAATTGAGAACAAGCTCAAATCAGCGACCCTTGAAGAAGTCATTGTACATGACACTGGAATGGTGGACTCACCTGCAGACTAGCCTGATGATCCAACTGTAGCTGCTGAAGACCCAACTGCAGATCAGACAGGATCACCAAACCTATCTGATCCAGTTGCCGCTGATGAAGACCCAGTTGTAGCTGACAAAGACTCATCTGCAGATCAGAACCAACCTGCAGATGACAAGACGGTAGCTGATCCAGATGCAGACCAAGGATACCAGAACCCAGCTGATGCAGAAATCCACCCGAGTAATTCAACAGGGGGAACAAACCCAGAAGAAGACGATATCCCCAAGTGGCTCAAAGATCACCCAATCCAGAAAATCATAGGAAAGCTGACTGATGGAGTTAAGACAAGACAGTCAACCCTACCAGCAGGAATGACTATGTTCTCATGCTTTATGTCACAGATAGAACCTAAAACAACAGAACAAGCCCTGGAAGATTATTCATGGATCAATGCCATGCAAGAGGAACTGGAGCAGATGGAAATAAACAAAGTTTGGGAACTAACAGACAGACCTGATCACAAGAAAGTTATTGGCACCAAATGGGTGTACAAAAATAAGAGTGATGAAGACGGAACTGTTGTTAGGAATAAGGCCAGACTTGTAGCAAAAGGGTATGCACAGTGTGAAGGAATAGATTTTGATGAAACCTATGCACCAGTTGCAAGATTAGAGGCCATCAGACTATTCCTCGCATATGCTGCATTCAAAGATTTTGAAGTCTATCAGATGGATGTAAAGAGTGCTTTTCTAAATGGAATCCTATAAGAAGAAGTCTATGTAGAGCAACCCCCAGGTTTTGTCAAAGGAGACAAAGTCTATAAGCTGTTGAAGGCTCTCTATGGACTTAAGCAAGCACCTAGAGCGTGGTATGAAACATTGTCTGTGTTTCTTGAGAAGAATGGTTTTTGCAAAGGAAAAGTGGACAAGACCTTATTCAGAGTGGAGCACGAAGGCCACATATTAATAGTCCAGATATATGTGGATGACATCATATTCGGCTCAACCAATCCAGAGCTATGTGAGAAATTCTCCAACCTCATGCAAGGATAATTTGAGATGAGTATGATGGAAAAGCTTAACTTCTTTCTCGGACTACAAGTCAAGCAGATGGAAAAGGGAATTTTCATCAACCAAGCTAAGTATACCAAAGACCTAATCAAGAGATTTGGAATGGAATCAGCCAAGCCAGCAAGAATTCCTATGAGCACAAGTACTCACCTGGATGCGCATTTGAGGTGCATATCAGTGGACTCAACCCACTACAGAGGACTCATTGGATCATTGCTTTACCTCACTGCAAGCAGGCCAGACATATCCTATGCCGTAGGAGTTTGTGCGCGATTCCAGTCCAAGCTGAAGCAATCACACCTAGATGCAGCCAAGAGGATAATAAAGTACCTTAAGTCTACAGTCAATGTTGGACTATGGTACCCCAAGGATTATAACTTCGAGTTGTCAGGATATTCAGATGCAGATTTCGCAGGGTGCAAAATCAACAAGAAGAGCACTAGTGGAACGTGTCAATTCCTAGGAACCAAACTGATATCCTGGTTTAGCAAGAAGCAGGTTTCTAACTCTATCTCCACCACAGAGTCAGAATACCTAGCTGCAGGTAGCTGTTGTGCCTAGATCTTATGGATCAGACAACAGCTAAGGGATTATAATATCATTGCAAATGAAGTCCCTATCTGGTGTGACAAGAATAGTGCTATTGCAATAACCAACAATCCGGTGTTGCATTCGAGGACGAAGCACATTGATGTTAAGCATCACTTCATCAGAGACCATGTGCTTAACAAAAGAGTTAGAGTTGAAAGAGTCAGCACAGACTATCAGATAGCTGACATCTTTACCAAACATTTGCCAGAAGAAAGGTTTTTGGAGCTGAGCAGAGATCTTGGATTACTAGATTGGGAATCTAGTACAGAAGCAAGCTGAAGCATTTCAGAGGAAGGACGGACCCAACTGATTAAAGAAATCAGAACCTAGCTGATGCAGACAAGAGGACGAAGGACGGACAAAGGAACCTAGCTGATCAGAATCTCAGGGGAGAAGTCCATAGGTGTTAGGAAAAACAAACACCCTGTATCGATTCAGCCGGGATACCCGATCCCTGTATCGATTGTTATTTGTTATTAAAAAGGTTTTGACATATATGCCAAATACAGTAAAGGAAAACTGTATCGAGGATTCAAGGATTTATCATGTATCAAGACTCCGCCTCGAATCGGCATAAGTGAAGCTCACAAGACAAACAAGAAGACTTGTAAGAAGACCAAGTATGGAAACTGTCTCGATACCCTAATACAGTCATTCTCCATACAGTTCACAAAAGGACAAGAAAGAACACAAGTCAAGTTCCGTTGAACAAAGAAGTATTTAAATACTCAAGGATAAAGTATTTAAATATGCGCCTTCGATCTTCAGAATCCCGCGAAATCCGGATCATGTCATATTCCCGTTGAAGGAAAATCTTATTCAAACGGACATCTCAACGGATACTTTCTTCAGAGGCTATATATATCCTTGAAGACATTGAAGATCAGTAACTTACGAAATCTACTGAAGTAACCCAACTCTCAAAGCTATCAAAGTTATCATCTGAGCAAACATATCTCCAGAGCAAACTGCAAGTTAGAACGAAAGAGATATACAGTGCTCAAACATCAAGAACAGCTATCATCAGATCTTGATATTCAAAGTCGCTGTTCTTACTGGTTACCTAACCTTTTACCTCTGTAAAACCGAGCTCGTGTGAACTCAACAAGTTATTCGACTGTGTGGGACGAATAAGGACGAAGCTTGAACCGTGTGTGAAGAAGCTAGTCAAGAAGGAAGCTTTAACCAACTGTGTGAACGGTTGAAAGTGATATTCTTTGTATCAATCTGGTGAACGATACAAGGATAGGTTTGTTTATAATTACGTAGTTGTGTACGCAGAATTATTTAATAAACTTTTACTCTGTGTGGAGGACCATGGACGTAGAGGGGTTTACCTCGAACCACTTAAATTACCGTTATTTACCTTCGCTTTACCGTTTGAAATTACTGTGATATATTAAGTATACACCAAATACTTTGTTGTCAGTATCCACGACAACTAATCGTATCCAAGACTTCCGCTACGCACTCAGATTTAGATTCCATACTGTTTGTTGTTTAAACTACTTTTCCAAACCGTATCCAGATACTTAAGTGGCCAACAAGTGGTATCGAGCGGTTGATTCTAAAAAGAATCACTGTATTTCTTTTAACCGAATCGATTCAAATCACTTATTTTCAAAACAGTTTCTTTCATTCCTATATTATCAGTATGGATACTTCTATGATTAACAAAGTCCCTATGTTCTCTATTAACGAATTTGACGACTGGAGAATTAGAATGGAAGCTCATCTTGCAGCAATGCACGAAGAGATGATCTTTGTTATACAGGATGGTCCAATCAAGATTATGAAGGTCAATCCAGCCGCAAGGATTGAGGGCCAAGCTCATGCTGAAATGCTCGAGAAGGAACGCGAGCAATGGACAACCGATGAAAGGAAGCGAGCCAATCTAGACAACGTGGCTAAGAACGCGTTATTTGTCACTCTTGACAAAGGCACGTTCTCAAAGGTAAAGAGCTGCAAAATGACCCAAAGAAATCGGGATAAACTCAAGTTAATTTGTGAGGGAACCGAGCTCTCAAAAGAAAACAAAATTTCAAAACTCACTCAAAGAATTCGAATCTTTTGAAATGAAACCAACAAACACTTGAGGAACTTGACCTCGATTTACCGGTATTGTTGGTGAACTTGAAGCGTTGGGCAAGATTTACACCCAAAAGGAGAAGAACTTAAAATTTTCGGATCTCTCCACTCGATGGGACATTAAGACCACGGCTATGCGTGTATCATGTAATCTTAATGAAATATCCACTTTTGATCTCTTCTCCGACCTTAAAGCATTTGAGTATGACATTGACAGAAGAGAGAAAGTGAAGAATCTCCTTCAAAGGTCACGGCTCTCGCCAGTATCGAACCGTCGACACAGCTTGCCTAGCTCGTCGTAGCCTTGGCCACAAGAACGCCGACAACGATTTACATCTGTCACAAGATGAAATGGCGCTTCTAATGCATAAGGTCAAAAGTTCATTAAACGATCTGAAAGACTCCTACGTGCCCAAACCTCACAACAAGGTAAGTACCAAACATCATCCTGATGCTAACTCGTGTTATAATCAAGAGGAAACCGTGCCATTATGCAAACAAATGTCCTCATCCCAAAGTCCAAAGGTTGCCGGAGGCCGAGCAACAAGAGCGAGATGAAAGAAGACGTGCTTGGAAAGACAAGCTCAAGGCCCCGATTGGAGAATCGAAGCCTCCCCACACCATCCAAATCAGCAGAATGTCTTGGTGGTCATCGAGAGTGATTCATCCGACGATGAGTTCGATGATAAAGCATACATGTGCTTTATGGCCAAAGATGTTCCGTAAGGTGAAGACAATGACGATGAGGTAAGTTCAACCTCGCTTATTCCATCTAATGCATCTCATACTTTCGAAAATATGATGAATGAATTCAAAAACATTCAAAAGCCCATGAGACTCTAAAATCGAGAATATACACTTCAATTAACAAATCTAGAGCTGAAAGATGAAAATGACTTCTCAAGATAAACTATGAAAATATGTCTCTTGATTGTGAAACCAAAAAGTCGATTTTGAAAAACTCATGGAGAGCAATCATCAACTTGCTCATGAACTAAATGAGGTTAAAACCCATAATGAGAGCAAGACAAATGATTTGGTTCTACTACAAACCAAAATTACAACTCTCGAGAAGCGAGAAAATGAACTTGAGACCATTCAAGTCTTTTGAAAAATCGTCCAAAAGAATGGAAGAAATTCGAGCACCGGGCAACATGCTCATGATAAAAGTGGCTTAGGATACACTCATGTTCGAATAAAGGTAAAACTAGTACCGTGTTCGTCAAGAGTGTGGAACACATTCCAGACGGAAGATGTTCCTAGTCCCATAAAGGAACTCGTCTGCACCGAGAAAACCAAAAGTCGCCATTCCGCCTCCACAACTCTACAATTCGAGACAGTGGAACCAACAACCACTCGAAGGCGTAATCTACAAAGATGCTCCACAAGCATATCATCAAAGCCGAAAGTCATTCAGAAGAAGACGGTATCCAACCACCAAAGGTCCGCATGCAGCATTCTCAAGACGGTGCACCTAGGTATTGGATACAGGAGTCCCGTTATCCCTCAAGACACAGATGCCAATTCGGTATCAACAACGGCATTGGGAATCCAACCGAGACCCGTAAGACAAGTTAGGCCTAGAAAATGGCTCCACCTCCTAGACGGCACTCGATCGGAATAATAATAATAATCCCGAATTTTACATGCATAATAATTATCATGATTATAACAACTACGGATATGCCCCGTAGATACCGCAATCATGCACCGAGTACATCCTACAAGAAACCAATTGCCGTCAGAAAATCTGGTACCTAAAGGAACTAACATATATGGACCCAAAATCAAAGGGGACCTAAATCTACCTAATTTCTTTGTTACAGACATTCTAGAGGAGGATACAGGTACTTCGATAGTGGATG
The DNA here is from genome assembly GCA_033398695.1 of Orobanche coerulescens. Lineage (NCBI taxonomy): Eukaryota > Viridiplantae > Streptophyta > Magnoliopsida > Lamiales > Orobanchaceae > Orobanche > Orobanche coerulescens. The sequence goes on from CM065803.1 coordinate 13,222,068, forward strand.
CTCTCGTCACATGACCGGAGACAGAGCAAGCTATCTGATTTTGTAGAAGGTCGCGGTCCAAAAGTTCGCCGGTGATAAATCTAAAGGAAGAACAAGAGGGAAAGGAAACCTACTTGTCGGGAAATTCAAAGTCACCGATGTTGCATATGTTGAAGGCTTACGATAATCTACTTAGTATTAGCCGATTCGTGATAAACAGTTCTCGGTGAAGTTCTATATAGATCGGTAGAGTCAAGAACACCCAATCCAAGGAAGTTGTACTTACAGAAGCGATCGAGTAATATGTACATTGCCGATCGGAAGCCTATGAGCTCCTCAATTCCATGTTTTGTTGCCAAAGGCACCGCAGATCTTAGCCGGCTATGGCACAAGAGGATGTCTCACGTCAACTTCAAGACGATCAACAAGCTTTCAAGACAGGTATGGTAAGAGGTTTGCGGATGTGTCATTCAAAAAGGACGTCATGCGGACCATGCCGTAAAGGCAAGCAAATCAAGTCAACTCAAGAGCAAATCCTACCTTTCAACCCAAAGAGTATTGGAAATTCTAAACATGGATCTCTACGCTCCTGTAGACACAGTAAGAATGGGAGATAAGAAATATTGTATGGTTGTTGTTGATGATTATTCCGGTATGCTTGGACGATCTTTCTTAGCAAGAAGAAGGAAACAACATCAAGGCCGCCCGAGCTCCTGAGAAAGTTGCGAGAATGAAAAAGCATCGAGTATCGTGTGCATTCGTTCCACGGACGAGGTACTGAATTTACTAACCGCTTTATAGAGCAATACTGTTCGGAGAATGGAATACAGCACGAGTACTCAGCTGCCCGTACACCTCAACAAAATGGTGTTGCCGAGCGAAAGAATAGGACGTTGAAAGAAGCAACAAGGACAATGATTGCCAAAAGCAAATTGCCGCAGCGTTTCTGGGGTGAAGCAACCAATACAGCGTGCTACACTCAAAACCGCTGTATCGTCAACAAGCACCACAACAAAACAGCTTACGAGGTATGGAACAACAAAACTCCACTAGTTTCGTATTTTCACATTTTTGGATGCAGGTGTTACGTATTGAACAATGGGAAGGACCAACTTAGAACATTTGATGAAAAATCAGATGAAGGAATATTCGTAGGATACTCCTCCGTCAGCAAAGCCTTCAGAATCTTTAATAAAAGGAGGCTGACGATCGAGGAATCAGTTCATGTAGTGTTCGACGAACCACACCATGACCCTACAGGAGTAGATGATATCACTCAGGACATTCACCATCTATCTATCTTGGATCCACCTACACCCATAGAACCCGTAGTTGATTTAGAAATCAACCCCGCACTGTAAGAATCGATGTGGATGAAGCCGACGTACATGTCAAGGCTGTACCCACAGAAACTCTCGATACAGTACGGGATCCTGAACTAGAACCCGACCGAAGATGGTTGAGAGATCACCCGCAAGAGCTGATCATTGGAAACATTAATGCAGGTGTTTCTACTCGTAGGAGAATACAGAGTACACAAGGAAATGTACTTTGTGCACAAGAAGAATCTAATGCTGAAGTCTCACAGTTTCCTGAATGGAAATCTCAATCCGAACTTAGGAGACTCAATATGTGCACTATCGCTGTATTCTTAGCCCAATCCGAACCTGTTTCGACCATAGACGCTCTTAACAACTCTCATTGGATTACATCTATGGAAGAAGAGCTTAACGGTTTCGAAAGAAACAATGTATGGTATCTTGTACCCAGACCGACACACCAATCGGTTATAGGAACCAAATGGGTATTTCGAAACAAAAAGGATGGAAATGGACTTATCATAAGAAACAAATCCAGACTAGTAGCACAAGGCTATTGTCAGGAAGAAGGAATCGACTATGATGAAACCTTCGCCTGTAGCGAGACTAGAAGCCATCGGGATATTTTTAGCCTTTGCCGCCCATAAGAATTTTATCGTATACCAAATGAACGCGTCAAGAGTGCTTTCTGAATGGAGAGCTTTGGAAGAAGTTTATGTTGAACAACCACCGGGGTTTGCCAACACAGACGGTATCGATCTAGTTTACGGAGCTAAGGAAAGCGTACGGACTTAAACAAGCCCCTAGAGCACAGTACGAAACCCCGTCCCGATATCATGTAATATCCGCAATTTTCGATTTTTGGTAAATTTCTTTTTTCGCGAGTCCGTTTTGGCTCGCTCATGACCGTTTGGTCGTCCCGAGAATGATTAATTCTACACTTTTTGTCGTCCGAGTTCGTTTGGGTGTTGTTTTGTTGAGTTACGTGCTTTTAGCGACTCTTTCGCACTTGAGTTCGGTCTGGCGAATCTCGTCCAGCTATTGTTTGAATTTCCCAAGTCCGTTTAACTTTGTTAGACGTGTTGTGAACCGGTTTGATTATTCGATCACGTATCGTGATTTCCGGCGTTTTGGGCCATTTTGTAATTCTTGGAAGTTACGGGTATCCATATCTGTATTTGTCATCTTGACCCTTTTCTTGGTCGCGTATGATTAATTATTGCATTACGTTTTCATCTCGAGTTGTTGATGTCGTCCGCGAACTTTTCGTCGTGTTCGTTCTGTGAGTTTTGAAATCGAGGCATCGGGTCGTGGCGGTGGCGGTGGCCGGACGGTGCGGCCTTATCGGAAGTCTTGGGCAGCGGCAGCGAGCCAGTGTAATATGTCGAACAAATCAGACTGCGTGTGCGCGGCACACCCATCCGTCGCGGCACGGCGCGAGCAGTGCTGCGGCACACTGTCGTGCCGCGGCACACTCGTGTGTCTTCCGCGACCATAACCCAATCGTGCAGCTGCAGACACGCAGCCGTGGCCGCGGCACAATGCCAAAACACAGGAGTAAATTTTCGGCTGTGCGCGGCACAGCTAAAGTGTGCCGCGGCACGAAGCGGTCAACTGCGATTCGTCTTTATTAGACGAAATCGGGCGTCGTCTTCTTCATTTTCACCGCATCGCGAGAGAGAGTGAGAGAGAGGAAGGAGTTCTTCATCCTTATCCATTGGGGTCGATTTTCACCATTTTTCTTGGTAGTGGCTTAGGGCAATCAATCTAACGCGTGTTCTACGGATCTTGGTACTTGAATCTCCTAAGGTAATATTCTAAAACCCTATTTTCGATTTATTTGGGGGTTTTGGGTTTTTCTTCCGATTCGTTCCGTTTTGTTGGTGGATTCATGATGTATACGATTAATATTGTTAGTATTTTTAGTTTTCCTACGGATTCATGGATATTTTGTGGATTATTACGGAATCGAGAGGGTTTGGTTGCGGTCCGCCCTCGTTGTTATTTTGGTACGAATATACATGAATCGTAGGCGGGTTTCCGGGTGTATTCCATTTCCATAATCGTTTAGAAGTGGTTGTGATTGTGCTATTCGAATCGTTAGGTTCATTTTCGTCGGTTCCTCGCGGTCGTGCTTGATTCTTCCGTTCCGTTCGTTGTCGTCTCCCTTTTTGTTAGCATCGGGCGTTCCGAAGCTTCCCGGTTGAGCCGTATCCGTTCGTGGTTCCGTGCTCGTGGTATCGAGGCAAGTACCTTGCCCATACTTTTCTCGTTTTATGTATATGATGATCGGTGGTCGTCTTGATGTGTTTGTTTGGTTATTTGAAATGAAGTTTCAAAAGGATTTCGGTTTGGCCTCGTTAAAGGCTTTCTTTCAAAACGCGTGTGTTTTGTGAACGGTGTTTTGAGAATTGATTATGATTTGATTATCTTGAACGTTGAAGGATTTTATGAGGATACTCTCTTGTTTAAAAGTTATGGAATCGTGTATTCCGTATTTAAGCTTGTTATTGTATTTTTGAAGAGTTTGGTAATGGTGTCGAGTTAATGGCCATCTCTAGTGAGTATTCTTAATGAACTTACATTCTTAGCATGTTAGTATTGCATGAGTAACGTGTGTGTGTGTATGCTCACTACGGGTTAGATCCGACGGGGTCTCGGTAGGGCTCCACGAAGCTGTGGACCGCGAGCTTGCTTTTAACCACTGTGGGTTAGATCCGACGGGGTCTCGGCAGGGATCCACGAAGCTGTGGGTCCGCGGTTAATTGTGGTGCATTTTTAAAAATGTGATTCGATATTGGCATTTCCGGAAATGAGTGCTTTTGAACGGTCTTCATGATTGCATGCATTGACTAAGTGTGTAAGAGGTAAGTTGTTCGTTTGGCCTACTTGGCTAGGATGGCTCTAGAGTAATTTGTGGTTTATGTTTTAAATCCTTTATTTGTGGATTTTGATGTTGGGATACGAACCTCGTGGTCGTTCTTGTGTCCGGTGAGTTGATGAGATTTGGGGCTAAAATCCCAAGGGTTTTGTAAAAGTCGTTTCTGGATTTGGGGCTAAAATCCCAACGTTTTGGTTAATGTCATTTTCGTAAAGTAAACTTTTGGGGTGGCGACCCCTTTGTCTTTTGGATTTTTGAAAAGTAGGATTTGATAATCCTAAATTGTTTTCTATTAAAACCCTCGATGGCATTCTAAACCGTTTTATAAATTATTCCCATTGATTTATGATATTTCGTTTTTGTAATGTTTCCTCAAACCCTTGCCTCGGGAAGTACTTTTCGTTTCGTTTGGATCTTTGAGGATCCTCGGTTATTGTTATTCGTGGAATGTGAATTGTATGGCTCGTATTTGCACTTTGTATTTGCACTAGCAAAATAGTGGAGTTTGCTAACCCCGAGTATTCGGGGTGGATGTCTGTTTTGCATTCGGGTTTTGGAGCATAACACGGGGTCGGCACGAAGGATGATGAAAGATGATCGATACTAATCACATGAGGAATCGTATATCTTGTGTAGGATTAGTTGTACTATATTTTCCCATTTCTTTGTATTGTTCCGTTATGCAGGTGTAGTTGTATTTTGGTCCCTGCGTGGGCATGAGTTGTATTTGAGTTGTATGTATTTGTGGAAAGACCAAATCGGTCCATCGAGTCAGTGTAGCCTTGAAGGCATTGTCGAGATGTTAAATGTTGATTACCGGCTGGTAGATCCTCGAGGAGAGGGTCTACGGCGTGTAATATCCCTGAGTGGATTGGGGGTGTTACATAAATGGTATCAGAGCTTAGGTTGTGAAAACCTAGGCTGTCGGGTCAGTGGTGTCTATTGAGTTTTGTCTCGTCGGATTTAGTCTGACTGAGTCGTGTCGCGACGTGTCGTTTGAGTTTGTTGGTCGTGATTAGTATCGTGGGGCGATCATCATCTTCGTGCGACCCGTGGAAGTAAGTCTCCCTTCTTTGCGTTGTGCCTCGTGTGACACGAGCTATTTTTATGATTATTTGTTAAGTGGTGGAATCCTTATGTGAATTTTGATTTCGCGATATGTATTTAGTCGACTTTCGTATTTGATTTATACGAGGAGTGTCGTCGCTTGTGATGTCTTTTTATTGTTGTTTTTCTCCGTTGTTGATGATTTTCGAATCGATTTGCATGTTTTACAAGTTCTATTGTGGAAGCTTTGTGCTTATACGCGTTCGACTTGTTCACTAGCCAGTGCGGGAGAGTATTTTATCAGAGGTTTTGTTCTGAATGTGGTATTTTATCGTTGATTTCCGTTTAAAGACATATATTGTCTTCATGTTAAACGTTTTGGTGCGTGTGCTAGGAGTTGTTTTAGTGAACATCGATATGTGTGAGTTTTGGGCATTCTGGCCTATTGAATTTTTGAAAACCTTGAGTATCTTAGAAAAACAAATTTCGAGACATACTTTTCAAATGAGTTATTTTCTTGTGGTACATCCTAGATGCCGCAATATATTTCAAAATTTTTCTACCTCGAGGACCAAAATGTTTCGAGATATTTTCAACACTTTTATTTAGACCCGAGGGTCGAATATTCTGAAAGTTTCCACTAAGAGAAAGTGTCCTCATTTTTATCAAACGCGAAATGGTTTTCCCAAAGTCTCGATAACGACGTTTCACGTTTGTACTATTTGAAAGGTGATACTCAAGGTCAACCAGTATTCTTCAAATTATTTTCAAAATGAGGTTTTCATTTTTTTTTTTAAACCTATCTATTCCCGTTTGAGGGCTAGGTATGTATGTGTGACATTCGCGTTGTCATTTTGATACTTTCTCCCGAGTATGATCGAATTGGCGGTGTGAGCATTGAGTCGCTTTCCACACATTGGTTGTGCTAGCCCCTGTGAGAGGCGGAATGTTGGTATTGAATGTTGTCGCCTCGTGGCGATTTCTGCGTTGTCGAGGATGTGCGAGCTGTTAGAGCTTGGTATGGTATGACCGTGTGCATCGGTGATCGTTCCGTTATGTGTCGGTTGTTTAATGTCTTATTACCTTGCCCCCGTTTTTGTGAATTTCGTGGACGGGGTCGGAGGTAATGCCCGTATTATTTTGACTCCTGTATTTTCTCTTTCTCCAGTCTATCGATTCGCTCATGTTCGTTGGCACTTTGTGAACTTGTTTTGTATTTCGGTTTCATCGTTCGAGCAAGTTTGTGATCTTGTTGTGGGCCGATCCGGTTATCGATGTGACTTTTTCGAGTTCGGTTCGATTCTTGTGAACCTTGTTCGGGAGTGGCGTCATCCGGTTCTATTAGTTCTTTTATTCGAAGTGGATCGGATTTAGAACTCTTGTGTTTTCGACTTTGTCGACTCATCATGTTCATTGACCTTTCTCGAGTTTGTCCCGCCCTTGCCTTTGTTGATCGAACGAGGTGGTATTATTTTGGAATTTCTCGTTCGTCATTGTGACCTTTCAATCGTTACTCCCTTTTACGTGGATGCAGTGCGAGTGTGCATCTTGTTGTTTTCATCGGATCATGTTTTGTCTCGAGTCGAGGTGTGAACCTCGGAGTTGCAGTTGAACCTTATTGTTCTTCGTGATCCGAACATGATCGTTCGATTTTTTTGTTGTCTCGATCTTTGTGGTTTGATCGTCGATTGTTCGGTTTTTGTCAATCTCGTTTCGTGATTGTTGAACATTCAGACTCCTTCGAAATTTCCTTAAGTTCGGGAAATTAGTCTCGTTTTCGATCTTCCAACCTTTGGGCGGTGGAATTTCGTATTTGTTCAGCGTGTGGCTCATGTTTTGATCAATGTACCGTTAGGTTAGTCAATCGTATCGATTTTCGTTCGTTGTGTTTTGTGATTGTCGGATAATTGACTTGGCTATATTATCCGTTTGATGACGCTTGTCGTTTGTTGGTTTTATTATATCCCTAACGGCGAAGTCGTGTTGGTCGCCGTGGAGCGTGTTTACACGCCGTATATTCTTTCGCGTTGTTTGTAACATTTCGCCGTTGGGCGTTAGTTGCGCATTCTTGTGTATCTCGTTGAGTTTTCTGGCGGAATATTTCTTCTCCCTACTTGTTTTAAGTTTCGGACGAAACTTCTTTTAAGGAGGGTAGAATGTAATATCCGCAATTTTCGATTTTTGGTAAATTTCTTTTTTCGGCCGGAGTCCGTTTTGACGGCTCGCTCATGACCGTTTCGTCGTCCCGAGAATGATTAATTCTACACTTTTGTCGTCCGAGTTCGTTTGGGTGTTGTTTTGTTGAGTTACGTGCTTTTAGCGACTCTTTCGCACTTGAGTTCGATTGGCGAATCTCGTCCGAATTTGTTTGAATTTCCGCAAGTCCGTTTAACTTTGTTAGACGTGTTGTGAACTTCGGTTTGATTATTCGATCACGTATCGTGATTTCCGGCGTTTTGGGCCATTTTGTAATTCTTGGAAGTTACGGTATCCATATCTCGTATTTGTCATCTTGACCCTTTTCTTGGTCGCGTATGATTAATTATTGCATTACGTTTTCATCTCGAGTTGTTGATGTCGTCCGCGAACTTTTCGCCGTGTTCGTTCTGCGTTGGAAATCGAGGCATCGGGTCGTGGCGAATTGGCCGGACCGGTGCGGCAATCGGAAGTCTTGGCAATCGCCGAAAGCAGCCCAGTGTAATATGTCGAACAAATCAGATTGTGTGCCGCGGCACACCCATCCGGCAGCCGCGCACGGCCACAGCAAGTGCCGCGGCACACCTGTCCGGTGCCGCGGCACACTCGTGTGTCTTCCGCGACCATAACCCAACTGTACCGTGTGCCGCGGCACACGCAGGCTGTGCCACGGCACAATGCCAAAACCTGGGAGTAAATTTTCGGCCTGTGCCGCGGCACAGCTAAAGTGTGCCGCGGCACACGAAGCGGTCAACTGTGCAGTTCGTCTTTATTAGACGAAATCGGGCGTCGTCTTCTTCATTTTCACCTGCATCGCGAGAGAGAGTGAGAGAGAGGGAAGGAGTTCTTCATCCTTATCCATTGGGGGGTCGATTTTCACCATTTTTCTTCGGTAGTGAAGCCCGGGCAATCAATCTAACGCGTGTTCTACGGATCTTGGTACTTGAATCTCCTAAGGTAATATTCTAAAACCCTATTTTCGATTTATTTGGGGGTTTTGGGTTTTTCTTCCGATTCGTTCCGTTTTGTTGGTGGATTCATGATGTATACGATTAATATTGTTAGTATTTTTAGTTTTCCTACGGATTCATGGATATTTTGTGGATTTTTACGGAATCGAGAGGGTTTGGTTGCGGTCCGCCCTCGTTGTTATTTTGGTACGAATATACATGAATCGTAGGCGGGTTTCCGGGTGTATTCCATTTCCATAATCGTTTAGAAGTGGTTGTGATTGTGCTATTCGAATCGTTAGGTTCATTTTCGTCGGTTCCTCGCGGTCGTGCTTGATTCTTCCGTTCCGTTCGTTGTCGTCTCCCTTTTTGTTAGCATCGGGCGTTTCGAAGCTTCCCGGTTGAGCCGTATCCGTTCGTGGTTCCGTGCTCGTGGTATCGAGGCAAGTACCTTGCCCATACTTTTCTCGTTGTATGTATATGATGATCGGTGGTCGTCTTGATGTGGTGGATTGGTTATTTGAAAAGAAGTGTCAAAAGGATTTGATTTGGCCTCGTTAAAGGCTTTCTTTCAAAACGCGTGTGTTTTGTGAACGGTGTTTTGAGAATTGATTATGATTTGATTATCTTGAACGTTGAAGGATTTTATGAGGATACTCTCTTGTTTAAAAGTTATGGAATCGTGTATTCCGTATTTAAGCTTGTTATTGTATTTTTGAAGAGTTTGGTAATGGTGTCGAGTTAATGGCCATCTCTAGTGAGTATTCTTAATGAACTTACATTCTTAGCATGTTAGTATTGCATGAGTAACGTGTGTGTGTGTATGCTCACTACGGGTTAGATCCGACGGGTCTCGGTAGGGCTCCACGAAGCCGTGGACCGCGAGCTTGCTTTTAACCATCTGTGGGTTAGATCCGACGGTCTCGCAGGATCCACGAAGCCTGTGGGTCCGCGGTTAATTGTGGTGCATTTTTACAAATGTGATTCGATATTGGCATTTCCGGAAATGAGTGCTTTTGAACGGTCTTCATGATTGCATGCATTGACTAAGTGTGTAAGAGGTAAGTTGTTCGTTTGGCCTACTTGGCTAGGATGGCTCTAGAGTAATTTGTGGTTTATGTTTTAAATCCTTTATTTGTGGATTTTGATGTTGGGATACGAACCTCGTGGTCGTTCTTGTGTCTTGTGAGTTGATGAGATTTGGGGCTAAAATCCCAAGGGTTTTGTAAAAGTCGCTTTACGGATTTGGGGCTAAAATCCCAACGCTTTGGTTAATGTCATTTTCGGAAAGTAAACTTTTGGGGTGGCGACCCCTTTGTCTTTTGGATTTTTGAAAAGTAGGATTTGATAATCCTAAATTGTTTTCTATTAAAACTCTCGATGGCATTCTAAACCGCTTTTATAAATTATTCCCATTGATTTATGATATTTCGTTTTTGTAATGTTTCCTCAAACCCTTGCCTCGGGAAGTACTTTTCGCTTCGTTTGGATCTTTGAGGATCCTCGGTTATTGTTATTCGTGGAATGTGAATTGTATGGCTCGTATTTGCACTTTGTATTTGCACTAGCAAAATAGTGGAGTTTGCTAACCCCGAGTATTCGGGGTGGATGTCTGTTTTGCATTCGGGTTTTGGAGCATAACACAGGGTCGGCACGAAGGATGATGAAAGATGATCGATACTAATCACATGAGGAATCGTATATCGTGTGTTGGATTAGTTGTACTTTATTTTCCATTCTTTGTATTGTTCCCGTTGTACGGGTGTAGTTGTATTTTGGTCCCCTGCGTGGGCATGAGTTGTATTTGAGTTGTATGTATTTGTGGAAAGACCAAATCGGTCTACTGAGTCAGTGTAGCCTTGAAGGCATTGTCGAGATGTTAAATGTTGATTACCAGCCTGGTAGATCCTCGAGGAGAGGGTCTACGGCGTGTAATATCCCTGAGTGGATTGGGGGTGTTACAATCTAACCAACAACGGATTTGAGAAAGGTGCTGTCGACAAAACATTGTTCAAAATACAGGAAGGTGATGACCTTCTAATGGTACAAATCTATGTCGATGATATTATTTTTGGTTCAACTAACCTTGCTCTATGTCAGAGGTTCTCACATCTCATGCAAAGCAAATTTGAAATGAGTATGATGGGGGAACTTAGTTATTTCCTAGGTTTGCAGATAAAGCAGATGCCTACAGGTATATTCATCAACCAGGAGAAATACAGCAAGGAGCTTCTCAACAAATTTGGAATGAACACTTCCAAATCCTCGCCAACCCCCATGAGCACTTCCGTGCAAATTAGTGCTGATGAAGCCGGAAAGCCGTTTGACCAATCACTCTACAGGAAGCTCATTGGTTCGCTCCTGTACCTAACGGCTAGCAAGCCCGATATCCAGTTTGCTGTTGGAGTGTGTGCGAGATACCAAGTTGCGCCTAAGGAATCACACTTCAATACAGCTAAACGAATCCTGAAATACGTTAAAGGAACAGTCGATGCAGGACTGTGGTATCCTAAGGAAGGCGGATTCGATTTAGTTGGATACAGCGACTCGGATCTCGGAGGCTGCAAGCTAGATAGGAAGAGTACAAGTGGAACTTGTCACTTTCTTGGACCTAGGCTCGTTTCTTGGTTCAGTAAGAAGCAATTGGCAAATTCTCTTTCCACGGCTGAATCAGAGTACTATGTCTTTGTAGGCTCTTGTATGCGATCCTTTGGATGCGGCAACAATCACGATTATGGAATCGATGCTAGAGAGACTCCAATCATGTGTGATAGCACGAGTGCAATTGCAATCACGCACAATCCTGTTTTGCACTCGCGCACTAAGCATATCAACATGAAGCATCATTTCATCAGGAATCATGTCGAGAACAAGGATGTTCGTCTGGAAAAAGTCCATACAGACATCCAGCTGGCCGACATTTTCACCAAGCCTCTCGACACAGCAAGATTCAACATGCTAAGAACAGGTGGGAATACGGCCGAGACTCCTGTAAGTAAATTTCTCGCTTTTACTCAACAATTGAGGGGGAATCTCAGTAAGACCCGTGAATACAGATTCAACATTAATTATCCGTACACTCGAAACATCAATACGATCAGAGCGAACGAAGGCATATGAATCCTACGGTGATGTGTGCAATAATTAAGGGGGAATCTGTAGGACCCATGAATACAACATTAATCCAACTATTCTTTGTATGGAATTTAAAACCTATTAGTACCTTTTTAAGGGGGAACGTCAGACGACGGAGAACAAAGACATACTATAGATTTCGATTCGGTATATAATATAATATTATTTCCTTCTTAAAATAATTTTTGTCCACGTGCCTGTTTTATGTCAAACGTCATGTTTATTAAATGCCTTACACGACATCTGGACAATGAATCTCAAAAGCCGCGATGTTTTCAAATTGATTATTATTTTTAAACCGCCGTTTTAGGCATTTAGTGGTAATCAACCTATGTCGAAGTGGACCCATGTATTTTAAAACCTTTTAATGGATTAGCGTATCAGTTATACTAAATCCATCCCGACCGTCGATTTCAAAACGGTTCCCATCCCTTAAAATCGACCATTCGTACTGCAAACCCTATTTCGCGCCAAGTATAAAAGGATCAGATTCGCCATTAGAGACTCTTTACGCATTCGCAATTACAAGAGATCTCAAGCAAACAAATTTACATATTTTCTGCATATTCACTGCGAATTTCTCTGTTTTCTTCCACCTTCGTTTTAAGAAAACATCCATGGCTAGTCAATCTTCATCCCCGTTCAAGAAGACCTCCAACATCATTGATGGCGGATCTTCTCGAAACCCGTCATCATCGAGCGTATCATCTCCGAAATCAACGACACTGAACCGATGGAGTATATCATCACTCGTCTTGAACAACAAGGTCTTTATCGCCGGAAGCAAAACCGCCGACAAATACGACGCTCATCCGGTTGAGGAATTCTACCTCAACGCCGCCGTTCGTTTTCTCTCACTAGCCAGGGAGGACATGTTGCGACATCACCGCAATACCCAAGGAGTGCAAATGCGCATAGATAGCGACCTACTTGAGAAAATCTACAGTGCCCGCCGACGGCGACCATGGACCACCTTGAGACGTTTGGGTCTCAAGGGCTGATTACCAAGTTTTATGGACTATTTACCGGGTCCAAAGTGGTTGATATGGTGACAACCACGTGCCACAAGAAAAATTTTCTTCTTCATTTCGTTTATCTCCACGATTTCGCCCAGATCATTGAAAATCGAACCGGCGCGTTCGAGATGTGCACGAATCTAAGGTTCAATGATGGTAGCTATCTTGACTGTGAAAAGGTCAACCGGGTGTCAAATCATTTTGAAACGTCTTCAGGAAGAGGTGTGCAAACCGGCCACCCAAAAGAAATCATTCGGTTTAATGCTAAACTACATTCTGACAAGGTGCGGAGTCAAGCAATCCGCCGATGCCAAGAAAAACAGCTCACGGATATATTTAGGAGGCGTCAAACCCTCTGCCTATAACCAGAGCACAATGCATGCCAATCACCCGAGAACAAGTCACATGCCTATTTCTGACAATCCCAGAGACGAAACCGTGAAGGTCCCTGAATTGGAATCTTCAAAGAAGAAGCGCAAGCGTTCTCACAAAGAAGAAGCACTCACGATGAGAAGTCGAAGAAGAGACTCCGGAGGCTCTCAAAAATCAAAGCTAAACACTCCGAGGATGTCTCGCCCGTGGCGCAACCCACTGATATAGCACCCCAGGGCCCAACCCCTGCGGAAGAGGTGTCTCCTACTGCATCGACAGTAGATCCCGAGCCCTTGGCGGCTACGACGGATTTAGAGACATCTGCCAACATTCAAGACGTTAGCACGTCGGCTGCCCATTCGGAGCCAAAAGCTACTTCTCCTCTACGGGATTCCACACCCGTACAGGATCCAATTTCCTTCGGGCACCATCCCTGTGATCCCATACTGCATCTGGAATCCCTCAAAGCAGCGTCTCACGTGATTCAAGTCCCTCCCGACTCAATTATAAATCAAACACTTCTTTCAAGACAAATTGAACAGGCGAAAGATTTCTACAATGGAAAAGCTTTAGGCTAGCTCCGTACGACACTGCATAACCTGGAGCGAATGGAGCCACGAAGAGCGATTTGTCTCAAGTAACTGACTCAACTGAAATTGAGGCACTGCTTCGATGGGACAACGCTTCTTGCAAAGATCTCATTGAAAGCCACCTGCTGCACAAATCCGACGCCAGAAGAAAAGGAAAGAAGAAGTCAGAGGACTCTCCCATCAATCTAAAAGACGACGACGACCACGACTCAGACGACGACGACGATGCTCTTCAAGCAGGTCTGAGATTGAGCCGTGAAGAGGCTGAAGCCCAAGCCACCTCTCCACCCAGAAACGACGAAGGGCCATCAACCCAAGCTAATCCACCTTCGCCACAGCCGGAGAACATTCCCGACCAGGAGGAATCAGTCCCTCCAGTCGTGGAAGATCAAGAAATTTTGGAACAGGCACCCGAGCCTGTTGCGACCAAAGAAGCTTGATCCTACATCCCAACAGGAGGATTGATCCCTTTGCATCCTTATCTGTCGAAGAACCTTCGCCACGGGACGCTTCGAACCAACTGTCGCCATTCCACAAGAAGCTACTCCCGCCCTGCAACCTTGGAATCCGAGGACGGTAACGAACACGAGGATGTCCAACTTACTTCACGCCCATCCGTGAACGTAAGAAGGTTAAATGGTGCCAAGACTTCGCCACTCGACTCTCCTATCTCTGCTACACGCAAAGAGCGCTGCAAGCTCTTGGCCTTGATCGTATTTATCCAAGATGCGATTAACGCTCTCTCTTCCGTAGAAAAGGCATGAACTGGATGCACACCTCTGCAGTTGAAGAAATGACAACTCTTCAACACGAAGTATCTCGAGTTGTCGAAGCATTCATCATCTTGCGAAGTGTTCAAGCAAGCCTTGAAAATCATGGAAGATAAACAAGCGCAATTCTTTGAAGGAGGAAGCTTCAAGACAAGAATTGAAGCCAAGACACTGCGGCAATGATAGAGAAACGGCTCTCAAGTGCGCATGACAAATCCATTCAAGAGATGTCGCAGACTCTTTCCTCCCTCGTTGAAAGAATAAACAAGATCGAGACCAAACAGACGCCGCTCTTGAAATCCTGCAAAGTCTTGATGAGGCCAAAAGGGGAAGAAGCTCGAGAAGGCTGCAAGGAGAATAAGATCGCAACAGAAAGGGAATTTGAGGTCGCTCAGAGCAAGATCGCCTTGAATTGAACAAGCTAGCACCTCAACCCCAAAGTTTTAGAATTTCGGGCTCAGGACTGAATTCCATGACCCAAATGTCCCTTGGCAAAATCTTGTTCAAAGACCTTCGGAAATACGTCGCCAACCAACCGCAACCCAACCGCCGAAGAAGTGAAGCACTTGGAGGAAGAATGAACTGATGAGATATTTTGTCGACTCATCAGAATCCGCCATCTTCAAAAATTATAAGACATTGGCGGAAGCAGATAAATTTTCAAAGATGCTAGAAGAAGGTAAGCTCCTCTCCAAATCGAAATGAAATCAAAACATAGAAGAGGAGATCGGGTCACCCATCCAGAGGAGTGGATACTTGCCATAGATAGTTCTTATGAAGGAAGAGCAATTTACCCAGAACGAGGCAATGATTCACTTCAAAGCGGTGGCGCGGCACCGAGAATGAGCCAGAAGGAGACCTTGGAGGCATGCGGATCAAAGATAAAGAGTGAAATTTATGTATATTATTTTTGTTTTTGTTTTTTCTTTTCGTCACTAACTTTGTACCCAATCTTTTTGAATATCAATAAAACAGTTTTTTTTTATTGAAAGATTACATCTCGTAATCTACTGTGTTTATGTATGATTACTTAAATTGTTTGATAGGAATCTCAAGTTAGATAAACTTGATTGAAAAATTAAGTGCATGCGAACTAGTCTACGAGCAGTTCATAGTTTCGATTGTAAACTTAGAATACATTGTAAGATTGTGCCTACGCGCCAATCATAGGCTTAAGTTGTAATAAATCTCAAATCAGATCGAACGTGCTGCGGCTTCATTATTGTAGACTAAGTCACTAAGTCGACCTATTGACAAAAGACCAAGAAATGCGGAAGTCATCAAAGAAGAACGCTTCATGAAGAAGGTTTTGGCATCATCAAGAAGACTCGAAGAGTTTAAGTTAAGACTTGGAAAATTGTCAAAAGGGGGAAATTGTTAGGAAAAACAAACACCTGTATCGATTCAAATGATACCCGATCCTGTATCGATTGTTATTTGTTATTAAAAGGTTTTGACATATATGCCAAATACAAGAAAGGAAAAGCGTATCGAGGATTCAAGGATTTATCATGTATCAAGACTGCCTCGAATCGGCATAAGTGAAGCTCACAAGACAAAGAAGAAGACTTGTAAGAAGACCAAGTATGGAAACTGTCTCGATGCCCTAATACGATCATTCTCCATACGATTCACAAAAGGACAAGAAAGAACACAAGTCAAGTTCCGTTGAAAGAAGTATTTAAATACTCAAGGATAAAGTATTTAAATACCGCGGTCTTCGAATCTTGTAATCCCGCGAAATCCGGATCATGTCATATTCCGTTGAAGGAAAATCTTATTCAAACGGACATCTCAACTGGATACTTTCTTCAGAGGCTATATATATCCTTGAAGACATTGAAGATCGGTAACTTACGAAATCTCTCAAGTAACCCAACTCTCAAAGCTATCAAAGTTATCATCCGAGCAAACATATCTCGAGCAAGCGCAAGTTAGAACGAAAGAGATATACGGTGCTCAAACATCAAGAACTTATCATCGATCTTGATATTCAAAGTCTGCTCTTACCTGGTTACCTAACCTTTTACCTCTCGTGTAAAACCGAGCTATGTGTGAACTCAACAAGTTATTCGACTGTGTGGGACGAATAAGGACGAAGCTTTGGAACCGTGTGTGAAGAAGCTAGTCAAGAAGGAAGCTTTAACCAACTGCAGGTGAGCGGTTGAAAGTGATATTCTTTGTATCAATCTGTGTGAACGATACAAGGATAGGTTTGTTTATAATTACGTAGTTGTGTACGCAGTAATTATTTAATAAACTTTTTACTCCTGTGTGGAGGACCAGTGGACGTAGAGGGGTTTACCTCGAACCACTTAAATTACTGTGTTATTTACCTTCTGCTTTTACTGTTTGAAATTACTGTGATATATTAAGTATATACCAAATACTTTGTTGCTGTATCCACGGCAACTAACTGTATCCAAGACTTCCGCTACGCACTCAGATTTAGATTCCATACAGTTTGTTGTTTAAACTACTTTTCCAAACTGTATCCAGTATACTTAAGTGGCCAACAATAGGAGTCAACTCACCTGATGCAGAGCGGTCAACAGTCAGCAGTCAAACCAGCTAAGTTTTCTAAACTCAACCGACCTCTGAATATTTAATTATTATCTGCCCTATGTATAATAATATTATATTAATTTTGGTTCACAAGTGGTTCACAAGTGGCAATTTAAAAACACGTGGCGATCACTTAATAAATCGACCTCCACGGTGGCCAATCAAAACCAACCGTCAAAATTCAAAATTAAAACTTGGACCACCGATTCAAATTTGAAATTTAAATAGAATCTCAAAAGGCGTACCACCGTTTCAAAAGAAATAATATTTTAATACAACGTCTTTTCATTTTCTTTATAAGGAAATAAAATCCTCACTTTACCTTTTACGCTTACCAGAAACCCTAGATTTACACAGAAAAATTCTTGAACTCCAAATACACTAAAAATCCTTTGTTTGCAGAAATGGAATCCTATTTCGAAGGCGTTAACATGAAATCGGTCAAGGACCAGATTATCTTCTCTCTGGTTGTCTATTTCGAAGGATTATTGGAAGCAAATCTGGAGGATTACGACGTGTTTGACCTAATCCGCACGATGAAGCTAAATGGGATCTACCCATTCCTGGACATCAGCCCTCAGCATTTGTACAAAGAAGATGTTATCGCGTTCTACCGCGAAGCCTATTTGATTCAAGATGGAATTCGGAGCACAGTTGGTGGAAGATAAGTCGACATATCGCGAAAATCGATTCGTACAGTTTTTGGTATGAAACACCGCGGCATAGCTGTCGAGGCACTCAAACAGTCAGCAGCCGAAACCTGGAAGAAGATCAAGACGGAGATTCAGCCCGAAAAACTGAAACTCACTGCTAAAAGGAGTGAGATTAAGAATGTCTATCGTTTTGCATTGGATATAACCAACAAGATAATTATGGGATAGGCCGACAGTTACGATCAACTGTCGTCGGCGAAGTTCATGGTGCTGGGAGCACTGATTCAAGATGAGGAAATTGATTGGGCGGATTACATTTTTAGGCAATTTGTTCGAGAAGTCAACAAAGCCGAATGGCTTTCTGATGAAAAGAGATTCCGATCCAAGCTGGCATTCGGAACGCAACTGAGTTGGATCCTTGAGAAGACAGGTATGGCGAAGGGAAGTACTGACCCCTTCCATCCCAACAAAAGACTTGGTCATCTGGACCAAGAGACGTTGAGAAAATTGGGAGGCACAAGGAGAGCAGCCCAAATGTTGAAGGAGCTACCTGACACAAGGACTTACCCCAGATATTATTCTTCAGGCGAGTCGGACTGACCTGCAGCCGTCAACCCAACTGCAATCGATTCAGACTCCAAGTCAGATAACACTCCCATAGCTGTCCGATTCAAGAGAAGGGGACCAGCCCCTGGAGAACCATCCATCATGCAGTCATCTCCAGAACCCTCTCCCAAGAGGCCCAGGAGACTGCAGTTTAGTGAGGAAGAGCAGTCAGATCACTATGCCAGTCCAGCAGCTAGGTCACCTACTCACCTGGAAGACTAGCCTGCTCCAGGCAGCCTAGAGACTCAGATTGTGGCTGTCCTCACTCCAGCATACATTCCTGAGGAAGAAGAAGCAGGTTTAATAATCTCAATCCCTGAAGCCAATTACACATTTAACCTGCTAGAGAATAATGTTTTCAACCTATCCATTGAACAATTACAGCTTGTTAAACCCAAGCATTAAAACACTCTTTTGTCAATATTTTCGAAGAGTGGAAGTTTTTCAAATCACTGTCATTTACAAATCTTCAATCTTACATTGAAACCAGTGGTTGGGAATATCCCCAAGCCACAGAGGAGGTACTGATTCATTTTTGTAAAGAATCAGACATAATGTTGATCCTCCAAGATAATTGGTTCATGACTCATTTTAAAACCAACATGGACCAATTCATCCATTCTATTATGTTTAGTATTTTTGATGGTTCCTTTGGAGAAGAGGAGGAAGAGGAAGAAGAGAGAGAAATTAGAATTGAAGAAGTAGATGAAAAAAAAATGAGGAAGTCATTGTCATAAATGACGAAGAAAAGGAAGAGGAAGAGAGAAATGAAGAAGAAAACATTCTAGTTGAAAAACAATCTGAAGAAGTGGAGAAAACAGAAGAGTTGATTGAAGAAGAAGAAGAAGGAGAAGAAGAAGTAGAACAGGAAGATGATGAAGGTGAAAAGGATGATGAGGATGAAGGAGAAAAAGATGGGAAAAAGGGTGATGATAATAATGATGATGATGAGGATGATGATGAAGGAGGAGATCAAGGAGCTGAGAAAGAAAAAGAAAATATTGAAGAATAAAAGGAGGAAGAGCAGGAGAAAGAGCAAGAGAAGGAAGAAGGAGAAAGGGAGCCGGAGCCAGAGCCAATACAAGAGGCTGCAGACAGGGCTGGGGCACCTGCCCGGTACACCAGCCTGGACGCGGAGTTAGCTGAGGACTCCAGATCAGGGACCCCAGAGAAGACCCCATCTGGAGTACCAGCTGCAGATAGGAGCCTGCAGTCTAGTGGTTCAATTGCAGAAGGCTCAGGAGAGCACTCTCCACCAGCTCAGATCTCACCTGCCGTGACTGAGCTGATCAGGCAAATAGTGAAGGATACCATTGACGAGCTGCTGGCATCTCAGGTCACTCCTGACCTCCAAACCATCAATGCAAAGATTGACACTTTGCTGCAGAGGGAAGTACCTCAGCCTCCTCCCCCTACAAACAACAGAATGCCATTTGGCATGTCTGACTGGATGAGCAGAATAGAGCAGCAATTGACTACCTTAGTTGATGCTGGCAAAAAGGGGGAAGATAGAATACAGGGGGAAGGCAGCAGCCAAGGAGAGATAAGGAAGGAGCTAAGATCAAAAAAGAGGCAAGATATTCTCCAAATTGAAGGAGGACCATCAAGTCTAAAAAGAAAGGAGATATCTGCCCCCAGCCAACCTGAAGAGCAGTTTGTGGAGAAGCAGTCTGTGGAGAAGAAGAGAAGAACAAAAGAAAAAGATGAACAAAGATTCGAATGGGAAGGCAAACAGTTGTGGTATGTTGAAGAATTCTTGCCAATAGAATTCATGAACAATTGGGCGAATGTCAAGAAACAATTCATAGAGCAGTTCTACCTCTGGGAGATTCTCGATGATAAAGAATGCTCGCCCCAACAGTCATTCATCAACTACATGGATGCTAGATGGCCTACTCTGTGGAAGATAATGCTTAAATATGCAGCCAAATGGCAGGCTTATCCCATGATTCCTCCATTCAGAGTAGTGGAAGCGCCGACCCGTTTGGATAATGAGCTTAACGAGCTAGAGCTTCAAGAAGAAATTAGAAAGCTATGTGAAGAGCACAAGTTCACTTCAAAAGAAGACCAAGACTTTGCTGCCCTAGTCATAAGGAGGAAATATGGTCTTGCACCCATCAATAGTAGACCAATCGGTGCAAAACTATTTAGACCTCCCAAGCAAACTGTTCGCAGAGGAAGGGGCAGATAATTTTTTGGATGTAATTGTAATTTTTGTAATTGATTAGTTTTTCTGTATTTATTCTATTCAAGCCATGTACTTGTAAACATCAGAAAAACTTTATAACAGTCTTTTTGAATGACAATTCCCAGTTGTCTCAAAAATTAGACTGACTTTAGTTTGTGTCTTGCACTCAAGTGCAGACTTGTTCATTTGAATATTTCCTTAAGTTTTGCCATCATCAAAATAGGGGGAATTTGTTAGGAATACTTGTTAGATTTTGATGATGTCATCAGTATAAATTCAAATGTCTATTACTTGGCAAAAATGTAAGGAAGAACCAAATGAGTATCTTCCATAGGCCAAATAATATTAAGTATATAACTTGGCAAAATGTAAAGAAGAACCAAATGAGTATCTTCTATAGGCCAAAAATAAGTTAGGCTGAAAATCGGCTAAGTACTGAAGGTCAGCCAAGTTCATCATAGAGGTACAGCCGAGTCAAGTCAGAGTAGTTCTGGTCAACAAAAATCATCAGGGATGTTTGACCAGACTGCAGTCAAGGCACCTCAGACAAGTCATCTGATCAGACAAGTCCTAAACAGTGAACATCAGAGAGGTCCAGACTGCAGAGAAGTTAACTGCACATCAGCCTAGTCGAAGATCAGCCAAGTACTCCAAGTCCACGTCAGCATGCGCTGAAAAGTCAAGTATTACGGAAAGTCACATGCAACGTGAAGAGACAAATTGGAGAGATTCCCATAAGAGATATGATTTAAATAAATCATCCAGACCCACCTTGAAGACTTTAGTCGTTTTATATTCAAAAGATTCGGCGCATCACATGCAGAAGTCTTCACAACGGTCGAAAGATATATTAAAATATGGGAATCCAGCCTTGCAACGTTTAGAAAGAAAACAATGAAGTCTACCTCTCCAACGGATGGATTTGTTGAAAAGATTTGCAACGGCTATGAAGAAAAGCTCAGAGATCGTGACCTATATATATCCGAAGATTTGAAGTTGAGCAATAACCGGTGCTAACATACTTTCAAGCGAACAAAGCATTCAAGCTATCTAAAAGCAAAATACAGCATCGTGAAAAGAGTAGTTCTAAAAAGTTCATACTTGAAGAAGCTCTTAGTTGGAGAAGACAAAAATTCTTGTCTATAATCTTGAGTTCGGGGTACTTCACTGGTTGAAGTTAGAGACTGTAAAGGCATCCAAGGATTGAGGATCAAGAGGTGCAAGGCAGTCAAGTGTGTTACAACGGCACGGATTTCCACTGGTTGGAAGCTGTTGTAGTGTGGTTGAATCACTGTAATAGATATCACTGGTTGAGAATTATAGTGAATTCATCTCCAACTGGTTTGGAGAAAAGTGGATTAGTAGAGGATTACCCCACCTCTGAGGCCACTATAATTACCTGTGTTCTTTACTATTTTATTGCATCATACTTTAACTGCTGCATTCATTGTTAAGTGTTTCATTAGCTGTTTTATATTCGTCATCAGCTGACTTCCGCACGTATCAAGAACAAACGACTCCAAGTCATTTGTTTACCTATCAGCTGAAGAAACTCACTCTTCAAGAAAAAGACTTTAAGAGTTTCAATAAGTCTATTCACCCTCCCTCTAGACTTATTCCTGGACGACTTGTGACCTACAGTGGAGCCATATCAAATCGAAGTCCCGCCGTGATGGCATATAGCAGTCGGGCACGAGAAAGCACGACAGAGCGGATTTGCGAAGTAGGGTCGACTCGTGAGCAGAGAAATATAGCCAAGCTCGCCCGAGTTGACTGAGAGTGGAACTCTTGAAGAAGAAAGTCGTGGACCCTGGGGCGCGCGTTTCCCAAATGGAATCCGGCTGAGCAAGCGCCTCTAGCAATGCCTCCCTCGTGAGGCCACCCATAGTTCGCGTGAACGCTGATTCATCTACCTCGGGTAGCTCGTATAACCTCCGAATCGCGGCTGCCGAGAAGTCCACTGTCTGGCCACGGACAACTACCTCAGTACGTATATTCGGCCTCCCCAACATCTGACCTCCCTGGATATGAAGTAATAGAGCAATGGCGTAGAATTCTTGTACGATAGAGATGGCCGGCTCGGGTTGTGTGGCAAATCTAGTCCATCACATTTCAGTAATCATAGTTAGTAGCTCGCCGTCTTGGGGGCGGGAGTGAATCCCCGCTCAGGAATTATGGGCCGAGGACGTATTTTCTCATTAAAGATGCGATGGATCTCCGGGTCAGAGAATTGTTGGGAATGCTCATCCGTCCAATTTTGCGAAGTTTCTCCTCTCGGGGGAGATGAACGAGTCGTAGCAAGAGTGGAACTCAACTTTCTCTTGCGTGCCATTATGTGTTCCTGAAAATTAAAACAGGATATCAGACGACTTTAATAACAAAACACCAACCACAATTTATAAATTGTGAGAAACGAATATAGCATCAAAGCTCTCACTTCCGTACGAGGGATATGATGCGAAAATTTTAACTCAAACTAAGCATTAAAGTAGGGGGAAGATACATTATTCATAATACCATGTTTGCTTTCAAAGATTTATGATTTTAGTTCAAAAGTTTCATTGGGGCCTTTCGTCAAACACTTGGTGTGCATGATTTCAAATCAAGAGGAAGAGGATTATTTGTAAATTCAATCACCACCAACAAAAACATTCAAATTAACTCATGTTAATACACGAAACCACTCGGCATAAATTGATATTTCCAATTTAATAAAATCAAAATCTCAATATAGAGCTCAAGACAAGTTCATGAAAAAAATGCAATAAAATTCAACCTTCTTACCAATCAATGATTAACAATTCAAGTTTAAGGAATGCGGATTACCTGGTATGGAACAAAGAAATTAAGAGGGAGAATCGATTTGGAGAAGGTGAGCACATGCGCCGCGCAGAAGAAGAAAGGTTTTAGGAAGTGTTACCTTTGATTCGGGATTTCAAAGCAGCCCAGCCCCTTTTAAATTCTCGGCAGGGGCCACGGCACATATAAAGTGAGCCATGGCCCACAGTACATGTTGCTTTGGGCATTCAGGGTATTTCGCAGCGTGTCGCGGCTCATTGCATGGGTTTCGCGGCTTCCAGGGTTAGTGTGCTGCGGCTCAGCACTGTCGTGCCGCGGCACAGGGTACAGTTCGCTGGGCGCATTTCTGGGTCTTCGGCGTGCTGCGGCCTGTCTTCATCGTGCCGCAGCTCTTGGGGCGAGTGTGCCGCGGCTCAGCACTATCATGCCGCGGCACAAAGTACAACAAGTTAGCCAAATTTTTAGACTTGTGTGTGTTGCGGCCCGCTCTTTATGTGTCGTGGCCCTAAGCTTAAAATTTCCCTTGGAGAGTTCCTGCACAGATTTTTCAAATGAAAACACCTAGAACATGAGAGAGAAGCATAGCAAAGCAAAAACGCCAAAAAAATAGACTCCTAAAATGAAGGAAAATAGCGAAAAAACTAAAATCTATACTAATACTCGAGTTGCCCCCCGAGAAGCACTAAGTTTATAGTCTTCAGCCGGACTTTGCTAGAATTCACTCTGCGGCGGATAGGACGACTATCGACTTCTGCACATCCATTGGATTACCCGTGTATACCTTCAACCGCTGCCCATTTATTTTAAATTTTCGATCCTCTTTTTGTACTTCCACTGCTCCGTGTGGAAATACTTGAACTACAGTGAACGGTCCCGACCATCGTGAACGTAATTTCCCAGGAAACAACCTCAAGCGAGAAATAACACCTCTTGAACCGGAATGAACTCTCGATGTGTAATGTGCTTATCATGCCAATTCTTGGTCCGCTCCTTATAAAGTTTCGCATTCTCGTACGCATCATGACGTATCTACTCCAACTCATTCAACTGCAAACAATGCTTTACACTAGCTGATTTAAGATCAAAATTTAATTTCTTTATCGCCCAATATGCACGATGCTCCATCTCTACCGACAAATGACAACCTTTCCCAAAACCCAATCTATATGGTGACATGCCGATAGGTGTCTTGTACGCAATACAGTATGCCCAAAGTGCATCATGGAGTTTAAGGGACCAATCTTTTCGAGACTAGTTGACTGTTTTTTCCAAGATCCACTTTAGCTCTATATTGGATATTTCAACTTGACCACTCGTTTAGGGATGGTAGGCTATAGCAACACGATGAGTGACTTCGTATTTCTTTAAGACTGCATCAAGGAACTTGTTGTCAAAGTGTGATCCACCATCACTGATAATTGCACGGGGAGTCCCAAAACGCGTGAAAATATTTTTTTTATGAATTTGATAACGACATTGGACCCATTTGTTGGTAGTGCCACCGCTTCGGCCCACTTCGAGACGTAGTCCACTGCTACTAGAATATAAAGGTTCTTATTTGATGGAGGGAATGGACCCATAAAGTCGATCCCCCATACGTCGAACAATTCAACCTCAAGTATAGTGTTCAACGGAATTTCATGTCGTTTTGAGATGTTTCCCGTCCGTTGACACCGGTCACATGTGGACACAAAGGAATGAGCATCCTTGAATAACGATGGCCAGTAGAAACCCGACTGCAAAACTTTCGCCGCTGTCCTATTGCCACCAAAATGCCCGTCGTAAGGTGATGCATGGCAATGACTCAACACGCTGTGAGTTTCCTCATCCGGAATACACCTACGAATGATTCGGTCACGACATCTTTTAAAAAGAAACGGGTCGTCCCATAAGTAGTACTTTGCGTCTGAAATCAGCTTCTTCTTTTGATGACGCGAGAAGTCATTCAGAATTATATTGCTTGCAAGATAGTTCACTATATCAGCGTACCAAGGTGCTTATTGCGCATCCAGCTTGTAGAGCTGTTCGTCGGGAAAATTTTCCACAATTGGTGGATGACTCTCCGCCTTCTCGAGGGGATTTTCTAAGCGTGAAAGGTGATCGGCAATGACATTCTCGGTCCCCTTCTTGTCTCGAATTTGAAAATTAAATTCTTGTAGGAGAAGTACCCACCTAATCAACCTTGGTTTAGCATCTTTCTTTTCCAAAAGGTATTTGATCGCCGAATGGTCAGTCCACACGACTACTTTTGTTCCCAATAAATAAGCCCGGAATTTATCAAAAGCAAAAATCACGGCCAATAATTCTTTTTCTGTTGTGGCATAATTTTTTTGGGCGTCGTAAAGGGTTCGGCTTGCATAATACACGTCGTGAAACACTTTTCCCCGTCGCTGCCCCAAAACAGCCCCAATGGCAAAATCGCTAGCATCACACATCAACTCTAATGGAAGGCTCCAGTACGGAGCGACTATGACAGGAGCAGTACTTAGAGCCTTCTTCAAGAGGTCGAAGCTTTCTTTACAAGACTCATCAAAATCAAATGGAACATCTTTCATGAGCAAATTACACAACGGCTTTGTGATTTTCGAAAAATCTTTAATAAAATGGCGGTAAAAACCGGCGTGCCCCAAAAAACTCCTCACCCCCTTTACAAAAGTAGGTGAAGGCATCTTCTCAATTGTTTCAATTTTAGCACGGTCGAGTTCAATCCCATGGGAGGATATGCGATGGCCTAGTACAATGCCCTCCTGGACCATAAAATGGCACTTCTCCCAGTTTAATACCAGATTTGTCTCTTCGCATCGTTTCAGGACTTTCTGCAAATTCTGCAAGCATAAATCAAACGAATCACCGAAAACAGAAAAATCATCCATAAAAATTTCGATACAATGTTCTACCATGTCAGAAAAAATAGCCATCATACACCTTTGAAAAGTGGCCGGCGCATTACATAAACCAAAAGGCATGCGCCTATAAGCAAAAATGCCTTATGGACATGTAAACGTCATCTTTTCTTGGTCTTTTGGGGCTATATAAATTTGATTATACCCAGAATAACCATCAAGAAAACAGTAAAAATCATGTCCAGCTAATCTATCCAACATTTGATCAATAAACGGTAAAGGAAAGTGATCTTTTCTGGTGGCTTTATTTAATTTTCTATAATCTATGCACATACGCCACCCCGTAACAATTCTAATGGAAATTAATTCATTATTATCATTTTGAATAACCGTTATCCCACCCTTCTTTGACATAACTTGAACCAGACTTACCCACTTGCTATCAGAAATAGGAAAGATCATACCTGCGTCGAGGAGTTTTAAAACCTCGACTTTTACCACCTCTTTCATATTTGGATTTAAACGACGTTGATGCTCCATGGAGGGTTTGTAGTCTTCCTCCATCAAAATCCTATGCATACAAATGGACAGGCTGATTCCTTTAATATCTGCAATTGACCATCCAAGGTCATATTTGTACTCCCTTAATACTCTCAACAATTTCTTCTCTTGATAACCCGCCAAAGTGGCAGAAAGAATGACAGGCAGGGAATCGTCGGGCCCCAAAAATGCGTATTTCAAATGATTCGGTAGCTGCTTAAGCTCTAGCTTTGGGGGCTTCTCAATTGATGGGACGGGTCGAGTTGGTGAACTTCCAAGCTCCTCACATGGTCTACGAGTAAAAAATGGTGGTGACACATCCATGTGTCGTAAATAGGCTACATGCTCTGAAGTCAATTCGGTGGCGGACCCGACTAAAATGGACTTAAGTGGATATGATGGATAGCTGTCCCGAAAGGCTCTTCTTACACACGAGTCAATGACGTCAATTTGAAAGCAATTCTCAACATCACTAGGATGTTGCATAGATCGAAATATATTAAACGTAACTTGCTCCTTTTGAACTCGTAAATTGAGTTTCCCTTTCTCCACATTAATTAGAGTTCGTCTGGTTGCTAAAAATGGTCTTCCCAAGATGATTGGGATATCATGGCCTTCCTCCATATCAAGCACAATAAAATCAGCAGGAAAGATGAATTTGTCGATCTTAACCAGGACGTCTTCTATTACCCCCCTCGGGTATTTGATGGATCTATCAGCTAGTTGTAAAGAGACCGTAGTCGGTTTGGCCTCCCCAATACATAGCTTCTTAAAAATGGAAAGGGGCATAAGATTAATACTGGCTCCGAGATCACATAAGACTCTATCAAAGGACGAATTTCCAATAGTGCTTGGTATAGTGAAACTTCCCGGATCCCTCAATTTAGGCGGGAGCTTTTTCTGCAAAATGGCGCTGCACTATTCAGTCAATGCCACTGTCTCATATTCTTCGAGCTTCCTTTTGTTAGATAAGATCTCCTTCATAAATTTCACATAGCTCGGCATTTGTTCTAAGGTGTTGACAAATGGAATATTGATATGTAATTTCTTGAAGACGTCAATAAACTTGGATAATTACTTGTCCAATTTTTGCTTTTGCAGGCATTGTGGGAATGGGATTGGTGGTGTGGGATGAGTGGTCGAGACTGCTTTTGACTTGGGCTCTTCGTCCTTCGTTTTCTCAATGGGGCTGCTCTTTTCCTTGCTACTCTTGGGCTGCTCGTGTATCTCCTTTCCACTTCGTAGCTCGATAGCTTGCACATTTTCCTTGGGATTTATCTCGATAGCGCTTGGTAATACACCTTGAGGTCGAGACGATAATAAATTTGTGATCTGCCCCATTTGGACTTCCAAATTCTGAACAGAAGCGGAATGATTTTGTAGAGTAGTCTCCGTGCGAGTCATGAATTGGCTCGTGTTAGCCGCCATTTGAGCAAGAGCATCTTTCAAAGAGACCTTCGGTGGTTGGGGGGGCTGCTGTGGTGGCTGAGTGAATTGAGCTTGCGGAGGTTAATTTAAAGCTTGCCCGTTCCTCCACGAAAGATTGGGATGATTCCGCCACCCTTGGTTGTAAGTGTTGGAATACGTGTTGTTCTGACGATTTTCATTTCCCATAAATTGAGCTTGTTCCATCTGATATTGCTCGAAAGGATTTCCGACTTGTCATTCAGCACTATGATGAGACCCGTTGCATCAATTACATGTTTCCATGGTATTGGTAGAAGGGGTATGTGAAAAAGCTTGCAATTGTTGAGTTAAAGCTGCAACTTGGGCTGATAGTGTAGAGATTGGATCGTTGTCGGAAATTCCCATAACTCGCTTTGGGTTCACACGTTCAGAAGGCCACTGATAAGCATTAGCAGCCATAGCTTCCAATAAAGAATGAACTTCAGCCATCGTCTTGCCCATTAAAGCGCCTCCAGTGGCTACATCAACAAGAGTGCGTGTAGAAGCACTCATTCCATTGTAGAAAGTCTGAATCTGCAGCTAATCCGGTAGATCATGATGTGGGCATCTCCTTAGCAAATCCTTGTATCGCTCCCATGCTTCATGAAGCGATTCCATCTCAAATTGCCCGAAAGTAGTTATTTCATTCCGAAGTCTCGCTGTCTTCACCGGCGGAAAGAATTTAGCCAAAAAAGCTTGTGCTAACTCCGCCCAAGTCGTGATAGAGCCCGGCGGGAGTGAATTCAACCAAAACTTGGCTTTGTCCCTTAGAGAGAATGGGAAACGCCGTAGATGAATGGCGTCATCAGAAACTCCATTATTTTTTAATGTAACACAAATCTCGAGAAACGAAGCAATGTGAGCATTGGGGTCGTCATTCGCCAGTCCGCAAAATTGGCTCACTTGCACCATTTGGATGATAGCCGGCTTAATCTCAAAATTGTTCGCTTGAATGGTTGGACGCCGAATCCCCAAAAAATTCGCATTGATTTGCGGAAGTGCATAATCACGGAGTGCCAATGCCGGTTGATATTGCTGAATAGGGTTGTCGATCCCTTGATTTCCGGTGTTTTCGCCCATGGTATCCGTAGTTAACAGCTCACACATTTCCTTCCCGTTTTTCCGTAAAGTGCGTTCGAGTTCGGTATCCAAAGGGAATAGACCTTCGTTACCAAATTTTCTCATGCACTAAACGAACTCCTAAAAGGAAAACAAATAAAAACAAATTTACACAAAAATAAAATAATGTTCAAATTAAGATTAAAAATACCAAAATTGATATTAGTAAAAAACAATTAGTCTCCGGCAAAGGCGCCAAAAAATTGTTACGTAATTTTGTGAACGCAAGTGCACGTTGTCGTAAGCAAGTAATAAAGTGATGAGAAAGATATCGTTCCCTCGAGGACTAATGCACTAATTACCAATTTATTCGTATTCCTAATTTTATTTGAACGACCGAATTTTGAAGTTGAAGAATTTTTAAAAACTAACTAATGCGATAAACTAAAAACAACTAATAAAATCAATAGTCCGAAGAAAGGAGAATAAATAAGAGAAGAATCTAGGATTGAGAATTCGCCTCGATTAATCCGAATTAATCTCAATTAATATAATTTATGTAATTTCTCAATTTATTGAAAGCGAAGATTCTAAGATAATCTAATGTCTCTCCCGAGGTCAGTAGAATTTTCTAAGGTGAATAATTCACTCTTTTCCTAGGTGAGTTAATTCAACAATAGTCAAAAAGTTCTAAAATCTTCAAACGAGCTTCGCAATTCTTATGAGTATATTCCTATCTCACAAGACAAAACGGTTTTCACCCAATTTTCACTACTAACTCTCCTCTCCCGAATCAAGTTACGTAATTATAACAATTCAATTATAGGCCACACAATTAAAAGCATTAAGAACAATTGGGGAAAACTCTATAGAAAAGGGGAATATATTAATAACGTAAAATTAAGAATTAATTCATCAAAATCTTGGTTTCATCATAATTCTAGAAATAAAGGGTCTAGCCCGATATGCTAGAAATCAATACACAAAGATTTGAATAAAACATAGGAAAGAAATTCAAACACAATTGAAGAACCGAATCTCTTCCGTTCTCTGGCCTTTGCTTTCTGATGCTAGGTATTTTTCTCCTCTTCTTCGATACCTTCTTTTCTGACCTTTACTGCCTTTTTATAACCTCCCTTCCGCCTCCAAAAATGCGTCCGAGAAATAGGTCGAAACCGCCTCCAAAACAGTCAAAATCGCAGGCTGACATCAAGAAACCCGCGCCGCGGGCCGCGGCCCGGCTTAAGTGTGCCGCGGCCCTTATCCTTGCGCTGCCCAGGCCTGGGCAGATTTTCCTTATGGGCCGCGGCTTAGAATGAGCGTGTCGCGGCCCTTGGTACAGTTTGTACCGCCATGCTTAGAGCTATGCCTGTACCGCGGTTCCGCCTCAATGTGACGCGGCCCTTGACCAAAAAATGTCGTTTTGGCCCGTTTTTCTTCGTTTAAACTTCCGAACTCTAATTTCCTTCAAAACATATAAACATAATGCATTAAGAGCTCATTTATGCAGATTTAAATCCAAAATGGAGATAAAGCAATGATAATCAAGCGCACAAAAATACATGTAACACAGAGTATACCCTAACGAGAGAAGAACACAACAACTATTGATCCCGCTGGGGAAGGCAATTCTGTTGAACAAGGGAACGGACAACAATGAACCATGTTAGGAGAGAAATAAATATACATAAGGCGAGCATATACCTAAAGAGTCTTGAAGCAAGTGGGTGAGTTTCGAGTTCCTACACCAAAATGAAAAGCCAAAAAAAAAATTAGAAAGCAGAATAGCAAATATAATTCTTTGTTGAAATAGCAAACCTCAAATGAGTAATGGTAAATGCCTTGGGTTAGTTGTAATTTTAAATGAAAAGTGGGTCATTTTGTAATTAGTTCAAACCTAAAAAGTACTTTTTTTCCTTTTTGTAATTATTAATATTCACTTTGTTAGCAAGGAAAAAACTGAATGCACTAAAAAAACTACAAAAATAACACGTGATGGTACGAACGAAACAGCGCACGCTGACGATGAAATATTTTGAAAGAGAAAATAAAGTATACCTCGGAGAAAAAGTAACACAGCAAATATTGATCCTCACAGTGACGAGAACTCTGTTGAACAAGAAAACGGACAACAAGGAACCAAGTCAGAAAAGAAATTCATCCGATCAGCCTAACCTAATGAGGCATAAATAATTACACTATTCAATTTAATTTGGCAAGGAAGTGCCCAAACACATTCGAAACCATACACCGACGAACGAGTACTGCCTGACATGAAGAAATCTTTCAGAATGTGAAGTAGCTGAAACAGAAAAAAAAAATGCAAAGGAAGAGATGCAGCAGAGGCCAAACATGCCTGCAAGGAAGATAATATTATTTCCCTAGCCTAATCTGTGTTAATGTGGTAACATTTTATCCAATTAATTCCAGTACGATATTTTCATGTGCTGGTAGTTTTATATTTTGATAGGTATTCCTTTTAATCCTTTGAAACATGAATCTAGGGGACATTCTGAAATCACCACTGATGATGCATTGATACAATTTAAAGAATGACAACTATATTTTGGCCTTTAGTTATTTCGGTAAGTGAATTAGTTGTACAATTAAACTCCAGTTGTAGCCTCCTCACAAATATCCAAAACAAGGTAACCGTTGTAGGTCGTCGGACACCGAATTCACTAATAAATGTTGCAAAGTTTAAATAAAACTCGCCTCTGATAAGAAAAAAAACAAAGTAAGCCAAAATCGTAAAGTGAGGCCAAAGGTTTCATATAGCAGCAGCCAATATGAACAAACATAGGTAAAACAATTGCTCAAATCATATAAGAGATAAATACGAGGAGCCTCATCTACATGAGAAAATAAACATTGTACCAAATCAGCCCACATGAACAAAACATCAGAGGCCGAAAAACACAGCAACCTGCGACAAAACACCCACAATCATCAAAACATATAGTAAGGTAAATAAATCAATGCGAACATAACATCAAACTAATAGAAACTCCTTGTACAGGAAAAAAATCAAACAAACACCAAGGTAAACAATAAAAGAAAGCCCCGCCAAACCCAAAACACAGGCAAAGTAAATGCAGCCCGAAAAAGATCGCACAACACACAGCCAATCGTTACAGAGAGTTGAAGATGCATATTATTGCCTGAAGCAAGATGCGTGTGCAGTGGACAATCAGACAGTGTTTAAAATCCTCCAAGTCACAATGCCTGAGCGCCCATTGATCAGCCGACCAGAAAAAAAATGCAGCAGAAATCAAAATATCCATATGCCTGACCTAACATTCTATCAAGTCAGGCACCGTGAACACAGAAGTGCGTATGTATCCGAAAGAAGCAAGAAAAAGACCAGGCAAATAACACAACTGAAAATCACATACCAAACCCAACGCACAAACACATAAAAATAGGGTATCATCAAAGAAGTACACAAATGGGAAAACAAACTGCGGAGAAACGAAAGAAGAGGGTTGGACCCTGAAATTTCCTGCACAAACAAAAAGAAAACCAAACAGAAACCAAGAAACAAATCGCGGAGAAACGAAAGAAAAGGAGAAAGCTGAGACACTGTCCCTCCCTCAATATATCTGTAAATAATAAACAATACGGATCAACAACCAAAAAAAATGTAACTACCAAAAAATCAGCAAAAAGATTCCAATTCTCTATATATAACAACGATGAGAAACCAACGGTTTTGTCAAAATAATAAATTGTATGGAAAGTACTCTTCAAGACCCGCAAAATAAATGCGGCCAAGCAATGCCTTTGTATCCGAAAGAAATAAGAAAAGAATGAATCAAATAACACAACCGAAGATGACATACCAAACCCAGCGCAGGAGCACATAAACATAGGGTATCATCAAAGAAGTACATAAAAGAAAAAACAAACTGCAGAGAAACGAAAGAGAAGGGCTTGGCCCTGAATTTTCCTGCACAAACAAAAAGAAAAACAAAGAGAAACCAAGAAACAAACCGCGGAGAAATGGAAGAGAAAGAGCAAGCCGTAGGAGAAAGCTGAAACCGAGAGACGTACCAGGTGGTGGCAATCCCGGATGAAAGAAATAGAAGAGGCGAGCAGGTGAAACAGTCAGGGGAAAGAGGAGGCGGACGACGAGATTAGGGTAAATAGGAGCCTTATATTATAACACACACGTGTATATATATATATATGTGTGTATGTGTTCGTTTGAAAATTGTAGACGGGGAAGATGTAGATGTAGTCGTGGATGAAAGTCTTGATAAAATTGGTCAACGTGGAGACTGGTGTAATTAGACCTATAGAGTGAGATCGAGTTCGGAATTCATATTTGCGGCGATCATTCAGGAATTTGGATTGTAATTCCGATCATTAATTAAATCGAGATATTGATCCGGGTTGATTATCGTTGGTCATTTGATCTGATCAATTAATTAGGGGCCACAATTGAGGTAATATATTAGCTGACTAATTACCTTGAAATTAAAAGATATTATATTGGACCCTTATATTAAATTGTCTATTATGTATTTATAATAAAGGTTGGGATTTCAATGGATCGATCGGGTGAGCCGTGTTCTTCAGAGCTTTCAGCATCAATTATCGATGCAAGTATTCTTGTCTATACGATTTATATTATGTGAATTGAGGTTGTTTAACAAATCAGTGATGGTTGTTCATTTTTTCAATTATGCATTATGCAAATCGTCGTAGGTGTTACGTTATTAGATCAAGTTAGTGTCAGTTGTTGATTGATGTAGAAGTACGTCATTGGAGGCGAGATGTTGGTTAGATAGTACACTTAGACGTGTGTTGAAATGTCTAGAGGATCATTGCGTCGTGTGGATTAAATCGTGTAAAGTCATCGGTCATATTTAAGTGGTGATAGTTCGTAATCGTGAAAGGAGTTGAGTCGGTAATAATGATTTGATTTAGTTGATTTTACTTATCAATGTGTAGTGAAATGTTGAGGATTGTTAGGTTGTTGTGCAGTCGTGTCGGTTGTGTCGTAAGTGCTGTTTGTGGTGATTGTTGTGTGTTGACGTATACTAGGGATAGTTGTTGTGTCAAATCATTGGTCGTATTTACGTGTTGGTAATGGCCAATTCTAGCAAGTGCCTTAATTATATATATTATGACTAGCAATCGAGACATGCAGTTTTGTAACGTGTGTGTGTGTGTGTTGTTGTTCTTCCACCCAGGGATGGTCCGACGGGGCCTTTGGGGGCCGATAATAATGGATACGGTTGCGGGTTACCAGGTGTGGTTTTCATCATGTGGTTGATGTTGATGCTTCCGATAATTGTGATATATCTGGAATATCACAACGTTGTTGTTCTCGATGTTGAGATACATTATATATAGGATTTTGGTACTTGGCTAGAATGGCACTAGGATATGTGTCGTAATTGTTTAGCTCCTTGATTGTGAGGTTTTGGTGTTGGATAATGAACCTTGTTGTTGTTTCGTGTACTGTGGTTTGATGAGATTTTAGGTTGAGATCCCAACGGTTGTGTAAAGATTGTTTTGTGGAAAATGACTTTGGGTCGAGACCCGTTTGTCTTGAGATGGTTTTGCAACTAAGGACTCGAGGTCCATAAAGATTTTCTATTTATAAAAATTTTTGTTACATGAACGAGATTTGGGCCGAGACTCTATTATTTTCGAAAAAGGTTTTATAATCTTGAACTTGAAGTCCCAAAAGACTTTTTGTTGTTTTCTAAAACTCCTGAGTTGTTATATTATTTTCAAAGACCTGAGTTGCACCTTAAATATTGAAAACCTCTCAGGAACTTCTTTCACGATTGTTGTTATTTTAATATAACCTATATTGGTGTGATATATTTTGTATAGACTGAATACTTATACTAGCCATTCAAATGCTAACCCCTTAAATGGGGGAAATGTGTATCATGCATTTCAGGTGTGCTTAGTTCGTTGGAGCAATCACAGAGACGGCATGGAAGAAGACGAGACGCGATACTAATCAAGAATTAAGAGTCCAGTTTGATGTTGTTGTGTTGTTGAGTTATTTTCAGTCTTCCGCTGTATTGTATTTTGACCCCTGCATGGGTATGTGCAATAATAACTTTATATCTTGGGTTAATTTAATCGTGAGACCCCATTGGTCAGCGTAATTAATATTTGACCTTATCGGTTTGTGTTAGTAAGTTTTTTGACCTCGGCCGGTCAAATATTGTTTGTATCATGGTTGTTAGCCTGGTAGATCCTTATAGAAAAAGGGTCTACGACGTGTAATATTCCCGATAGATTCTGGGGGTGTTACATTGGACTGGAATTTTGGCAGGACACTAGTTAGCGCACGCTAAGGCTTGGTAGCGCGCGCTAACATCACAGGTCAGTAGCCACTGGACTACCGGGTGAGCCCGTTAGCACACGCTAGACCCTATCCTTAGCGCGCGCTAACCTGGGATTTTATATAAGGGGTAGTCAACCCCTGAAATCATCATTTTCATCATTTCTTTCCTTTTTCTGATGGGGGCAACGGGTTTTGGGCAATTCGGAGCATTTGGAGGCGATTTTTCTTCAGATATCATCATCTTTGGTTGAATAACAAAGATTGCACAACATCTAATCCATTTCTATCTTCCAAATCAAGGTAAATTCCTTAGAACCCTAGTTTTGGGAATTTTTGGGGATTTTCTTAGATTCGTCCGATTTATCCATTTTGGAGCTTGAAACCTTTGAGAATATGATGCATCTACCTCGTACCCATGTTTCCCCTACGATTATATGGATTGTTTTTTACTTTATTCAGACTTGAGAGGGTTTGGGAGATTTTCAAACCTCTAGATGATTATCCTTGTAGTTTCGTGAATCGTAGTTGGGTTTCGGGAGTTTCTTCGTGTGATTTGAGTATGGATTATTGATTATCGTATTTCTTACGAATCGTTTAGGTGCCGGAAGCGCTTTCTTAGTGTAATACCCCGATATATTCGGAATAATTACAGCGCCGTAAATCCTTTATATAAGAATTTACAAGGCTAATTTGAGAAATACGGAAAATAATACTAAAGTGTCATTAAGGGTAAATCCAAAACCAGTTCAACAATTCAAATGAGTCCATTATTACAAAACATCCCCAAAATCATCAACAACATATGTGTGCTCGAGTACTGAAAAATAACTAGAAAACAAGACAACATGATCCACATCACTGAGCCACTTCATCGTCATGTCGGCACTGTGGTTTTACCCGCTCCTCGGCTGCCTGAACATCAAAACAAATGTCTACCCCCGAAGGGATTATCAAACGATACTAGTACAAGTATCATGATACATAAATCAGCAATGCATCAAAAACATACAAAACGGACTTCGTCATCGGAATCTAACGATGCGTATCCTCACGATTCCATCAACACAATACAGGATAATCCAACGATCCAGCGCCCTCAGTATAGATCTCCATGATGATCCCGTCGGACCAACGCATGGTGGAAAACCCGTCCAGCGATCTAGCGTCCTCAGCATAGATCCCCATGATGATCCCGTCGGACCAATGCATGGTGGACATCCGATCCAGCGCCCTCAACATAGATCCTCATGACACCATCGGATCATTTACAACATAAACAATACAATTATACATGCACATATGCAATCGATAAGTTCACCGACACGAACAATCAAGATATCAATAACGAATGCCACAGCAATTCAGAGGAAATAGTCTCATTTTCAACAACATGAATAAACCATATGCATGATCAAAGTTCCAATATAAACCAATTACAAAATACGATACTTGCCTCAAATATGGCAAGAATTAAAATACTCCCACGAATGTCACACGTCCGAAGGTCGCCGCCCCTCGATCGATCACCTTGTACAAGGGAATAACAAGAAATTCAATAAACCTCCCGAAACTAACGCACAAGTACCGAATGCCTTAAGTTATAATCGAGTTATCAATAGCGAACAATTGGTTCTCGGTCCTATTTTTCCGACGAGTACTAAGTTTGGGAAAAGGCATGTGAATTCAAGAGATCGTAATGGAACACAAAGTCGGTGTCTACACTTCCAAAGACATTCAACATATCATTATATCCCATGTTCCATACTCTAATTTCGATTATTAACTCGAATGCTTGGTTCGGCTGCTACAACGATACATAACGAGATAATCATGTATAATCTAGTTCTAGGTTAATTCAACTCTACAATTCTTGTTCTTCCGCCGGTAATTCTTCTTATCAAATTCTTCATTCAAAATTATTGTTCCAAATATCCTTTTATGGTTTTAATCATCCAAGAAGATTAACAACGAGTTCATACAAGGCAAGAATTATAATTGAACATACTTTACGTTCAACTCTATGAATTTCTTACACAGAGGGGTAATCCTCAACACTATGTTCATAAAAAGAGTGTTACGAAAGCATCAACAAGGTGTGTTCATCTCAAAAATTTCCATTCTTGAGATTGATAAAGATTATGGCTCAACTACTCACCTGGGAAACCTTAATTCAATCAAAACAATCCTCCTAAACATGGTGTTGGATTCATTACAACATAATAAGCTCAATAATCTCTGGAAAAGTTCATAATATAACTAAGAACATGGTTCCCATCTTGGTGTAGAGTTAACATACCTCAAAAAGATGGAAGAACAATGAAAATCTTGAAGAAACTCTTCACCAGAAGCTTGATCACCAATCCCCAAGGTCTAAGCTCCCCAAAATCGGATTAAGATGATGATATGATGGATATGAGGTGAGGGATAATCTCAAGAACACAAAAATCGGCCAAGGCAAGGGTGAGAAATGAAATGGGGTCGAAATCTATAAATAGACATCTAAAACATTACGTACGTTACCCAACATCCCTTACGTACGTAATAGGGTTAGTGTACGCTATGCTCGAATATTAGCATACGTTAACGTCTGGCCAGAGCTCACTGACCTGTTTCTGGCATTGGCTTACGTACGTTATTACACAGGCCTTACGAACGTAATATCTAGGACCCTAGTGTACGCTAAAAATCCTCTTTAGCGTACGTAAACCCGTTGACTTGCTTAGCTGGAAAACTGTCCAGGTTCATGCGGAACCTTACACGAATCTCCCCTGGCCCCTACACGCTGACCCCTGTCGGATCTCAAGTTGACTGACCCTTACGTACATAATGCACCAACTATAACATACGTTACCTCGAACATGACGTACGTTAATCTTATGTTTTAGCGTGCGTAAGGACGTGCAGAGTTATGCATGCATGCATGGTAAAGAATACAAAAAACATTGGGATACGAATACGGAAAACCAATCATCGATTAATACGTCACAAAGTCGAATATTACAAGATCGAATACGGGATAATTACACCTTAAGTATCCGGGCATTACATACTACCCCTCTAAAAAGAAGTTTCGGCCTGAAACTTAAAACGGAAACAATTCCGGGTATCTCGACCTCATACTATCTTCTGTCTCCCAAGTTGCTTCTTCGAGTCCATGTCGAGACCACTGAACTCTAACCAAGGAGATCGATTTATTCTTCAATTGCTTGACTCGACTCTCAAGTATCTTGATTGGCTTTTCTTCGAACGAGCCACCATTAGCCACTTCAATCTCGCCAAAATCAATGATATGACTGGGATCCGATACATATTTCCGCAATTGGGATACGTAGAATACATTATGAACATTGTTGTTACCCAAAATATTATCCGGAGATGAATATTGCGGGAATGGATGGACAACAAACAAAGTGCGAGAGCACGCCCGTGGGAATGGAAATAACACAAGATTTGTCGGGTTTGTTAGGCCCGGGCTTAAATGCTCTCGCGAGATGTTATTAATATGAATACGTTTGAGTACAAATATTAATGTAAGAATGTGATTACAATGAGTGTAAAAGATCATATTAATCTAGCTCTTGAGTGCTTGCCGGAAGAACTAGATTTTCTCTGAGTTCTTGAACTACAGGGAGTTCTTGTTTTCGTCTCTGCCGACCGTATTTCGGTTAAGAGGTGCTGAGGGAGAAAAGCCGAGAGATAGCTGCAAGAAAAGCCAGATCTGTTTCCAAGTGTAGAAGGCCTTCTATTTATAGGAGCTGAGATGCCCTTTACTGACGGGCGATCGCCTTCCTTGTAATATAATAAGGGGCGATCGTCTTTCAGCACATAGGCTATTTGCCTTGAATTCTGCGGCCTCTGCTGGCAGCCAGCTGTGCGGTCTAATGAGAAGTCCGCACGCGTCCTAAGTTGCTGTCCGGGAGGTCCCACTTTGCACCTTTCAGCGGGTCTGTCGGTAGGTGAGGAGATGGTGACAGGTTGTGGTCAACGATCCATGTCATGCGGCGCCTTTTTCGGATCTGCATGTGGGTCTCTGTTCGAGCTTCGTCTTTCGCCGACTTAGATATGCTGGCTTTGCGTGGCAAGAGGTGGTCGTCATTGGCAGGGCACCAGAGTCGATCGCCAGGTGCCAAGAGACGATCGCCTTAGATGTCGATCGC
Organism: Orobanche coerulescens; assembly: GCA_033398695.1. Lineage (NCBI taxonomy): Eukaryota > Viridiplantae > Streptophyta > Magnoliopsida > Lamiales > Orobanchaceae > Orobanche > Orobanche coerulescens. The sequence goes on from CM065803.1 coordinate 13,261,495, forward strand.
TCGGCACTGAGACTTGACCTGGGACCTTCGATCGGCCAATCTGCCTTGGTCTATTCAACTTCGGCTCGGTCGCCCAGTCTCTGTGCCGATCACCTGTTGAGACATATAAATCTCGACATAACAATTGCCCCCAGCTTGCTCCGATGTTGAAGACATGAGGTGAGGTGGTTCTTACTGGCGATCGTTGAGGATAAGGACGGGCGATCCGTTGAGCGGACTTTGGTCTCGGACTTGGGCGATCTGATAGATTGGCGAGCTATCTTCGGTCTTGTACCTGCAATTTTTTAAATTTGTCGATCCCTCATGGAAAGCTGATTGTTTCGTCGTTGAGGAATCATGCACAGTTGCGGAGTTCGATGGACCGACCTACATAACCGTGTCTTGTGCACGAGCGACATTCCAACTGTAGGTTTGTCTCGTGACTCATTTTATTGTGAGGGTCCCCCGTTAGGCTGCGCCTCGCCTCGTATTTAAACGAAGGGCGTGCGGTCTCGGTCTGGAGGAGTCCTTGCGCGGGGCGACGTCGGATTAATCGACTCCATGTCCGCGGCTTGTTAGCACTTTTCTACCTCGGATCGTCATGTTAGATGGCAATCCTCGACGGTATATGTTGTGACGGGGGTAGGGACGCGCCGCATTGTCCGGGTCCACCAAGTTAGATGATGATCCTTTGAGGGCGTGCGAGCGTGTCCACTGATTTGTTTGGAGGGTCCTTCGGCTACGCCCGCCTCATATTTAAACGAAGGGCGAGCGATCGCAGCCCAAAGGAACCTTGCATGGCCGAAGCAGTCGGTTCCATCGACCACCAGGACCATGGCTGCACTTTTCTACCTCGGATCGTCATGTTAGATGCCGACCCTCAACGGTGTACGTTGTGCGGGGGAGGCGATCTCGTGCCTTAGTCCATCATGTTAGATGATGTACTGTGGATGGCGAGCGAGTCCTCCAGTTTCGGTGATATTGCTTGATTCTGGCGATCGGGTTGGAAGACTGATGATCGTCGTTGTGACGCCGATCGCGGCATTTGATTCTGGCGATTGGGTCGGGAGACTGGTGATCGTCGTTCGGTCGCCGATCGCATTGCTCACAGGTTGAGGTTGCTCCCGGTGACCGCAAATCTGATTTGATAAGTCCTCAATGATCCAAACGCCGAAAGCACCGCGTCTCTACTAGACACGCACCAGGAGATGATCGAAACAAAAACCACTTGATTATCCTCCAAGGATACGGCTAGAAACAAGTAGTAGGAAATGATTCTCTCAAATTTGTGATCACTCCAAGTGATATAATTTTGTTCTTATTTTTCTTTCTCTCTAAAAGAGTGTAAGAATATGAATATGAACTCTCCCTCTCTCTATACAATGTGTTGGAAGATTTTCTTAGTTACTAATGATGGAGGGGGAACTTTGTTTTATAACAAAAGTCCACACATCATTCCAAAGACACACCTAAGGGGAATCAAGATAAGATCACTCTTATCACCCTTTTGTCCCAAGTGTTAGGAAGCTACCTCAACACATCAACCATGGGGACAAAATCATCTTCCAAAGATGACACAGGGTGTGGGGCGGCCCACACAATAATAGAGAAGGTTCGGTTTATGCATAAAATGAACTGTCATGTATCCAGTCCGACTGATACATCTTGGTTCGTCTCAATTAAAACTAATATAATTGATTAATATAATTAATTATATCAAGATATTATTTCTCCATAAAAATAATATTGCATGTTAAATTAATTACCTAGTAATTTATTTAATTCACCCGATTGATTTAATTTATCTAATAAATTAAATAAGACATCCAAGGTCTAAATTTCACAATAAGAGATGCAATTCAAATTATTCCGTCGTCTACCTAATGAGCGACTCGGTAGGTCAGTCTCAGTAAGCAATGGGAGGAACCCAAGAATAATAGCACCACCTAGCTAGTCCTGCGGCCTATACTGTAACCTTACTGAGAACGAATGATAGGGGTCATTTAAGAATCATACTGTCGTGAATACCAGTAAATGTATAAACCCTTCTTTCATATGTCCCGATCAAATTATAGGGTCACAATCAATCAAACCATATCTGTACTTGATTTTATGTTTGAGTTAATGCAAATCGAGGTCGCCGAGCTCTCGTGTATCCAATACAACTAGCTCCAATACTTTAGCCAAAGACTTATGATCTCATATACCAATAACCACATAGGACATATACCTGTTCACTTACAGGAGAAAGAATCCTATCTTAGTACTTAGTAGAACCTGTTACTTGTCCGCCAAGACGCACGTCGAGGTTGACCCCCACCTCTCGGCTTTCTAGGTCGAACTACTCTAGTGAAAATCTTAACGTCACAAGCACATCCCTACTAAATCCTCAAGTCGAAGGTTCACGAATACCTATCACAACCTTTCGATTCCGTCGTTGACTGTCCCGAACTGAAATCCGTGTGACAAATCGAGGGTGAGTCGGTTCGACTATACTAATCCCATTAGCATACCTACAACATGTGCTCCCACTAACCATTAGTGAGGACAGGCACTCTCCAAGTTAAAGAACACGTCATACAAGTCTTCACATTAACTTAACGCTCAGTCAAGTTTCATCGACTTGCGAATGATTAAGTATTTGAGCCATAAACCTTTCCATTACCGATACATTTATCCAATAAGGAGTCGAATGTTTGCTCTCAAATACATGGACGAGTTTCTATATATATAATTACGAGTCAGGAATGCCAGTGATTACCATTAAATAAGAAACATACAATTGCCTTCTGATAATGATTTACATAATAACAAGTACAATGCCCTCTCTCGCACATCCTCTGAGTGGCATTCAAGGGGATATTCCTAACAATATCCCACTTGCACTCAATGCCACACACTATGGTATCTAATATCCATGTTCTCCAGATGACGCTCCAAGCTAATCTGAGAAAGCGGCTTGGTCAGTGGATCAGCGACATTGTCTTTTGAGTTTACTCTATGCAGCACAAGGTATCCTTTGCGAACAAATTCTCTCACGAGATGATACTTTCTCACAATGTGTTTTGTACTATTTTGAAACCTCGACTCCTTGTCATGTGATATAGCTCCGTCGTTATTGCATAATATCATAACAGGCAGCTCAGCATTTTGTGTCACTTGAAATTCACCCTGAAACTTCTTAATCCAAAACCCTTCCTTAGAGGCCTCTGAGACCGCTTGATACTCATCCTGACAGGTGGAATCAGCAGTTGCGCTCTTCTTGGCACTACGCCAAGATACTGCTCCTCCATTAAGAGTAAATATGTAGCCAGAAGTAGATATTGAGTCGTCTTTCTGTCCTTGGAAGTCTGAATCAGTGAAGCTCTTCACATTCAGTTCTCCTCCACAATACATAAGAACCAGATATCTAGTCCTTCTCAAGTACTTGAGAACCTTCTTTACGGCAGTCCAATGTTTCGGAGTCGTTCGGGCCTTCGGAGTTAGCCCCGGCCGAGTCATGGTCGGGCAGTCTGGGCCCAAGCCGGCACTGGCCGAGTTACGGCCGGTAGTGCTCGGCAGTTACGTACGTAAGGCCGGTTACGTATGTAAGCCTTGGGCGGTTATGTACGTAACGCTGCCGGCATTTCTGGGCAGGGATTTCGGCCATGGCCGGTTACGTATGTAAGCCCTTGGCCGGTTACATACGTAACGCTGTCGGCAGGCAGCCTATTTAAGGCCCTGCAGACGGGTTTTTCACCATTTTTCTCATTCTTTTCCTTCTCTTCCGCGGTTGGAGGTGTGGTTATCATGGATAGATGTTGTTGGACAATCAATCCATGAAGTCTTGGAGTTCATATCATCAATCATCCATCCTATAACATCCTTTGATCGAGCGAATCAGGTCAGATTTCCTAAAAATCTAGTTTTGGGGAATTTGGGTATTTTGGTTGCTTTCATCCGTTTAATATGATTTAACTTAGGATTGTGATGGATTGACGATTATTTAGATTTATTATATCATTTCCCTTGTTATTCCATGGTTGGATCGTATCCATTCGTTGTTTTGGTCGAGTTCTTGATCGACGCCTTGAAGGTGTCTGGTAGAATGTCATAGAGGGGTTTTCGGATGTTCTACGATTATTATTCCTCGTATGATCTTTAATTTATTAATTATATCATGTTAGGGTCTAGTTTCTTGCGAAGAAACTGTGTTGAACCCTTCCGTTCGTCGTCGTTTTCCTTTTCGATGGCATCGGGTGTTTCGAAGTTTCCCGGTTGAGCCGTGTTCGCCGGAATACTTGCGTGCCGATTTCGAGGCAAGTACCTTGTCCATATAATTCTTGTTTTGTGGATATGATAATTGGTGATCGTCTAAATGTGTTTGTTTGGTCGTTTAAATTGAACTTTCAAAAGATTTGGTTAGCCTTGTTAAAAGCCCTCTTTCAAAACCGTGTGTGTTTTGTGATTGGTGTGTTTCGTGAACGAGTATGTGAGTCTTATGGATATGTTTGGTGTTGATGTTATGATTGGTAATGCGTGTGTTTGTATATGGCTTTATTTCGGTGCAGTGTGATTTGACGTGGTGTTTTGCTAAGTGTTTGATGCCTCTGAGTGAATTATTTGGATATCTTTGTTGTATTGTGCTATATATGTGATTGTGTGGATGTGGGCGGGGCCTACGGTGGCACATGGCATGTGATCATGTGGCCAGGATGCAACAAGCGATTGATCCAACCGTGAGAGCCTAAGAAAAACTACGGTGGCACATGGCATGCAACAAGTGATTGATCCAACCGTGAGCGCCAAACTTAATCTACGGTGGCACATGGAATGCGATCATGTGTCCATGATGCAACAAGTGATTGATCCAACCGTGAGATGTTGTGATTTGTTTAGCTAGCCAGCTCGGGAGGGTCCTTAGAGGCCTCGAGTGGGATCTGTGGCTTCGTCCCGGTCCTAGGCGATGCATGTGCGTGATTTGTTTTATGATATGGCCAGCTCGGGAGGGTTCTTAGAGGCCTCGAGTGGGATTCATGGCTTCATACCAGTCCTAGGTGATGCTTGTGTGTGATTATGCCGTGTTGATTTTATGTCCGTCGAGGACACGTGACTTGGGTTTTGGCCCTGTGGATTGTTGTCGGTTTTCTATTTGGGAAAACAAAAACCTTTGGGATGATTTTTAGAAAGATAAGGATTTGATAATCCTAAGTTGTTTTCTATTAAAACTCCCGAGAGTATTTTAAACCATTTTACAAACCGTTCTCGTTATTTGTGATCTTTCGGACTTGGAAAGTTTTACTCAAACTCTTGCCTCGAGAAGTATTCGTTTCGTTGTATTTGAATCTTTAAGTATTTTTGCACTTGTACTTGCACTAGCAAAACAGTGGAGTTTTGCTAACCCCCGAGTATTCGGGGGGTGGATGTCTGTTTTTGCATTCAGGTTTTGGAGCATAGTGTAACACCCCCAAGTTATTCGGGGTATATTACAGCGCCGTAAGCCCCGCCATGGGGCCCACAAGGCTAAATATACGCGGAACTATAAACTTTGACCGAGAAGGTCTACACACAATAGAATGAAACCTTACAAAGGTATTCAAAAACAGAACCAATGTATTCACAGACATCACAACACGAATCAATACTTCGGCAAACACAGGCCGGGAATCAAAGAAAATGGAAAACAATACTCGAGTATTCAATAACCAATCCAGTACAACGACACTGAACGGAAAACTCATAACACAACTGGAAGAAAGACACAGTATCACACTTGCCCACCATCTTCATGCCGACCCGATACCTGCCTGTCCGTCCTCCTGGAACCTGAAATACATGAAACGTATTTCCCCCATAAAGGGGTTAGCCGTCGAATAGCTAGTGCAAGTATATCAATATGAAACACAATACTCCTCGACAATAAAGTAAATGTAGCCGTCAATTCATCAATTCAAGACTAGTATTCCGGAATAACTAAAATCTCATAAGACGTATGTGAATGCCGTAGAAACGGCTCGTTCATATCATACGCCGATACGTATGTGAATGCCGTAGAAACGGTTCGTTCATATCATACGCCGATACATGTAGGAATGCCGTAAAAATGGTTCGTTCATTACATGCCAACAATACATACATGAATGCCATAAAAACGGTTCGTTCATAATATGCCATCAATATATCTATGAATGCCGTAAAAACGGTTCGTTCATATCATACCATCAATATTTCTTACTTTCAAAGTCGAACGCATAATCATTAATGTATACTTGCCTTTGAGACATCGAGAAATTGAACGGAGGAAAGGTATGAGTTCGGTAGGTCCAAGAACGCGCTTCCGGCACCTAAACGATTCGCAAGGAATATGACAATTAATTATCCATACTCAAATTACACGAAGAGACTCCCGAAACTCGTCTACGATCCAAGAAAAATACACGGGTGAACGACTAAAGGTTGGGAAATCGCCCAAACTCCCACAAGTCCGAAAACGACACAATTCAACCCGTAAAATCGTAAGAAAACACGCATACGATATAGATATATCATAATCTCAAGGTTCTCAAGCTTCAATCGGATAAATCGGACGAATCTACAAAAACTCCCAAAATCCAACACAAAATTCAAAGTGTTCTTGAATAATCTTTCAATAATCCGATGAATACTCAAACATGTCCATAATCATGCATATATCACTTCATACACCATGATTTTATCATCCAAAACGTCAATACCCACACAAAATCGAGAAGTCAAGATGTCGAAGAAATTACCTCTTGAATATCCAAGCTCTATGATCCAAGGAATACGCGTTAGATCGACTATCCGGGCTTCCCAACCGAATGAAAGTGGTAAAAATCCAACACATAAGTGATAGATGATGATAAGATTCTCCCCTCAAGTTCTCTCTCTCGCAGGTGGAAGAAGGAAATGGAGGAAATGAGCTGCATCTCGCTTAAAAAGCCGAATTATGCAGTTGACCGCATTGTGTGCCGCGGCTCAGCCCAGGTGTGCCGCGGCACAGGCCTAAAAATTGCTCCCAGGGTTCGGCAGTGTGCCGCGGCTCATCCCAGGTGTGCCGCGGCACCGGGTACAGTCGGTTTTTGGTTGAGAATGCAACATCAGTGTGCCGCGGCTCAGCCTAGGTGTGCCGCAGCATTGACTCGGCAGTGTGCCGCAGCACTGCCGCCATGTGCCGCGGCACCCGGTACAGTCCGCTCGGCCAGGTTTAGGAAATGTGTGTGCCGCGGCGCACACTCCTTGTGCCGCGGCTCACACCCCCCTCGGGTCCTAAAATGATGAAAAATGACCCGGGAAGAGAATAAAAGCAATAGGATTCAATGTCTGGGCAACAATAACACGAAATAGAAGTACGGAAACCCCAAAACGGTGGTTCCAAGCAATGATTACAAGGGTTCACCCAACAAATCACGATTCGAAGAAAATGAAGAGGTTTGAAATGACATGACTATCGACCGGGTATTACATTCTCTCCCTCTAAAAAGAAGTTTCGTCCCGAAACTTAAGAAATAAATAGTTCGGGGTATTCCACTCGCATATTCTCTTCCGTCTCCCAAGTCGCCTCCTCGACTCCATGCCTCGACCATTGCACTTTAACCAGTGGAATGGTCTTATGCCGAAGTTGTTTCTCGCGGCGTTCAAGAATCTTCACGGGTTTCTCCGGAAAGGTATCCTCGGCTACATCAATCTCACTGTAGTCGATAATGTGGCTCGGATCCGGTACGTACTTCCTCAACTGGGACACATGAAAAACACTATGGACGTGACTCAAAGTTGGAGGCAACGCCAAGCGATAAGCTAAATCTCCAACTCTGTCCAGAATCTCGAAAGGTCCGATATACCTTGGACTAAGTTTCCCCTTTTTCCCGAAACGGAAAACTCCCCTGGTCGGCGACACCTTGAGCAAGACATGATCTCCCACCTCGAACTCCAGAGGTCGACGACGAGTATCTGCATAAGATTTCTGACGACTTTGGGCAGTTAGTAATCGATCTCGGATAATAGAAATCTTTTCCTTAGTCTCAATCAACATATCCGGCTCCGTCCCAACTAGCTCAGAAGCCTCGTCCCAACATAATGGCGACCTACATCGCCTACCATAGAGTGCCTTGAAGGGTGCCATTTTGATCGACGCATGCCAACTATTATTGTAAGCAAACTCGATCAACGGTAAGTGAAGCTCCCAATCATTACTCCAATCCAAGGCACAAGCCCGTAACATATCTTCCAATGTCTGAATCGTCCTCTCTGTCTGACCGTCCGACTGAGGATGAAAGGAGGTGCTCAATCTCAACTCCGTACCCAGAGCCTGGTGAACGGCCTGCCAAAAATGCGATACGAAACGGCCGTCCCGATCAGAAACAATGGTCTTGGGGGCACCGTGTAACCTCACGATCTCAGCAATAAAGGTTCGAGCCAGTCTATCCGTTCCCCAAGTATCCTTAATACCCAAGAAGTGCGCAGACTTGGTCAACCGATCAACAATCACCCAAATCATATTCATTCCGGCCCGAGTTCTCGGCATGCCAGTGATAGAAATCCATCGAGATGTCTTCCCACTTCCACTCGGGAATGGGGAGTGGTTTCAACAACCCCACTGGTCGTTGATGTTCGATCTTGATTTGTTGACACGTCAAACACCGTAGTACAAACTCCGTAACATCCTTCTTCATGTTATTCCACCAAAAATTTCGCTTCAAATCTTTGTACATCTTACTCGTTCCGGGGTGGATTGAGTAAGGCGTAGCATGAGCTTCTCGGAGAATCCTATGTCTCAACTCCAAATCGTTCGGAACACAAAGCCTGCCCTGAAATCTCAGAATACTATCCTCATGAACCATAAAGCCAGGAGCTTTTCCTTTAATCACATCTTCCTTCAGTTGAGAAATCATCGGGTCACTCCACTGCTTCCCTTTGATGTCGTCAACTAAGGACGAAGTAATTTCGAGAGTACACAACTGTCCCTGTACTCGTTGAAGCCAAACTTCTATCCCTTGCTCAATTAAATCTTGACGAATTTTCGTCTGGGACGTAAGAACCTCGAGCATTTGAAGAGATGCCGATTTGCGGCTCAAAGCATCCGCAACGACATTGGCTTTTCCGGGGTGGTAAAGAATTTCCAAATCATAATCCTTTATCAACTCTAGCCAACGTCTCTGTCTCATATTCAGCTCCTTCTGACTGAAAATATACTTCAGGCTCTTGTGATCGGTATAAATCCGGCACGGTGAACCATACAAATAATGCCGCCAAATCTTGAGTGCGAAGACAATTGCGGCCAACTCTAAATCGTGAGTAGGATAATTCATCTCATAAGGCTTTAGTTGTCGTGACGCAAAAGCTATTGTCTTATCATGCTGCATAAGAACACAGCCCAGGCCTTGACCCGAAGCGTCACTATAAACTGCAAAGCCCTCGCTACCATGTGGTAAAGTTAGAATCGGCGCTGAATTCAATCGTCTCTTCAGTTCATCGAAGCTCTGTTGTCTCTCATCCGTCCAAATAAACTTTTCGGTCTTATGGAGCAATTTCGTAAGCGGTCGAGCGAGTTTCGAGAACCCCTCGACAAACCGACGGTAATACCCAGCAAGGCCCAAAAAGCTACGAACTTCCTTAACATTTTTAGGCGGTGCCCAATCTAGCACTGCCTCGATCTTCTGTGGGTCTACACGAACCCCTTCGGCCGAAACCACATGGCCGAGAAACATAACTTCTTCCAACCAAAACTCACATTTCGAGAATTTTGCATAGAGGTGCTTGGTTCTCAAAATGTCTAAAACCAAACGCAAGTGTCGGGCATGTTCCTCCTTATATCGAGAATAGATCAAGATGTCGTCGATAAAGACGACTACACACCTGTAGAGGTACTCGATGAATATCTTATTCATTAATTGCATGAATACTGTCGGCGCATTAGTCAACCCAAAAGGCATAACTACAAATTCATAATGCCCATACCTCGCCCGAAACGCCGTCTTCGGAACGTAGGACTCCCTCACCCTGAGTTGATAATACCCGGATCTTAAATCAATCTTCGAGAAAACCGCAGCTCCTTGCAATTGATCAAATAGATCATCTATACGAGGCAAAGGATATTTATTCTTGATGGTTACCTTATTCAGCTCACGGTAGTCGATGCACAAACGTAGTGAACCATCTTTCTTCCTCACGAAGAGGACAGGCGCGCCCCAAGGCGAAGCGCTCGGTCTGATGTACCCTTTTTCCAAAAGTTCTCCCAACTGAGTCTTTAATTCCTGCATCTCGGAAGGTGCCATCCGATAAGGTGCTTTAGAATTCGGAGCCGCATCTGGCTCTAAGTCTACGGTAAATTCTATCTCTCGATCTGGCGGTAATCCCGGAAGATCATCCGGAAAAACATCGGGATACTCATTAACAACCGGAATCGAGGAGAAATCGACTACATTTCCTTCTGTTTTCAAAGCATAACACCAATAGCCCGTACAACCTTTATTCAAAAGTTTTACGGCCTTCATGGCACTGATAAGTAACTTGGATTGGCCCGACTTGCGTCCCAAAAACGAGTACTCAGATCCGTCTTTAGTCATCATGGTGATAACTTTGGTACGGTAATTCATAATCGCTTGATGATTATCAAGCCAATCCTCGCCGAGGATCACGTCCTCGCCTTCCATATCAACTACAATCAGATTCGATAACCATTCCATACCGGATATAATCACCGGAAAATCTCTAATCTCCCGATTCCCCACAATCCTATCCCCGCTAGGTAGTTTCACGATAAAGGGATCGCAAGCAGTCAAACAAGTTATATTCAAACGGCGTACACACTCCAAAGAAATAAAAGAATGTGTAGCACCCGTATCAAAGAGTACACGAACTGGATAAGATAAAATATGGATGGTACCTGAAGCCACCGCCGCATCGGGTTCGTCTGTTCGACGCATCTCATAAACCCGTGGTTGCACCGAACCGACGCTAGAGTTTCCCCCTCCAGCGTTCTGACCCCGTCCCCGGCCCCTGCCAAAATTCTGCTGAGGTTGACCAAAAGATTGTCGCTGATTAATACCTTGATCAAGTGGTGTTGGGGCGGAAGCCCGAGTGTCCAAGTCTGGTTCGGCTCGGAACAATAAACCGCTCTATGCCCCATCTGTCCACACGTGTGACACTTTAATGGTGGAAAGTAGCATTCCGAATTAAAGTGGCCTGGACGACCACAATTATAGCAAGTCACTGCACGATTTGAGGTACCCGGAGTGGGACGGTAACCCCTCTTCCCTTTATTAGAACGTGACGACTGTCCGGCAAAACGGTTAGTCGTCTGTGACTTCTGAAAGTTGCCACTCTTAGAGCCAGAAAAATTTCCCCCGACTTTCTGCTTCTTCGGTTCTTCAACGGTATCATTGTCGGGGCTCAACATATCATGGGCTAAAGCTCTGTCCTGATACTCTTTTAGTGTGGTACAAGCAAATCCGGCCATGTACCGCCGTAAATCCAAATTCATCCGCATATCAAAATAACAGATCTTATCACGCTCGTTACGCACTTGATCCTTCACATGGATCAATTGTTGGTTGTACTCCACGATCGCCTGCGAAACGGGAATTTCTTGTGGTTTAGCCTCGAAGAAGGCTCGGATTCGGCTCTCTCGTACCGGCCAAGGACAAAACTCGGCCTCCAAGAGCTCCTTAAATTCATCCCACGAGGCAATACGATCCTGTGGCTTGATGACCTTCCACCAAGTAGCGGCCTCCTTAGTGAGGAAATACTGAGCAATTGGTACTTTCCTCACCTCGGGGCAATCAACCGCCTCGAAAATCTTCTCTAATTCCGCTAGCCAGTCTTCCCAGCCTAACGGGTCTGTGGCACCGCCAAACTGTGGAGGGTGCATACGGATTACATTCTGAAGCAAGGCATCCGTGTTTGGGTTCGGGTTATTCAGTTGAACAGTTTGGGCTAAAATAGTCATCTGAGTAGCCAATTGTTGAAGTGCATTCGCCACTCCAATGTCCGCGTTGTTCCCCTGACCGTCTGACTGGTCGTGCTGACTCTCGATGTCGGGATGCACCGAGTTCGACCAACTGGGGTTGGTCGACCCCGCAACTGAACTGATGGAAATGGCCGCGCCACGACCTCTTCCCCGTCCACGGCCACGACCACGGCCACGACCCCTACCAGCTGACATACTGAAGAACACACAAGGTACGTAAGCACAATTCAATCGCACGTCATTAAGGTGATCGATTCTCAAGAATATCCATAGAAGAAGCATAATGAATAAGGAAACATCAGAAGAGTAAGAGGTTTTACAAGTACCGGTCGCACTGTGATGATGGCAGAGTAGTGATACTGTGGACAATTGACGACTCATTCGACCCAAAAGACCGACAGCCTAGGTATCCATAGACCTAAGCTCTGATACCATATTCTGTAACACCCCCAAGTTATTCGGGGTATATTACAGCGCCGTAAGCCCCGCCATGGGGCCCACAAGGCTAAATATACGCGGAACTGTAAACTTTGACCGAGAAGGTCTACACACAATAGAATGAAACATTACAAAGGTATTCAAAAATAGAACCAATGTATTCACAGACATCACAACACGAATCAATACTTCGGCAAACACAGGCCGGGAATCAAAGAAAATGGAAAACAATACTCGAGTATTCAATAACCAATCCTGTACAACGACACTGAATGGAAAACTCATAACACAACTGGAAGAAAGACACAGTATCACACTTGCCCACCATCTTCATGCCGACCCGATACCTGCCTGTCCGTCCTCCTGGAACCTGAAATACATGAAACGTATTTCCCCCATAAATGGGTTAGCCGTCGAATAGCTAGTGCAAGTATATAAATATGAAACACAATACTCATCGACAATAAAGTAAATGTAGCCGTCAATTCATCAATTCAAGACTAGTATTCCGGAATAACTAAAATCTCATAAGACGTATGTGAATGCCGTAGAAACGGTTTGTTCATATCATACGCCGATACGTATGTGAATGCCGTAGAAACGGTTCGTTCATATCATACGCCGATACATGTAGGAATGCCGTAAAAACGGTTCGTTCATTACATGCCAACAATACATACATGAATGCCGTAAAAACGGTTCATTCATAATATGCCATCAATATATCTATGAATGCCGTAAAAACGGTTCGTTCATATCATACCATCAATATTTCTTACTTTCATAGTCGAGAACGTACAATCATTAATGTATACTTGCCTTTGAGACATCGAGAAATTGAACGGAGGAAAGGTATGAGTTCGGTAGGTCCAAGAACGCGCTTCCGGCACCTAAACGATTCGCAAGGAATATGAGAATTAATTATCCATACTCAAATTACACGAAGAGACTCCCGAAACTCGTCTACGATCCAAGAAAAATACACGGGTGAACGACTAAAGGTTGGGAAATCGCCCAAACTCCCACAAGTCCGAAAACGACACAATTCAACCCGTAAAATCGTAAGAAAACACGCATACGATATAGATATATCATAATCTCAAGGTTCTCAAGCTTCAATCGGATAAATCGGACGAATCTACGAAAACCCCCAAAATCCAACACAAAATTCAAAGTGTTCTTGAATAATCTTTCAATAATCCGATGAATACTCAAACATGTCCATAATCATGCATATATCACTTCATACACCATGATTTTATCATCCAAAACGTCAATACCCACACAAAATCGAGAAGTCAAGATGTCGAAAAAATTACCTCTTGAATATCCAAGCTCTATGATCGAAGGAATACGCGTTAGATCGACTATCTGGGCTTCCCAACCGAATGAAAGTGGTAAAAATCCAACACACAAGTGATAGATGATGATAAGATTCTCCCCTCAAGTTCTCTCTCTCGCAGGTGGAAGAAGGAAATGGAGGAAATGAGCTGCATCTCGCTTAAAAAGCCGAATTATGCAGTTGACCGCATTGTGTGCCGCGGCTCAGCCCAGGTGTGCCGCGGCACAGGCCTAAAAATTGCTCCCAGGGTTCGGCAGTGTGCCGTGGCTCAGCCCAGGTGTGCCGCGGCACCGGGTACAGTCGGTTTTTGGTTGAGAATTCAACATCAGTGTGCCGCGGCATTGACTCGGCAGTGTGCCGCGGCACTACCGCCATGTGCCGCGGCACCCGGTACAGTCCGCTCGGCCAGGTTTAGGAAATGTGTGTGCCGCGGCGCACACTCCTTGTGCCGCGGCTCACACCCCCCTCGGGTCCTAAAATGATGAATAATGACCCGGGAAGAGAATAAAAGTAATAGGATTCAATGTCTGGGCAACAATAACACGAAATAGAAGTACGGAAACCCCAAAACGGTGGTTCCAAGCAATGATTACAAGGGTTCGCCCAACAAATCACGATTCGAAGAAAATGAAGAGGTTTGAAATGACATGACTATCGACCGGGTATTACACATAGCACAGGGTCGGCATGAAGGATGATGAAAGATGAACGATACTAATCACACGAGGATCCGTATGATGTCATTGGTTTAGTTGTATTTTATTTCCGCTGCAGTATTCTTTCCCGTTGTATGGGAGTTGTTGTATTTTGACCCCTGCATGGGTATGAATTGTAATTGAGTTGTATGTTTTTATTGAAAGACCAAATCGGTCTACTGAGTCATTTTAGCCTTGAAGGCATTGTTGAGTTGTTCGACGTTGTTTACGAGCCTGGTAGATCCTTGAGGAAAGGGTCTACGGTGTGTAATATCCCTGAGTGGATTGGGGGTGTATCATGAAATGTACGGATTGGCGGGTCGGCGGGTCGGCCACGGGTCCGGGTCCGACCCGTCATAATTTTTTTTTTAGAAGTATATAATTTTTTTATTTATTATCATTTTATACATGAAAAATAACCATAAGTGAACAATGAAATCATTTGAAAAAATGAGCTTGTATTTAATTTTAAGTTTTTACTTAAAATTAAATTGCCTACGTATCCTCGTGAGAACTCAAAGCTCCACGTAGTTCTTTTACTTGAGCTGAGTTAAAAAATGGGCTTGTATTTAATTTTAAGTTTTCACTCCGTATCCTCGTGAGGAATCAAAGCCCTACGTAGATCTTTTACTTACCTGACTTACCTTACTTACCTTTAGTCGAAGTCGATGTCGTCGTCGTCTTGATCATCAGTTTGACTCATTTGACTAGACTCTCCTTCAGTAGTGCCTTCTTGATAGGCATCTTGGCCCGCTAATTAGGTCATCCCACTTATTTTCTTGATCTCGTAACTCGGCTTTTGTTGCGTCTTTAAGTATCATTTGAGCCTCGATATTTTTTGGCGTCATTCGGGATCTCCGCTCGTCCAATATATAGTCTACTTCACTAAAAGCACTCTCGACGGGGACTGTGAATGCGGGCACTGCAAGAATTTCTTGTGCCATAATGGAAAGTATGGGAAATTCGGTTCCCTTCTATTCCACCAATCCAACATATCAAATGTAATCCGCCAGTTGGACCGGGACTTGCTTAGCCACGCCAATTATGGGTCTTGATGGTGTGTTCACTGTTTTCATCCATCCCATTTCTTTAGTAACTCTTACACCCAGACGATTTGCCTCGTCCTCAACTAAGAAGTTGTGAGTGGCTCCCGCTGCATTGTCATCCTCCGGCACAAAACTAATTGCATAATATCGTCTAATGTCATTTCTTTGACCGATGTTACTACCACCCCTATTTCTTGCTATATTATAGAGTTGTTGAAATGGGTTAGTGGGAGTTCTGTCGAATTCTATGTTAAATGTATTTGTAGTCCTAGTTCTTGTTTTTTGAGTTTGAATCTTATCACCATATTTAGAAGAATATTCAGCAAAAACAGTTTCTAAACTATTTTTTAAATCAATTTTTACTTGTTCAACGTCAAGAATATTTTCAAATAAAGTTTGACTTTCAACACTATCGACAATATTGGGAAAATCCAAATTTTTAAGAATATTATAATATATTTCAAGTAATTATTGTACTTGAGCTAAATTCAAATCGGGAGATAAAACAGCACTATTCAAGAAAACATTATGAATACTATTAATGTATTTTAGCCATTTTAAGCACATATTGTAAATAGCATTCGATAATCTTTCGAATTTACTACAAGCATCCATTTCAGATACAATAAAATAATAATGAAATAAAACTTTAGGAGACGTGGGATTATAACAACCACTTAAATCTTTAGTTGTATTTTCAAAAACCTTTAATAGTTTTATTAAATCTTTAGTTTCATCAAATATGTTGGCAATAAATAAAATCTTTCTACGCGAAAATACGTATCAAAAAATTCACACAATATTCATTAGAAATTAACATCTCATAAGTTGAGTTCCATCTATGTTTTACGTCTAGAGTAAAAAAATTGGGTTGCATTTGTTTTGATTTTAAAAATTTTACCCATTGTACGATTATGTAAAAACAAGACACATTTTCTCATTGGTTCTATTGCCTCATCTGCAAATTTTAATGCATCTTGTACACATAAATTTAGAGCGCTTTGATGAGATGTCCACCACAAGGGTTCCTAAACGCACGATTAGCCGAAGATTTTTGGTATCTCCTGCCAGCTTATCGGGATGGAGTTCCTTCTGTACCATCTTGAGTCGAGAATATGACATATACATCTAGTATGAAATAATCGACCCGCTAAAACAGAATTGCAAGCTTGTATTAAAGCTGGTACACTTGCAGTATTAGAACTAGCATTATCAAAACCAATTGTGAAAATTTTATCGGAGTTGGTACACCATGAAGAGTGCGCTCGAACGTTGCATATGTTTGATTTAACATAGCTTCGATTTCATGGTCCATTTCTTCGTCAATGTTTTGCAGTTGTTGACGATTCGGGATACGTCGAAATCCCTGGGGGTCAACTTCTTCTTCACTGGTAGTTGTTGTACTACCGTAATAGATACTTTCATGTATAGCATCATATTCAGGTTCTTGGCTTTCATTTTCAAAACCGGGTGGAGTTTGGTTTTGGGTCACCCGAATAATTATCCCAGATGGTTTCTTCGATTTGCCCCAAAGACCCATTCGCTCGAACTTGGACATTTTGGATTTTTTGGGAGACGTAGCAATACCCTTTCCCTTGTCAAACTCGACATAATGATTAAATGCGAGAAAAAAAAAGAGAGATTAACTATATAGCAATTAGCAATGAGAGTTTGAGAGATAGATTATATTGAAGGTGTGAAAATATGTGTTGGGTTGGGAAGTATTTATAGATAGGATTTTTTTTTTTAAATTTGAACTAGTCGTTAGACCCGCCGGGTCACGGGTCCGACCCGCCGGGTCCAACGGCCATAATTTCAAAAAAAAAAAGTTCAATTCCGCCGGGTCGCCGGGTAGGGAAATGTAAGACCCGGACCCCACCCGTGTATACCACGGGTCCGGGTCGACGGGTCCGACGGGTTGGCTGGGTCTGGGTCCTGCGCGGGTCATCCGGGTCTGGGTCGACGGGTCGACCCGCCGAGTTCGGTCTTTTTGGGCACCTTTAGGCGGAATAGTAATATTGGGTATCGATCAAAGACTTAGGGGTGTATTCAATTCAGATTTTGATGGATTAATAATAATCCATGAATTTTTAAAGATTTTAGCGGATTAGAAATAATGCATGGATTAATAATAATCATCGTAGAATCTTATAAAGTTGATGGAGAGTGTTTCGGATTTACAAATAGATTTTAGAAATCCTTCAAAATCTCATTGATTTTGGTGAGATTTCAAAACTTACAAAAAACACTAATAAATCCATCAAAATCCACTATTTTAATGAATCCAAAAAAATCCATGGATTGAATACCCTCAGATTTTAATGGATTGTTTTAAATCCAAATTGAATACACCAAGATTTTAAATGATATTTTGAAATCCTAATTGAATACATCAAGATTTTAAATGGCATTCTGAAATCCAGATTGAATACCTCAAGATTTTAATGGATTCAAAACAATCCAAATTGAATACCCTAGGATTTCTAAAATCAAAAAAAATCCCACAAAATCTCAATTGAATACATCAAGGATCAATAATATAATGTGGATTAACGAATATAACTACTACAAAATTATATTATATGGTAAAGGGTTTAAGGATTACATGCCAACTAATTAATCAGATAAGTAGATTAACCGGACAATGAATAGATCGAGTTTTTCAGTCAATGATCCAATAACACCTAGACCAAGCAAATCGAGTCCAGAACGAATCTGACACATCACAAAAAGACACAGTAAGATTAAGAACAGAATTGGCCTATATGCAATATATATTAATGTAGGGATGTAGAACGGTTCGGTTTCAGTTAATCGGACCGAAAATTTCGGTTAACCGGAATCATAATTGCCCAAGAATGAGAACCAAAAATCAGACCATATAAAATTTTGGTTAACCGGAACCGGACCGGTTATTTTCGGTTCCGATTCGGTTAAACCGATAGAACCGTTTTTTTTTAAAAATGACCTCTTTGCACGAATTAAATTATAAATTATAAAATATAAAATTAATATTTAATACATATATAATATATTATTATAAATATTTAACAAAATATAAAATATTTATTTAACAATATTAGGGTTTTAAAATTTTAATTTACAAAAATTTAAATAATAAAATATATAAGTATAAAATATAAAAATAATATTTAATAAATATAATATAAAATCGATTCGGTTCGAATCAGATTTGATTGCCCGAACCGAAAATCAAAAAATTATGTAATAAGGAACCGAAAACTGGACCTTTAACCGATTATATGGTTCCGGTTCTAACCGAGAACCAGGAACCATTTAGACATCCCTATATTAATGTATATATAAATACATATATATATATATATATATATATATATATATATATATATATATATATATATATATATATATATATATATATATATATGATCAGATTCAACGAAGAAACACGAAGGGCCAATAAATATAATATATGTGTATATATATGTGTGTGTGTGTGAAGAACAGATATGGACCAGTGAAACAAATCAAATCGAGAACAGATTAACAAATAATCAAGATAAAAAAAAAATTAAGGAAACCCTCATTCGGAATAGGTTGAAGCGGCTCAGATATACTGGTATCAACCCCCAAGCAAGAACACCGATCTAAAGTCAATCTATAAAGGATCAATCACCCGAAACACTCGTCGGCCGAAGCTACCAACACACGGTGGCTCCAACTAGAACACCACAATACCACAGAATCAGGTCTCACACTGAATCACTCTCTCTCTTTTTTATCACTTTCACAATGAAACAAAGAATCACAAAGATGTATTGCTTAGTTCTCCCTTAAACTCGTTTTCAGGTGTGATTTTAGCCCTACAATACCAACCCCTATTTATACAAGGAGGCATCGAAAAGAATATAGCTATCATCATTGATTTCACTAGAGAATAGGGCGAAGGAGATGAGTTCAGATCGGTAAGAGAGAGAGAGAGAGAGAGAGAGAGAGAGAGAGAGAGAGAGAGAGAGAGAGAGAAAGAGAGAGAGAGAGAGCATTTAGAGAGAGAGAGAGAGAGAGAATATCTAGGGAGACCGGGGAGATAAGGAGAAAGGGGTGTGACAAATGAATAAGGGGTTAAGGTTATGTCCCTTATAGGGACTGATCCAACGGCCCAAATTAAGTCCGGAAAATGGAGGGCTGGGATTAATTTGGTGTCTTGTGGGCCTAGAGGTGCCCAAAAAATATGGACCCGCCAAACCTGTGTAGGAAATGGACTCGGTCAACCCATTGGACCCGGGAACCCGGACCCATGGTATACACGGGTGGGGTCCGGGTCTTACCTTTCCAGACCCAACGATCCGCCGGGTCCGACCCGTCGGCCTGGCGGAGAATTAAAATAAAAAGAAATTTCTTTTTTAAAAAGTGGTCGTTGGACCGGCGGGTCCAACGGCCAGATTTTCAAATTTTTTTAAAAAAAATCAAAAATACTATCTATAAATACTCCCCCAATCTCTCTCATTTTTCACACACTCATTCTAATGTATGTCTCAAACTCTCATTGCTAGAATATTTAATCTCTCTATTTTTACTAGCATTTAATCATTATGTCGAGTTTTGACAAGGGAAAGAGTATTGCTACGTCTCCCAAAAATCCAAAATGTCCAAGTTTGATCGAATGGCTCTTTGGGACAAATCAAAGAAACCATATGGCATAACTATTCGGGAGTCCCAAAACCAACCTCCGCCCGATTTTGAAAATGAAAGTCAAGAAGATGAATATGATGTTATACATGAAAGTATCTATTATGGTAGTACAACAACTACTAGTGAAGAAGAAGTTGACCCTCGGGGATTTCGACTTGTCCCAAATCGTCAACAACTGCAAAACATTGACGAAGAAATGGACCATGAAATCGATGAAGCTATGTTAAATCAAACATATGCAACATTTGATCGCACTCTTCATGGCGTACCAACTCCGACGCAAAAATCAAAGTCGAAGCATCCTGCGGCAAGCCAAGCTGAAGAAGAACCTCCTTATGTTGAAGAGTTATCGTCCGAGGAGGAAGAAACTGTGAAAGGAGGAGGAAGCAAGAAAACTAAAGCGAGGAAGAAGCATGTCCCTGTTGTAGAAAGGAAGCCGGTATCCGAGCTTTTTTCAAAACACTTTAAGAAGAAAAAAATGTCGGATGGTTCTATGAAGGTATTTTGCAACTACTGCAACAAAGAATATTCGTATAAAGCCGGGGATGGATATAGAAATTTTAGAAGACATTTTGAGAATAACCATGCCTCGGTCCACGGAGATCAAAAGTTGCAAAGTCAACTCAACTTCCAACCTTCTACTGGAGCTGGCATTCAAGGTATGTCCGAATCTCAACTTTATAAATATAATAAAAAAATGCTAGAGAACAAATGGCGAAATTGTGTGCATAAGAATCTTTACCTTTTAATTTCGCGGATAGTACGGGTTGGGAATATAGGATTCAAAATGCCTATAATCCTACTATTAAGCGAATTCCACGTACCACAATGACTAGACAAGTAGTATACTTAGCCAAACAACATAAACTTTGACTACGGATATATTTTAGATCTATAAATCATAGAGTTTCTTTAGTTGCTGATACGTGGGCAGATTTTAAACAAAAAAATGATTATATGGGAATAACTATACACTGGTGATAGGACGTCGAATGTACGCTCGCTGAAAACCCGGTTTAAAATATGGACCAATAAAGGTCCGACCTAGGTTCTTAGATAAGGAGATTACAACCCCAAGGTCCTTTAGAAGATCGCCGACCTCGGAGGCCCCATTTAGCTGTGACATCTGTTAAGATAAAGGGCGCCGACCTCGGAGGCCCCCGCTGACCTATGATATCCGATAACAGGTCGCCGACCTCAAAGGCCTCTCAAACTACTGATTTGAATAGGGATGAGCCGACCTAAAAACCATCGGACTCTTGGGAAAGAAGATCGACTCACCCGAGAATCCCTAAGATCCAGTGAGAACCCATACCTTGCCAATCCGGAGATCCAGGATTGAGAGCCCATACCTCGCAATCCGGAAATCCAGGGATAGGAAATCGCAGCTTGAATCCTGGATATCAGGATTCTCTCTAGAATCAGGGATCATCTCGGATGACAAGGTATCCTCCCTCCTATAAAAGGGAGAGGGGGTTCCTCAAAGGGGATCAGGACTCTGAGAATACAGCATATTTTAGAGAGAGAAAGAAAAGAGAGTACTTCATATATCTCGGGTTTTCTTAGCTAAACTTCTAAGATTAACCCGGTTCTTGGTGGCCGATCAGCTCGGTTACATCAAGTGGCGCCGTCTGTGGGAACGTGACATCGAGTCACTTTGAGCTGAGACGTGAGGTTAGTAATGGCAGAAGAAATGAACCAGAAGAGAACAGGGGATTTAATACCCGAAATCTAGAAGAGGAGCTAGCGGCGGCGGGTGGAGAAGCGGCTCTGGAGAAAACGCCCGCCACCTCGTAGAAGAAGTCGCACCCGGACAATTACACTAACGAAGGAAGCCTTGGCCGACATAATCGCGGTCAATCCGGAAGAGCCGGAGGTCGAAAAGCAAAGGGTACCACGAAAAGTAATACCTATCTATCGGATGGGCGGAAGAAATTGATCGGCAAGAAGAACATGGTGAGAGTTATCCAAAAATATGGGAGCGATCTAGGCGGGAAAAAACGCAGGATCCCTTGATATCCGGCATGCGGGACGAGCTGGAAGAGTTGCGGCAGAAGGTTGCGGGGAGGGACATGGAAAGTCATCCAGGCCATCCCTTCTCGAAGGCATACTACAGGCCGAGCTCCGTATGGGTTTAGAGGTCATACCTTCACCTATGATGGACTCTCGAGATCCTACCCGACATTTATACTGATTCGAGAACATGGCGGTACTACATAGATATTCGGATGCCGTGAGTTGCAGGGCATTCTTGGCCACACTTACCGAGTCGGCTCGGGATTGGTTCCACCAGATACCCTGGGTCAATCACCAGCTTCAAAACCTTGACTCCGCGTTCTTGACGCATTTTGCAGCGCTGTGGCGCACCAAAAGACCTTCATGTCCTTGTTCGGTATCAAACAATATTCGGAGAGGCGCCGAGAGCTTATGTGACCCGATTCACGAAGGCGTGTGCGGAGGTACCCTCGTCGTCGAAGAGGTAAAAACCAGTGCCTTGACACAGGACTAAGGCCGGGGTTATTACGCACCTCATTAGCTAAAAAACCAGCCAGAACATACGATGAGGTCTTAGCCCGATGCTCGAAGTACATCAACGTTGAGGAAACCGAGAAGGATATGGAGGAGTTGCATGAAAAGCCCGAGGATGGGGAAAGGGGGTCCAGCAGATTGATACAGCGGGAGGAGTACACCTTTCAAGGAAATTTGCCTCGGGAATAAATGACACTGGGGAAATCAGATCGGAAGAAGAACGATATCGTTCTAAGGCGACCAAGATTTGACCAATATAGCACACTAACAATGAGGAGAGCCTGTGTTTTGGAAGCAGTTGAGGGTAAGATGAGCAGGGTCATCGAGTGGCCTGCATCTCGCCCTAATAGGCCTACCCAGCCGAAGTCAGATCTTTATTGTCGATTCCACAATGATTACGGGCATAAAACAGACGAATGCAAGCACCTTAAGGACGAGATCGAGAGGCTGGTCCGAGCGGGACATCTGATGGAGTTCACGTATCAACAGAGAAATGGAGGTCGGAGGCAGCCACCCATGCCCCCAGGAGGGGCGGGGGTGAAAAGAGAAGCTCCACGGGGACCCGCTGCTCCCCCAGCTAAAAAAGGAGTGATCCACATGATATCATGGGGACCAACCGACGGAAGTTCTAATCAGGCTAGGAAAGCCCACGCACGAAAGGCTAGGTGTCATCAACTCAAGGAGGTCGCCTCTGTAGGCAGTGGGCCTATCATTCAGTTCAGCCCCATGGATTATAATGGGATACATACGCCCCACAATGACGCGTTGGTCATCACGGCGGAAATCGCCCGATTCTGACGTGCAGAGGGTGTTTATCGATACGGGTAGCTCGGTAGACATCTTATTCTATGACTGTTTCAAGCAGATGAACACGGAAGTGGAATTGAGAAAGGTAGATACCGCGCTCTATGGGTTCTGTATGGCCGAGGTGCAACCAAATGGGAGAAGTGGTCTTGCCCGGTGGCACTAGGTCGGATGCCCCATCGAAAGGTCAAGACACTCGATTCTTAGTGGTGGACACCAAATCGGCCTATAACGCCATTTTAGACGACCAGGGCTCAACAAATTGACGGTAGCCTCTACCGCACACATGAAAGTGAAATTCCCGTAGGAGGAGGTGGGAGAGGTAGCGGAGAGATCGGTTGTCGCCCGTTCTTGTTATCAAACAACCGTGAAGCGGTGGAGTACAGCGTGGAAAGAGGACACCCGAGCTCGGGGTTCGGATCCGAGTCCAAGAGGAATAAACAAACGAAGACACCCGAGGAAGCCGAGGAAGAAGGTGTCAAGCCCAACGAGGAGTTGCTAGAAATAGAATTGGTTCCGGAAAGGAAACCAAGACTCGCATGGGGAGTCGGTTGACGATGGAATAAAGGAAGGCCTCATCACCGCTAAGAAGATTCGTGGACATTTTCGCATTCACGGTGAGGATCCGGTGGGAATCACCAACGATTGCCGAACACAAGTTGAACATCGACCCCACCATAAGACCAAGAAAGCGAAGAGGAGGCATTTCGGGCGAGAAATGGATGGGGTCATTGGGGAAGAGGTTGATAAGCTCCTCCGAGCCGGGCACATAATGGAAATCCGGTTTCGGAGTGGCTATCCAATGCCGTGATGGTAGGGAAGGGCCCGGGAAGTGGAGGATGTGCATGGACTTAGGGACCTAAATAAAGCATGTCCCAAGGATCACTACCCGTTGCCCCGCATAGATCGGTGGTGGATTCAACCTCGGGTGCGAGTTACTCAGTATGATGGACGCTTCCCAAGGATATCATCAAATTCCTCTCGCACCCGAGGACAGAAAGCGGAGTTAGTTTTGTGGTTTCAAAGGGAACTTTTTGCTATGTACGCATGCCTTTTGGATTGAAAATGCAGAGCTACATATCGAGGATGGTCGGCAGAATCTTTAAATCCCAAATCGGCGAAACATGGAGGTATACGTGGATGATATGCTAGTGAAAAGTGTGAAGGCGGGAGAACATATCGGGGACCTAGAAGAGACGTTCGAGAACCTACGCACATTCTAATGAAACTCAACCCATCGAAATGCTCTTTTGGAGTCAAATCGGGAAAATTCTGGGGTATGTGGTCACAGAGCAAGGAATCGAGGTCAACCGGAGAAGGTCAAGGCGATCGCAAATGAATCCTCCAAAAATATAAAGGATATCCGATACTAACGGGAAGAATAGCGAGTGAGCCGTTTCATATCACGCTCGGCCGAGAAGGGGTTCCCATTTTTAAACTCTTAAGAAAAGGGAACAAGTTCGAATGGACCTAAGCGCAAACGGCATTCGAAAAATTGAAAGAGTATTTGGCCGAGCTGCCCCTACTCACCAAACCAGTACCAGGAGAGGATCTTGTACTCTACTTATCCGTGGGAGAAGGAGCGGTGAGCTCGGTCTTGCTGAGAGAAGAAATGAATAAACAAAAGCCCATTTATTATACGAGCCGAATCTTGCAAGGAGCAGAACGGAACTACTCCGAGCTAGAAAAAGGGGCGCTGGCGTTAGTGGTTACGGCCAGGCGATTGAGGCCCTATTTCCTAGCCCACCGGATAAAATTGCGAACCAACTTGCCCTTGAGAGAAATATTAGGGCGACCTAATGTATCAGGTCGTCTGGTGAAGTGGGCGGTGGAAATGGGGGAGTACGACATGGAATATGAGCCAAGAACGGCGATTAAAGCTCAGGCCCTAGCAGACTTTATCCAAGAGGGGGCCATGCCGTCGCCACCAGAAGGACAGTGGTTGTTGCATGTGGATGGATCGGCGACAACCAGTGGTTCTGGGGCAGGAATAATCCTCACTACCCCGGAAGGCGAGCAATTAGAGTATGCCATAAAATTCGATTTCAGGGCATCTAACAACGAGGCCGAATATGAAGCCCTGGTCAAGGGAATGCAGCTGGGAATAGACTTAGGCGCACGACGACTCATTGCCTACTCGATTCCCAACCGGTCACACAATGTAGAAGGAAAATTTGAGATAAATGAAGATCGGATGAAGAAGTATGTGGAGGAAGTAAAAGAGGTCGCAAAAACTAGGTGAATGGAAGCTAGTCCATATCCCTAGGTCGGAGAATGCAAAAGCTGATTACCTAGCAAAGATGGGAAGCTCCTTAGTGGATTGCCGCTCGCGAACAGTAACGATTCTGGGAGCAGCCCGAAGTAGCATCATGAAACAGGTGATGGAGGTGAATGAGATGGCAGATTGGCGAACTCCTTTATTGGCATACCTAAGAAGGGCAGAATTACCCAAGGAGAGACAAGAAAGAATGAAAATTGTGCGAAGAGCAGCAAGGTTCTGCTGCATTAATGATGAGCTATATAAAGGTCCTACCTCGGGCCATACCTACGATGCATCTCGGAAGAAGAAGGGCGAAGTGTATTGGAAGAAATCCACGAAGGGTGCTGCGGAGACCATACCAAAGGAAGAGCGCTGATTAGCAAAACGCTAAGGGCTGGTTTCTTTTGGCCGACCATGAGCAAGAAAGCAGTGGAAATGGTTAAGCGATGCCAAAAATGTCAAGTGCACGCACCCTTAATTCATATCCCGAGGATATGATCACCATGGGAGCGCCCGTCCATTCGCCAAATGGGAATTGACATCATGGGGCGCTTTACACTGCTCGGGAGGAAGAAAGTTCTTAATAGTAGCCATAGACTACTTGACAGAAATGGGTAGAGGCCGAGCTGTGGCCACCATAACCGAGCAAAGAATCATAAGTTTCTGTTTAACAACATTTGCTGCAGTACGGAGCGCCCCAGATACTCATCTCGAGATAATGGAACCCAATTCAATGGGAAGAGAACCCGATCTGGTGCGAGGGCATGCATATCAAGCAAAGGTTCATTGCGGTTGCTCACCCGCAAGCTAACGGGCAAGTAGAGGTAACTAAGAACAATCTTGCGGGGATAAAAACCCTCTTAGACAAAGTGGGTGGAGGATGGGTGGATGACCGTAGCTCGGTACTATGGTCGAGCAGGACCACACCTAGATCGTCAACAGGAGAAACACCCTTCAGTATGGTCTACGGGTCCGAGGCCGTCATCCCCGCAGAAGTCGGAGAAATGTCCCATCGGGTTCGATGGTTCAACGAGGTGGAGAACGAGGAAATAATGAAGGAAGCGTTAGATACCATAGAAGAAAGGAGGGAAGCGGCGGAAGACGAATCGAAAGATACAAAAGCGACAAAAGCGGCTCATGACAAAAGAGTCAAGAAGAGACAATTCCAGTCGGTGATTTGGTGCTCGGGCGGTGATGCCCTCAGGAAAACAGGAAAGCTGGAACCGAACTGGGAGGGCCCTTACAAGGTAATCCGAATTTACGCGGGAGGAGCTTACGAGCTTGAGGATATGGAGGGGCGCCTCATCAAAAGACCTTGGAACATATGCCACTTAAAAAAGTATTTTGTGTGAAGAGATGTGGAAAAAAGCTTATGTTGTTTTAATGAAAGTTTATTACAAAAATATATCTCTGAATGTGTTGATCAAGTAAAACTAGAACTGACATCGAACAGCAAACGCCCGTATCCGAGTAAGGGTGAACCGCCCTCGACATCCGAACAGCAAACGCCCCAGATCCGAGTAAGGGTGAACCGCCCTCGACATCCGAACAGCGAAACGCCCAGATCCGAGTAAGGGTGAACCGCCCTCGACATCCGAACAGCGAAACGCCCGGATCCGAGTAAGGGTGAACCGCCCTCTGACATCTGAACAGGCGAAACGCCTCCAGATCCGAGTAAGGGTGAACCACCCTCTGACATCTGAATAGGCGAAACGCCTCCAGATCCGAGTAAAGGCGAACCGACCTATGAAACTATGACTAAAGGGAAATACCCAACTTACACTAGAGATCGGTGAAAAGGTTAAGTCAAACTGGTCGGATTACATTTAGGAATTTTCGAAATTTAAAGTGGGGACTCCGAGCTATGTCGACTTTGTTGTATCAAAACAAACAGGCGCAAGATATATTAAGGTTACAAGCAATACCGAGCTATATCGACTTTGTTGTATCAAAACAAACAGGCACAAGATACAAGCAATACCGAGCTATATCAACTTTGTTGTCATTCAACTCAAAAAACACACAAACCCAAAGTACATTCAACTCAGAAGGTTGTCATTCAAAATAAGCTGTGCCAGTACAAATAAAGTAGGAAAAAAATTAAAAGAAAAATATACATTGTCTACACTAAGCTACAGGCTCTGAAGACGGAGGAGGCAGCGGAGGAGAAGCATCACTATCAGTCCCAACCACCTCGGGAGTAGGAGAATTGGCCCTAACAGGTGAGCTGGGAGGATCAGAAGGCAGCTCCAAGTCTAAGCCAGATTCCTTTAGGGACTCCTCAACGGCGTCCTTCCACCAGGCCGCCTCCGGAGATTCTTCCACGTCCGGACCAACCGAAGGAACGGAGCCCGTCCCAATGCGGCATCCGGTCCAGCCTCGAAAAGCCCAATGAAGCTAGCCGCTCACGAGCACGGTGAGCAAAGTCAAAATATTGCGTCGCGGTGGGGCTAGCTTTACCAGAATGCGGTGGAATTATGATACGGCCGGGAGGGCGAAGCAGTAGGCCTCCGTAAAAGAGTGACCAACGTCACTAGTTAGGAATCGGCGTCGGCCATCCGTCACCCCGCGCTCATAAGACGATCCTTCGGACCTAGCCTCGGCTAGTTGGGTCTCCACAGGTCACTTTTCCGACGCCGCTCTAGCTTGAGCTTCAAGTCGGCGACCTTCTCGATTCGGCCTTCGCCCGTGCCTCAAGTTGGGCTATCCTTTCGGATTCGGCCCTAGCTTCCGACAACCGAGCCTCGAGCCGGCCCACCTTCTCCGTTTCACCAAGACATGGTCTTCCAAAATTCAGCTCTTGGTTTAGCCGAACCTTGGCCATTTGGGCCCGCTCTAAAACCGCCTCCCGCTCGGACTCCTTCTTGGGCAAAGATCTAAGCGATACTCCCTCTCTGGCCGGCCGAAAGATCGAATTAGCCGCCGGGCGGCCTCAGTCGGCTTGCATCCGGGTGAGCCGCGAAGAAGAGGTAGCGCCGAGCTTATGATCCTCGGCGAAGGTCACGAAGGTGGCGAAGAACCGCACAAGAAATTGTACTGTGTCAAAGGGTAATAATAAACATAAAAATAACCAAAAGAGGTATGAAGGCGAAAAGGGGAATACCTTCCCAAAGTACATCATCATAGCGTCAAATTTAGTGGTCCTCCGCGGCGTCTCGTAACCTGACTTATCCTTAGCGGGACCATGGAGCTAAAGTAAGGGAGGAATTTCTCAAACTCCTTGCAACGGAGAAGAGTCTCCATAGCCGGACTGGAGGACCCGCGGTCTTCGGCCGTTTGGAAGCAGGGGAGCTAGGAGAAGAGGCCCTCGAGTGACTGAAGTTGCCGAGACGAGCTCGCAGAGCCTCGTCCGGTGGTCAAGGTAGGAGCCAGATCGGATGGAAGAGTTACCCCAGACTTGGGGCGTGCGGGAGCCTTCCGTTTGGCTTTGGACGAGCCCTCCGCCCTCTCCTTGGGAGGATTCGTCGACTTAGGAACCTTCGCTTTGTTTGGTTCGGTGGCTTGGAGGCATCCGACCGGAGTTCGCATGAATCGATCTACAAAAACAAGATAAACGGTCAAGGAAATAGACAAAAAGCAAAATAACAAAGATCTAAAAAATATATACATAGATAAAGCCTACCGATGTCGGGGATAGCCGGTAGGGATTCGAGCTCACCACAATGGAACAGAAGATCATGGAATTGGCACACTGGAAAGCATTATAGGAATGGCATTCCATTCCCGAACTTTCGACCCACGCGGCCGGATGGAACTACGCACGGGAATAGGATCCGGCTCGGAGTAGCTGCGTCCATTGCGTAGGAAAGCCCCAGGGAATCGGATGTGGGGAGCCGAAGGAAAAGAAGCGGGACCTCCAGTCCTTCACATTGGAAGGGAGGTGGGTGAAAAAATGGGCGTCGTTAGGAGGTCAAGTAAAAGAGCCTTTAAAACTCTTTAACCCAAAGCAAAATAGAAAAAGCCCAGGTCGGGTTCCTCTTATCAGTAATGACACAAAGACGAGAAAACCCACCATGTAGCGAAAAGAGTTAGGAGAGAACTGGTTGAGGGAAGATTGTATTTAGTGGAGAGAGAGGCAAGAAAGGGATGGGGTGGGAAGCGGAGACCACCGCTCACCTGGTCCACAAACCAGGTAATATGACCGGAGGGGGATGATCGGGGTATCGCTAGCCCGAGGTGTGACAAATTCCCACCGGGGAAGCCTAAGAAATCTTATAAAACTAGCAGTAGCCGGGCTAGTCCTCGATAAAGGATGGGGAGGGAGAACTCGAGTCGCCCTACAACCGTTTGATGTGGGTCGGCTAAAAGGCGGCCACAGTTACCTCGTCCACGGGGGAGGAAGGAGGATCTACAACGATTAGGGGAATGCGAGAGGGGGATGTCACCTAGCTCGGACGATCTACGTCGCCAAAGGTTCATCCCTAAGGCGGAGGGAGGAACCAGGCTCGCCCGACCTACCCCGAATCCCCATCGGAAGAGGAAAGACCCTCCAAAAGAGTTCACTACTGACTCGCGAAATATTTTGGGAATCAAGGCACGACATAACTTGAGGAAAAGGGGAGGAAGAAGAAAAGGAAAAATATGTGTAAAACAAATCAAAAAAGCTAAAGATGTTTAGATGAACATACCCATGGGATTGGGTGGAAGTTCACGGAGAAAGGTGGAGCAAACTTGTCACGGGGCGATAGTGCGATTGCTAGGGTTGCACGGGAATTTTGCACGAGATTGAGGGTGTAAAATCGCGGAAGTGGTAAAGGGGGAAGAAGAAGACCTTTTATAGGAGGGAGGGGCAAAACCGAGGAGGATAGGGACGATCTGAGCGTCCGATGCCCTATCCAAGGAACGGCAGGGATTTGGCACCGTCTTAGCCGACCTATGGCGAGTCAACACTGCTTCGCCACCGAGGCGACGTCTTGGAGGCAGGGAAAGGAAAAGACGGAGTTAATTATAGCGCACAAAGTACGGAGAGCCTCGTTATCCGGGAATGAGAGTCCCTGTGACGATTGCGTCAAGGTCGTCGGTTGTAAACAAATCTTACTCTACTCGGTCTTACGGCTCGACTAGAGTAGGGGGTAGTTGATAGGACGTCGAATGTACGCCGCCGAAAACCGGTTTAAAATAAGGACCAATAAAGGTCCGACCTAGGTTCTTAGATAAGGAGATTACAACCCCAAGGTCCTTTAGAAGATCGCCGACCTCGGAGGCCCCATTTAGCTGTGACATCTGTTAAGATAAAGGGCGCGACCTCGAGGCCCCCGCCGACCTATGATATCCGATAATGTGTCGCCGACCTCAAAGGCCTCTCAAACTACCGATTTGAATAGGGATGAGCCGACCTAAAACCATCGGACTCTTGGGAAAGAAGATCCCGACTCACCCGATGTAATCCCTAAGATCAGTGCCGAGAACCCATACCTTGCCAATCCCGAGATCCGAGGATTGAGAGCCCATACCTCGCAATCCCGAAATCTAGGATAGAAATCGCACTGAATCCTGGATATCAGGATTCTCTCTAGGAATCAGGGATCATCTCAGATGACAAGGTATCCTCCCTCCTATAAAAGGGAGAGGGGGGGTTCCTCAAAGGGGATCCAGACTCTGAGAATACAGCATATTTTAGAGAGAGAAAGAAAAGAGAGTACTTCATATATCTCGGGTTTTCTTAGCTAAACTTCTAAGATTAACCCGGTTCTTGGTGGCCGATCAGCTCGGTTACATCAAGTGGATTGATAAAATTGGAACTTAAACAAAAGATTACTTGCGTTTAAAAAATTTAATTGTACACATAGTGCAGATAATAGAGCTAGAGTAATTATTAAAATTTTAATATTTTATTGCTTAAAAGATAAAATTTTCACAATTGATTTTGATAATGCTAGTTCTAAATTCTAATACTGCAAGTGTATCAACTTTAATACAAGCTTGCAACCCTGTTTTAGCGGGTCGATTATTTCATGCTAAATGTATATGTCATATTCTAAATTTGTGTGTATAAGATGTATTAAAAATATGTAGATGAGATAATAGAACCAATTAGAAAATATGTCTTGTTTTTACATAATCGTTTATGGGCCGACCCATGAACCCACCAACCCGTACATTTTATATGTATAGGTGGGGTCCGGGTCCTGACCGGGCGACCCGGCGGGTCCGACCCGAACTCGTATCCGTCGACCCGGCGGGTTCGATCCGCACCCGGAGGACGAAGTGTGTTGGGTTAGTACTTTAAAAATCAGCCCAAATAAATATAGATTTTGTTAAAAGAATAATACTCATTGTGTACCGAAGTCTGTTAGTTTACAGGCTTTCCTAGTTAAGGTTTGATTAAGGTCTGTTTGTATGTATTTCTCCCTATTTAAAGAGATGTCATCAATAGAATAATACAACAACTTTTGCCCTACTTTATTATCTCAACTATTTTCCCTTCAACACGTTATCAGCACGTAGTCTTCCAAAAAAAATTAGGGCTGGGACTTTTGGAACCGGGAACCGCAGAACCGATTCGAACCGCATCGGAACCGACGGTTCGGTTCGGTTCCTATCAACAAATTTTTTTTTTCGGTTCGGTTCGTACTGTTAGTATTCGGTTCGGTTCGGTTCGCGGTTCCTGTCTGTTTTAAAGAGAAACCGATCTGAACCGCAAGGAACCGTCCGAACCGCACCGAACCGAGAAACCGACCCTCTGAATATAATATAATATAATATATTCTTATTAAACATAATTAATATAATATAAAATAATATAATATATTCTTAATAAAATAAAATATAATACAATATATTTCTTCCGAACCATACAAAATCGATTTTGGTTCGGTTCCGTTTCGGTTCGGTTCCTGTGCGGTTCGGACAAAAAAAATTGGAAAAACCGAACCGCGAAAAAACTATGCGGTTCGGTTCCGGTTCCTGTATTTTTCTCCCAGGAACCGAAAAGTCCCAGACCTAAAAAAAATTAGTCCAATCCCTGAAAATTCCAAAAAAAAAATCCTCCAATTTCTGAAAAAAAAAAAAACAGAAAATTAAAATTGGGAACCCTAAGCAGATTTTCGCCCGCTACCATCATCCTCCCGCCGCCGTTGTCGAAATCCAGATCCATAGCAGCAACCCTAGCCGCCGGCCACCTTTTGTAAGCCCCGCCGTCGTCTTCCTCGCGAGCAACCAGCCGCTCGCCCCCGACCTTCAGCTGCCGCCACACCAGATCGGCCCGTCGCGACTGAAGCTCTGTGGAACCAGACCACCGCCACCAGACACGCAATCTGTGAACAGAGACAATCCTCTCACCCGTGAACAGAAGTCGGATCCCTAGCACCCATCTTCAGTCGCGCGACTCCCGTCGTCCGACCCACTATGAACCATCAGAAATTCTCGGTAACAAACATAGAAATATAAAGACACACACATAAGTTGCATGCTCTGTACGATCTGGAAGTGATTGGGTCAATCGATTTGCTGGATTTTGCCGCGGGTTACGGCTGAAAAAGGGGGTTTCTGGTTCGGGGTTTCACCGCATCAGGGTGGTGAGGTGCCACGGCGGTGAAACAGGTTCTGGTTCCTCAAATTGAGTTGGGGCTCGGGTACTGTGCTGATGAATTTTTCTCCTGGTTCAGATTTCAAGTTTCATATCTGGGCTTGAATGAGCTGTGAAGGTTTGACTAGAATGGGGTTGCAGGGTTTTCGAGTATTGTGAGTTGTTGGATTTTGATTCTGGGTTAGAGAAGATATTTTGAATATGTGACTTTCAATTGGGGCTGCACTCGGGTCGATTTAAGGAATTCTTTGATTTCACTTCAGAGAGGAACTAAGAATTTTTACTGAGAAATCAAGCGGACAATCGGAAGGACAAATGCAATATCATTCAAAGAAAATCGAAGATATACCCTAGGAAAGATCGTGTCTTTCTGCAAGGTAATTCTAAAAATCTTACTATTTGCAACATGCGTAATTTTACATGCTTTAATTTACTTTGTTGCATATTTATCCATAAATTTGTTATATTTATGCATATTTAACCAATTAAAGCATGATATATTAATAACTTTAATTAAATCAAAGCGAATTGCTTAAAGCAACTTGAATTAAAGTAAATACACGTTGAATTAATAGTATTGCGGCATAAGAAACTTATTTAACTGCATAATATGTCTATAGATATATTCTTAGGATTACGCGTCTATATCTATAAATTATACATATATTTTCATATATATATATTATATATATATATATATGACATGCAAATTAGGCTTCATCATTAGCAGATCTTAGAGAACTTATTTCTAGTTCTACTGTCTATATCAAATAAAACCATGATAAAGTAATATCATTGGTAATCCTCAAAAGCATCGAAAGTAATTTTGACCATATCTTGGTTCCAAGAAATAATAACGCTCTCATTATTGAAAATTTTATCATGGAAAGTACTCATGGTAAACTGTGAAAATCATTTTCCTTTTTCTTATATTAAGATAGCTTATCCAACTCGCCTTAAATTTGATATCTTGGACTCAAAAGAGCTTGACCATAGATGAGTCTCCTACGTCGAGACCACATTTATTACTAAAGAATATAGTAGTACGCTCCTTAACACCACAGACCAAGTACCGTCTGATAAGATAAAAGCGAGTGCACTTATATTCCTTAGGTGACACATCGAACCCAGCCTGAGATAGGAATATCTACAGTTGAAATTTCCTAAAGAACTGTGGGATGCCCTTAAGGGCCAATTTGGGAACATTCATAAACTTTGCTCCCATAGTTGACCGTGCAGTGGAATGAAATCCACTTGCTTGATTATAAACGGATCAACGACTTCAACAAAGATATGATCCGCCTCAAGGCACGCCTTAATTTTTGTGGAAAGGACCTCACAAAAGATGATATGATCCAGAAAACACTTTCCACCTTCCCTACTTCTGCCCTTATACTAGCGAACTAGTATAGGCTGGAGTATGACAACAAACGTATCACTACCTTCAATAAGCTTATCAACCTACTGCAAGTGGCTGAGAGGCATAACGAAGTGTTAATGAGGAATAATGCCAGGTCGGTTGGGACAAAGAAAATTCTCGAGGCTAATTATGGCAAAGTGAAGCATGGAAATTACCCCAATGAATAGGGGATTGGACATGATAGGCTTCTTGGTCAAGAACGTGGGGGTTCTTCCAATGTAATGCGAAGACTTGGTGCTCCCGGCTCTACTAGCTAAGGGAACCAAAAAGCACCTACCCATCCTATCGCCTCTAAGGCTCGAGTTGGCAATGAACCGTGTTATCATTGTGGAGATGCTGGACATGGTACAAGAACTGCCATGCAAGCAAGCAAGTCGTATCTCACTACAAGAAATATAGAGAGTCCAAAGAAAAGAGAACTCACCATATGGAGGAATATGATTTAGACAACCCCCCCTATGTCAATTTCACAGTCACCAATCGTCGAATTGAGTCATACGAGCCACAGTCTATAGACGGGATCTTAGTATTATGTTTACTTTCTCGTTTATGTTGGGTACAAGATCGGATATTGCGCCGTGTTGCGGAAGCGTAAAATAAAATGCGGAAATTAAATGACGCACGAATTTATAGAGGTTCGGCTATAAACGAGCCTACGTCCTCTATCGGTATCTTTTTCTATAGGTTCAAGATAAAAACCTCTGCACCTCTCTTCTAACGGTCGAGGGATAACCGTTACAATCACGTCTTCTATTGGTCCGTGATAAAGCACTCATACTTGTCTTTGTGTCGGTCCAAGTTAAACCGTTTTTCTTTTCGTAGGACAAGGAATCAACCTCTCTAGCTTTCTATCGGTACTAGATAAATCTCATGAAGATATCGATTGCGATTCTAATAATGCCAGATCCTTGATCCTAATAACACCGAATCCAATCGTATCTTTTCTTTTACCACTCGTGTATGATTTTATGTATAACACTCAATCACTCAATGTAAGCTCAATATAATATCAATATGAATATCAGATGATTATCTCGTATGCTTGACGTTGTTGTATTGAATCAATACCATAGACATGGTATTTATAGGCTCCATCATCAAACTAGCCGTTAGCTGCTGCACACTGCATTACGTACGCTATGTAACTCTGGTTACATACGTAAACTTGATTACGTACGTTAACCTCCACGGGTTACGTACGTTAGCCTCTTCACAATCCAGTCCAGGGAGTTTCGTCATTTTGGGTTACGTACGTTAGCATTGACTGTATTACGTACGTTAACATACCCATGTTACGTACGTTAGATTTGATTTTATCCAGCATTTTGCACTTCGTTTTCCTTCGATGCTTGGCTTCGCCTCTTCATTCTTTTGTTTTGTTTATCGCCTTTAATCATCAAAACACTTTTAATTTATATATGGAACAAAATGTTCCAACAATCTCCCCCTTTTTGATGATTACAAAACAAAACTTCGTCAATGGGATTTTCCTGCAAAAATACAAATATATGTATATGTGTACAGATCAAAGTTTTCGACTTTGTCTGTTTCGTTAGTTCTTCTCCCATTTATTTTTCGACTCCTTCTTTCTTTTCTCCTTTTCTTTTCTCATTTTCAAATTTTTCATCGTCTTTTTCGACGTCTCCTCGTTTTTCTTTTCCTGTTATTTTCGACTTCTCCTTTTTATTTTTCAACTCCTTCGTTTTTCCAATTCTTTTTGTATGCTTTCGATTTTCTTCGATTTTTCTCCCCCTTTCAAGGTTAATCTCATTTTCGACTTATTTCTCCATTCTCCTATCTCTCCCCTTTTTTGTATTCATCAAAAAGTGCAATAAAATACCAATTGAATAAAAATATGCAATAAATATAAAATATGCATGATACTAATTTATGATAAATAAATGCATGAGTAGGATGGAGTTTATACCCGTTTTTCAAAAAAATATACTCCCCCTGAAAATATTATCTCCCCCTTTGTAAAATATCAAAATTAATTTTTGGGGATCCAACCGATAGTTGGTTTTTGTTTCGAGACGTAAATGATATTTGAAATAATTGTTCTGTTAGGAACCCAAATTTTCTTAATTTTAATCGTTCGTCTAGGGCTTTTACAATTTGAAATATGATGCCCGATTTTTAAACACTTTTCGCAATGGGGTACTTTGAAATTAACGGATTCGTTTTTCGAACGTGTTTTGAATCCTAACCCCTCTTTATTCAAAGTATAATTTTGAACACCAAGCATTTGTTCAAATTTCTCATTTCCGCACGAGAATTTCTTTGTCAAAGATTTAAGCTCGGTTTGAAGTTTAGTGAGATCATCCTTCAAAATATTTTCATTTTCAATACACTTTGAATGATCAATTTCAACAAATTTTCCCTTCTCGGTAATTTTGGAATTTTCAATTTCCAAAGAGTTAATTTTAGATTTCAGGGATTTTATCTCGGATAAAGCATTTTGAAAATTCGTATGCAATAATTCAAATGCATCAAAAAGTTCATCACGGGAGGATGTACTTACTTGGCTTTCGACGTCGCTGTCGTCCCTGTGAAGGAATGGGTGGAAGCCACATGGGTCGACTAAATACTCACCCAAGTAAGAGGTAGAGCATGGCACAAAATTACATGTTAACCATCAATGAACTCGTTTCATGAGATCATGCTTGATGTTTATGTCCATGAATCATGACGAGGGGGACGCCCCGGAGATATGATTCAGAAAATCAAGAATCTCGATGGAATTATGAGGGTGTGGCCTGATCAACCACCCACTTTGATTACATGTCATGAAGATGTCGAACCTCGCTCAGTTGGATGAAATCAACATAGAGCTGATTGGCCTATAAGAAAAATATTCCAGGTAGAACTAGATTCTCTGACAAAGAGTCAGGTTAGGTACTTGGTGTAGGTAGTGCTAACCTAACCAAGTGTAAAGCCTGTAGGACATAAACGAGTCTTTGTCGTAAATCTTAGTGAGAATAATAGAGTCCTAATGTACAAGGTTCACGAAGTAATGCTTCTCACAACGCCCTGGAATTGATTACTAGGAAATGTACTCCCACGTATACGTTCCGCTGTTTGATTAGCATAGTAATTTTCGAGGGACTGGAAATGCAGCCAATAGATATGGTTACTACGTATCTCTATGGGTATCTAGATACAGAGATATATATGGAAGTGCCCGATGGCATTTCATTACCCAAATAAAATGACTCTAGACCACGGAGTGCGTTTGCATTTAGATTGAAACGCTCAGCTTTACGGTTTTGAAGCAATCCTTAAGGATGTAGTATAACCGTCTAAGTGACTATTTGATTGGGAAGGGATATAAGAACAATGAACTGTGTCCCTGCGTCTTCACAACAGAAACAAGTTCCGGATTTGCGATCATCGCAATTTATGTCGATGACGTGAACATAATCGGTCTTGATGAAATAAGAGAAACCACCGGATACTTGAAAATTGAGTTTGAGATGAAAAATCTTGGGAAAACTCGGTTCTGTCGAGGCATTGACATAGACATCGAGTTTGTGGAATTCATTCCACCGGTCTACCTATGTCCAGAAGTTTCTCAGGCACTTTAACATGGAAAAGCTAGACCCGACTAGCACCCCATGATAGGTCGAACATTTGGATGCAAAGGAAAGATCCATTTCGTCTAAAGGAAAGTGATGAAGAGCTTTGGGAGCTGAAATTTCCTACTTGAGTGCAATAGTGCACTATTGTACTTGACTAAATATACACGACCTGATATCACTCCTCAGTTAATTCGCTGACTAGATTTAGTTCATCATCGACGCAATATCAATGGAATGGTATCAAGAATATCTTCTAATACTTAAAATAAACCATTGACTTAGGACTATTCTTTCCCTACAAGCAGACAAAGGAAGCTGCTTACGAAAAGGCAATTACTAAAGTAAATGTTGATGTCGAAGCAACTACCACAAAATAGGTGTTGGTATGATTTGCTTATGTTTTGGAAATCGACTAAGCAAACCCCTTTTGGCTACCTTCTTCACGACATGATTATTGGTTTGCATGAGTCAGTATGTCAGTGTACATGATTAGGAACTATCATTCTACACTTGTGAGGAACTAGTGGTTAAGTACTACCACTGATGAGCATACTTACATTTATGAACATGATGTAACTTGTAAATCCCCTTGATTGATGGAATGATTGTAACGGGAAATATGTGAGATATAATGGAACATACTTACATATGTTGCACTCTTTTCCTTATACCAAGGTTTATTTTTCCCACTGGGTTTTGTTACTTGACAAGGTTTTTAACGAGGCAACGATATATGAATGTAAGCATTAGGGGGAGCTGTAGAGTTTTCCAACTTCCGAGATTGATGTAAAGATCACAAGGAAATGGTGATTTATAAAGAAACTTAATCACATGTGTTGTACTCTTTTCTTTGACCAAGGTTCATTTTCTCCCATTAGGTTTTGTTACTTGGCGAAGTTTTTAATGAGACAACAACTACTTGATTGATGTACAAAT
Source organism: Orobanche coerulescens (assembly GCA_033398695.1). Taxonomy (NCBI): domain Eukaryota; kingdom Viridiplantae; phylum Streptophyta; class Magnoliopsida; order Lamiales; family Orobanchaceae; genus Orobanche; species Orobanche coerulescens. Next base: position 13,300,692 of record CM065803.1, read on the forward strand.
CAGGGGGTGTAGACTTGAGGGGAGTCTTACATCCACAACGTACGTTATACTCTTTTCCTTCCAAGGGTTATTTTTCCCACATGGTTTTTATCACTTGGAAAGGTTTTAAACGAGGTAACAAGATGTACGATTTTGGGGATCGATGGAATGGTCACCTTAGTAGCGTTGCGATCAAATGTAACGATCATATGAGAGGATAGATTCAAAGGACGAAGTCTAAACTTGATGTGTCTAGATGCTGTACTCTTTTCCCTATGATCAAGACATTTTTCCCACTGGGTTTTTGCTTGACGAGGTTTTAACGAGGCAACATGACATGCGCTTATAGACTAGGCACAAAGGGGAGTGTTAAAGGAATAATGCCCATTGCGTGCCTAAGTCTGTTAGTTTACGGGATTTCCTAGTTAGGGTTTGGCTAAGGCCTGTTTGTATGTATTTCTCCCTATTTAAAGGGATGTCATCAATGAAATAATACAACTTTCGCCCTACTTTATTGTCTCAGTTATTTTCCCTTCAACAGATTTGATATTAAGTCTTACGGCCAACAAGTGAAATAGCAACGGACTCTTGTTTTGTAGAGACTCCCAACATTATTAATCTTCCCTACCAAACACAAGATAAATCTATAAATACAAAAATGATTCATGGACCTACAAAATCAAACTACAAATAGACTTACACCATACAAAACATGACAAGTGTCAACTAATTACTATTGATTGGTTAACAAGTGACATTTGTCACATTCTTGTAGTGTAGGCCTATTTGTATGTTGACCCTATAGGTCTATTTATCACTGCTCAAATACAAAAATATAGGAGGGGTTTATAGGTGGAGGTGGCCATGGCCGGGTTGGATCGGGCAGGGGCGGGACGAAGCAGGTCGGGCTGAGAGTTGGGAGTCCAGGACAGGCCCATATATTTTGCCGGGTTGGGCCTGGGCTGGGCCGGGCTGGGCCCGGGCTGGCCCAGGGCTAGGCGGGCACTGCCCACTGCCCGTCCGCCCCCGGGCTGGGCCTGGGCTGGGCGGGTGCGGCCCACTGCCCGACCACCCCCGGGTTGTCGTGGGCTAGTCTGGGTCGGGTCGGGCTGGGCTTGGGCCAGAAATTTTAAAAAAAAAATATATGTTAACATTAAATTAAAAATCAATTTGTAAAAATTTGTTTTGAATTTTTAAAATAAATTTAATATTAATTAAAAAATCAACTTAAAAAACTGTTTTGAATTAAAAAAATGTAAAACTTAGTAAAAAACTATTTCAATCTCTTTATGAAAATTCATTTTGAATTTTTAAGATATGTTAACATTAAAATTAAGTTGCCTATGCATCATAAGGAATCAAAGTCCAGGTAGTTCCTTTTACTTACCTCTTTACTTACCTAGAACTTAAAGGTATGTGTGTGCTCAATCGCCGTGTTGGCCACTCCCTGAAGCTCCCGATTTGGATGAAGAATCCATCATCATCCTTGTTGTGTTCGCCTTCTTCTTTCGTTCGTCCTTGTTGATGTTTTTCTGTTTGTTCCCATTTTTTTTACAGGCCAGAATCTTCACAGTCGGGCGATAAAGATGTCTGTTTATCTATTATAACTCTTCTGCCTGCACTAAAAGCGGACTCCGAAGCAATTGTAGAGGCTGGAACGACAAGGAGATTCCTTGCAATTCTAGCCAATATAGGATATTGTTCTTCACGTAATTTCCACCATTTTAAAATCTCAAAATCGGCATCAAGCTCATGCGAACACGTAATATACTCATTTAGGATTTGACTATAGGAAGTTGAAGAAGTAGAGCTTGATGACGATTTTGGTTTTTTGAAAATAATTGAAGATGTAAATTGATCAAATTTACCTTTATTTTTTGAAGTTGACTGAGAGGCTAGAACCTCCGGTTTATAATTTGTAATGTACAAATAAACTAATGAAGCTAATATTTTGACACACTCATTTACGTATTCCTCACTATCAAAAGAAGTATTGCCTAATGCATTATAATAATAATCAATAAGATTACCGAATGCTTCTTTTTTCACACCCGGATCAAGAAGACATGCAACACCACATATGTAAAGAAATTGTGACAAATATTCTAACTATTTTTCTTGCATTGTAAAAATAATTAACTTGAGATAAATGTATATTATTTTTGTGTTCACTTAAATAACCAACAATTTTACAGCATTTAAAATAACCAAGTGCACATTAAGTTCATAAATGTAAGAAAATAAATATATAGAATTATTATAAGCACGTAATATACTATGAACAATCGTAGCAAGTTCCAAATGAGCCTCAGTTATGAGGTCTTACTCTGCTAAATATTTTGGATCGGAGTTATATAATTGAGTAATAATTTTCTTATAAGCAATAGCATCATCAAGCAATTTAAAAGTAGGATTCCAACGAGTAGGTGTGTCAATGCTTCATTTTTTGCTTTTAAATTATGTTCCTTACATAGATGTTTATAATATCTCCTAATATGTTGAATCAGTCTTAACCATTTAATTAAAGAGGTGAAATCATATCAATTCCTTTTTTAGCTGACAAATTCAAGACATGAGCACAAGATCTAATATCCATAAAAATACCATTTGCAAGTAAAGACAATTCGTCCAACAAATTTTCCAAACATTTATTATTCGCGGCCGCATTATCGAGAGAAAGAGAAAGCACTTTATCAAATATATTAAATTCCTTACAACATTCAATTATTCTATCTTTTAGATTTTTAGCGGTATGTGATTCTTCCATAATATCAAAAGCAATAATATATTTTTCTATCACATATTCAGTTCCAATCCAATGAACCGTAATGCAAAGATCCAACAATCACTAGTAAGACGTATACAACCTTCAAATCTTTTAAAAAATTCAATTAATTGAGCACGTTGAATATAATATTATTGTTGGATACGACGTTTAAGAGTATTCCTTGGTATTCTTCTATATGCTGTTGCATTAAAATCCTAATCATAATTTCTAAATTTTTAATTTCACCATGACTTAAAGGTAATTCATCAAGAGTAACATATTTAGCAAATCCGTCAATTAATTTTTGTTGATTGTAAACAAAAGGCATACCTCCACCGGGCGCTTTTGAGAAATAGCCGGATAGTTGAGATTGATCATCCAAACGTTCTTGATCATGATTATCCTTAGTCAAACTGTGGTCATTTGCCAAATGACGAGCTAGTGTTCCGGTTCCGGTACCAATCTTCCACAAAAAATAGTAGTTTTCTTTTGATTTTTGCATACAAGACAAATTATTTTACAATGCGTTGGTACGGTACCGAGAGTCCGCTCATAAAATGCCCAAACCCATGATTTTTTATTTTTAATTGAAGCTTCGGTCGTGGGTTCGGATGGAGGTGGCATGGTAGTAGAATCTTGAGAGAGATTGTGAACTAATAACAATTTATAATAATAAGTACTAAACAAATAAACTCTAGTAAACATAAAAAAATAATACAAAGTAGAAATAGTAAACTTACCGAAATACAAGTTGGTATCATTGTCACCGGTTCCTTCATGATGAACGTTTCTTGATTTGTCCGCCATAGTAATTTTTTTAATAAAGATAAATTTAGATTAATATAATTTTATAAAGTTATTTAACAAATAATAACAATACAAGATTACAAGTTGTGAAAACTTGAGAATTGTGAAAATTTGAGAATTAAGAAGAAGATAGAATAGAGTTGTTGGTGTGGAAAAATGGTTAAGAGGAGTTGGGTATTCATAAGATGATTTTTTTAAAAAAAAAAAATCTGGTCGTTAGGCCCTGGTCGTTGGCAACGGCTAGTGCACCAACCAGTCGGTTGGTGCCACATGGCATGGCCGACCAACCCATTCAAATTTGAATGATGGACTTGGGTTTGAGGTGGACTTGTGTGGGCTGGGGGTGGGCTACGGGTGAATCGGGTCGGCCCGCAGACCTAAAAAATCCAGGCTGGGCTGGATTGGGTTAGGCCAGCCCGACCCACTGGCCACCTCTAATTGTAGGCTTTTCGTTGAAGGTACAGAAATTTGTAGAGTCAGCAATTCTTCACCTTGTGTAGATAGATATCAATGAAAACAGTATTTTAAATTTATTTATGAGATTAACCAAGACAACACATACTTTCAATGTAGGAGGAATCACAATAAGGGTGTACGTTGAGGAATAAATTTATAGGTTATTGGCATGTAAACTTCTCAACTTTGAACGAATTCTGGTTTCGCTCACCAACTAAGTTGTAAACGAATCGAATCGAATCGAAGCTAAGCGAATACCACTGTATTCGATTTGTATTCGTGAAACTATTCGAACTATTCGATTCGATTCGATTTTTCAGATATTAAAAGTTGATTCAAGTTCGATTCGATATGAATATTCGAATTATTCGATCGGGTATTCGATTTGATTTTCTTTTCAGAATAGAATGAAAGATTTAAAATTTTATCATTAAAAAGTTACAGTACAACCTAAGAATAATAATACAAGCCAAAAACCACCACATGTGATATGAAAGCAGGACCATCAGTAGAAGAAGGCGGAGAAATGAAATGAAACCCTACATTTTTTTATTATATATATATATATATATATATACTAAATATATAAAACAATTGATTCGAATCGAATATCATCAGGTTTGTATTCTGATTCGTTATATCAACGAATATAAAGTAGAATTCGAATTCGAATTTAGATTATGAAATGAAATGAAATGCTGACTTTGGTTTAAGAAATTATGAAACAAAAATGATTATGCAGTGTTGAAGTGTTGAATTATGTAGTAAAGAGCGAATTTAGATTATGAAATGAAATGAAATGCTGACTTTGGTTTAAGAAATTATGAAACAAAAATGATTATGCAGTGTTGAAGTGTTGAATTATGTAGTAAAGAGCGACGTTCGATTAGGGTTCAACCGTACTCATTCTTTGTTGTAGCCGTTGCCATGTCTGGTGCTCTCTGCTCTCTCAGCAAAGAACAAACGAAGAAGATGAAGAAGCTCTACTCTCTCTACTCCCTTTCGTGTTATACAGTTATACTTTAAGGGTTTTTTATTTAATTTCTAATTTCTTAATTGTTATATTATGTACATATATATCAACTAAATTGTAAAAAAAATATAAAAAGCCACTCTGGCATGCCAGCGTGGCAACCACATAGATTAAGTTGAAACATGTCAGACTTAATTTTCATCAGATTAGTGGGGGACCCTGATTTTATAAATTGAGAAATTTAGGAGTATCAAATTCGTGAAATTAGAATTTGGGGAATCAAAATCGTGAATTGTTCATATTTGGGGGACCAAAAGTATATTTAAGCCAAATTAAAATAAAAAATATCGCTCCAATCTCTACTTCTCCTCTCTCTCTCTCTCTCTCTCTCTCCACGATTCTCTCTCTTTTAGGGCTGTCTAAAAGGTTCGTGGTTAGTGGTTTTAGCCGGAACCGAACCGAACCGACGACGTTCCGGTTAACCAAGAACCACTATTTGTGGTTACGGTGCGGTTTGTGGTTCCTACTTTAAAAAACTATATAGTTAATGGTTAACTGGAACCGAATGGTTCCAGAACCACAGAACCACAAACCGAAATTATGATAAATTAATAAATTATAATTATATATTTTTCTCCTAAAAAGAAATTCAATTGAATTAATAATATATAAATTAATTACCCCCACATCAATTCTCCGTTTGTGATTATTTTGTATTTTGTTTAAGGATTAATTTTGACGTATAGTTGTTAGATTTATGGACTAATTGTGTTGTTGTCTACTATTTTTGTTTTAAAAGATTAATTTTAGCATTTTAAAATTGATTATTTCAGTTTTTTTCGGATTAAAAAAAAAAAAAAAAACAGTTTTTAAGGTTAACCGAACCGGAACCATATATAATCGATGTGGTTCCGGTTAACCGAAATTTAGAGTGGTGTGGTTCGTGGTTCCTATTTTGGGGCGTTTATGGTTCCGGTTAACAGAAAATTGTGGTTTGGTTAACCGGAACCGAACCACTCGACACCCCTATTCACCTCAACACCACCACTTCCTACGGTGGAGACACCTTTTTAGCTATGCAGTTCCATAACTTCAGTTCCTGCGATTTGATGTCGAGAAGCAGCTGTAACACCCCCAGAATATGTCCGGAAATGTTACACACCGTAGGCCCTTCTCACAAGGATCTACCAGGCTAAAGTCCATTAGACTACACAATGATTGACCGACCGGGGTCAATCTAAATACAACACAGACCGACAAGGTCATTAAACAATTCAGAAACTAATGAATTTTACATCTCAATGACAAAAATAAACTTTCACACAAAAAGGGATGGTAACTCTATTCAATAAATGAAAACTACACTCGTGCAAGGGTGAATACTCCAAATGGGAAAATACCGACCAAGATGGAATAAAAGAAAAAGACCCTGACTCTTGTGTGATTAGCATCGTCGTCTTCCATCTCCTTCCAAGTCAATCCCGTGACTGCTCTCGAGCTGTCAAAACCTGAGCGCATAACAGACACCCACCCCCCGAAAACTCGAGGGTTAGCAAACTAAAATTTTGCTAGTACAAGTACATAATATACAAAATATGCTAACAATAACAACACAAAACTCAACAGTCGCGAAGCCTTAACACAAACCACACATTCCCATGGTCAACACAGAATAGCGCTCACATACACAAGGTGAAAGATAATCACATAGTCATATTCTCTTTACGGAACATAACACCAATGAAACTTTAAACGGGCCCAAGGAGTCAAAGGATTTAGTTTTAAAATCCATTTTTATATTAGGAAAAGTATTTTGATAAGATAGTTTGAAAACATTATTAATGACTCGGACCGTCTTGGGGTTTTGAAAATCGAATGGGAATACTTTTGGAAAATAATTTCAAAAGCTCTCGGGTCCTTGACCCAACATATGGAAAACAATTACACGAAAACCATGTCAACGTTATTCGGGGTCCTCGACCCAATTTATAGAACACTGTCACAAACGAAATCATTACAACATCTCACAGGGTTCTCAACCCAATCCAAATAACATCATCACGAGATCAATCATCTCAACATTTCACAGGGTCCTCGACCCAATACACAGAATAGCACCACAATACAATCAAAGGCATCGCTTCTCAGTCGACAAATCCTGCTCAAGACCCCTGATTAATTAACCCTCGGAGATTTCATCAAATATCCTTGGTTAATTAACCCTGATACCAACGTTTGAAAATCAAGTTGAACAAACTTTCATAAATACGAATCACAATCTATATCAAGACCAATATTTGAAAAGAGTTGAAAGAACTTTGAAATACGAGGATTGTTCGACAACGGGGTCTTAGCTATCACTCGAATATCCGTTACCAATAAGCCTGTCAGGCGCCTCCCTTGCACACCTGTGCACCGGCGTTCACTCCACTATGTTGGTCGCCCCTTGAACATGTCACCGCGCCGGCGATCACTCCCGCAAGAGCCGCCCCTTGCACGCGCATTAGGTAACACCGATGTTCACCAATCATATGGAGCCGCATATTGCAGCGTACACCAGGTCGGAGTGCACGCCCCGCCCTCAGAGGATCCCGGATACGACGTTTCTCACAACAAGTATCCACATTGTTCCAAACATCAAGCACACAGACAAACGTTACAACAATTATCCACTCAGTGCACCAATTCACACAAATTATCCATCAGTCCATAATCACACAGATAAACAATATCACGCACGTTATCAATCAAAACTCAATCACAATAAGCTTTCAGGCATAACCAACCAACGCCGCACATATGTCTCTATATTGCAGCTCAACCGAGTACATATATATATATATATATATATATATATATATATATGTGTGTGTGTGTGTGTGTGTGTGTGTGTGTATGAACTTACTATATTATATCTATAAGTATAGTTCATCCATCAATCCAAGTTGAGTACGTCAACTAGTGTTAGCATTCATCACTCGGCATTCACCGACATAGGCATATATATCAATATACGTATATACATACATATATTTAACATATAAATATATATAAATATATATATACACACACACACACACATATATATATATATATACATCCGTATAAATTCATACACTTCGTCAACAATGATTTCACGTAGTTACAATTCGTATATCAAGGTATTTGCCTTGATAATCTCTCGCGAATACTTCCGAAAATACGGTTGATTAGAGAAATCCAGAACTCCAATGAAAACGGCAATCGGAAAGGCTCAACACCAGATTTTTTTTGTAGGGAATTCATCCCTAATATCCTATCATCAAATAAACAACAATTCACATGAGGAAAAACATCGCAAAACGACCAAATTTCTCTCTGAGGCATTTCCCCGGACACCTTGAATGCGTCAAACGAAAGTTCATATAAACGACGAATCGGAAATGATAAAACCGTGGAAAAATGATGAAAATGATAGAACACAAATCAATCTTCGATTAACCATTAGAAATATGAGTTAAAACGATCAAAACGGACAAAGTCAACTAAAATCCCCAAAACTAGATTTTAGGAAATCATACCTTGATTCGATGGATCGAAGAAGGTTATAGTTGATTAATCGATGTTATGAACTCAAAAACGGCCTGGATCGGAAGATATACACCATGCCTTCGTGTTCTCCATGCCTTGGCTGCGGAAGAGGTGAGTTAGGGAAATAAAATGGGTGAGGAACACGTCTACTCGGTCATTTATACTGCCCAGATTGTGCCTAATACTTTACAGCCGTAACCAGCACCCTTATGGCCGTAACCGGTCTTCGTTGAAAGTTATGCCCAGCACCCTGCCGACCATGTACGGCCGTAACCGATCACTCCATACGGCCGTACCCGGCCTTCGTCCGGATGCACCCTGCCCAGCACGTACGGCCGTATCCGGAACCTTACGGCCGTAACCGGCCTTCGTCCGGCTCGTGCCTGTCGAGCACGTATGGCCGTATCCGGAACCTTACGGCCGTAACTCGGCCAGGCCAGTCCTTGCTCGGCAATGTGCGGCCGTGACTCGGCTGTGGCCAGCCCCGACGGTCCAGTTAGGCATTTGACGACGTCTCGACCACTTTAACGCACCGATTATGATCCAAAACGATAACGAGCAAATCACGAAGCATAAAAATACCCCAAGCACGGAACGAACACGACGAAAAGCTCATGGTCAACATCCACGATCCGAAATGAAAATAATGATATACAACAATTCACCACATATGGCCCTAAATACAAAATCGATCGTCGAGAGGGAGAAATAAATAAATGCTGATGCTCGACGGTTGAGAAATTTCCGGTCTACAAAGAAAAATTCAAATTAAACCGGAAATGAAAAATCTCGGGTATTACATTCTACCCCTCGTAAAATAAGTTTCGTCCTGAAACTTAAAGTAAGGAGCGGTGGAACAATCAAGGAAAAGTAATTACGTGCTCAACCCCAAAACATCACGAGCAAAGTGTGAATGCAAGGTTCCAGAAGTACGATGAACTGACCTAGCAAGTACAAGGCAGTTTAAAATGGTCGAAAGGTTCACAGATGAATTACCCACAATGAATGTCATCCTATACCGAAAATACTAAGAAGAGTACGGGTAATACATTCCCCCATACTAAGAGGACATTTCGATCTCGAAACTTAGAACCATAAGAGGTGGAAATATAAAGCAATGAAATAAAAGCGATCAAGTCACGATTGTTGAAAAAGACATAGCGTAAAATCTTCATCCTGCTGTGCTAGGCTCTCCAGAAGGAGACATAGGGTTTTGGGGCACTCCCCGGTCGCTTACTCTATTCTCCAATAGGGTAGCATTCCTTGCCAATTCGGAAACTCTCTCGCAATGTTTCTCCCGATGACCTTCACACCTGCACCGATAACAAGGCAAGAGTGGAGAGGAACAATTTGCACGCACATGTCCCTGACGGTTGCAGTTGAAGCACGCCCTCTTCTTACCGAGAGTCACTGATGCTGGCTTGGGATTCCCAGTGTTCACTCTCGACCGCAAAGACGACGCGTTCGAACGATGTGGGGGTTTGGGAGCCTTAAACTCTTCACCGCCCAAAAATTGCCCAGATGTCCTCGGTCTCTTGGCTACGCTCGTGGGCTCGACCACTGAGGAGATTTCACAGGATATCGTTTGGTCTTGATACTCCTTTATTGTTGCACGAATCGTTGTCGTACGAACCACCTCGCCACTTCCACTTCCATCATCACGTCTACGTCCGCCAACGCTCGACATGCTAATGCAGACAGTATCGTTCAGCATTATTAAATAGTCAATCGAACAGTATACCACAATTATCAACACAAGGTTTAGTTAACATCTTCTAACATAACAGTAATATCGTAAAGTACAAAGTTTCCTGAGGTCAATTCCAGTCATTCGACTAGGATAATCATAATATGTACGTGCTTAATGAAAACAAGTTTTTGAAAAAGAGAGGGCGAGTCACGTTACGCCCAAAACATGTAAATACTGCCCTTTATTTTGGAAGAGGATGTTCATACAACGATTTTCAAAATTATTTTAAGTAATGCATCAAAGAAAGTTGAAAATTGAATCGTAACAAATCTGAAATATTTCCAAAAGTGTTGAGTTTCAAATATCATAAATTGAAAATCTTTCCTCTTCCACCAAAAAATATTTAATCGAAAGGTTTTTCACCGAAATACGTGACTATTTGACATGACGACATTAAATCATGGGTTTTCACAACGTTAGAAAATTTCAAAGCACCACTTTAAAATGTTCGTGATATTACAGCGTTGTGGGCCCCGCGCCGTAACCCACTGGTCTAAAAATCATTTTTAAAAAACATGTTCAAAACGCCAAAAAAAAGGCCGATAACGGTAATATTTTCAAATACTCACAAAAGTCATAAAAAAATATCAAATACCGTCATAAGAATACCGTCAAAACGTGCAAGACCAAAATATCAAAACTCGGTTTAGGGAATCGGTTTTACGAAATAAAACTCAATTTGCAAGATACCAAAAGTCATTTCAAAATACTCACGCAACGGATAAAATTAACACTAAAAAATTTATCCTAATGAAATGTAGAAATCGATAATTACACTCGACTTCCGAAGAATACTACATAAATGTTCTAACTTGGACCGTATACGCATGCTATATCCTAAAACAATAATATCACCAACAAGTTCCAATCCCTAGTTCACATTAAACACATTAGCACAATATAATCAAATACGTATATAAGGGGACTTACGATCGGGAGGCTTACCATCACGGATTGCCGGAAGATGATGTCGGAACCACGATACTAATCACAACTCTGATGCGCGCGACCTACACAAGACATGGACTTGACCCAACGGCCTAGGTTTTTCGCAAACCTAAGCTCTGATACCATATTTGTAACACCCCCAGAATACGTCCGGAAATGTTACACGCCGTAGGCCCTTCTCACAAGGATCTACCAGGCTAAACTCCACTAGACTACACAATGATTGACCGATCGGTGTCAATCTAAATACAACGCAGACCGACAAGGTCATTAAATAATTCAGAAACTAATGAATTTTACATTTCAATGACAAAAATAAACTTTCACACAAAAAGGGATGACAACTCTATTCAATAAATGAAAACTACACCCGTGCAAGGGTGAATACTCAACCAAATGGGAAAATACCGATCAAGAAGGAATAAAAGAAAAAGACTCTGACTCTTGTGTGATTAGCATCGTCGTCTTCCATCTCCTTCCAAACCAATCCCGTGACTGCTCCCGAGCTGCCAAAACCTGAGCGCATAACAAGCACCAACCCCCCGAAAACTCGGGGGTTAGCAAACTGGAATTTTGCTAGTACAAGTACATAATATACAAAATATACGAACAATAACAACACAAAACTCAACAGCCGCGAAGCCTTAACACAAACCACGCATTCCCATGGTCAACACAGAATAACACTCACATACACAAGGTGAAAGATAATCACATAGTCATATTCTCTTTACGGAACATAACACCAATGAAACTTTAAACGGGCCCAAGGAGTCAAAGGATCTAGTTTTAAAATCCATTTTTATATTAGGAAAAGTATTTTGATAAGATAGTTTGAAAACATTATTAATGACTCGGGCCGTCTTGGGGTTTTGAAAATCGAATGGGAATACTTTTGGAAAATAATTTCAAAAGCTCTCGGGTCCTTGACCCAACATATGGAAAACAATTACACGAAAACCATGTCAACGTTATTCGGGGTCCTCGACCCAATTTATAGAACACTGTCAAACGAAATCATTACAACATCTCACAGGGTTCTCAACTCAATCCAAATAACATCATCACGAGATCAATCATCTCAACATTTCACAAGGTCCTCGACCTAATACACAAAATAGCACCACAATACAATCAAAGGCACCGCCTCTCAGTCGACAAATTCTGCTTAAGACCCCTGATTAATTAACCCTCGGAGATTTCGTCAAACATCCTTGGTTAATTAACCCTGATACCAACGTTTGAAAATCAAGTTGAACAAACTTTCAGAAATACGAATCACAGTCTATATCAAGACCAATATTTGAAAAGAGTTGAAAGAACTTTGAAATACAAGGATTGTTCGGTAACGGGGTCTTAGCTATCACTCGAATATCCGTTACCAATAATCCTGCCAGGCACCTCCCTTGCACACCTGTGCACCGGCGTTCACTCCACTATGTTGGCCGCCCCTTGAACATGTCACCGCGCCGGCGATCACTCCCGCAAGAGCCGCCCCTTGCACGCGCATTAGGTAACACCGGTGTTCACCAATCATATGGAGCCGCACATTACAGCGTACATCAGGTCGGAGTGCACGCCCCGCCCTCAGAGGTTCCCGGATACAACGTTTCTCACAACAAGTATCCACATTGTTCCAAACATCAAGCACACAGACAAACATTACAACAATTATCCACTCAGTGCACCAATTCACACAAATTATCCATCAGTCCATAATCACACAGATAAACAATATCACGCACGTTATCAATCAAAACTCAATCAGAATAAGCCTTCAGGCATAACCAACCAGCGCCGCACATATGTCTCTATATTGCAACCCAACCGAGTATATATATATATATATATATATATATATATATATATATATATATATATATATACATATATATATATATATGTATGAACTTACTATATTATATCTATAAGTATAGTTCATCCATCAATCCAAGTTGAGTACGTCAACTAGTGTTAGCATTCATCACTCGGCATTCACCGACATAGGCATATATATATCAATATACGTATATACATACATATATTTAACATATAAATATATATAAATCTATATATATATATACACACACACACACACATATATATATACATCCGTATAAATTCATACACTTTGTCAACAATGATTTCACGTAGTTACAATTCGTATATCAAGGTACTTGCCTTGGTAATCTCTCGCGAATACTTCCGAAAATACGATTGATTGGAGAAATCCGGAACTCCAATGAAAACGGCGATCGAAAAGGCTCAACACCATATTTTTTGTAGGGAATTCATCCCTAATGTCCTATCATTAAATAAACAACAATTCACATGAGGAAAAACATCGCAAAACGACCAAATTTCTCTCTGCGGCATTTCCCCGGACACCTTGAAGGCGTCAAACGAAAGTTCATATAAACGACAAATCGGAAATGATAAAACCGTGGAAAAATGATGAAAATGATAGAACACAACTCAATCTTCGATTACCCATTAGAAATATGAGTTAAAACGATCAAATCAGACAAAGTCAACTAAAATCCCCAAAACTAGATTTTAGGAAATCATACCTTGATTCGATGGATCGAAGAAGGTTATAGGTTGATTAATCGATGTTATGAACTCAAAAACGACCTGGATCGAAAGATATACACCATGCCTTCGTGTTCTCCATGCCTCGGCTGCGGAAGAGGTGAGTTAGGGGAATAAAATGGGTGAGGAACACGTCTACCCGGTCATTTATACTACCCAGTTTGTGCCTGATACCTTACGGCCGTAACTGGCACCCTTACGGCCGTAACCGGCCTTTGTTGAAAGTTCTGCCCAGCACCCTACCGACCATGTATGGCCGTAACCGATCACTCCATACGGCCGTACCCGGCCTTCGTCCGGATGCACCCTGCCCAGCACGTACGGCCGTATCCGGAACCTTACGGCCGTAACCGGCCTTCGTCCAGCCCGTGCATGTCGAGCACGTACGGCCGTATCCGGAACCTTACAGCCGTAACTCGGCCAGGCCAGTCCCTGCTCGGCAATGTGCGGCCGTGACTCGGTCGTGGCCAGCCTCGACGGTCCGGTTAGGCGTTTAACGACGTCTCGACCACTTTTAACGCACCGGTTATGATCCAAAACGATAACGAGCAAATCACGAAGCATAAAAATACCCCAAGCACGGAACGAACACGACGAAAAACTCATGGTCAACATCCACGATCCGAAATGAAAATAATGATATACAACAATTCACCACATATGGCCATAAATACAAAATCGATCGTCGAGAGGGAGAAATAAATAAATGCTGACGCTCAACAGTTGAGAAATTTCCGGTCTACAAAGAAAAATTCAAATTAAACCGAAAATGAAAAATCTCAGGGATTACAGCAGCAACCATTCAAGAATTTTTGATGTACTCTCACAACCTCTCTTCTCTATGTTTCTCTCACTCGACACCTGTTTCACATCTCTCTCAAATGCGGGCTATGCGTAGGGATATCAATGTGTCGGGTAGAGTACGGGTATGCCTCTCATACTCCACCATATTTGATTCGGATCGGGATCGGTATTGCCCATCGGGTAATCGGGTACCAAATGATTATTCGGGTACTCGTACACCCTACATTTAAAAATATAAATATTTTTAATATATATCATGTATACATATAATGTAATTAATAAATTTAATTTAGTATAATAAATATTTAAAATATTATATTTTATGTAATAATATATATAATATATAATAATATATACTTATATAATTTAAATAAGTACGCGGATCGAGTATACTGTACCCATACTCTACCCGTACCCGACCGTAAAATTTTGATTTCGGCCAATGCACGAACCTATCAGGAATTTATCCAACAGCTAGGATCGGGTACGGATAAAATTGACTTTAGCCAAAACGGATGCTTCCAATTGGCGTGGTCGTCCCTCTTCGAGTCTATCTCTCGCTCTCTGAAGAACATCCGTAGCTAAGCGATTGCGGCTCTCAATCGGTCTGTCGGGCCCGCCACCAAATTGACGAAGTGGCGTTGTGGTCTTCAAAGCGTTGGCGGCAGTAGTGGTCTTCGAGGGGTCACAGCTAGGGGTGTTCATAACCGGTACTGATTTTTCTGCAATTCTGAGTACCAGCTTTTCGGGTAATGAAAAATTCGGCCGTGACCCGACCCGAAAAGTCTGCAGAAAAAGGGGTACCCTATTTTTTCGGTCGGGTCATAAATACCGACCCAAAATTTAATACCACTAATTTTAAATTTTTATAAATAATTTGTAATTTTAATATAAATTTATTTTAAAATTTATTATATAAATTAATTCCCCAAGTACTAAATACATTATAAATATTTTCCGTACAATAAGTAAATTTCAAAACTAACTAAATATTTTTATATAAATCATTTTATATATATAATTAATCTTAATTAAATATTTAATAATATATATAAAATAATAAATTAAATTTTATTTAAAGATTTTAAAAAAAACCAAACTAGTGAGAATAAATACCATGAGTGAAAATACATTAACATGTATTCTCATATTAAATATATTTCATATTAGTTGAAAGATAAAATTTCATATAATTGCAAATTAAATAATTAAATTTATAAAAAAAACTAATTATTAAAAAATAATCGGGTTTTCGGGTACCCGAATTTACGCAACAAGTCGGCCCATGACCCGGCCCGATTATATATTAAAAATACCCGAAATATTTAGTTCGGGTCATCGGGTATTCGGGCCGGGTAGTTCGGGTCGGGTATTTTTGAACACCCCTAGTCACAGCTAGCTTGGTGATAATGCTTGATTGTTTGGTGTTGAGCTTGGTGGGGGCGATTAATTGTGAAGATGTGCAATCTGCACAAAAATCTCAGACGAGAAGGTTGTCGACATGAAGCGAGAGAGATAGGAGAGAGAGGCGGAAATTTCATTTTATTTTTTAGTTATACTATAAATGATTCGTTGCATATAGCAGAGAACACCGTTTAGTTCGTCATTAGATTTGGCCACCTCAGACATTCCGGCGGCCACGCCAGCGTTTATTTTGAGAGAATTCGACTTCGTTGGCAAAATCAGAAACGATCGAAAGTTGAATAATTTAGAGGTATAATCTTTAGTTGGTGAGCAAATCCAGAATTCGCTCAAAGTGAGGAATTTACAGGCCAATAACCCTAAATTTATAAGCAAAATGAACACACCCTAACAAGCTGAAGCGAAAGTATCTGATGATTAAAAGGGTGTCTTGAATTTACAAGACAATAACCTCAAATTTATAGCGTTTATGAAATTGGTGTCTCGAATGAGACTCACTACTCGAATCGTGGTGGTCATGAAAAGGATTGTCATTCTCATCATCAGTTCGTGCATCCTTCGAATCATGACGCGATTCGTTACACTCCAAAGGTCCATAGCATTCAAGGCGTTGCTGGAGTTGTTGTACTTGACTCAATTCATCCAACTCGATATAATGTAGATCTCGCTCGCGCCTTAGAGTTTCAGCAGGAATATTCTTTTGGAGGTGAGGCGACATCACGAACCGCTCTAATATCACTTGATACCAAGAAATGGAGAAATGAGGAGGAAACTCAAGAAAACACTCGTACTGAACTCCCAACTCTAAGGAATCCACCAAAGATATTAGAGTGACATGTCACCTTAGAATCCACCAAAAAGGCTAAAAGGAAAACAAGAAGACCCATTGACAGAGTGGGCCAGGCCTGGGTCGGACTTTTCATCCAAAAAAGGTCCACTTCAAGCAGACGAAGTGCAAAGCCCGGTATAGGCCTGGGTCGGGGCCGGTTATGGGCTCAATTTAGGTCCATAAGTGGCCGATTTCAATGCTTGGCACGGTACCAGACCCGTACATCCGCTGAACCGAGCTTGGTCCTTCCTATTTTTATGGTTTTTATCTATTGAAAAATATTATCACACCCCTCCTCCGCATGGGCAGCTCAACTGGTTCCTGGGTGCCAGATTGCTATAAGGACGCAGGTTCGAGTCCTGGCAGCCGCAGTGTGGGAGTTTTATTCCTCCAATGTGGGGGATAGCTCCTTGTGGACACCAGTCACTGTTCCTCCCACCTAGTGGGCTATTGAGTCACCATGATTTAATTCCTCCACCAATCCCTGTCGGGCCGGGAGGTGGGGGCCCTGGGGGCGAGGGATTTCGCCTTTTGCTATAAGAAAAGGATGAAAAAGGGTTGCCCGTAAAGAATATTCATCCTGCCCGGGGAAGTAGTAAATATGTGATGGACGAAAAAATGGTAAAAATATTTGTATTCTGTTATAATATACCATGAAAGTGACGTTTCAATTACCCCTTTGTTTTTATATAGTGTGAATGACTATTATGCCCTTGATGTAATTATGTAATTACGATTGTGCCATCTGAAGTTTTCCTATAAATAGGACTTCAATTATTAATGAAAAACATACCTGAGAATCATTCCATCTATTCTCTCTCTAATTTCTCTCTCTATTATTTCGATTTTACAACACGTTATCAGCACGACTCTATCCAATTGAGTAATATGATGAAAGTATGCTCTACAGTTGCATCCCCTGAATGAACCTCTGTATCAGAAATCGAATTATTACAAAAATCTCAAGATCTCTCTACAAAGAAAAATTCCGATTTTTGTTCTTTCACCAATATTATCTTCTAATTTTCGAAAACAAACATCCAACTGTTATATACTTGATTGAAATGAGATCTGCTGCAAGTGACTAAAAAGAACAACACACTGATTGCAGAAAAAAAAAACACTGATGAACACAGAGCTATGGAGACTGTGGCTCAGTGGCAGAAACAATTCATTGACCACTCAACTTCTCTTTATCGCGAAGGAACTGATGGCTGCAGTACTGTTGAAGGTATTCGCCGCCGTGTTTGTGGCGTTTGTTGCTTCGGCTAGGGCTAGGGTTTCGGCTCAAACCCACCATGTCCTCGGCGGCGACGGTGGTTGCGCACCCGCTTTGGATGTCAGTTCTTGGTTGTCGGGTCGGGTCTTCAGGGTTGGAGACAAGATATGGTATGGGATGCCTCAATATCATCTTCTAATCGTAATTCAAGCTGTGTGGGTACGGCATCCGTCCCTGGTGTGCCAGTGGACATCAAGTGCCATGATTCATTGATACTCCCTCCGTCCAAAATCAATGTTCCCTTTTTGCCATTTTAATATGTCCACAAAAAATGTTCCCTTTCTATTTTTAAACACTACCCCACAATACAATTTACTAAAATATCCTTATAATTTTTATATATTTACACATTTTACCAGGCCGACCCACATATTAAATTATTTAACCAACTTAATTAACATTAAATTACTTTTAATGTGGGACCCAAACTCCACTCACATCATACTCACATAACATTTCTTAAAACTCGAACTCAAAAATTGGGGAACATTGATCGTGAACGGAGGGAGTATATATTGCTGCTGGTTCCACCATTAAAGCAGTTGACTTGAGGACAATGACAACAGCCTTCCAAACATCAACAAACTAGGGGAAACACGGAAGGTAATAAGCAAAATAAATAAATAAATAAAATTTTAAAATGATAAGATTGTTTGAGGAGAAAAGTAAAGACAGTAATCAATTGTATTGATAACAATGAATAGAGGGGCCTTTATATAGGCATTACAAAGAGAGTCTTTCCATACATAGGATTCCTAGTTAAGGTAAGACATCTAACAGTATCCAACTACTTATGGAAGAGTCTAGAACCTACCATAACTCTTATCCCCCTACAACTAGTATTAGGTAAGACACCAATACGGGAAGGATTTCCCGGAACACTCCCCCTGTGTCGAACGCTAATACTAACATGGTGCACAATGTGTTGCCTCGGTAAAAAACCTTTCCAAGTCAAATAAAACCCCGTGGGAAAAACAAAGACTTTGGTGAGTAAAAAGAGCGCAACGCACCAACTACAAATGTCAGAATCATGTGAAGTATACTCCCCCTGAGGTATACATGACAGCTCATTCCATCGAGCCATCTTTAGTTGAGCTCGGATAATCGATACATTCCGATGCTTCTCACATGTTTCTCAAATGTAGATTTCGGCAGAGACTTAGTGAACAAGTCTGCGATATTCTCATCGGAACTCACTTGTTTCACTTCGATGTTCAGCAATTTCTGCTGCTGCTGATTATAGAAGAACTTCGGCGCAATATGCTTGGTATTGTCACCCTTTATGAAACCTAACTTCATCTGCTCAATGCATGCCGCATTGTCCTCAAAGATGCAAGTAGGAGTTGCTGTAGTGGGATCTAATCCACACGTTCCTCGTATATGGTCTATGATCGCCAGGAGCCAAATGCACTCCCTTACGGATTCGTGAAATGCAATTATATATGCATGGTTCGAGGAAGTAGCAAATAGTGACTGATTGGTAGATCGCCAAGATATCGCCGTATTCCCAATGGTGAACACATAACCAGTTTGGGAACGTCCTTTATGCGGGTCAGAGAGATAACCGGCATCAGCAAATCCAACTAACGTATCGTTAGGATTCTCTGCATAAGGGGTAAGCTTGCTTGCATTAGCACTTCTGGTAGTCAAGCTACCATGCTTAGCTGCAATATCAGAGGAAGATCGACGGTCGGTATGCATCGTCTTCACCTCAACAATTCCTTTCGGAATATCACTCTCTTTTGCGTAGGGAAAGAACAATCCAAGGTCACTGGAGCCTTTCAAGTATCGAAAGTGTTGTTGCCCAAAATATTTATCCGAAGATTAATACTGCTGGAAGACGGACAACAAACAACAATTGCGGGAGCACTTCCGTGAGTAGATAAATAATACAAGATTTGCCGGGTTTGTTAGGCCCGGGCTTGAATGCTCTCGCGAGATGTTATTAATACGAATATTCGTGGATACAAGTATTAATGAGAGAAATCTAAGTACAATGAGTGTAAAAAGACTCTGTTAATCCGGCTCTTGAGCGAAGCTCGGTGTTCTTCGTCCCTGCCGGTAATCTGCTGGATGAGATAGGCCGGGAGAAGTAATACCGAAAGAAAGCTGTTGCCAAGAGTTGGAGATTAGCCAAGTGCAAGTATTGTTTCTGTATTGAGTGCTTGAATCGTGAAGTTGCAGAGTGTTTAGAGAGTCAAAATCTCGGTCCCCTTACAAGTGCCTGCTGCCTTGTATATATAGAGGCTGAGGGGCCCTGTCCCCTAGTGGGCGATCGCCTTTCGGCATTTAATGTAACGGAGCGATCGTCATAAAGGGCACGTGGGCTGCCTGCCAAAAGTCCATAGATCCAGCCGGCAGCTAGCTGAGTGGCCCAATGAGGAGCCGGCACGCGTCCGGAAATCTGCCAGGGAGGTCCCACTTTGCTACTTTCGGCGGACTTTGTCGGGGTAGGTGACAGTTTGTAGTCACATGTCTTGTCCGCCACTCCTTTCGCAGTCCAGGCCTGTTGGTAGGTGAGGTAGGTGACAGGTTTGTCGGCACCTTTTGTGGATCTGCACGTGGGTCTTTGTCACGAGACTTGGCTTTGGCCGTTGGATGGCCATCGGCCAGTCACTGAAGGTTGGCAATGGTCGGTCACCAAGGGTCGATCGGCAGATGCCCAGAGAGGATCGTCCATAAGTCGATCGCCAGGAGTCGGTCGCCGAGTGCCGAGTGATGATCGTATCTGAGGTCGATCGCTCGGCACCGGGACTTGTCCAGGACCTTGGTTGTGATCCCAGCATGTCCGCTGGGCTAAGGCTCGGGCGCCTGATCGCTGGTCGGCAGACTTGCCTTGGTCGCTCGGCAGTGACTCGGTCGCCCGTCCTCCTAGTCGATCGTCGGTCGGAAGGTGTTAAATCTTGACACAACAAATGCCCCCCAGCTTGCTCCTATGTTGAAGACATGGGGCGAGGTGGTTCTTGCTGGTGATCGTGTATGGATGAGGACGGGCGATCCGGTGACTTAGGACTCGAGACTTGGGCTATCATAGTCGATTGGCTTAGCTATCTTTCGGTCTTGTACTGCAAAAAACAACATTGGCGATCCCCATGGAAACTTGGTGGTTTCGCTTTGTTTGAGGAATCGTGCACAGTCGCGGAGATCGATGGACCGACCCCATGACCGTGTCTTGGTGCGCGAAGACAATGAGTGTCTCGTGACTCACTTTATTATGAGGGTCCTCTGTTAGGCTGCGCCTCGCCTGGTATTTAAACGAAGGCGTGCGGTCTCGGTCTAGAGGAGTCCTTGCGCGAGCGGCGTCGGATGAATCAACTCCACGCCCGCGGCTTGTTAGCTCTGCTTCCACCTCGGCCACCATGGAGATGGCCGACCTCGGCAGTGTACGTTGAGACGGGGTTGTGGAATGAGTCCACCGATTTATGTTGGAGAGCCCTCGACTACGCAGCCTCGTATTTAAACGAAGGGCGGGCGATCTCGGCCGAAAGGGACCTTGCATGGCCGAAGCGGCCGGTTCCATCGATTGCCAGGGCCATGGCTTTATGATGTGCGGTGGAGGCGATCTTATGCCTTAGTCCGTCATGTTATATCTTTGGATGTAGATGGCGATCGTGTCCTCCGGATGCGGATGATGTAAGCGTGATGATCGGCGATCGGGCAAGAAGGCCGATCGTCGCTCGGGCCGATCGCTTTATTCGTAGGTCGATATTTGCGATCGGGCGGGAGATCGTCGTCCGGTGCCGATCGCGCTCACAAAGCTAAGAAGAAACCTTTGCCTGGCCAGAAAATCTGCGGCTCTAGCCCGGAAGGCTGCGTAGGTCGTAGGTTGGGTCTTCGTAAGATGCCTGAACATAGGCGAAAAACCCTGAAAACCTCCTAGGACCGCGTAGAGGGCGGTCTCATCGCTTATGGGCTCGCCATTGAGGATGATTACGTCTACCCGGTCGATGTAGTCCGAGTCGGACTCTTCTTCTCCCTGCTTGATTTGCATCATGCGAAGGGGACCTTCGGGCCGGACGACCCGGGTGGCGAAGTACTCCGTGAAGCCGTGCGCCAGCTCGTTAAAGGAGCCAACGGACCGAGGTGGCAATGAAGTGTACCACCGGTGGGCGAGGTCGTCCAGCGTCAGAGGGAACATTCGGCATCTGGTCGCGTCAGATGCCCCGCACCCAGTCATGTAGATGTTAAACTTCCTCAGGTGCACTTGGGGGTCCGATCGCCCCTCGTACACGGGTGTTAGCGGGGGAGCGATCCTGTGCTGCACGGGGGCGAGCTCGATGTCGATCGCGAGCGGCTCGCTTGGCCCGGCGATCGTCTTCTTGGCGCCTGCCCTGGATTCCAGGAGCGCCTTCATGTCGTTGAGTTGACGTTGCATTGCAGCCATCGCCGTGGCTTGGTCGCTTGCAGATCGGCTTTGGGAGCAGGAGCCGAGGCGATCGTGTACCGATCTCCGGCTCACGCGCCGGCCTCGGCAATTTGGCGAGGAGCCGACGGCTAGCCGCCTTCGGGAGTCGGGTAGCCGAGCTCCCGGTGACGGACTCAAACTCCGTCGTCTCGTAGCTGGGCCGGGCCGCCTTGCTGAGTCGGAGTCACCGCCTGTGCGATCGAAGACAGAGTGCCCACTGGCGAGCGCCTCTTCTGCGGACGGGGCCTCTGGCGATTGCTCGCCAGTAGGGCCTTGAGCTTCCGCTTGATCTTCCGGCGAGAGACCGGGGGCGGTAGGCCGGAGGCGCGTCGAGAGCACTCCGTCGCTCTGTAGACGGCCAGGGGCCCTTCGATCGTTCCTTGGTTCGAACCGATCGAGCGAGAGGTTGGGCCGCCGTCCGAGGCGGATCGAGCGCGTCTCGATCATGGCGGCTACCTTCCACCATCGGTGGCTCGGGCCGACGGAACAGGGTTTGGCCCGATCGGCTTTCTTCGACGCGGAGGCGGAAGACATGATTTCTGAAGGATTTCTTTGAAGTGCAGTAAGTGTCACTTCAAGTATCTGCCCCGAGAACAGTGAGTGTTCTTCGGAACGGTAAGTATAAAAAATCGAGGGTTGGATACCCTCCTTCTAGCGCCAATTGTTGTTGCCCAAAATATTTATCCGAAGATTAATACTGCTGGAAGACGGACAACAAACAACAATTGCGGGAGCACTTCCGTGAGTAGATAAATAATACAAGATTTGCCGGGTTTGTTAGGCCCGGGCTTGAATGCTCTCGCGAGATGTTATTAATACGAATATTCGTGGATACAAGTATTAATAAGAGAAATCTAAGTACAATGAGTGTAAAAAGACTCTGTTAATCCGGCTCTTGAGCGAAGCTCGGTGTTCTTCGTCCTGCCGTGTCTAACTGGATGAGATAAGTAGAGAAGTAATACCGAAAGAAAGCTGTTGCCAAGAGTTGGAGATTAGCCAAGTGCAAGTATTGTTTCTGTATTGAGTGCTTGAATCGTGAAGTTGCAGAGTGTTTAGAGAGTCAAAATCTCGGTCCCCTTACAAGTGCCTGCTGCCTTGTATATATAGAGGCTGAGGGGCCCTGTCCCCTAGTGGGCGATCGCCTTTCGGCATTTAATGTAACGGAGCGATCGTCATAAAGGGCACGTGGTGCCGCCAAAAGTCCATAGATCGGTAGCGACTAGCCGAGTGGCCCAATGAGGAGCCGGCACGCGTCCTAAATCATCACAGGAGGTCCCACTTTGCTACTTTCGGCGGACTTTGTCAGGGTAGGTGACAGGCTGTAGTCACATGTCTTGTCCGCCAGCTCCTTTCGCAGGTCTGGGCCCTGTTGGTAGGTGAGGTAGGTGACAGGTTTGTCAGCGCCTTTTGTGGATCTGCACGTGGGTGCTGTCCTGAGACTTGGCTTTGGCCGACTGGATGGCCATCAGCCAGTCACTGAAGGTTGGCAATGGTCGGTCACCAAGGGTCGATCGGCAGATGCCCAGAGAGGATCGTCCATAAGTCGATCGCCAGGAGTCGGTCGCCGAGTGCCGAGTGATGATCGTATCTGAGGTCGATCGCTCGGCACCGGGACTTGTCCTGGGACCTTCGGTTGGCCAGTCTAGCATGTCCGCTGGGCTAAGGCTCGGGCGCCTGATCGCTGGTCGGCAGACTTGCCTTGGTCGCTCGGCAGTGACTCGGTCGCCCGTCCTCCTAGTCGATCGTCGGTCGGAAGGTGTTAAATCTTGACACAACAGAAAGATGTGTTTTACTCCATTCCAATGCCTTATCGTGGGAGCGGAGCTAAATCTCGCTAACAGATTCACAGAGAATGCGATGTCTGGACGAGTACATTGAGCCAGATACAACAACGCACCGATTGCGCTAAGGTACGGTGTTTCTGCTCCAAGGACCTCTTCATCCTCCTCTTTAGGACGAAACGGATCCTTGTTCATTTCCAGACTTCGACCAATCATGGGGGTAGCAAGAGGATGTGCCTTGTCCATGCTAAATCGCCTGAGCATTTTATGGACATAGGCAGACTGATGAATGAGTATATCATCATCTCGATGTTCTAGCTCTAAGCCCAAGCAGAATCGAGTCCTCCCCAGATCTTTCATCTCGAATTCGGATTTAAGGTAGCGGGCCGTTTCATTGACCTCATCTATGGTACCGATGACATTCATGTCATCTACATAGACGGCTACAATCACGAATCCTGCATCTGCTCTTTTCACGAATATGCATGGACGGATGTCACCGTTCTTGTATCCCTTCCCAACCAAGTATTCACTTAGGCGGTTGTACCACATCCTTCCGGATTGTTTCAACCCATACGGTGAAACGACGCAATTTCACACAGACGCGCTCCGTGGTTTAGAGCTACTTGATTTGGGCCATGAAATCCCTTGAGGACTTTCATATAGATATCCGTATCTAGATCCCCATAAAGATACGCTGTAACCACATCCATAAGCCGCATGTTCAGCTTTTCTGACACTACCAAACCGACTAAGTAGCGGAAAGTGATGATGTCCATAACGGAGAATACGTCTCCTCGTAGTCAATGCCGGGCGTTGCGAGAAGCCTTGGGCAACTAGTCTCGCTTTGTAACGCATGACCTCATCCTTATCATTGCGTTTACGAACAAAGACCCATTTATGTCCAATTGGTTTAACGCCGCGGGTATTGGCTCGATACGCCAAATACCTCACGTTTAGCCATTGAGTCTAGTTCACCTGCATTGCATCTTTCCATTTCGCCAATCGGCTCGTTGTTGACACTCAAGAACCGAGCGCGGCTCGGTCGTCGTCTTCAATAATTTCTTGAGCGACGGAGTAGGCAAAAGCATCGTCGACTAGCGTGGGCGACTGGTCAATAAATGCGTATTCACTCGTACATTGCATCGAGATTTCTTTATTTTCGACATCAACAAAGTTTCCAGCGTCCGTCGATTGTTCCATTGTTGATTCGAGGACATATCCGTAGTCGAGAGATAATCTCGTGTGACGGAGTCACTGTCGATGATGAGAGGATTTTGTGCCTCCGTTCCTCTTCTCTTTCGAGGTTCGGTATCTGTCTACCCACCGGCCTCCTCTTTCGAGCAGGGATAAGAGCGGCAAGCGGCCGTCCCACCACTAAGGTTGACGCCGGTGGCATCATTCCTTTGGGCGGTGAACCTTGCCCTATAATCGGGACTTCCAACCTTGCGGGAACATTCGCGGCGGGAATGGTAGATCTTGTCACTTTCGCGATGCTCGGTAAAGGCGTCGGGCATCGAATCCGCAACTTTCGAAGGCGAGAATACGTTGCACTTCTAGCTCGGATTGAGTCATGCGGGGATCTTGATGAGGCAAGGAGGGAGCACACTGCACAATTTCTGGCGTTCAACCGAATCGTTCGATTCCTCTCTCCCCTAACGACGGGAAGTTTGTCTCATCAAAGTGACAATCTGCAAATCTTGCGGTGAGCAGATCTCTGTCAAAGGTTCCAAATAGCGGATAATTTTAGGCGATTCATAGCCAACATATATACCTAATCGTCTTTGCGGACCCATTTTAGTACGCTGTGGAGCGTAATTGGCACATATACCGCACAACCAAAAATGCGTAAGTGTGAAATATCAGGCTCATATCCGATTACCAACCGGTACGCACTAAACGGTTGATTGGCGGTGGGTGAGCGAATAAGTATAGCCGCATGCAAAATTGCATAACCCGTGCGTAAATCGGCAAGTTGGTGCGCAATACCAATGCTCGGGCGATAAGTCAGAATCGCTTAATCATAGCCTCGGCAAGGCCATTGTGCGAATGAACGTGGGGCGGGATGTTCAACATCAATCCCAATCGACATGCAATAGTCGTCAAAGACTTTGACGTAAACTCTCCAAAGATTGTCCAATCTTAATGACGAGATTGGGAAGTCGGGGTGGTTAGCCCGTAACTTGATAATTTGTGCTAGGAGTTTAGCAAATGCGGCGTTTCTTGTGGATAGCGAGCGACGTGTGACCATCGCGTCGATGCATCAACCGAACCATAAAATATCTAAATGGTCCGCACTGGTTGAATAGGTCCACATATGTCCCCTTGAATTCTTTGTAAGAAGCGAATATTTTGTGTTGAGTCTTTAGCAAAGGACGGAGAGGGTATCAACTTTGCTAGTGAACAGGCTTTACAAAACGATTTATGGGCATTAGAAATTGCCACGGAAGCCTCGGGATTTACGAGAGATGCACCGTCAACCTTATTAGGGCGTGCGATCTTTAGTCCGGTGATACTGTATCAAGCTCACTCACATCAATGCCGATATCGAGTGGTGCTTCCAATCGTTTCTGGACTTGAAAACGGATGACCATGTGAGTTTTTCAAAATGCGAATCATCATGTCGCGTCTGGGGTGACCGAGTCGGTCATGCCATAGTTGGTATGCTTCGAATCACACATTTCGTGACTCACAAAGATAGGATTCAATAACCCTTATTGTAGTGCAGTATAAACCACTACTTAGACTCATAAGTTTCTCGAGAACGCGGCGTCTTCCGCATTCCGCCGCAGTAACACACAAAAATTCTTCCATTCTCACAATGTGTATCAAGGTGATAATTGGCACGGATGTCCCTAAAACTTAGCAAGGTTCGGTTTGCTCTTGGGGCATAGAGCATTTGTGACATTAATATGCGTGCGTTAGGTAGCAAGAAATGAGCAGTCCCTCCCTTGAATTACTTGGGAGGAACCAATCATTGTTGTCACCGAGGATATGTATGGCACAATATCCTTGAATAATTGCCTATTCCGAGAATAGTGTGGGTTGTTCCACTATCGGAAGGCACTCAATTTCGCCACGAGAGATCTACAATAAGACATGAAACTCAATTAGTCTTATGTTTAGAGACATAGCGAAAACTCATTTACATCGAGTTTGGGGAAATTCGACCAAGTTGGTTAGGATCAAAGTTAGCACAATCACTGGAAATAATTTCCGCGCAGCTTGACCTTTGTTCACTAAAACAATAACTTCTTCGTTAAGAAGGCTATGGAATGACAGTCGGTTGTTCCGGAAACTAGACTTCCGTATCTTTCTATCCATAGGTCGTGCACTTTCTGGATCATTAAACTCAGATCTCAGTGCTCGTTTTAATTTGCTATTTTGGTATTTCCCTATTGTTGAGTGAAAGAGCAAGGTTTAAACCTTTTTCAAAGGCATTATTTTTGATACAATACTATGGAAATATGGCCATAGGAGCGTTTAGATACTTTAAAACGCGTCTTGGTTTACGATTTATATCTCTACTAATGATCCTTTCGGTAACTCCAACTTGGTAGACTTGCAGAGAAAGTAGGAATGTCTCAGACTAAAAATGCTGTTTAAAAACCACTGATACCGTTTGAACTCTCAAAGCATAAACAAATACCAAGGAGGATGCGCCTAGTCTTGATCAAAAGTTTTGATGAAATCCTACCAATGTATCAAATTTTTAACCAAGCAATTCGTTGCTAGCAATTATTTTGTGATAAACCAAACATGCTTTCGGAGGGAAAAATAAAATTCATCTTTGCACAATCACAGCAATTAAAAGAATTTTATTCATCATAGCCAACTTTATTACATTCATGAAAATCCAAAGTAGTTCTCGAAAACTAGAAACAAGACAAAACATAACCAAAGCGTAAAACTAGTCAAAGTCGGCAACATCCATATGTTGGTCTTTGTCCGCAATGGTGAGAGGAGGGATCTCATCAGGATCTCAATATGGTTCACCTCCGTATTCTCATTATCTACTTCCATGTAATTCGACTCTTGAGCCAAATATTGTTGATAGTGCTTGTAGTAAGCTTGAATGTTCTTTGGCGCTTTGCAATTGCGGTAAGTATGCTTCTTCGATCCGCAAGTATAGCAATTCGGCCTTCCTTTGGAGTGGTTCCATTCCGGCGGCGGAGGCGGCCCACGTGGTTGGGTTCCACTAGGTCCCGTGGCGAGCCACCTTGCCTCTTCCACACGTTGGAACGACGACCTCGTCTTTTCCTTGCTTGCTCGAGTCATGCATCCGTGGTGCTTGCAAAACCGAGTAGCGTTGCCTTTTCTATTTTGTCGTGGTGTTTTCCTGGGTAACCGATTTACTTAGGAATCGGCTTCGTACAGTGGCGCGCATTGCTATTGAGAATAATCTCATGGTGCCTTTCTTTTTCGCGAGGTGGCGAGATAAGGTCACTAAAGTTCTTAATTCTCCCTTCCTCATAGGCAACGCCGGTGATGAGCAATTACACTTGCTCCCACGGGAAACGTGTTAAGAGTCTTCTCGATCAAATCTTGATCGACTTCTTGACACCACAAAACCAAGATCAGCGAAGATCGAGGACAGCTTGATTATAGGCTTCCACATTCGCATAATCCAAAAATCGGATTTGCTCCCACTGAAGTTGCAATTCGGGGAAGCGCTGATCATGCACATTATTAAATCGTTGTTCGAGTGTGTCCCATAGTTCTTTAGGGGTTTGTAAGTTCATATAACACTTTTTCAACAACGGATGTATATGTCTACGCAAGTACATCAGTGCATTAGCCTTGGTTTCCTCGCTCGGTTCTTGAGCGTTAGGCTCGTTAGAGGGAAAGATGGTGGTAGTAAATCTCTTACCGACGAACGCCAAGCGAACGTCTGAGACCCACCTATGGTACTCCTTACCAGCATGGTCAAGGATGTCGAACTCCGGATGAACATTGGAGCTTTGTGCCATCTACAAGATATAAACAAGAGGAAGTTAGTCTTGTTGGATTTTCAGTGACAATGTAAACGGTCACAATCGATGCTTTTAAAAGCGTGTAACATAACCGTTACTCGATTTACTTCCCTTAATTGTTGTTTAGTAAAGTCGACAAAAAACGGCGATATCAGATCGCACCCAGATACGTGGTGTATGCAACAACCACAAGTATCGACTTTTCAACAATTCCGTGACTCCCAGACCGTCACACGTTTTCTTCGACACGCAGAGATACCGACTTCTCTCGCGGTCTCATCCACCGCAAAGTAGCGTGGGAGATAAAGAACCCAAAACCGTGTCCCCAAAGAAAAATTCCCAAAAAGGAGAGAATTGAAAAGGGACAAGTCGGATAGTTACCTCGATTATAAAATTAGGTACGTCTTGAACTGTCTTGTGCTTCGATCTACGGTTGGTACTCGATGCGACGACGTGAAACCGGAGCGCAATTTTGACGCTCAAGATAAGTTGATGTTCGGGTTTTGGTCCGAGTCGGGCCCCAGGTCGGACTAAGTGGGGAGGCTGGCGGTGGTCCGCTGGCGGTCGGCGGTGGTCAGCGGCGCGGCGGCGTCCCAGGCGGGCGGTCTTGGCGCGTCAGGCGGTATCTTGGCTGGCAGTTGGTGGCGGTCAGCGGCTCACAGGTGGCGAGGTCCGGCGACGGAGGCGGTCGTGGCGGTGGTCCGGTTGCGGAGGTCTGGACGTCCGTGAGCAACTGGACGGCGGCGTTCGGCGGCCGAGGTCCAGAATGAGCAGGCGGCGAGCGGCGGCGATCGGAGGTGGCGGTCCGGTGTGGTCGGAGCGATTGGCGCGGTGTCACGGCGCATGATCGGTCGACGACGGCAGCGGCGTGAGTTTCAGCAGTAGGCTTTGGCGATTTTTTTTTCTTTCTTTCGTTCGAGCTACGTGCTGATAACGTGTTTGAGGAGAAAAGTAAAGACAGTAATGAATTGTATTGATAACAATGAATAGAGGGGCCTTTATATAGGCATTACAAAGAGAGTCTTTCCATACATAGGATTCCTAGTTAAGGTAAGACATCTAACAGTATCCAACTACTTATGGAAGAGTCTAGAACCTACTATAACTCTTATCCCCCTACAACTAGTATTAGGTAAGACACCAATACGGGAAGGATTTCCCGGAACAAAGATATTCTTTTAATTTATTAACCTCAATTTTCGTTTTACTCACATGTAAAAAGCATACACTCTCAGAATTGATTTTTCTTGATACCATCGTGATCGGTTTAACGAGACCTTTAATTTGACACTAATATTGATATGGGTAGTAACTCCTCTCATATATGTCATTGTTAAATTTATTAAAATGTGCGAATTAATATCCAACTCCGGAAATCGCAAAAAATTATACATACTATTACACTTGCTATTAACGGCAGTCGATATTTCGACCTATACCTTGACGATGACTATTTTGAGGAATTGATTGGACGATCCTCTTGTTAGAAACAATTAATTATTTTACAGTTTAAATTATGTCTCTTACTTATCTCATAGTGGTGGTTTAAAATCACATATTTATTTTCGTTTATTTTATATAATTATAATACCTCTCATGTGATGAGTTCAATTATCCGGTTTTACATGTACACAATTTATATATTATATATCACCATCGTGGTTGGTTATACGACATGAATGGTTCATAAATCCTGCTCTCGAAGAAGAAGCAGTTGATAAAAATAAATCCTATTCTGGAGAAGTAGTTGATCTATTATCTAAATCCTGCTCTCAAAGAAAAAGCAGTTGATAAAAAATAAATCCTACTCTGGAGAAGTATTTGATCGATTATCTAAATTCTGCTCTCGAAGAAGAAGCGGTTGATAAAAAATAAATCATACTCTGGAGAAGTAGTTGATCGATTATCTAAATCTTATTCTCGAAGAAGAAACAGTTGATAAAAATAAATCCTACTCTGGAGAAATAGTTGATCGATTATCTAAATCCTGCTCTGAAGAAGCAGTTGGAAGAAATAAATCCTACTCTGAAAAAGTAGTTGATCAATGATCCTGCTCTCGAAGAAGAAGCAGTTGATGGATATAATATCCGATCTCCATGATTAAACACGAATGGAGAAAATTGAGCAAGTGATGCCATAACCTATCACCGATTAATTAAAGAAAATCACATGCAAACTGCATGATGGGATCATTTGACAAATGATATGAAAAACTATCACTGAAAAATAATTGCTCAATAAATCCCATGTTGATTATATTACATGGTGGGATCATTGAAATCATATTGATTGACAATATTCATGGGGAAACATATATCACATATTTGTGAAAATATTGTATTTGCATAAAAGCAAAAGATGGTCTTATTATTGCTGAAGAAGCACACAATCAAGTGAAAATATCGAAACTAGGTGAAAAGCGAGAAACACTGACAATATGAAACGCGAAAAAGAAAATACATATGAAACCCATAAAAAGAAAAGGGGTGCGTCTCGAGAGTATAAAAACTCCGTAACTCTGCCACCCCATGGCATAAGGGTTTATAATGAAAGATCTAAAGGATCTGAACTTCTTTTCCGTTTGGCAGCAATAGCCTGTGGCTGATGAGCTTTGACTTCCAAATTCTTAACTGAAATATATGCCTGGAACTTTATAAGTAGATCAAAGAATGACAGACATATTATTATATCTCGCGATGGCTGAGATATAAACTTGTGATCTACTCCTTGATCCAGAAAGACAAGCAAATCGCTGAAGAAATTATTAATATTCAACAAACCTATAGGTTTGGTATGGAAGTCCCGCTCAGCCCATGACGTGATGTTGAATATCTCATTGAGTGTGCCATAGCCACCTGGGAGAACAAGAAAGGCATCACTATTATTCACCACATACATCAAACTATCATGAACAGACTGTGCTTGAAGCATCAACCCAGTTGAACCTCCTATACTACTGGTTCTGACTGTGGAAAAGTGTAAGGCACTTGTTACACTTATTCTCCCATTTTGTGCAGCATCTAAAAGATAACCCAAAAATCTATGATTACTCCCACCATACAATATATCGATTTTGTGCTTTCCTAATTCTTTTACGAATTGATATGCCATATCTACATGCTGGATATGACCTATCAGTTTGGATCCACCTAAAATACATATAGTTTTAAATGGATGAGATCTATATGACTAGACTTTCAAAACACTTTTATGAGAGATACATTTTCTGATTTGTGGATCCCAAATTTAAAGAACAAACTTCTTTCTAAAACGACAAATGACTTCACTATTTACATTGAAAATCGAGCAGCAAATAAGTCATTACTTTTGACAAAATTGCAAAAGAATCTGTTGAATATCATGATCCATAGATTCCTTACTCAATCCATCCTTGATAAATAGTATTTTATCTTCTCGATTTTTGGATACAAACCCCACATATTTGCATCGTGTATCACATGTCCACCGAGCACATTTATAGCACCCACCTAATCTTTTTGCTCTCCGTTTCTTTGCAAAACTACTTTTACCTGCACCTGGCATGTACTTAAATGAATTTGAAAATTCGCCAGATAGTCGAACTTGTGCTTCGATCAACCATCGAATATCTTCTGGGATGCCATTTCTCATTAGCACCCTTAATCTTTCGAGTCGAGCTCGATAAATTCTTTTTATGATATTCACTGGAAGAGATGGATAATATTTACGAAGATTTGAAAGCATT
Source organism: Orobanche coerulescens (assembly GCA_033398695.1). Taxonomy (NCBI): domain Eukaryota; kingdom Viridiplantae; phylum Streptophyta; class Magnoliopsida; order Lamiales; family Orobanchaceae; genus Orobanche; species Orobanche coerulescens. The sequence goes on from CM065803.1 coordinate 13,333,751, forward strand.
GAATCCATTATGACATTCAAACCCTCGGTATGGGTGATTGTGAATACAATGATAATCTATTTATAGATTGAAATTACGCGTATGAGATTTGACTCCGCGTCCTGAAGCGTATGAACTACGACTCTATATTTGAATAATGATCATAATATGACATGTGGGAGCAGCGACTCCATGTTGATAATGATGTGCAATAATGGCACCGAAAGATGATGTGATGGTGATAATGACACATCATGTCTTCAAATATTTGTTCTCGATTAATATCACTACTAGCTAATATTGGGAATGAATCTCTAATAAATTTAGAATATATTAAGGGGGAGTATGGGCCCACTTCCTCTACATGTGAACTACTAGATATTATGGATCCACTAGATAGTCACATGTTTATATGACTCGTAATCATAAATTTACGAGATAATTTGCTCACGGTTTGAGCACATATTCCAAATCAGATAAAGCTAGTAATATATCCCAAATAAACTTGAATAGATCCCACAAAAGATCGAGATATGCGCATACAAGTGGGATATCAATTGGCATACTATTTGAAGTCCTCCAGCCAATATCGAGAACATAATATACAAACTCCCATGACTGAAGATGAATACTGAGATACTGGCATACGAGTTTGGTGCTCAAGAAATCTCTTAGCATGAGGGGGAGTATTGGTAGTTGGAAATATGTGAAATGCATCACACTATATCCTCACAACTGAAATATGAACTTGTAGTTCAAAGATGCATGACAGATTATTAATCTTTGGTACCAACTACAACTGCTTTGATAACTACATAATAATTCCCCGAATATGAATCAAAGCAAAAGGAGGCATATACTTTTGAGAAGTATATAGACATAATCCCAATGGGTGATTGATAATGAGATATCTCGGCAAGTTATATTGCCATGGGGAAATAAATATTGAAAAGTGTCGACACAATATAACGCTATGAATAAAATGAGGATATCAATGATTGGAAAAAGGATATCGATAAATGATATGAGGATATCCATGACTGTGAAATGTGGATATTAGAAATGAGGATATTAAAATCCATGATTTGTGAAAATGAGGATATCAATGATTGAAAAAGGATATCGATAAATGATATGAGGATATCCATGACTGTGAAATATGGATATTGGAAATGAGGATATTAAAATCCATGATTTGTGAAAATGAGGATATTGCAATCCATCAAAATTGAAATATATGCCCTTATAATAAAATGAAATATATGGGCTTACTGAAAATGACTCGTAAGGAGATTTTAAACATATTATCAGTACGTGCAGTCACTCAAAACGTTGTGAACGAAAATTATATGCTGTACTCTTTTCCTTGACTGAGGTTTTATCCCACTGGGTTTTCCCAGCAAGGTTTTTAACGAAGCAGTCTAATCACAACAAATATGGAATCTCCAAAAGAAATTTGGAATATATTGCAATGAATATGAGTCTGATATTACAAACTGCACTGAAAATGATACTCGTACTAATCCCTATAGGATCATTGAAATGCCTGGGGCATATTTATATAAAATACGCGTTGCACTCTTTTTCCCTTGACTGAGGTTTTGTCCCATTGGGTTTTTCTAGCAAGGTTTTTAACGAGGCAACTGGAATGGCGTATTAGTATGAATAATGTACTCTTTTTCCTTCATTAAGATTTTTTCCACCGGGTTTTTCCTAATAAGGTTTTAATGAGGCATATTCATGGCATAATGAGGAACAGTACAAAGATCAAGATTATTCCTCAAAGTCTGAAAACGAAAGGAGTAGTTGTACTCTTTTTCCTTCGATCAAGCTTTTCCCACTGGGTTTTCTTGACAAGGTTTTAATGAGGCAACACGTGGATACTCCCAACAACGAATGATATACATGACAGATTCACTCAATTTTTATCCCACGAGGTTTTACCGAGACGGCACAAGAATACTCATACAAGAATTATCAAGATAAGGGGGAGCAAATTTACGAGATTACAGATTGCTGAAGTTTTATCCAACTGAGATTTCCTACCAACATTATGATGCAACATGATATGATTGCCACAAGCTCCAATACAAACAGTTTGAAAGTTTTTCTCCCATTAGGTTTTTCTTCAAACTAGTTCAGCAGATATTTATGTAAATAGTCATTCAAGGGGGAGTGTTATAATATACCGTGAAAGTGACGTTTCAATTACCCTTTGTTTTTATATAGTGTGAATTACTATTATGCCCTTGATGTAATTATGTAATTACGATTGTGCCATCTAAACTTTTCCTATAAATAGGACTTAAGTTATTAATGAAAAACATACCTGAGAATCACTCCCCCTATTCTCTCTCTAATTTCTCTCTCTATTATTTCGATTTGACAACATATTCCACCATTTTTCGATCAAAGTAAACGCAGCCTCAATTGATAAACACTTGAGTTGATTCCACTGCCCCCCCCCCCAATCAATTTTCACTCAACAATAATAAGGAGTCAGGTAACTCACTGTCGATCGCGAGTCGACTCTGCCATCTCGTATTCTTTAGAATCTTGAAGCCCAGAAACTTCCCTATTAATCAGCCATTGCTGGATAAAATCTTTTATAAACTGATCCCTCGCGTAAATGGTTAACAACCAGACGATGCAAAATGCGCGCAACAAAGCCCCCCTCTCTTACATAATAATATATGCTTTGGAAAAATAAAGAACTTTTCACTTCTCAGGGACAAATTACAGTGAAAGTTGAAGAGTTAGGGGGGAGAAAATTAAGAGTCGACGGTGGAAAAGAAAACTTTCTTGTACTAGCCGACGCACGTAATTCATATGATTTGTATCAAAAATATAATGCTCGACACACACACACACACACACACACATATATATATATATATATACACACTAGGTTTGCCCACCCTGCTATGCACGGTGGTGCCCAGAAAATGTCGAAACTTTTTTTTGCCAGTAAAAACGAACCAGGTTTGCATTAAAAGGTTCGCCTATATAATGTAATATAGAATAGAGGCAATATTTTGAAGGTGAAAGAGATAGGAGGTTACTTGCGCTGTTTTGGATTTGCGTTCTTCCTCTTCCCCTTTCCACGTCCAGTTGTGACGCAACGAGAGGGAGGGGGCGAGATCCGAGCAGCTATCAAACGGAGCTGCAAATGTGCTGTGGAGGTTGAGCAGGAAAGAAATTAAAACCGAACAGAAGAAAATAAATATTGCAGAAATGAGGACACAAAGACAATACATAGCGACAAAGTATAACTGTATGAATTGCATGCTGATGGAGAAACGGTGTGACTATATTCTTTATACAACATAACTGAACAAATCCACTCGAAATCAATAATGCACAAAAAAACAAGAAAGGAAAAAGGCATCGCCAAACCACAACAGCACCAGAAAATCAAGATAACATGCAATTCTATAGCTAGATTGTCACATTGAAAGTATGGGTCGCCTATATTTATTTGTTTTATTTGTTATTCAATCATGAGTGCCAATTTGCTACTTTCCGTGAAAGGTATATTATGAATCTATGGTTTAGGTATTAAGTAATATCTACCCATTTGTTATATCTATCTATTTTCTATATCTCACCATGCCCCAATTCTTTACTCCTATCCGGAGTATAAGGTCGACTTTGAGACTGTTCTCATCCCATATAATTGAAGATATATATGCTTCAAGTATCAAAATTACCCAATTGTAATTATTCTTTGCTTGTCTTATGACTCAATTGATAATCAATTCTACGAACGTAAATTTCAGAAAAGAGAAAGAAAGCACAATGTTGCCGAGTAGGATTTTCAGAGTAAATAATGTTCATATTATGTTGGCTAAAAAATGATGGCAACAAATTTGTATTCGGATTTAATGGTGAGAAGAATATGAGAAATACCATGCATGTGACCTGATTTTTTGGTTTGCAACATTGGCTGTACCTTGCACCTGAACTTTGGGAACGATTCTTTTCAGACTATTTTTCTTTGTTCATAATAGCTAGTTAATAACTGAATCAAATAGTAAATGAAGCGACAACAACATCTCTTTATATAAAGACCAATAATCTATTTCTCAGATAAAATTTGACTCGAGACTGTTGTTGATAGAAGGGTAATCTATTGGCAAAATATAATGTACCTCTTAGAGTTTTAGTTAAGCTCAGAATCAGATTTGCGCATGACATTCCTACCTGTTGTGTCTTCAAAAAATATTTCGAGGCACAATGTAGCTAAAACCTTGGGAACGGGAGGCACATATTAACTTGTGAGATCGTGTGAACATGGCTGGTAGAAATTTGAATTTTTTTTTACGAGCAATGTTGCTCTGAAGCGCGACACCTGCAAATTTCAATTGTGTAACACAAAACCAATCTGATCCGAATGTTTCCATCTCATTGTAGCTTAAAATTTCAATTTTGTGATATTTTAACAAAGAAATCGCAAATGGAACACAAGAACGTTAGGTAGGATAATTTTAAAAGATATTAGGTAAAAAAAACATCAAAATTACTTATATAAAGAGATCAGATAAGCACACATTGTCAACTGAGAAACCTGAAAAAATGAAAACCTGTCGAGGCCAAAATAGCACGAGGTAAAATCTTGGCCAAACCGCAAAGACTTACAAAAGGACAAAGAAGTTACGCAAAGAAATTCTTTCTCACAAGAGAAGGATTTTTGGGTTTCAAAGCCAAACATCTAATTAACAAAGGCAGAAAAGAATATGACCTCTATATCACCTTATATCAACCTCAAGAAATTTGCAAACAAAAGAACATTGGAAAACAGAACTAAGAATACTGATTTTTCAGGAAAAAATATAAAATGTCGTAAGGAGCATAATTAGAATCACAAATGAGAAAGAAAAAGAAAGAGAAGTTCAATCCACTGAAACTGCATAAACATAATAGTTTCAAAACCAAGCAACCTTATCAAGATAATGTATAAATCAGAATCTCAATACAAGCATGTCCAGTGTCATGATTGAAAACCTTGTAAAACGAAAACCCGAGGTGGGCCTTTGGGATTTTATAAAGTAACTATTCATCTGTGAAAATCTGAGACCTCAATGGCAGTCATAAGTAAAACCTCTTGTATAAACACACACAGACAAACACTTAAACACACACAAACATAAACACATATCCAGACACTCGCAGCACTAAACACACAAGTTCTGCACACACTTGCAAACACTCTGTAACATACCAGCAATCGCAAATCTCCACCATGCGTTGACATGCTCCGGTAATGCATAATTGATGCCAACTCGAGGTCTGATCATCTAGTACTTCCAGACCACCTAAGTAAATTACCAGAAAACCAAAAAGGCTATTAGATGAGGAATTCTCATTTTCCTAGGCAAGGATCACAAAACGTACATCATTTTAAAATAATTCACTGCAAAAGAAGGGCACCATTACCAGGCTCAAATAGAGGGTGGTTGGACCAATCTGTAGAAATCGTCAATGCCTGACCAATCTAGGGAACAACAAAATCTTGAATAAAGATCCAAGTAGCAGTTATTAATTTTAAATAACATATTCAGTTGTTAATTTAACTGGTTATACATATTGATAGGCAAGTGAGTCAAGTATTACCTGAATTATTACTTATATAAAAGAATGATAATGACCAGGATTCCATCAGAGAACAATTACTATTTCCAAGTAAACTACAGAGACAATGTATACAAGACATAGTGCACCTCTGCGTATGTTCAAGAGAAGGAGAGGGAGATATGACATGGACACTGACGCAACATGATGAACCAACCTAAGATATGGATTATGTAAATAATATAAATACCTCTTTAAAACCAAGTTACAGTAATATATGCATAGGTTATTGACACCTTTGTTTCATTTATAGGGTAATGTACTTGTCTTATAATCACTTGAATACAATACGTTTATAATTATTTCTATAAGCATATTAGAAGTATTAATATGTAGGTAGCCTTCCCCAACAAACATAAAAATATTATTCACAGATAACCCAAGTATGTAAAGAAATCAAAGGACACATAAAATTAGCCAGTTGAAATATCTTTTAATTATATATGCACAAAATCTAGTATAATACGCTGAATTGTTGTAGGGAAAATGTAAACCATATACCCTATCCGAATTACCACCAGCATTCATCTGAATAATCAATGGCCATACTGATCCTAGGGCCTTATGGCTTTCTACTGGCTTTTTCTGCCTTTCTCCTAGGTATAAAATTTGTTACACTATATTTTGAGAATTATATACTGTCAGCTATTCTGTAACCTATGACTATGGAGTTGGGATATGCTTACGCCAATTTTTTTTTGCATGTAAATATAATTAAATGATAATCTAATATTTATTTATTAATTTCCTAAATTGCATTTTCTATTATAAGATAAAATGAAGGGGGTTCCATTTATATATATTTTTAAAGAATTACCACTAACTGGAACACAGGAACGAACTAAGACTGCTGCTCCAACACCTTCCTTGTCTGCCACAATATTGAGCATACTATGGAGACCATAACATGGGTAAAATATATGCATGCCCACCGGGTCCAAACTGTTACCAGATTTAATCCCAAATTCAGTAAAATGAATACATTTGAGAGGATCTGGAAGTTCATAAGCAACCTTGTGGAACAAATAATGAGGGTACAGTCAGGTGAAGCATTAACACTGGGAAAAAAATGATTCATTAACAGAATGGATATAGATAATTCAAAATGAAATAAAAAAACATGAAACTTTGTTACAATATTATGAATTTCAAGTTCTTTTGCTGCCACCGATGAATTGAAATCGATGGGAGCGGACTGCCATCCACATGCGCGAAAAGGAAAAAAAGTTGTTATCCGTGCAGTGCACGGGGTGCTCATTATTGGTTTTGTTGGCTAAGATATGTCGTGTTATTCTAACCATCAAACATGCGGCAAACTAAGGCAGCAACTTTATGCTAATCAGTGAACACTCCAATACACTTGAAGCATTTGATATTACCAATAGAAAGATATAGCAGACAATAGAAGGAGAAATACATGAAGACAGATTATATAGAAATCCAGTGATATCATCCATTGTAGTTATCTGTATTCATATATTTCAGTGCCAAGATCCGTCTAATTTCAACAATATCAGGACGGAGTAATTAGTCCTAATTGCAATAGCACAACATAGATTATGCGGCACCTTATAACTAATAGTTGTTGAATCTACTACCGATTAAGAGGTTTTTACAGTTCATTTTATGAATATAATTTTATCGCTATTTTAGGTCGTACATGAGAGTTTAAAATCTATATACAGTCACACTGCAGAAATTTGGGGCGAGTTGATTGGTGTTCCAGGAACAATACCTCATCAGGAGAGACACACCTAACACGTTATCACTCTGGCTATTACGGCCCTTGACATTGTTATGAGAAGGCCATGTCATGACATGGAATCTGAATCAAAGAAATACTCGAGCAAGACCTGAAAAAGATCAATATGAATAACAATAGATAAAAAATATAAAATATGGGCAAACAAAAACGTCGCAAGTTAAGATCATAAAATACATAACACAAAAAATAACAAATACAGATAAAGAGTACCTATTTGAATAGCAAATAATAGAAGATTTGCAGAACCTGAAAGAAATATCTGATTTATCAAGGGCAAGAAACACCAAAACACATAGCAAAAATGTTAATATTAAAACATGGCCAGGCTTTCAGAAGCAGTTAAGGAGTTTTGTAATTACAGAGAGAATTAAAAAGTGGCACACACAAACACACATAACACCACACACAAAACACATACATACACGCAGCACCACACATACACAAACGGTACGACAAATACACAACCACACACAGGCTGTTCTTAAAAACCCAGTACACAAACACACGCACAAAACACATATAAACATATACATACACATACACACACACGCACACTTAGCACTACACACACATCAGCACATATACGATGCACAAAACCTCACTGAAACTCGAAATACAAGTCAGAAACACGTTCCTTGTAACAATAGACTCGCAACAATGTAAACTTTGTAAAATTCTGATAGAGAAACCAGCATGGACAACCTAAAGACAAACAGTGTTTTTATCCAGTTCCGACGATTTCGGCATCGGTTTGTAAAACTGAGCATAGATTTGTGTCCTACTCATTGAGATAAACAAATTGATATATATAGAGTGTGAAATCATATCAAATATTTTTTTCTTCAACATTTGAACCGACACTATCGTCTCTCTATCCCTCTCTCTCTCTTGAAGAAAAGGGAATGAAAATGATGATAAAATTGAAGAGGATGACTATTAACAGATAGGCAAAATATTTTGTAACACACCATCGCCCTTTTCAAATAGTTTTTTTTGAAGTATTTATTCTAGAAAAATACAATCCTAAGATTGATAGAGATGACAAAAACAAATACAACCATTGGGATTTTTCTTTCAATATTCGAAAAAGACATGTTTGGAAATTCTCTGTTTGTTTAGTATCGGATTTATACTTTTATTTCAAATTACGTAAATTATCTATACAAAGAGGAAGATCACAGACGTAAATTCTATGAAACCAACCAATCAACATACAATGATTACAGTTGTCTGTAATCTAATAGATTGGAAACATATAATAAAATTTTAATAGTGACAACTTCCTAATATACGATGCAAGAGAAAAATATATAACAAAATTTCAATACTGATAGCTTCCTAATAAACGATACAAGAGAAAAATCAACAATTACATTAATAAATGTCGTCAAGAAGGTTAGCATCAGAGCAAACATAATCAACACATACAGCAGCACACATACAAACACATACGCACACCAACACATATACGGCGTGCAAACCATGGCTGCAATTGGGACATGTTCCTCGTAACAATAGCCACATCAGTAGCATACATACAAGCAAAGACACACACACCAGCACATATACGTCACAACACATGTCTGGAGGGCCAAGACATCAGGGTGACATCTATAAAGAAAATTTGAAATCTAAATTTAGACATCATGTCAAATTGCTAGCGTCTATAACCAGATATTTTAAATCTAGATTTAGACATCCTATGAAATTGACGAATTGAAATCAGAAGACCAAATCGGACGCCTCCGTATGTAGGAAGACAAAAAGGACCAACACTGGAATGCGAGAAAAATGGGAAAAAATAAAACCCTAATCTCAAAAGTCAGCGGAAAGCACGAACAAAATCTGAATGTTAAGAAAAAATATCTACCCAAGAGACAGCCTAGAACAATTGGGAGACGATGCGAACGATTGACGCCTTTCAGATGGATGCCGAGAAGCTCGAGTCCGTGGAATTCGCTGCTTTTTTAGTGGTGTAGTTTCTTCAAAAAAAATTTAGATTATACCATTAATCGTAATCACGAAACATAATAAAAGGAAGACAGTAAGGTAGCCTCAAAGAGCCCATCCCATAAGAAAGCCAAAAATAACATATATAGATAAAGAGTACCTATTTGGAAAGCAGATCGCAGCAGATTCCAAGAGCCTGGAATAAAAAAACAAAATGTCCAATTTAGCGAAGGCAAAAAACACCTACACACGGAGGAAAAATATTAGAACCAAACTAAACAAAAAAAAGGCAACCCTAAAAACAGCATATGTAGGAAAAAAGTACCTGCCTCAAGAGTACGTGACACCGAAGGCAGTTCAGAATGAAATCGCAGCTGATTTAGAAAAGCAAAAACACGACAACAGCAAATAAGGACTCACATAGGGAGTGTAGAAGAAATCATTCAATTATATTATTATTTAAATAAAGCAAGCATACCCTCATAATACGGGAAAATAAGTGCAGCAAACAATAAGAGATGCTCGTGTAACTGCGACGAAGCAAAAAAACATTGAAATATCAATAAAGCGGGCAAAAACAAAAACATAAATGACCAAGCACATACCAAAAAAATCAGCAGAGCGGAACAATAATAAAAATTCAAACCAAGCACCAACACCGCACTGAACATCGTATTATTTTAGAACTGTTTCAACTGGAATGGGTTTGAACATGTAAATAGGTAATTAGTTGCATGAAGTGATGTGGAATTAAAAGAGATCTAAATTCATGTTTTAGGTTTGAAGGGGTTTAAGTTAATATAGGTAGTTTTTTCATAAGTCATGCCAAACCTCCCCATGAGGTCAGTTGAGAACCTAAACTTACTGGGGATACTAAGAACGTTGTTAAAACTATTTTGGAAGGCCTACAATCTTGCAATTGGATCAAAATTTAGTAATAAAAAATTATTAGAATATCAGATATACATAAATCCAACCACTATAAATATCAATGATTCAAAAACGCACACTTAACATATGCACGAAACAATGTATATATAAACTCTAAAAACATAAATTCAACCAAAACAAAATAAAAATAAAATGTAGAAAAATTACATTTTTGACTCGTTTAATATTCCTAACAAATTTCGATTTTTATGGATTTTTACAGCAAATAATGAAAGCCACATTAAGTCAAGTTTTATACACGATTTCAGCCGCAGCGCCATATTAGGACACAGTAATTGCAGAAACTCATCATTTAAATATCGCAGAAACCAGAGAAAATCAGCTGGGAGAGAAAGAAACAAGAGACCATGCAGGAAAACATCCAGAATATACCCCCCACCCAAAAAAAGCATCGGACCATGCCTTATAAGACAAACACAATAAAGCAGCATAAAAAATAACCGGAGTTGAACAAAAATATATGAACGAACTTACAAATCAGAACAGAAAAAAGAACAACTCAAACCTGCTGGAAAAAATACAACCACCACCACCAACAGCAGAAAAGAACAAAAATCTGAGAAACCAAATCAATAGTCCTCAGTATAAACAGCTAGAAAAATCATTAGTAAGTTGTGAACAGAGTTAGAGAAGATTTGACCACGGCAGCGCAGAACAGTAGGAAATTCAAAATAAACAATCGCATAAGAAGCAGACCAGTAATCGATGGGACAGCAGAATAAGATATTCGGAGAAATCCTAAAGCATAGAAGTGTAAACACATGAAATGATAAAATAACAAGCCATACCTGATAACCAAAACACACCAAGCACAATCAGCAGCAAAGAAGAACACAAATCTGAGAAACAAATTCACTAATAGTCAGTATACATAATCAGTATAAAGAGGAAAATAAAAAAAAAATATAACCCCAGAGAAATTCCTCGCCGCCGTTCAAGAAAATTACGAAAACCCTAATTTTGGTCGCGATAAGAGGAAAACCAAAAGGTCGCCCCCAAAAAAGATGGGGAAAAATCGAAAATAAACAAAACAGGAAAAAATAAAAAGAAGAACAAGTGAAAGAGAGAGAAACAGAGATAGAGAATAACCCTTACCTGACGATAATCTAGACAAGGAAAAAATCGCGAGCCCGTACAAATTGACAAGAACAGAAACCCTAGTTTCGTTCGCGCGAAGGGGAAAACAGAAAGAGCGAAGTGAAAGACAAAAGATAAAGAAAAGAATAGAGAAGGAGGCGATAGATACGTGGAAGAAGAAGAAGAGAAACGGGACACAAGTTAGGAAAGAAGAAGGTGAAACGGAGAGGAGGCGTACGACGGTTTATACACTCTTATGATATACCATTAAAATATATATCTAATGATGATATATATTTATATTAATAGGGGTATTATAGGCAGACCAGGTTTTTTCAACAAGATACTTTCATGGGGTGCTTGGTAGATAAGTCAAGATATTGCATGTTATGTTAAAAATTAACACGTAAGAAGAGATCAATTAAACAAGTATGTAAAATTGTTGTTTGGTAGAGAAAATGTGAATCCAAGTTAACATAAACTATATCCTGAATAATGTGGTCAAATTACCCTTTCACAAAATCCTCTAAACTCATCTCCTCTTCTTCCGTAAAATCAAAATTTTCTTAACCCTCTACCCAAATTCAGTGAACTGAAAATCCTCAAAATAATGTTAACACAAAAGAAAGCTTAAAGAACTCAAAAATTATACATCTCCAAAGTTTCCTCAAAATTCTATCCCCTGCAAGATAGAAGAAGGTTTGTTCGTCAATTGAAGAAGGGGAGAGAAGTCGGCTTCATCGCTCGTTAGCACAATCGCCGTCAATTTCAGCGGTCCATTTCTCTCATCTCCGTAATTGAGCGCATCGGCGCATGGGGACCGGCGGCGTCGCGCTTGAGTTCTAGCGGGGCATGGAGAAAAAGGGCACAGCGAGAGATTCAACGAGATGAAAGGAGGGTAATTTTGGGAGATTAGGTTTAAATGGTTGAACTGTTGGAGAAGGTTATTGTATCCCACCAATTTGGTGGGTTACACTTTCATTGCGAAGCAGTGGAAATTTGACATATCACGGGCCGGGCCATGTTTACAAAAATGCTACCAAACAGACAACCAACCCAAGTTACCTTTGCTATCATCCCGAAACAAGGCTACCAAACACGCGCTCAATGTTTGAGATATATATCTCGTGGTCAATGAGAATATATACATCTAATCTTGAATATATAAATTATATACAAGTATAATATATATATATATATATGTGTGTGGGTATTATAGGCAAATCAAAATTTTCCAACAAGATACCTTTGATAGGTATAGATGAAAGAGCTAGGGATGGGAAATTAATCTGCCCCGATGGATACCCGATTCGAAACTCGATTTTTTGGATTTACCATACCCGATTTTTTTGGATTTGGATATGGATACGGATTTAAATTTTAAAACCCGAAAGATTTTGGATATGGATATGATTTTATTTATGTCGATCTGAAAACCGACCCGAAACCCGACCCGAACCCGAAATTCGAAAAAATCCCGAATTTATTAAGTATATTTTATTTTATATATTGTATATTATTTATTGTACAGATCATATGTTGTATATTATACATTTTAATATATACTTTATATGTATTATTATTTATTAAATAATGAAATATTAATAACAAAGTAAAGTATATAAGATTCATTAGGGATTTAGGGTTATTTACTTATTTGACTCTCAATACTAACAAAAACACAGCCGCAACACGCAAGAGTGAAGTTCTTCAGTAAGCACCCAAGTGCACCGGTACCGGAGGCGGAAAGTCACCTCTATGTTGAATTTTATACCCATTTTGCTTTTTCCAGTTGATATATGAAATACACGAACTGTATGTTTATATTTTGTTATGTATATACAGTCATGTCAACTTCACAATCAGCCGCTAATTTGATCAATTTAACTGGTACATATAACCGGTCACTGTGGTAGTTTGTACACATAATGAAGTTTTGTACAAATAATTTAATAACTGGAGTTTTAGTTTTGTTTTCGTTTTAACAACTTGTATATATACTGGTCCCGACATATGATTCAGGACTTTGATTGGCTTTATGCTTTAAAATTATCACTTTAAACCTACGGAATTTAAATGGACTTATCACTTTTGTTCTAATGCATTATTACAGTTTTTTGGCTATTTTAATCTCTGTCGTGCAAGGAAAAGGAATCAAGGGTCCCTGTTGCAGTGCTGCTTATCTGAATTTTCTTGTAGCTTATTTTGTTGTTCTTGGGTGTAAACTGTACTGAATTTTATTGTAAATTGAATTTTGCTGAACTATGCTTGTAATCTGAGATGTTGGATTGAATATTGTTGTATTTTATGAGTCCTGCTTCTGCAAACTGGATAACTGATGTTAATAACTGGATTTTTTTTTTGAGTTCCGGATAATATTCAAATTCAGTCCAAAAATTTCGGGTTTCGGATAATATCTAAATCCAATCCAAAAAATTCCTGGTTTCGTGTATATCCAATCGAATCCAAAATCCATTGGAACGGATTTAGATATTAATATTCAAATATATTTCGAGTTCGGATCGAATTCGAGTAAAACGTAAATTTTCGGATTTAAATATAGATATTGCCATATTCGAGCCTATCGACCCAATTCCCATCCCTAGAAAGAGCTAAACGGTCCATTATTCTCTTTATATCCTCCAATTAAACGTGATCGAATTCTCGATCAAAGCTTGCACGCGTAACTACTTCGTTTTTTACCTTGGAAATTGAGCAAACATGATTTAAGCTGCTCGTCGTTGAACGTGGTCGAGTCTTTAAAGCTTTCTCTGGTCATGCGATTAGAGCTGTTATCGGACAAGTTCGGACCGGTTTTCTCCAGATCCGGATTCGGTCCGATAGGTTACCGGGTAGATTCGGTCCGGACCGATAAGGTTCCAGTTCAATGTTTAGAACTCGAATCTGAACTCGTTAGTTTCCGGGTGAGTTTCGGTCCCGGATATTTCGGTCCGGTTCATGACCGGGTTTCGGGTTCACTCGGACCGCTAACAGCCCTATGGATCTTTACTAGGAAAATGAAGGAAGAACAGCAAAATAAATCACATAAATGGGGGTTACATGATTCGAACTCCAGACCTTTTGTTCAAAGGTACAGCGTCTTAACTATTTGACCAGCATGCTATTTGCATTTAAAACACGCAAAATGTATTAATAATATATGTATAAAATATATAAATTATAAAATACATATAAACTTTTTTTAATTTATTACCGGGTTTCTTTTCGGTTTTATCGGTCCGGGTCTTATCGGTTTCGGTTTAATGTTTAGAACTCGAATTCGAACTCGTTAATTTTTGGGTGAGTTTCGATCCCGAGTATTTGATGCAGTTCGTAATAGGGTTTGGATTCACTCGGGACATTAAACATTTCTAACGACAATGAATGTGACTTCCCTGTGCTAGAAGCGCCCAAGACAACCATAATTTCTCTTTCAACCACCTCATCGAGTATGGTTCCGCGGCTGATGTGTGGCTGAATCCACATTAGAAATAAAAAGGAATAAAGTTAATAAAAATAGGTTTAAGAAGTGAGGGACCCACAAAAAATAAAAAAATAAAAGCAAAATTCGAATTTGCTCCGAGATGAGTTAAACTTTCCGTTAGTGAAATGGGTTAGGACTGTTTCCTTTTTTTTTTCATTAATACCTGAATGGATTAAGTTGTATGAGTGGATTAATTTGTCTAATTTGAAAAAATATCCTGTTGTTTCTTTCTTTTCTGAATGAACTATCTGAATAACAGAAATGACCATTTTACCCCTCAATATGAATTAAGTCCATTTTGATAAAGGACGGATCGAGCATTTTAGTTTATATAATTAATTTAAATTATATGACATAATATTTATTTTAATTTATATTATAATATATATTCATAAATCATATTATAATTATCAGGTATATTTAAATAATCAGACAATATTTTATAAATATATTAAGTAATATTTTATATATATAGTTATATTAATTTTTTAATAGTCAATATAAAAAAATCAATTTAAATAATATAACATAATATATATTTTAATTTATATTATAATATATATTCATAAATCATATTATAATTTTCAGATATATTTAAATAATCAGACAATATCTTTATAAATTCCTTAATTATATTTTAATATATATACTTATATTAATTTTTTAATAGTCAATATAAAAAATCAATTTAAATAATATAACATAATATATATTTTAATTTATATTATAATATATATTCATAAATTATATTATAATTTTCAGATATATTTAAATAATTAGACAATATTTTTATAAATATATTAAGTTATATTTTAATATATAGTTATATTATTTTTAATAGTCAATATAAAAAATCAATTTATATAATATACCATAATATATATTTTAATTTATATTATAATATATATTCATAAATCATATTATAATTTTTAGGTATATGTAAATAATCAGACAATATTTTTATAAATATATTAAGTTATATTTTATTATATATAGTTATATTAATTTTTTTAATAGTCAATATAAAAAAATCAATTTATATAATATAAAATAATATATATTTTAATTTATATTATAATATTTATATATATATATATTCATAAATCATATTATAATTTTTAGGTATATTTAAATAATCAGACAATATTTTTATAAATATTAATATATATAGTTATATTAATTTTTTTATCAATAAATAGCTTATATTTTATGAATTTTAAATGTATAATATTAATATATATTTTAAATTTATACTATATATACTCAATTATAATTAAGATTATATGATAATTTATACTATATACTCAATTCTTTTATTATTAAAGAGGGTAATTTTGGTATATTGGGAAAGTATTTCTGTCTTAATGGTAAGGACACCCCAAAAGTTGCTTAATAAAAAAGACATTATTAAGATCATTAAGTAGAAAGTAAACAGCAAAATATAACTGATCGATTAAGCTGATTAAGTAAAAAGTAAACAAGCCCTTAGTGTTGGAAAAATAGCTTAAATTAATATTATAATTAATTACGGTAATCAATGACATTAAATGGTATATTTGGAATTTATATTTTGTGTAGACTAAGGCTTTGTTTAGCACTACCTTATCAGCTAACTTATAAGTTTCAAGAGCTTATTTGACCATTGACTAAAAAAAACTCGTTTCGTAAACGACTAGCTTCTCAAACCAGCTAGCTTATCAGCTAGCTTATAAGTTAACTGATTGATAAGCTAATTTTCAAGCTTATGAAAAAATAAGTTAACTTCTCATCTTTATATATTCCATATATATCCGTGATCTAAATAAAAATATATTTTCCTGACCTAAATAAAAAAAACAATCGCTATTCCGTCTTCTCTCGCGCCAGTTTATTCATCTCCCGCTGCAACGTTCTTGGCCGTCTGCATTCAAGGTACATCTCTTTAATATTTCAAGTTGTCTTTTCTACTATTATACCGGGTTGCTCCTTATGGACGAACTGGGGCCTAGGGATCCGGTTTTTGGATGGGACGGCCTACCGTTCCAGTAAGTGAATACGGGGTCAGTAATGGAAGGAAAGCCCCAACCTCTTCCTTTCTTTCTATACGTTGAGTCATATTCAAGCTCTTGTTCAGAATCCAGTTGCTATTGAATCAGCGTACCTTCGATCTGGTTGTTAGTCTCGTACCTCTACCTCTAGGTCGAGCTCCTTCCGGAAGGTTATAACTCGAAGCTTTTATTGAGTTCAGAAATTACAAAATATTCTTTAGAGTTTAGATGATTGGTTTATTGAATGGTTCTTTTACTCTTATGTTAATTATTATCTTACTATCTGGACTTCAGAATGTTTACGCTGATTCTGGAACAATGTTTTAAAATATTCACTTGTAAACTTTATGGTTTCATTAAACCATTATAACACTAGTCAAAAAATATTTAGTCTGTTCTTTTTTTATCATAAATACAACATCAATATTTAACGTCCTCACTAGTTTCTGAACTGCATTTTGTTTCAGAGGGTCCTTAAGACCCCTAATATTCCAAGCTAAGAGCTTGGGGTCATGTGATAATGATTTGAGAGACATCCTCTTGTGACTGAACATGAGATGAGGTTCTATTAGAGGATGAGTTGGACTTGGTGTTTTCTTGGTTTTCTTTTGTGGTTTTTGTTTTGGTTGAGGTTGAGTGGTAGTTTTGGATCTGGTAAGGTATTGTGTTTGGGGTATAGATGGAAGGTGATGTGTTTGAGTTGATTGATGTTGTTTTTGTTGGGGAAAAGGAGGATGTTGTGTTTGAGACAGTTGTAATTTATTTCTAATAGGAACACTGATCATTGAATCAGATGATGGTTGGGAGGTAGAAGGGTATTGCTCTATAGGGACTTTTAAGATTATCAGTGAGGACTGAAGAAATATTTGCTATAATGGTTTCAGTGACAACATCAAAATTAACATCTCTTTTCTGAGTAGGAACACAGGTATGTACTCCAGCTCCAACTTCTTATTCAATTTGCTTTAACCTACTGCATTCACCTCCCAAATTTGCAACACTAACATAGTAAAGTCCTTAATGACATTTCATAACGATAGATAAAGATTACGCATCTGAAATTAGGACTTAGCTTGTAAGCGTCATCGTTGAATGTGTAAAATGTCTGTCCTTATATGCTTGAAGTTTTCGAGAGTGTGGTTTAACTTGAAATACGAGTAATTCCTTGTTTTTTATTTTTTCAGCTTAAGTCTATTATATCATCTGCTTTTTTTATTTTACATGGATATGTGCGGGTTGTTACATTGGTTATTAGATGGCATCGAATTATGAGAAAGGGGAAGGAACTTTTAAATGGTCAGATGATGATGTGAAGATCTTGTGTAGTATTTGTATCAACTTCATTAGAAAGAATGGGCGTGGAATGACATTTAACTGGAAATCAATCACCATTGAGCTAAACCAGAAAATTAACCGAAATTGTACATCAAAAGTCATGAAGAATAAGTTTGATGCAATGAGGAAAGATTGGTATATCTGGAAGTCGTTGTTGCAGCGAGAAACTGGACTTGGACGCGATCTAGTTAGTCTGATCATCACTCTATCACACTTGCTAATAAATTACTTTGATATAAATATAATACAATAATTCTTATCATGTTTACTTATTTTTATGTAGGAAAACAAAGACGCTAAAAGGTTCCGCAATAAAGACTTCAGTTTTAGTATGGAAGAGCTATATCATGAGATATTTGAAGGTAAACGTGCGACCGATGAGAATGTTGTGGCACCAGGTATGGATCCTTCTAGCGTGAATGTTGTTAATGTGGAGGAAGGCGAGTCAACTGGAGATGGTGTCCATAATGCAAGTGGTGTGGATGATGTCTATTCACAATATATTGCTTATTCTTCTCGGGCTGATGAATTGACAACTCAAGAAGATTCTTTTTTAGGGATTTCCTAAGAGATGCCACCAATCCTCAATTGCCTAACCAAACCACTAGTGGAACCCAATAACATAGCCAAATCGGTGGGGTTGCACTCCAAAACACCAAAGCCAAAACAACAACTGCCAAATCTACACAAGTGAAGCGAAAAAGAAGACAATCAACTGGATCGGCTATGTTATCTAGTCAGATTGCTGGTTTGACAAATACATGTAGTCAGGCATTAGAATTGATGAAATCAGATTGTAATTCACCTAATAAAAATGGTGGTTCCAATGGTGATTTTGCAAATAGTGAGGATGGTCTTGGAGGTACTACTGTAGCTATTGCCATGGATATTGTTAACCGCATGATAGCTGAATGTCACTTGGAAAAGGCTAGTGAATCTTGGTGCTTTTTGATGCATTTACTTGAAGATGGCATTAGACGAGAGATATTTATAAACATGGATGATGACATCTCCAGAGTGGCTTGGTTGGAATACATGCATGCTCGAGATAAATAAATTGCTTATTCTTTCTGTTCTAATCTATCTATATGTTTGGATTTCTTTTTGTTGCTTGGTTTGATTGATATATTTGTTAAACTCATACATTCATTTATTTTCTTGCCTTGTTGGTTGAATTAATTATACGAACAAGTTATGATGAGCTTTTAGATTATATATATGTTTTATTAACTGACATGTTTTTAATATACAACTAATAGGTACATTGCGGACATCAAAAGAAGAATAAAAAAAGGCGTAAATTATTTTGGATTATGGCAATATGTACCGGAAGTGCTATAGCTACATACTTTCTATAAGTATACATACAAAGAACCATGCATGACATCGCTTCAAAGTGGAGAAAATTGGATAAGAGAGGTCTTGAAAGGACATCCCATTCGATGTGTAAATGCTTCTAGGATGGAGGCAAGAGTGTTTAGACAGTTGTGTGAAGAACTCCAATTTAACATGTCTGTTGTTGAGAAAGTTGGTATCTTTGTATATACCCTTGCGCTAGGTATTTCTAATCGAGATGTTGGTGAGCGCTTTCAACGTTCCGGTGGTACTATTAGCCGAGCATTTCATGATGTTCTTGAAGCAATTAGTGGTAGAAGCCAAGGTTATATGGGTCTGGCACGTGACATCATAAAGCCATCAGATCCAACTTTTCAATTTATACCCCCTCAAATTTCAAACGACGATAAATACATGCCCTACTTTAAGGTACTGAATTCTTTATTATCATGTACTTCTGTTTAAATACAAATTATGCACTATTTGTATACTTCTTTTACTATTATTCTTATATTATTATTAATTAAATCGTGTAGGATTGCATTGGATGTATTGATGGTACACATATAAATGCTTGTATTCCTGAGGCAGATCAGTTGCCCTATAGAGGACGAAAGGGGATACCCACCTTTAATGTCATGGCGAGTTGTGACTTTAATATGTGTTTCACATTCATTTCAGTGGGTTGGCCAGGGTCAGCTCATGATACTCGTGTTTTTCTTCATGCAATCAATACACTAGTAATGCACTTCCCAAAGCCGCCACCTAATAGGTATTATTTGGTTGACAAATGATATCCAGAAAAAGACGAATACTTGGTCCCTTACCCAAATACAAGATATCACAAGTCTCAATTTGAGCGAGAACAACCATGTAATGGACAAGAAGCATTTAACAAATCACATTCATCACTTAGAAGCTGCATCGAAAGATCATTTGGTGTGTTGAAGGAAAGATGGAAGATATTGGGTCAAATGCCGAAGTACAATGTGGAGACTCAAATTGATGTTATTATGGCTGCATTTGCATTACATAATTACATTAGGAAGAACTCAGAAGATGATCTAATGTTTCATGTACTCGAGAGTCATCCAGATTATACACCATCTGAAGAACTTCCTGACATTGTTATTGGCACCAACAGTGCCAGCAACCGTCAAAATTCAAGAGAAACATCTAATGATGTGAATAAAGTTCGTGACGACATTGCAGCTTTGATATGGGGAAGTGATGATCTAGCTTAGTTTATTCTTTTTTAGATCACATGGAAATTCATTAAAATTTTGTGTTCGTTTTATCTTTTATATTTTATGGAGTCTTTTTATACATATTGTTGTTCTGAACCTGTTCATAACTAAAATAACTATTATTATACACACAAGTCTTATTTAGCGGCAATTTTAAACCATCAAGAACAAATTATCAATAGCACATATGTGTAATTTAAAGGCAGTATAAATTAAAATAATAATAGACAAAAATATCATTTATTTTATTTTATAACAATTATTGTTAAAATATAATGAGAAAGTTTAAAAAACAGAAAAATAAAAGTGATGTCATTTTATGTAATTTTATAAAAAAAAATAGCTAGCTTATCAGCTAATTTGCTAAACATCTACATTAAAATCAGCTAGCTTATCAGCTACCTAATCAGCTACATAATCAGCTAGCTTACCAGCTACCCAATCAGCTACCAGCTAGCTTATCAGCTACCAGTTAGCTTATCAGCTACCAACTAGCTTATCAGATAGTTTTGCTAAACACAACCTAATTTGGTGTATTTACTTGTTCAATTCCATTAAAGAATGAATGAGTAATTAATGCACAAAGATAGCCATTTTATGGATGAAATGTGGTGTGGAGTACCATTCCACATTGGAGAAACAAAGAAGTGCTAAGCTATTTATAAGGGACTTTCCACCATAAATGATCAATCAAGTGTGCTCCACTATGGTGCACCTAGTTGGCTTTAATTAGCTTTTTAAGGCTAATATCCGAATCCTACTCGGAAGGTGGCCGAGCAGGTGCACGTTCAAACTAGAAGTGCCTGTTCAAACCATTGCACTGATTCGTCTGAACCAGTGTCTGCCTCTTCAGCAAATCTATGCACCAGTTCGAACCAGTGCATGAGCCAACAAACACACCATTTCGAATGGGTCCTTATAGGCTATAAATAGGCCTCTACAGATGATGATCAACACGCCTAAATTCATATAATAAATCTATTCATACATTCTAGCTCTAGTTCCATACTTCAGTCCCGAATATTCAGTAGTTCGCCCGGAAAACAATACATAGTTCAGGGTCTTGTTTTCATTGACAAACTGTTGTATCTTGGGGACATTTGCCACTGAACCGTGAGTATGTGCATGGCAATTTTGTCTTCCGGAAAGAGAACATAGCTCTTGCCTCAATTTTTATTAATAATACATAAAATCTCTGTCTTTTTCTACAAATAAAATCTTTTCACAACAATCGTAAGACAAAAATCCGTAGAAGATGGCGACGATAAGCAGCAATGTTCATGCCCCAGCCCATGTCGAGAAACCCAAGAAGTTTTCAGGTTCCGATTTCAAACATTGGCAATCAAAAATGTTATTCTACCTTACTACTCTCAACCTGTATCGTTTTCTGTCTGAATCTCCTCCCACTGTGGGGGATGATGAAACTGACACCCAAAAACACACGGCGTTGGATGCATGGCATCATAGCGACTTCTTATGTCGAAATTATATTTTGAATGGGCATGATGATACATTTTATAGTGTTTACTCCACAGTCAAAACGTCGAAAGAGTTATGGGACTCATTGGAGACAAAATATAAAATTGAGGATGCCGGTTTGAGGAAGTTCATCGTAGATCGTTTTCTCGACTTCAAGATGGTGGATAACAAAACTGTACTTGAGCAAGTACAGGAAATAAAATTGATCCTGCACGACATTATGGCGGAAGGAATGAGTTTGTCAGAATCCTTTCAAGTTGCCGCCATTATAGAAAAACTGCCCCCGATATGGAGGGATTTCAAAAACTACCTCAAGCACAAGCGTAAAGACATGGGCCTTGAAGATCTCATTGTGCGATTGAGGATTGAAGAAGATAATCAAAAAACTGATATCAAGATAAACAAGTCATATATGGAGGCAAAAGCAAATCTCGCCAAGTCAAGTCACAATAAAAAGCGGAAATTTAACGGGAAGAGGCAAGACTCGCAAAAACAAAGGAAAATCAAAGGACATTGCTTCAACTGCGGCAAGGCTGGACATATGGCGAAAGACTGTAGCAAACCAAAGAAGGGAAAGAAGAACGAGCACCACCAAGCCAATGTAACCGAGGCAAAGTACGTGCCTCTCAAATTGTCCAATCTTGATCTATCCGCAGTTGTAGATGAAGTAAACATGGTTGGTAACTCAATCGGATGGTGGGTCGATATCGGCGCTACCAAACACATTTGTGCCGATAAAACCATGTTCTCCTCTTACGAGCCCATCATCGAGGAAAGAAAGTTGTATATGGGTAAATCCGTTGCCTCAAATGTTGTCGGAACTCGAAAGGATATACTCAAGATGACATCCCTGATTGAAAGTGACGCTCAAGAATGTGCTACATGTTTCGGACATCCATAAGAATCTTATGTCTGGCTCAGCTTTGAGCAAAGCTGGATTTAGGCTAGTGTTTGAAGCAGGCAAAGCTGTAATGACCAAGAATATCACTTTATCGGAAAAGGCTACATAGATAACGGCACGTTTAAGCTTAATGCTATTAATGTACGTGGTGATAATGAAATAAATGATAAAGTTGCTTACTTGGTTGAGTCTCCTAATTTATGACATGATAGATTAGGACATGCAAATCTAAATATACTACGTTGTAATACCCGATTGTAATTCAATCATTATCATTCAGTCATTATCATTCAGTAATTGTCACTCAGTAATTTTCACTCATTAATGATCATTTGTCACTCATATTCAATCATTGTGTTCACCGTTCAGAGTAATTGTATCGTGTATCAATCGTCATTCATCATCAATCTAATTGAGAATCGTGCTGTGTTTTTCATCATTGTCATCTTTATTGTGGGCTGTGTGTGAGGAGTAGCGCATGCTACGTACTCTCTTTAGCGTGCGCTAATTGAGTACAGGTAGCGCACGCTACCACTCAGCATTAGCGCACGCTAATGTTGCCCTGGCTGCAGTCCAGAAGGCACTGGACTGCAGGTGAGTTATAAGTAGCGCACGCTACGAATGGTAAGTAGCGCGCGCTAGTGGTTTGTAGTAGCGCACGCTAATATTTGGTGTAGCGCGCGCTAACGTTGGATCAGGTTGGGCCCAGTGGCTACTGGATTGCATAGGATTAATTCATAGCGCACGCTATGGGTGGTTTTTAGCGTACGCAAACGGTGTAGTAACGCACTCTAAATATTGATTGTAGCGCACGCTACCGCGATCAGATCAGAGGCCAGAAGGTTCTGGACTCCAGTACTGGGCATCAGATAATTCGTTAGCGCACGCTAACATTTTGGGGTTAGCGCACGCTAAGTGTATAGCCGTAGCGCACGCTACAAAAAGGTACGTAGCGCGCGCTACCATTTTCGGACAGTAGGTACTGGACTACCCAAAACACCCGTTAGCGCACGCTAAGAACTGGGAATAGCGCGCGCTAAACTGGGATTTCTATAAATTGGACAATGTAGCCCAGATTTCGTCAATTGTTATTTCTTCTTATTCTCTCATCGGTTCCGGGCGATTTGGAGCGATTTGGACAGTATTCTTCGAGGTGTAATCATCAATCATCATCTTCAAGTCTTTGAGTTGGATTAATCATCACTTCATCATCTCCAAAACATCAAATCAAAGGTATTAATCTCTTGGATCTAGAATTTCGGATTTTTGGGTTTTTCCTTTCGATTTCTTCGTGTAAGCTTGGATTGTTGTTGGAATATGTTAGATATGGATTATCTACCTTGGATAAATATATTCCTACGGATTTAATGGCTATTTTGGGAATTTATTTCAAGAACCCTTGGGGTTGACTTCGGTTAATTTGGGGATTTCCGATTGATGTTGTTGTAATCTGGAATTGTGGATTCCTATTGGATTATTGATGCCATTGATATTGTTTTGCTGGTTTGAATCAATCATTTGAAGTTGGCTTCGATAATTTGGGTTTGGTTGTAACCAACGGGAGGGATATTTTCAACGTATTCGTTAGAGTGCATCTACGAGTTTGGATATTGTTGTATCGACGTTTGAATTGGTTATAAGCGTGTTTGATGCGTGCATTGATTGAATTATTAGTAATTGTGTTATTTAAGGTTGTTCGAGCGACCGATATTTCATTTAGGACGTTGTTCGTGGACGGACATTCTTCATCGGTGTTGAGTAAGTTAATTCTTACTCAGTTAAAAGGATACTTATTCCTTTCGTTGTTGTTCATTCATAATCATAATTCATTCATAAGGTACTAACCGTTTCAAAACTTGTAATTGTCACTTAATTATTTCATTCACGAGGAACGACGGTTCCAATCATTTCATTGAGCTGTCATTCATTTCACCATCATTTCATCTTGGTGAGTCATTATTCATTTCCGTTGTCACTTTTGTTATATCGTGGCATTAGGGTCATCTTGGCGCGTGCCGGTTGGTATGTGTAGGATTTTCATGTCGGGCACATTATAGTCGTGTGTTGGTTGGTGGCCTCACATTGGACTATGCACACGAGTTGATGGCTTCGTGAGACTGATTAGGTACAAGACCACACGTGTATTCGATCGATACTCGTTGGTGGCTTGTGCACGGACACATTTCCATCCCAGACGTAGTGTGGCGCCATTCCTTTGAGCCGTACTGTTAGTTGATTCATATAGCATGTTTGATTTCGTATGTTTCGACAGGATATTTCATAACTTCAGATATATCATGATTGTGTATTTTCAACCCTTGAGGATTGTTGTTACGTATGGCCCGGCCCGTTGAGATTTTGTTTTCGTGTCATGGCAAGGCAAAAGCACGGGAATAGAACGTTGTCGTGAGGAGTCAGTGATACTAGTAGGGGGCCCGATCCGTTTGATTATTCATGTCTTTTCATCTTTATTTCATTCTGATTTCCGTTTGGATATTCATTTTTATTTAATGTTGTATATTTTATCTTCACATAAAATATACATGTATTCAGTATTCTTCCTGGGTGTATTATACTTAGACTCCTCATCGGAGTACTTGGTAATATGATGTGGTTCGGTACTACATTTACATTGTATTTCATTCATTTTCACTCGCCTGGTGGGTCCCAGTTGGGGGTCCACGACACTGTAATATCCGCCTAGTTTGGGGTGTTACAGAGTTGGTATCGGAGCGTGGTTTTGAATACTACCTTCCGAGTCATGTCTCATTTGAAATCATCGTCATCGGACTAGTATCATTGGACTTTCGCGTCACGTGTGACCTGTGCAAATGCCGAACCCATCAGACCGAAAGAACTGTAAGACTTCTAATGCCATGGTATAATTTCTGGCAAGGAGAATCATTCATTCATAAGTCATCGGTTAACAATCCTCAAACATCATTTTCATTTTAATCATGTTGATCATGTTAACTCATTAATCACTAAATTCATTTCATCACTCAGTTATTAATCTTGAAGATCATATCATTAATCTTGTTAACTTGTTCAAGATAACCATTTCAAGAATATCATCAGATAATCATGTCACCTCAGTTAATCATTCATGTAATCAATGTGTTAGAGCGTGTATACTCATTTTTATCATTTCATGACGTAAATTATGATGCGGTACTCATACGAGATCTATGATTATCATGCGACCTTCCTACTTCAGTATGGAGAGAGCTATCAGGGGATGCACGGGGGAAGGCCGCGGTGCAGGCCGAAACCCGGGGAATAATCGCTCACTGTCGGGAAACCATAACCAGGTCTCCGCTCGATCGGAAGATGTTCGGGTTGATCCACTCACTTTTATGCAGGTCATGATGACCCATATGCAATTGCTTAATCATCATTGCGCCACTCTGGCCGCTTTAATTGAGAGAACTCTCCCTTATGAGCTTGCTGCTAAGGAAATTGCTGAGCAACAACCTTTATCTGTCAGCAAGAAATCAACAAGGCGTAATCAGTCCGAAGGCGGACAGTCAACCTTCAAGAAGCCTCGTGTGGGCCCTAACGTTTCTGAGCGACCTCCTACGGCGCATAATCGTGCGGGATCTCAGTCCCGAGCGGCCAGTTTCGCCATCACCTGTTTCAAATGTGGAGCGCCGGGTCATTACAGCACTAAGTGTCTGAAACCGTCTATCACATGCCATAATTGTGGGATTTTTGGGCATAAGGCCCGTTTTTGCCGAAGGGACCCCAAGCCGACTCCGGCAGCGTCTCAGGCCCCGAAGCAATCAGTGATTCAGAATCAGATTGCTCTGTCAGCGTCGTTTAAGACGAAGGAAGTGAATAAGGCGGAGCTCATATTTATCAGACGGGAGCGTCCGGTTCAGGGGCCGGCAAGTCCCGGATTCACGAGATGAAGAGGACTGACGATCCGGAGGCCCGAACGATCTCAGGTATACTCGTAATTTTATCTAAACCTGTGTGTACCCTTTTTGATACTGGTGCACCGCATTCATTCATTTCCGAATCATGTTTGAATAGACTTCACCTAGACAGTCCTAATAATTGTGGGCCTTATATCATTGGTCTACCTGACGGTAGAAGAATTTCCAGAAATCATGAGGTTAAGAACTGACCGAATTAAGCTTAATGACCGCGAGTGGTTGGTGGACCTAATCGTGGTGGATTTACCTAAGGACGATGTAATATTGAGTATTAGTGGGATAGATTGTCATGATACCATTCTCAAGGTTCGTAAGCGTATGGTCACTATCATTTCCGTCGTTGGAGTCGAATGTGTTTTCCAGGGAGGTAATCCCAGTTGTTCCGGGAGAGTCATCAACTTGATGAAAGTAGTGAAATTACTCAATCGAGGCATTCAATCATTCATTGTATCATTGTCATCGATTGGCCGTTCTAAGGCAATCGAGTTGTTCAATCATTCATTGTATCATTGTCATCGATTGGCCATTCTAAGGCAATCGATGTGTTCAATCATTCATTGTATCATTGTCATCGATTGGCCGTTCTAAGGCAATCGAGTTGTTCAATCATTCATTGTATCATTGTCATCGATTGGCCATTCTAAGGCAATCGAGGTGTTCAATCATTCATAATATCATTGTCATCAATTGGCCGTTCTAAGTCAATCAGGTTGTTCAATCATTCATTGTATCATTGTCGTCGATTGGACATTCTAAGGCAATCGAGTCGTTCAATCATTCATAGTATCATTGTTAGCGATTGGCAGTGTTTTCCCAGACGAGCTACCTGGTTTACCTCCATAGAGAGGTGTGGAATTCACGAGTGAGTTGGAGCCCGGTACGTCCCCGATATCGAAGGCACCGTACCGGATGGCCCCGACCGAAATGCAGGAATTAAAGAACCAACTTGAGGAGTTGTTCGAGAAAGGTTATATCCGTTCGAGTGCGTCCCCGTGGGGAGCACCAGTGTTGTTTGTCAAGAAGAAGGATGGTTCGTTCCGCTTGTGTATTGATTACCAGGAATTGAACCGGGTGACGATCAAGAATAAGTATCCTTTACCCCGTATTGATGATCTTTTGGATCAACTTCAGGGAGCTTCAGTATTTTCCAAGATCGACTTCAGATCTGGATATCATCAGTTGCGGATTCGAGAGTCGGATATCGCGAGGACGGCGTTTCGAACACGCTATGGTCATTATGAGTTTGTGGTTATGCCGTTTGGGTTGACTAATGCACCTGCGATATTCATGGAGTTAATGAATCGGGTTTTCATCGACTATTTGGATCAGTTCGTGGTTGTCTTCATTGATGACATTTTGATTTATTCTCGTAACCGGGAGGAACACGAGTTTTACCTTCATCAAGTACTCGACGTGTTGAGATGAGAGCAACTTTTTGGAAAGTTTTCCAAATGTGAGTTCAGGATGTCCGAAGTGATGTTTCTCGGACATGTAATTTCATCAGACGGAGTTCGTGTCGACCCTCAAAAGACGGAGGCTATTCGAGATTGGCTACCTCCGAAGAATGTTAAGGAGATCCGAATCTTTCTCGGATTAGCCGGTTATTATCAGCGATTTGTGGAGGGATTTTCTAAAATCGCTCAACCCATGACGAACCTTTTACGGAAGGATTTGTGGTTTATAGTGATGCGTCCGGACAGAGTCTCGGATGTGTACTAATGCAGAACGGGAAGGTCATTGCTTATGCTTCACGGCAATTGAGACCTTATGAGGTTAATTATCCGACCCACGACACAGGTTAGCGGTAGTGGTATTTGCATTGAAGATTTGGCGTCATTATCTTTATGGCGTTACATCGATATTCACCGATCATAAGAGTTTAAAGTATATATTTACTCAGAAGGAGTTAAATATGCGACAGAGATGGTGGTTGGAACTAATCAAAGATTATGATATCGAGATCCTTTACCACCCGGGCAAGGCGAACGTTGTCGCCGACGCCTTGAGTCGTAAGTCCGTTCATGAGCAGATGCTTGCCCGATTAACAGTTCAGAAGGAACTTCAACAGGGATTTCTGAGACCCGAGATTGAGGTCTGGTTACAGCGAGTACAAGGGCAACTTTGTACGTGAGAGATTTCATCGCCACTTGAGGAGGCGATCAGGGAGAATCAGGGTTCGGACCCATTTTTGTTACGCATTCGAGAGGATGTGACTCAAGGGAAAGCCCCTGGATTTGTGGTCTACGAGGATGGACTTTTGCGTTTTAAGAATCGGTTGTGCGTACCGGCGAACGACGAATTGAAAAACTCGATTTTGAGAGAAGCTCATGCTACCCCTTATTCTGTTCGTCCGGGGTCTAGCAAGATGTATAAAGACTTGAAACAAAATTACTGGTGGAGTAATAGGTAGCGAGAAGTCGCGGAATTTTTTTCGAGATGTTTGACCTGTCAGCAAGTCAAGATTAAACATCAGCGACCGGCGGGTATGCTAAAACCGCTCCCTATTCCAGAATGAAAGTGGGAGGATATTTCATTGGAGTTCATCCCGAGTTTGCCGACGAGTCGTCGTGGCATGAACACAATCTGGGTAATTGTGGATCGCTTAACTAAATCAGCTCATTTTCTGGAGATTAAGAATACGTGGGGTCCCGAGAGACTTACCCAGTTATTTATCAAAGAGATAGTGAGGTTGCACGGTACTCCTAAAAGTATCGTTTCCGATAGTGACGGACGATTCGTGTCTCATTTTTGGAAATCAGTTCATCATGCTATGGGAACTCAGCTTAATCTCAGTACAGCTTTTCATTCTCAGTCCGACGGACAATCAGAGAGGACTATTCATGTAACACCCCCAATCCACTCAGGGATATTACACGCCGTAGACCCTTTCCTCAAGGATCTATCAGGCTGGTAAACAACGTCAAACATCTCAACAATGCCTTTAAGGCTAAAATGACTCAGTAGACCGATTTGGTCTTTCAATAAATACGTACAACTCAAATACAACTCATGCCCACGCAGGGGTCAAAATACAACCACACCCGTACAACGGGAAAAATATACTGCAGCGGAAAAGAAAATACAACTAGACCAATACGACAGCAACGGATCCTCGTGTGATTAGTATCGTTCATCTTTCATCATCCTTCGTGCCGACCATGCTATGCTCCAAAACACGAATGCAAAATAGACATCCACCCCCCGAATACTCGGGGGTTAGCAAAACTCCACTGTTTTGCTAGTGCAAGTACAAGTGCAAAAATACGAGCCATACAATTCACATTCCACGAATAACAATAACCAGGAATCATCAAAGATCCAAACATAATGAAAAGTACTTCCCGAGGCAAGAGTTTGGGTAAAACATTCCGAAACCGAAAGACCACAATTAAGGGGAACAATTTGTAAAACAGTTTAAAATGCCATCGAGAGTTTTAATAGAAAACAATTTAGGATTATCAAATCCTAAATTTCCAAATCAACACGGTCACAGCCCAAATGTTTTGTTTTCGCAATTAGAAAACCAACAGCAATACACAGGGTTAAAACCCATGTCACGTGTCTTCGGCGGACATAAAATCAATACAATATAATCGCCCAAGATACGTAAACCTTGGTCACCAAAAATACAACACCAACTCGTGAATCCAGGGCTATACCATTGGAATTCCCTTCGTGGCCCCGTCGGACCCTCCCAAGGTGAGTAGAATGCGTTTTCGAAATCATATACACCAATTCGTGAAGTTTTACTAGTGAATCCAGGGCTATACCATTGGAATTCCCTCCGTGGCCCCGTCGAACCCTCCCGAGGTGAGCAAATACATTCACCAAACATACACACGCACTCGTGAAGTTTTACTCGTGAATCCAGGGCTATACCATTGGAATTCCCTCCGTGGCCCCGTCGAACCCTCCCGAGGTGAGCAAATACATTCACAAAACAAACAACCGCACTCGTGAATCCAGGGCTATACCATTGGAATTCCCTCCGTGATCCCGTCGGACCCTCCCGAGGTGAGCGAAATACATTCACACAAATTACCACGTCACAACAAGGATATTCATACAATCCACCAAAGGCAACAAACACAAAGCACGACATAATCGTCAAATCACAACGCACCAAAAATGAGATAATATATGCACACACGCGTTATCAAGCGCAACATCAACACCAAACATATCCATAGGATTCACATAGTCACTTACAACCCACACAATTTACAAAACACACGCGTTTTGAAAGTGAGCCTTTAACGAGGCTAGTCGAATCTTTGAAAAACTCGTTTCAAACAAACACATACCAAGACGATCACCAATCATCATATCCACAAAACAAGAAATGTATGGACAAGGTACTTGCCTCGAATAAGAACAACGCGAAGAATCGACCGAAGTAGGTTGACACGAACCGACTACGAACCCGCCGACTCCACCGATCGCCAACTCGCGTTCATAAACTACGAAGGACAATAACAACAATGAAATGAATTCCCTAACACGACTTAAAGCCGTTGAATTCAAAGAACGAATGACGAAAGTTCAAGGATTTCCCCCAAAACGGCCAAGAACACGATTCGTCCCGTCAAAACCCGAAAACGGAATTTCAAGTTGAAATATGGATATACAATCCATAGAATATGTTTAACAACATCATTTAACCATAATCGATCCATCGAAAATGGATGAAAAACGAGATCGAGGACAAATCCCCCAAAAAGTCAATTCGAAGGAAATCAAGAAATATACTTCGATTCGACGAAGAACAATGGATTAAATGATGTTAAACACAAGAATACTACCAAGATTAATCATACCCGTCATGAATTAATCAACAACACGGAACGAATCGGACGAAAATACAAAAACCTCCAAATTCACGAAATTAGGGTTCTAAGGAAGATTACCTTGATTCGCTGGATCAAAGGATGATAACGGATGATTGATTGATGTTATGAACTCAAAAACTTCATGGATTTGTTGTTAAACAACATGGCTTCGTCACCCATGAATCGCCAGCCGCGGACGGAGAAGGAAGGAAATGAAAAACGAAGGGAAAAGTGGCTGGTCTGTCATATATATACTGGGCCGGAACTAGCGTGCGCTAGCCTTCCCGGACTAGCGTTCGCTATCGGCGATCTGCCGAGCACTCTCGGCCATGGCCCGCATGACCCGGCACCACCGACCACTGCCGACCATGGTATCGCCCGACTCCCGCTAGCGTGCGCTACGGCCGGAAGCTGCGCGCTAGCGGCTGTCCGGTAGCCTGCGGACTAACAAACTCACCAGTAACGTACGCTAGTCGGCCGACGGCATGCACTACCCTGCCGGTTAGCGTGCGCTACAAGCGATGGCGTGCGCTACACTGCCGATCTGGCCGAGTCGAACCTCGAACCCCCACCGCCCGGACCCGATGGCGTCGCTACACTGCCGGTTAGCGCGGCCTTCCGGCGATGGCGTGCGCTCGCGGTTCTGCCGACCTGCCGGCGGTGCCGCAATCATCTGTCGATCCGCAACCGTCCGGCCGATCCATAACCATCCGGCGATGCGACCACGAGGGCTCGACGACCCGATTTCCGAAAATGCACGGAACGAACACGACGAAAAGTTCGCGGACGACATCAACGACCCGAAATGAAAACATAATACCATAATTAGTCATACGCAACCAAGAAACGGGTCGAGACAACAATTACAGATACGGATACCCGTAACTTTTAAGAAATTACAAAATGGCCCAAAATGCCCGGAAATCGCGATACGTGATCGAATAACCAAACCGAAGTTGACAACACGTATAACAAAGTTAAACGAACTTACGGGAAACTCGAAACAGCAGTTTCGACCGAGATTCGCAATAGTCGAACTCAAGTGCGGAAAAGTCGCTAAAAAGCACGGAACTCAACAAAACGACACCGAAACGAACTCGGATGTCAAAAAGTGTAGAATTAATCATTCTCAGAATGATGAAACGGCCATGAGCAAGTCATCAAAACGGACTCCGACCGAAAAAAGAAATTTACCGAAAATCGAAAATTGCGGATATTACATTCTACCCTCCTTAAAAGAAGTTTCGTCCCGAAACTTAAAACAAGTAGGGAGAAGCAATATCCCGCCAGGAAAACTCAACGAGATACGCAATAAATGCGTAACTAACGCCCGATGGCGAAACGTTACAAATAACGCAATGGAATATACGGTGTGAAAACACTCTCCACGACGACCAACACAACGTCGCCGTTAGGGATATCATAAAACCAACAAGTGACAAGCGTCATCAAATGGATAATACAATCAAGGCAATTATCCGAACAATCACAAAACACAATGAACGAAAATCAATACGATTGACCAACCCAACGGTACATCAATCAAAACGCGAGCCAATTGCTGAACAAATACGGAATTCCACCGCCCAAGGGTTGGAAGATTGAAAACAGAGACTAACTTCCCGAACTTAAGGGAATTAGGAAGGAGCCTGAATGCTCAACAATCACGAAACGAGAACAAAACCGAACAAACAAACGATCAAGACAACAAAAATCGAACAATCATGTCCGAAACACGAAGGATAATACAATTCAAACAACAACTCCCAGGATGATCTGGTGAGAACTACAAGACATGCATTCCCATAAGATCCACAGGAAAAGGGAATAGCGATTGAAAAGTCACAACGACAAACGAGTTATTCCGAAACAATACCACCCTCGTTCGATCAACAAAAGTAAGGGATAGGGAAAGTTCAAAAAATGTTAAGGAGCATAAACGAGTCGACAGAGTCGAAAATACAGAAATTCAAAATCCGATCCACGTCGAATGGAAGAGTTAATAGAACCAAATGATGTCACTTCCGAACAATTTTCACAAGAGTCGAACCGAACTCGAAAAAGTCACAGCGATAACTAGATCGACCTACAACAAGATCACAGCTCGTTCGGACGATGAAACCCAAATACAGAACAAGTTCATAAAGTATCAACGAAAACGAGCGAGTCGGTAGAATTGAGAAAGAGAAAAATGCAGAAGCCAAAAATAATACGGGTATTATAGTCGACTTCTTCTAAAAGAAGTGTCGTCCCCGAAACTCACAACAATGAAATCAAGGTGGCGACACAACAAGCAACTGACAGAAACATCCTTTGGAGGCCTCTCAAAGACGATTCTGATAACTGTGCTGAAGCGCGAACTCCGAAAGTCTCGGTAGCCAATTCGCAAAATTGAATTTGGTGTCCCTCGAGTCCACACTCGAAATGTGTTACTGACGAGAAGGACAAATTGCACGTACATTCCCCCGACACATCACGGTTGAAATGCCTCAGCTCGGCATACCGAAAATACAAATGCTAGATACAATGGAACATAACATCACAAAACAACAAACCGGAGATGCCAACTCAGCACAACAAGGAATCATAATACATATCATATACAACGATTACCACCGTAAAGTAATACACACACAAACACTACAACAACGACGGTATCGTTCGGCGACCTCAACGGCCCGAACGATAACCAGCACATAATTACAACCATCATGAAACAATCACACATGTACACAAACGTACAAACTCAAGCTTTAACAACTCACACAGGTGCGATAACACGCAATCCCCCACGAAATGACAACATTAAAGATCGTCATCACACCTTCCCCGACCACAAGCAGGAAATGATGGGTTTTAAAAACGAAAACCACCTTATGAAAACAGTTTGGAAACACCAGTTGATCTTGAGTATCATTTTACAAAAAGTTGAACAAAATCATTGTCGAGACTTTGAAGACCATCTTGCGTTTGATAAAACGAGGACACTTTCCTTTTTGTGAAAACTTTCAGAAATATCCGACCCTCGGGTCTAAGTATAAGTGTTTCTAAAACATTGAAAATATCTCAAAACATTTTGGTCCTCGAGGTAGAAGAATTTGGAAACATATTGTGGCACCTTGGAAGTACCACGAGAAAACGATTCATTTTAAAAGTACGTCTCAAATTTATTTTCTAAGATACTCAAGGTTTTCAAAATAATTTAATGGGCTAGAATGCCCAAAAATACTCATGTAACAATATTCGTTTAAACATATTATAATATATGCATCAAATCGCACAAAGTCAAGACAATACATGTCTTTTCTGGGAAGACAAACGATCGATTATCACGATCGAAAAGACATAAATAATGACAACACTCCTCATACAAACGAAATAAGAGAATCACACGAACGCATCACGAAACCAAGAATCTACATGAAGGTTCCATCACTTAACACAAAATCAAACAAATAGCTCGTGTCACACGAGGCACAACACAAAGAAGGGAGACTTGCAGCCACAGGTCGCACGAAGATGATGATCGCCCCACGATACTAATCACGACCAACAAACTCAGACGACGCGTCGCGACACGACTCAGTCAGACAAAATCCGACGAGACAAAAACTCAATAGACACCACTGACCCGACAGCCTAGGTTTCCACAACCTGGCGCTCCGATACCATTTATGTAACACCCCCAATCCACTCAGGGATATTACACGCCGTAGACCCTTTCCTCAAGGATCTACCAGGCTGGTAAACAACGTCAAACATCTCAACAATGCCTTTAAGGCTAAAATGACTCAGTAGACCGATTTGGTCTTTCAATAAATACGTACAACTCAAATACAACTCATGCCCACGCAGGGGTCAAAATACAACCACACCCGTACAACGGGAAAAATATACTGCAGCGGAAAAGAAAATACAACTAGACCAATACGACAGCAACGGATCCTCGTGTGATTAGTATCGTTCATCTTTCATCATCCTTCGTGCCGACCCTGTGCTATGCTCCAAAACCTGAATGCAAAAAT
Organism: Orobanche coerulescens; assembly: GCA_033398695.1. Lineage (NCBI taxonomy): Eukaryota > Viridiplantae > Streptophyta > Magnoliopsida > Lamiales > Orobanchaceae > Orobanche > Orobanche coerulescens. The sequence continues at coordinate 13,369,704 of CM065803.1, forward strand.
AGACATCCACCCCCCGAATACTCGGGGGTTAGCAAAACTCCACTGTCTTGCTAGTGCAAGTACAAGTGCAAAAATACGAGTCATACAATTCACATTCCACGAATAACAATAACCAGGAATCATCAAAGATCCAAACATAATGAAAAGTACTTCCCAAGGCAAGAGTTTGGGTAAAACATTTCGAAACCGAAAGACCACAATTAAGGGGAACAATTTGTAAAACAGTTTAAAATGCCATCGAGAGTTTTAATAGAAAACAATTTAGGATTATCAAATCCTAAACTTTCCAAATCAACAGGGTCACAGCCCAAAGGTTTTGTTTCGCAATTAGAAAACCAACAGCAATACACAGGGTTAAAACCCATGTCACGTGTCTTCGGCGGACATAAAATCAATACAATATAATCGCCCAAGATACGTAAACCTTGGTCACCAAAAATACAACACCAACTCGTGAATCCAGGGCTATACCATTGGAATTCCCTTCGTGGCCCCATCGGACCCTCCCAAGGTGAGTAGAATGCGTTTTCGAAATCATATACACCAATTCGTGAAGTTTTACTCGTGAATCCAGGGCTATACCATTGGAATTCCCTCCGTGGCCCCGTCGAACCCTCCCGAGGTGAGCAAATACATTCACCAAACATACACACGCACTCGTGAAGTTTTACTCGTGAATCCAGGGCTATACCATTGGAATTCCCTCCGTGGCCCCGTCGAACCCTCCCGAGGTGAGCAAATACATTCACAAAACAAACAACCGCACTCGTGAATCCAGGGCTATACCATTGGAATTCCCTCCGTGATCCCGTCGGACCCTCCCGAGGTGAGCGAAATACATTCACACAAATTACCACGTCACAACAAGGATATTCATACAATCCACCAAAGGCAACAAACACAAAGCACGACATAATCGTCAAATCACAACGCACCAAAAATGAGATAATATATGCACACACGCGTTATCAAGCGCAACATCAACACCAAACATATCCATAGGATTCACATAGTCACTTACAACCCACACAATTTACAAAACACACGCGTTTTGAAAGTGAGCCTTTAACGAGGCTAGTCGAATCTTTGAAAAACTCGTTTCAAACAAACACATACCAAGACGATCACCAATCATAATATCCACAAAACAAGAAATGTATGGACAAGGTACTTGCCTCGAATAAGAACAACGCGAAGAATCGACCGAAGTAGGTTGACACGAACCGACTACGAACCCGCCGACTCCACCAATCGCCAACTCGCGTTCATAAACTACGAAGGACAATAACAACAATGAAATGAATTCCCTAACACGACTTAAAGCCGTTGAATTCAAAGAACGAATGACGAAAGTTCAAGGATTTTCCCCAAAACGGCCAAGAACACGATTCGTCCCGTCAAAACCCGAAAACGGAATTTCAAGTTGAAATATGGATATACAATCCATAGAATATGTTTAACAACATCATTTAACCATAATCGATCCATCGAAAACGGATGAAAACGAGATCGAGGACAAATCCCCCAAAAAGTCAATTCGAAGGAAATCAAGAAATATACTTCGATTCGACGAAGAACAATGGATTAAATGATGTTAAACACAAGAATACTACCAATATTAATCATACCCATCATGAATTAATCAACAACACGGAACGAATCGGACGAAAATGCAAAAAACCCCAAATTCACGAAATTAGGGTTCTAAGGAAGATTACCTTGATTCGCTGGATCAAAGGATGATAACGGATGATTGATTGATTATGAACTCAAGAACTTCATGGATTTGTTGTTAAACAACATGGCTTCGTCACCCATGAATCGCCAGCCGCGGACGAAGAAGGAAGGAAATGAAAAACGAAGGGAAAAGTGGCTGGTCTGTCATATATATACTGGGCCGGAACTAGCGTGCGCTAGCCTTCCCGGACTAGCGTGCGCTATCGGCCAGTACCGGCCGAGCACTCTCGGACATGGCCCGAATGACTCGGCACCACCGACCAATTCTGCCGACCATGACTGTCCACCCGACTCCCGCTAGCGTGCGCTACGGCCGGAAGCCTGCGCGCGCTAGCCGACCTGTCCAGTAGCCTCTGGACTAACAAACTCACCCAAGTAACGTACGCTAGTCGGCCGACAGCGTGCGCTACCCCTGTCGGTTAGCGTGCGCTGGCAAGCGATGGCGTGCGCTACTGCCGATCTGGCCGAGTCGAACCTCGTAACCCCACTTGCCCGGACGATAGCGTGCGTTAGGCCACCCGATAGCGTCGCTACACTGCCGGTTAGCGCGCGACCGGCAGATGGCGTGCGCTTCGCTGGCCGGTTCTGCCGCTTTGCCCGGCCGGTGCCGCAATCGTCCGGCTTGATCCATAACCGTCGGCGATCCATAGCCGTCAAGCGATGCGACCACTGTGGCTCGGCGACCGATTTAGAAAGCGCACGGGCGAACACGACGAAAAGTTCGCGGACGACATCAACGACCCGAAATAAAAACATAATACCATAATTAGTCATACGCGACCAAGAAACGGGTCGAGACAACAATTACAGATACGGATACCCGTAACTTTTAAGAAATTACAAAATGGCCCAAAACGCCCGGAAATCGCGATACGTGATCGAATAACCAAACCGAAGTTCACAACACGTATAACAAAGTTAAACGAACTTACGGGAAACTCGAAACAGCAGTTTTGACCGAGATTCGCAAGAGTCGAACTCAAGTGCGGAAAAGTCGCTAAAAAGCACGGAACTCAACAAAACGACACCGAAACGAACTCGGATGTCAAAAAGTGTAGAATTAATCATTCTCAGAATGATGAAACGGCCATGAGCGAGTCATCAAAACGGACTCCGACCGAAAAAAGAAATTTACCGAAAATCGAAAATTGCGGATATTACAATTCAGACTTTGGAGGACATGTTAGGGGCATGTGTCCTCAATTGGAAAGATGATTGGGAAGCCCAACTACCGTTGATCGAGTTTACGTACAATAATAGTTGGCATTCTTCGATTAAGATGGCACCTTACGAGGCCTTGTACGGTCGTCGTTATCGATCTCCTTTGTGTTGGGATGACTTATCAGAATCAATCGGCACCGAGCCCGATATGCTTATAGCCGCCCGTGAGAAGGTAGCTTTGATCAGGAGTCATTTGTTGACCGCTCAGAGTCGACAGAAATCATATGCAGATAATCGTCGTCGACCATTAGAGTTCGAGACGGGTGACCATGTTTTGGTCAAGGTATCCCCGAGCCGTGGTATCTTCCGTTTTGGGAAGAGGGGAAAGTTGAGTCCGAGATTCATTGGACCGTTTGAGATTTTGGATCGAGTAGGCGAGCTAGCTTATCGATTGGCCTTACCTCCGGTGTTGAGCCGAATTCATAATGTGTTTCACATCTCTCAGTTGCAGAAGTATGTTGCCGACCCGAGTCACATACTTCAGTTCGACGAAATCGAGATCGCCGATGATCATTCATATGAGGGACGTCCTATATGAGTTTTAGAGCGGCGAATCAAACAGTTGAGGAACAAGACGATTCCTTTGGTGAAAATTCAGTGGTCTAGACATGGAGTCGAAGAGGCTACTTGGGAAACCGAGGATAGTATGCGGGAGAGTCATCCCGAGTTGTTTGACCCTTAGTTTCGGGGACGAAACTCTTTTAAGGGGGGGTGTATGTAATACCTGATTGTAATTCAGTCATTATCATTCAGTTATTATCATTCAGTAATTGTCACTCAGTAATTTTCACTCATTAATGATCATTTGTCACTCATATTCAATCATTGTGTTCATCGTTCAGAGTAATTGTATCGTGTATCAATCGTCATTCATCATCAATCTAATTGGAGAATCGTGCCGTGTTTTTCATCATTGTCATCTTCATTGTGGACTGTGTGTGAGGAGTAGCGCACACTATGTACTCTCTTTAGCGCGCGCTAAATGAGTACAGGTAGCGCACGCTACCACTCAGCATTAGCGCACGCTAATGTTGCCCTGGCTGCAGTCCAGAAGGCACTGAACTGCAGGTGAGTTATAAGTAGCGCACGCTACGAATGGTAAGTAGCGCGCGCTAGTGGTTTGTAGTAGCGCACGCTAATATTTGGTGTAGCGCGCGCTAACGTCGGATCAGGTTGGGTCCAGTGGCTACTGGATTGCATTGGATTAATTCATAGCGCACGCTATAGGTGGTTTTTAGCGTACGCAAACAGTGTAGTAACGCACGCTAAATATTGATTGTAGCGCACGCTACCGCGATCAGATCAGAGGACAGAAGGTTCTGGACTCCAGTACTGGGCATCAGATAATTCGTTAGCGCACGCTAAAATTTTGGGGTTAGCGCACGCTAAGTGTATAGCCGTAGCGCACGCTACAAAAAGGCACGTAGCACGCGCTACCGTTTTCGGACAGTGGGTACTGGACTACCCAAAACACCCGTTAGCGCACGCTAAGAACTGGGAATAGCGCGCGCTAAACTGGGATTTCTATAAATTAGACAGTGTAGCCCAGATTTCGTCAATTGTTATTTCTTCTTATTCTCTCATCGGTTCCGGGCGATTTGGAGCGATTTGGAGAGTATTCTTCGAGGTGTAATCATCAATCATCATCTTCAAGTCTTTGAGTTGGATTAATCATCACTTCATCATCTCCAAAATATCAAATCAAAGGTATTAATCTCTTGGATCTAGAATTTTGGATTTTTGGGTTTTTCCTTTCGATTTCTTCGTGTAAGCTTGGATTGTTGTTGGAATATGTTAGATATAGATTATCTACCTTGAATAAATATATTCCTACGGATTTAATGGCTATTTTGGGAATTTATTTCAAGAACCCTTGGGGTTGACTTCGGTTAATTTGGGGATTTCCGATTGATGTTGTTGTAATCTGGAATTGTGGATTCCTATTGGATTATTGATGCCATTGATATTGTTTTGCTGGTTTGAATCAATCATTTGAAGTTGGCTTCGATAATTTGGGTTTGGTTGTAACCAACGGGAGGGATATTTTCAACGTATTCGTTAGAGTGCATCTACGAGTTTGGATATTGTTGTATCGATGTTTGAATTGGTTATAAGCGTGTTTGATGCGTGCATTGATTGAATTATTGGTAATTGTGTTATTTAAGGTTGTTCGAGTGACCAATATTTCATTTAGGACGTTGTTCGTGGACGGACATTCTTTATTGGTGTTGAGTAAGTTAATTCTTACTCAGTTAAAAGGATACTTATTCCTTTCGTTGTTGTTCATTCATAATCATAATTCATTCATAAGGTACTAACCGTTTCAAAACTTGTAATTGTCACTTAATTATTTCATTCACGAGGAACGACGGTTCCAATCATTTCATTGAGCTGTCATTCATTTCACCATCATTTCATCTTGGTGAGTCATTATTCATTTCCGTTGTCACTTTTGTTATATCGTGGCATTACGGGTCATACTGGCGTGCCGGTTGGTATGTGTAGGATTTTTATGTCGGGCATATTATAGTCGTGTGTTGGTTGGTGGCCTCACATTGGACTGTGCAAACGAGTTGATGGCTTCGTGAGACTGATTAGGTACAAGACCACACGTGTATTCGATCGATACTCGTTTGTGGCTTGTGCACGGACACATTTCCATCCCGGACGTAGTGTGGCGCCATTCCTTTGAGCCGTACTGTTAGTTGATTCATATAGCATGTTTGATTGCGTATGTTTCGACAGGATATTTCATAACTTCAGATATATCATGATTGTGTATTTTCAACCCTTGAGGATTGTTGTTACGTATGGCGGCCCGTTGGGGATTTTGTTTTAGTCATGGCAAGGCAAAAGCACGGGAATAGAACATTGTCGTGAGGAGTCAGTGATACTAGTAGGGGCCCGATCCGTTTGATTATTCATGTCTTTTCATCTTTATTTCATGCATGATTTCCGTTTGGATATTCATTTTTATTTAATGTTGTATATTTTATCTTCACATAAAATATACATGTATTCAGTATTCTTCCTGGGTGTATTATACTTAGACTCCTCATCGGAGTACTTGGTAATATGATGTGGTTCGGTACTACATTTACGTTGTATTTTATTCATTTTCACTCGCCTGGTGGGTCCCAGTTGGGGGTCCACGGCACTGTAATATCCGCCTAGTTTGGGGTGTTACATACGTCGTATAGTAAATTTAGATTTATTGTCAAAAATGACTCTCGATCGACAGAAAAGGTGTGAAATTGTGTTGAAGCAAAAATGGAAAAATCCCTTTTCATTCAGTGGAAAGATCGACAAAACCTATTGAATTGATTCACACCGATTTATGTGATTTAAAACTTGTGCAAGCAAGAGGTGGAAAGAATTATTTTATAACTTTTATAGACGATTGCACAAGATTTTGTTATGTATATCTTTTGAGAAGCAAAGACAAAGTATTCGAAGCTTTCAAAACATACTAAATAGAAGTTGAAGATCAACTTAACACCAAAATCAAAATGATTCAAAGCGATCAAGATGGTGAATATATTGCACCTTTTGAAGAATATTGTCGTGAAAATGGCATTATTCATCTAATGACTGCACCTTATGCACCCTAATCCAATGGTGTGGTAGAACGAAAGAATAGAACATTGAAGGATATGATGAATGCTATGTTGATAAGCTCGGGCCTATCATTTAAAATGTGGGGAGAAGTTATTCTTTCGGCTAATAAAATTTTGAATAAATTACCCAAAAAGAAGCAAGATAAAACTCCATATGAATTATGGAAAGGAAGGAAGTCGTCCTATAAATACACAAAAGTGTGGGGTGCTCAGCAAAAGTTGAAGTATCGAAACCCAAGCAAGTAAAAATAGGACCAAAAATAGTTGATTGCATTTTCATAGGATATGCAAATAATAGTAGTGCGCACCAATTTTTGGTACACAAATCGGAAGTACCCGATATAAATGAGGGAATGATCATAGAATCAAGAAACGCCATACTTTTTGAAACTATATTCCCTAAAAAAGAAAATCATGACATAAGTTCAAAAAAGAGGACTTATGATGAAATCTCGCCAAAAAGTAATGGACCAACACCACAACCAAGGCGAGGAAAATGAATAAAAACTGCAAAAGCCTTTGGTCCGGATTTTGTAGTCTACACTTTGGAAGACGAACCGAAGACAATCAAGCAAGCATTGTCTGGTTCTGATGCCGATCTATGGCAAGAATCTATCAATAGTAAAATCGAGTCAATCTTGAACAATCACACTTGGCATATTGTTGATCTTCCTCCGGGAAATAAACATTTAGGTTGCAAGTGGATTCTTAAGAAGAAATACAAAGGCGATAGATCTACAGACAAACACAAAGCACGTTTGGTAGTCAAAGGATATAAACAAAAGGAAGGGTATGATTACTTCGATACATACTCACTAGTTACTCGGATTACATCCATTAGAATGCTACTTGCGATAACAACATTATACAATCTTGAGATACACCAGGATGTAAAAAAGGCATTTCTAAATGGAGGTTTTGAAGATGAAATTTATATGGAACAATCCGAAGGGTTCGTGGTTCCTGGCCAAGAAAACAAAGTTTGTAAAACTTGCCAAGTCTTTATATGGACTTAATTAAGCACCTAAACAATGGCATGATAAATTTGACCAAGTAATGATGTCAAATGATTTCAAAATCAATGAATGTGATAAATGTGTGTACATCAAAGGTACATCTGATAATTTTGTCATTGTGTGTCTCTACGTTGATGATATGTTAATTATGGTTAACAATAATAAAATCATCATAGGAACTAAAGAAATGTTAAAGAAGAACTTCGACATGAAGGATATAGGATGAGCCGATGTGATTCTAGAAATCAAGATCTACCTCCGGCTAAGACACATGTTGACTTAAGTTTAGCCAAAAATCGAGGATAACCCATATCACAAACAGACTATGCTAGGATCATTGGAAGCCTAATGTACTTAGCAATTGTACAAGGCCAGACATAGTATATTCTATTGGTAAATTGAGTCGGTTTACAAGTAATCCCGGAAAGGATCATTAGACCGCATTAACAAGAGTCTTGATATACTTAAAACACACCATCACTCACGGTATACACTATTCGAGATATCCAGCTGTTTTGGAAGGATATTGTGATGCCAACTGGATATCCGATACTAAGGATTCTAAATCTACAAGCGGTTTTATATTTACCATTGGTGGAGGAGCAATATTGTGGAAATCTTTTAAGCAAACATGCATAGCCCGATCTACAATGGAATCGGAGTTTATTACTTTAGACAAAGCCGAAGAAGAAGTCGAATGGTTAAGGGACTTCTTAGAAGATATTCCCTATTGGGAAAAAACTTTGCCTCCCGTTATGAAGTCGAGTTTGGATTTTAACTACTCACGAGTTTTCGAGTCGAGTTCGAGCCTGAGAAATGACTATCGAGTTCGAGTCGAGTATACCAATACTCGAGCTCGACTCGCATCATTTACACCCCTAGCCACCTCCATCCAAACCTCCGACTGAAGCTTCAAATAAGAATAAAAAATCATGGGTTTGGGAATTTCATGAGAGGACTCACGGTACCGTACCAATGCATTGTAAAATGATTTGTCTTATATGCAAAAATCAAAAGAAAACTACTATTTTTCGTGGAAGATTGGTATCGGAACCGGAACACTAGCTCGTCATTTGGCAAATGACCAAGGAATACTCTTAAATATCGTATTCAACAACAATATTATATTCAATGTGCTCAATTAATCGAATTTTAAAAGATTTGAAGGTTGTATATGTCTTACTAGTGATTGTTGGACTTCTCCAGTTGGTGAACCTTATATTTGCATTACGGTTCATTGGGTTGGAACTGAATATGTGATAGAAAAACGTATCATTGCTTTTGATATTATGGATGAATTACATACTGCAAAAAATCTAAAAGATAGAATAATTGAATGTTGTAAATAATTTAATATATTTGATAAAGTGCTTTCTCTTTCTCTAGATAATGTGGCCTCGAATAATAAATATAAATGTATGGAATATTTGTTGGACGAATTGTCTTTACTTGCAAACGGTATTTTTATGCATATTAGATGTTGTGCTTATGTCTTGAATATGTGATCCAAAAAAGGAATTGATATGATTTCACCTCTTTTAAATCTGATTAAAAAAATAATTAAATGGCTAAGACTAAGTCAACATATTAGGAGATATTATAAACATCTATGTAAGGAACATAATTTAAAACCAAAAAAATGGAGCATTGATACACCTACCCGTTGAAATTCTACTTTTAAATTGCTTGATGATGTTATTTCTTATAAAGAAATTATTACTCAATTATATAACTCCAATCCCAAACACTTAGCCAAGCAATACCTTAGAATTGAGGCTCATTGGGAACTTGCTACAAATGTTCATAGTATACTACGTGTTTATAATAATTCTACGTATTTATTTTCTTATGTTTATCAACCTAATGTTCACTTGGTTATTGTAGAATAATGTAACATTGTTGGTTCTTTAACTGACCACCAAAATAATATACATTTATCTCAAGTTATTTCTGCAACGCAAGAAAAATGGTTAGACATTTGGCAGAATTCTCTTACAAATATGGTGTTGCATGTCCTCTTGACCCGGGTGTGAAAAAACAAGCACTCGGTAACCTTATTGATTATTATTATAATGCATTAGGTAATACTTCTTTTGATAGTGAGGAGTACGTAAATGAATGCGTCAAAATATTAGCTTCAATAGTGAATTTTTACACTATAAGAATAAACGTCAAAGACTTCGGATAATATCTGAAGTAAAAACATTATAATTACCGAAGTCTATGTTCGTGTAGTTAAAGGTATACTTTAAACTTCTCTTATTAGGCGAAGTCTAATATCGTAATAACCGAAGTCTATCTCAGTTTTTAGAACCCGAATATGGGGGTTTGCGAAGTAAAAAATGTCCTTCCACTTCACTTATCTTATAATCGCTGAAGTGTATATTTCATATTCGCTTCAGTAAAATATATACAAATGAAGTGAAATAATGTTATCGACTTCACTTGTTAATAGGCAACAAAGTTAAAGATACCACATTTACTTCACTTTTATTTGTTTAGCCGAAGCATTACACTCCTTTTTACTTCGCTTATTCTATTTTGTGTCACTAATTATATATCTCTGACTTCGTTTTTTATCCGAAGTAAATAACCACATTGCATATTTCTTTTCAATTTGTAAATATAGAATCCCTGTTGTACAAAAACATGATCCATCTAATAAAAAACTTCAATTCACAAGTTCGCAAAAACACAACCTCAAATACATCAATCAACCTCATTAAAAATCCAACAAACTCAAATCACAAGACCCCAATTCAATAACACAAGATCATAAGCATTGATAATAGTAATAAACCACACTTTCATATATAAACGGCGGATTGTCGTACAAAAATGCCAAATATTTACCATATTTACTTCCACAATGTCTACGAGACACATGCATAGGTCTAGATAATGGACTGCACATCAACCAAACATTCACCATATTTACCCGATGAAACGACATGTTCTGATCTAACTATACCAACAGCCATTCACCATCATCACCTGAGTACCAGTAATGTTGCAACCAAGACCATACATATATAGTACTGAATTGAAACTAGACAAAGAACTTCCTGACAATGAAGCGAGCCTAAGCACCATCGACAAACGTGTAGACGAACTCACTCCACTCGTTCCTGACTTCATCATACTGCTCCTGAGTGTAGTATTGGCCTTTGACTGAACCAAGATACTGATCAAATCACATTGAAACAAAAAAAATAGATTAAGTACGTTCATAAAAGATGCATCCACATCAAAAATTTCAGTACCAAAACATACTATATAATATAAAAGGATGACAGAATGAAAATTACCATCTTCTCAAGCTGTGGATCTTCGCTTTCAACGATCTCTTTGATGTAGCGGAGGACACAAAATCCGCAGTGAAGGGAGGATAGTTCTTGTTTCAGATTGCCCTATAAAATTTAAAAGCCATGAATGAGTCACTCCATGTCAAATTTATATATATATATATATATGTATATTCACTCGTGCGAAAAGTTGTGTAAGTTGCATTTTATTGTCATTTTTTCCATTCAACCAACAATGGAAGCATTCTATTGTTCGTTCATTTTGCATTTCAACTTTCGAATATAAGAACTCCTTGTAGTTTTCCTGTTCGTCCAAGACTATAAGAAGAAATCTAACAACTACATACCAGGAGCTTCTTCTTATGTTGTTTGCACTGTGGAAGTATGCCAAGGGCATCGACCATTGATTCATCCAATTCTGTGAATACATTGATAACTTAGTATATTGCATATATGCAACAACTAACTAGCAATAAGGTGAGGTTATGACCTTTAGTCTGCAATAGAGTAGCCAACATATTTAAAGAGCCTGAAACTTGGACATCATCTCCATAGGTGACAAATGAAAGCAAAGCTTCCCTACATGATTTGGACCAACAGAATAAATCGACTCTTAACAGCAACAGTACAAAGGAACTTGCAAATTCTCTGGCAATCACAAAGGCTAAGAAATCTAATATTTATATGGCAAAGTCACATCATTTTCGGTAATAAAAGTCCCTTGTTGTGCAAGGTACTCAAACCGAATAATCACTCAAGCGAGCTGAGATAAAGAAAAGTAATAATACTCTTCAGCACCGTAACTATACCAGAATATTTCAGAAGACCTGTTTGATAAAATGTACTATTTCTATGAAGTCAAAGCTTCTTCTCACCAAATTATCTTAAAGATCATATAATATTTTTGTCCCAAAACAAAGAATCCATCTGTTTTATTTGAAAACTTTACACAAAACTCTGAGATACACTCAGGAAACAGCTGATTCATATGAACACCTTGAAGACTTATATTCCTCTGACAAGATTGAGATATTAATATGAACCCTGGGGGAAGGAGGGGGTATCAGTTATCCGTTTTCATACTATGTGAAGTTGTTGGTTTAAGTATGTGTACATAAAGCTTATCAATAGTGACTGGCAAACATTTAAAACTTGACGTTAAAGCTGACCAGATATAATACAAAAATGGATTTTCACAACAATAACCAATCGTCAAAAAGCTCAAGTATGAAAGTAAATGTCAGTAACGGAATTGATTACCTTGGCGCAAATTGTGTACCACCACCACAAGCATGACCTAAAACACCATCTGGTGAAGTATTGTGGGAGGAATTAGATGTCCGAATGATAATTTGTAAGCTTCTAGCATCGAGATCTTTGAACAGTGATTATTCCCATCTGCATTTTGGTTAGCTGCATCTAATGAACCATGGCCCAACATATTACCATTGAGCTTAGCTTCAGAGTTCTCAGTGAAGGTCTCTGGACAACATAGAAGAGCAGCAACAACAATGTTTGCCAAATATTTGATTTTGACTATGGCAAAATACAACAAAGTAAATATAAAGAAGTGACAGCACCAAGACTTGGTTCCTGAATGTATAACACTAATATAGTTACAAAATTATATATAAAACCACAAAACTAGTAACCAACAGAATATAAAAACCCATACCAATTGCAAAAAGTTCAGATAACAAATAAGACAAAACAAATAAGATACAATATAGAGGACAAATACAGCATACAATATAGGTATGAACACCTTGACTACTTCAGTCTTCAAGGAAGGAAGAATTAATGGAACTATCAACAGCCTCAAAACATTGTCCATAATCAACCTTCCTACATCAGGAATTCCAGCAGAAACGACATCACTAAAATAATAGAGATTGTCTTCAATCTCGTCAACAGTGGAAAGATTGACAGATGGCGGCTCCATGCTCATATTTCTGTCCGACAAACTGTTCTTGTCAGCAAACCAAGAAAAAAGTAAATAACAAAATAAACCGAATAGAATACAAAATTTCATTGCGAGGAAATACAATGTTTAACATCTTACTTTGAAGCATTTGAAATCACTAAATTCAAATGGATGCACTCATCTCAGAAAAAACTGACCAAGTCCAAAAAGTAATCCGCATGAGGAGCCTTCGACACAAACCTATTTACAGCATCATCTCCAACTGCAAATCAGCACAAGATAATGTATTTCAATCGGTCAAAATGGTCTTCCACAATGAGTAGAACCATTGGATTGAGAAGTCAAGAAATAAAAAAGCAGAAACTCACCATGATAAATATTTAGGAGCTCTAAAATTTAACATCTAACCATGGGTAAAACTTGTTTAAAAAAAATAAAGAGCAAAGAAGTATTGGTGAACGAGTAACAGAACATCTAACATCATCCTTGTAGTTAAGTCAGGATCAGCAGGATCAGAAAGTAGCCACATAATTGTATCTAGCCAATTTCATTAACAATCTCAACTTAGGAACTCCACAAATTCCTCCAATCACTAGTATCTTATCATGAATATGCATAAAATTTCAGAAACTTTGAAAATTTATCTACACTGGTTACAATTTTGAATTAATTTCAATAAAAACTGAAATATAAAGCAAAATGGGGTGTTCTAAGCTAAAGATCACATTCACATACGTACTATACCAATATTATGTAAACTCAGTAAAACAATAGGATCATTAAATATATTTCCTTCCAAATGCCTTGTTCTCTCCCTTCAACCCCCCCAACCCACACACTGGATAGTGTTGAACGGATCTTGATGCATTTAGGTATTTAAAATGAGATAAACCAATTAAGATTTGTAGCAAAGTGAACTTGTACAATTTTCTTTGGGGGGGGGGGGGGGATGCAAACAATCATAAACATACTTAACTCCACCGTTAAGGTAATATGTGCTCGAGCAAGAGTTTATCTAAGAATAAAGTTTCAAAAGTGAGAATTAGTTTTCAGGAAATTTCAACATACCTAAAGAAAAAGACATACTACATAAAATTTGAGAGGAACAAATTTGGTTGTTTTTGTTCCTACAACTTCAAACATGTTCCCATGAATCTTCTCTTAGAGTGGCATTAGGCATCATTAATACAGCTACCATACCACGACATGATATCATTCTATCTGGTAAAATAATGCATAAAATTTCTCGAGTCCAAATGGTCAATGGACAGGACATTTATCCCACGTGATTCACACGGATCGCGAGATCTTAAGGTACTATTAATCTCATTCCTGTACCCAAGTTAGAAGATCAATCATCTGACCTTATTCCTCAAAAATCTATATCCAACATAAACACATTGGCTTACTTTTGATTATATATGTAAGCATAACAAATTTATCGAAGACACTTCGCACAACTTTTTTTTGCATATAAAATGATGATGATGCATAACATGAGTCTTGCTGGCAGGAACACCGACTGAAAGACTATCTCCCAAGTATGAAAGAGATATAAGAGCCCCAAGTACTGCCAAAAAACCACGTAAATAAATAGGCCTCACATACCAGACTAAGAGCTGTTGTTCCTAGAAGCAGCATGTACAATTTACCCTGCATAAGATATTACCCCAATTAGTTGTTCATTTCAGCAAAACAGGTCAAGGATTAGAATAATGGTTGAATAAAATAATAAGCAACAGAAATGATTCCAGTAATAGAAATGCATCAATGTAGTAAAAATATTGTGTACATGTGAAATTTCACAATGAAAACATTCAAACAAACTCATGAGTAAAGCAAGACCTCAATCAGCTTAAGGTTTGATGCGCGGCTAAGAAGAACAAAAGCAAATTCTCCAATTTGTGCAAGAGACATCCCAACCTGTATGTCATACAACCAAGATCCATTCATAATAAATAACAAACTAAATTTTTTAAGAAGATAGGGCAATCACATACAAGAAGCGACGTTTTGTTGTTGTAGCGAAATCCTCTCACGATTAAAGTGACAACAACTGTTTTTATAACAATCACCAATATAACAGCTGCCACCAAAATGTCAATGTGGTTCCAAAGAAATTGAATATGAATAAGTATTCCAATACTGGCCAGAAAAAGGGCTGCAAATAAGTTTCTGATTGGCTCCACCTGCAAAACAATGAGTCCAGATAAGAAACCCTATATGGAATAACAATGAAACATTATTTGATATCTACCAATGCTTCTGCGATTGTCTGCAAAGCGCAAAATGTATTGGAAATTTTCAACACGGAAGAAGTAAGACATCAAAAATTGGCATTCAACTAGAAGGTGGAGTATAAAGACAAACAAGATGGGCTCCAAACAGTTCAAAGAAATGAAGGGAAAAAGAGTAAGCATCCTCCAAGTGATTTTAGGACCTTACTCACGGTCATGATGAAGTATCGAAATCCATTTCAAGAATAATTTTAGAGCCCTTCGGATCATGGTGTCAACTCACAATGAGCGAGAACCATTGGATTGAGAAGTCAAGAAATAAAAAGCGAGAAACTCATCCGGCTTCAATATGGAGCCTATGGAAATCGAGAAATGCTTCAATTTTCGAGAGGGCATTCGACACCACACGGTCCCTAGTTTTCCAAATCAAAGAATGAGCCTCGATCTACAATTATCCATGAAAGGAAGAGCAAATCGGGCGATATCATACGGAAGAAGTTGGCGTGGATGGGTCAAAATAAATATTGATGGATCGCTCCCATCAACGGTCAACAGTGGAATCGAGCAGGTTGCACATGACTCCAATGGAGACTGTTATGGGGGTTGAGCCAGCAAACTCCGGTAGCACCCATCAACCAAATCGAGCTTACAGCTCTAAAAACAACCCGCACTGCTGTGTGGGTAAGAAGAATTCCAAATTTAGAGGTGAAGGTCGATTCATTAATGAGCTTAAAGATGATCCAAGGAGATGTGGAAACCCCAGCTTACCTTGTAGATCTAGATCGATAGTTCCAGGAGCTTATCAAGATGCCTTGGACGATCTGATTGAGATGGGTGCCTCGCACTGCAAACCGCCTTGCAGATTTTCTCGCCGCATTTGGAACTGAAGAGGAAATGAGTGAAATCGCTTTCCCTTTTCTTCTCGTGATTTCAGAGAACTACTAATGATTTAGGTGATTATAGGAGGAGTTCATGGGAGACCGGTCTCCATCTTTCTCCACAGAGAAGAAAGAAGAGAGAAATGAGAGCTGGGGAGAGATTTAGGGGGCGGTTCTAGTAGGGTTTGGGTAAAATCCCGGTTAAGATATACGTTACTTCACTAATGGGGATATATTTTTAATCAAAAAAATTCATTGCGCTTTTTACTTCAGTAATTATCAAATTAGCGAAGTCTTTGTAACTTTAAATTTCTAACTAGCTCCTTCTTTTTTGTTTGGTACCATTTACTGAAGTCTATGTGGATTTTTGACTTCAGTAAATTGAAAAGCGAAGTTGTTGTTTATTTTTACTTTGCTAATATAGATTACTGAAGTGAGACGTACCGAAGTCTTCGATGTTTATTCTACTAGTGTTACATTAAAAAAATAAATCGGAGGTTCTAGCCTCTCAGTCAACTTCGAAAAATAAAGGTAGATTTGGTCAATTCACATCTTCACTTCTTTTCAAAAAACCAAAATCGTCATCAAGCTCTACTTTTTCAACTTCTTCTAGTCAAATCTTAAATGAGTATTTTATGTGTTCGCATGAGCTTGATGCTGATTTTGAGATTTTAAAATGGTGGAAATTACGTGAAGAACAATATCCTATATTGACTAGAATTGCAAGGGATCTCCTTGTCGTTCCAGCCTCTACAATTGCTTCGGAGTCCGCTTTTAGTGCAGGTAGAAGAGTTATAACAGATAAACGAACATCTTTATCGCTCGATGTTGTAAAGATTCTGGTCTGTAAAAAAGATTGGGAACAAGCAGAAAAACGTCAACAAGGACGGACGGAAGAAGAAGACGAACACAACGAGGATAATGATCCGTGGATGATGATTGATTCTTATCCGAATCGGGAGCTTCGGCAAGTGGCCAACACGACGATTGAGCACATCATCATGCCTTGAAGTTCGAGGTAAGTAAATAGGTAAGTAAAAAGAACTACATGAACTTTGATTCCTTAGGATACGACAACTTAATTTTTAAAAAGTAGAATAATTTAAAAAGTAATCTAATTCTCAAGTCCAAGTCTAATTTTTTTCTTCTTTTCTCCCCATTTAATTTAATGTTAATATATCTTAAAACTTCAATGAATTTTCTTAAATAGATTGAAATATTTTTTTGTACTAATTATTCAAAATAGTTTTTTTAAATTAATCTTTTAATTAATATTAACTAATTTATTTAAAATCCAAAACAAAAATTTTACAAAATTGATTTTTAATTTAATGTTAACATATTTTTAAATTCAAAATAATTATTTTAATATCTGCTTGACAGGCCAGCCTGGCGGCCGAGGCGGCGATGGCAGAGGCGCTTGGCCCGGCCTGTGATCGGCCCAGCCCGCCACAAACATGGGACGATCCTGGCTCTCTAGTTTCAGACGGGCTCGCTCCAGCCCGGCCTGAGTCCGGCCCAAGCGGACCCATGGCCATCTCTGGTTGATAGGATGTAAACATGTTGAAGCCTGTCATTGTACCCCCTCCGATAAATTAGTCGTGGAAAGAATACCAAATTTTCCGTCAATGCATACTGTTCCTCTGTATCAAGCCGTAGCCGCGCACTTCATCTCGCCTCTCTCTTGCAAGTCCACATCAACACATCTCATTTACAATTAATTATCTTTTTTTTTACTCTCGCCTATGTATCTGGGGTTGCCGGCGGCGGCGCTGTTGATCGAAAAAAGGTAAGGAAATGATGGTTCTGTCCATTGAGGGACCTTATGCAGTGCATCCCCTCTCTCCTGGCTGACACGTGGCGGCCTTTTCTTTTATTGTTTAATTTAGTTTTTCTATTTTTTTTTTTTGATACCGAGGTTCCAAGCTTACACCTGACTAGTCCTCGGGATAACAGCTCCGGCCCCACAGTATTGCTACCAGTTAAATCGCGAGATGTGTATCTGGCTCCCAGGTTCTTAAATATCCTCAACTACCGCGCACAAGGAGTCGTCCCCCAAGTGATTGCTCCATGCTGGACCCCCCTAAATCCAACCGCAGGTTCCCACCGAGATCTGGCCTCCCATACTGCCGCTTGAAGCCCTCAATATTTAATTGTTCCACCAGCGTACCCCGGAGGGCTAGGCCCTAACCCTTAGTCAAAGACTAAGGGATCATTGGGCCTTGAGAAATTCAATTCCAAAGTGTTGCCACTAGGAATTGAACCCCTGACCTCCAACTAAATTGAAGGTCAGGTGGCCAACTGCGCCAAGGCAGTTGGGGGCCACCAGGAACCCAACCTTCACATGCTTCATCTTTTCAAAAAAGTCCTCCCTTCGCGCGCGCGTTTTCTTTTTGGAGAGGAAGGAACGAGAGGGAAAAATTTCCGATCAAGAAAGAAATCCTCCGACGACGACAAGAAGCAGAATTCCGACAAGGGGCACATTCCATTTTCTGACCTGTGAATAGAGCCCAGGAAAACGAGTTTTTACAGAGCTTTTCTGGTCGTGGTTGTCTGTTTTAGGAAGATGGAGGGAGAAGAAGACTGGTACAGGTTGATGGTTTGCAATACTTGAGGTTTAATGTGTTCCTCTCACTCATTTATTACATATATTGATTTCGAATTTTTAAAATCTTAAAAGGTGTGCTAAAATCGAATTTCAATTTCGATTTCTAAAGTTGGTAAATTAAATGAACTGTATTTAATGGTGGTGGATAATAAATGGTGTTAGGGTTTGAGTTAGGGTTCTGGGTTAGGAACAATTCTGCTGCAATTATTTCTTTTTATTTAGCATTGATATATGTTGTGTCACGATTTATTCATCCCGACAGGCGATCGACTATAAGGCCGAGCGACCAAGTCAACTCCAGTCAAACCCTGACTAGCTCGCCAAGTCGAAGATATCAAACTACCATCAGGCACCTAGCGATCGACTCCCAGGGCGATCTCCCTTTGGCAGCTGGCGATCTGCTCTACTAACCGGCTGAGGGCAATCAACCTGCGCCCCGAGCAGAGATGATCGCCCGTCTAAACCATCAAGGACTGGATCTCAGAAAAGCACCCACGTGCAGATCCACCAAAGGCGCTGACGAGATCTTCGCCAGCAGATAAGATCTTTTGCTGACAGACAAGACATTTGACCACAGCCTGTCACCTACCTCACCTACCAGCATGCGCGCCGAAAGTTGTCAGTGGGACCACCGTGGCGGCGACTCGGGGCGCGTGTAAGCTCCCATTGGACCGCCTGATTGGCGCAACAACTCCTGCGAGCTTTGAAGGGCAGACCCATGTGCTAAAAGACGATCGCCCGATTATTATATTGCAGTAAAGCGATCGCCGGCGTATCAAGCCTATAAATAGAGAACCTCCTCCTCTGGAAAAAGGTTCTCGATTCCATTTCGCACAACTTACGGTTCGGAATTGACTCAACCTACAGTTCCCGATTCACCGAATATACGGTTGAGAATTCATTTGGTGACATCCAAATACATTCCACCAAAAGTTCACATTCTCTCACATTCCGATACATCCACGGAAATCTTGAAGAACACACATATCATCAAGCTCCCGGCTATCTCACCGGAATCCATCTCAGGACTTCTCTCTCCAAATCTCTCGTCCGGTAGACGATCGGCGAAGCGGCAAGTCTCCACTAGACAGATTCCAAGGGATTTATAAGCCCGAAGCCCAAACATCCAAGCAAAATACTCGCCGTGAGAGGCGGTCGATCTCTCACCGCCGCGATTGTTCATCACCTTTGTTACAAGAACTCACAGAGCATCAAATCTGGTTCTTAGGCAATCTACACGCTCACTAGCTAAGATAACAAGAAACTTTACACTCATTGTAATTGTATTCTTACATTAGTACTTGTATCCCCGAATATCGGTATTAATAATATCTCGCGAGAGCATTCAAGCCCGGGACTAACAACCCCGGCAAATCTTATGTTATTTATCTTTCTCACGGAAGTGCTCTTGCATTTGTTTGCTATCCCATCCATTCCAGCAATATCTATCTCCGGATAATATTTTGGGTAGCAACAATTGGCGCTAGAGGAAGGGCATCTAACCCTCAAACTTTTATTTCTACCGTCCCGAAGAACACTCACTGTTCTCGGGGCATATACTTGAAGTGACACTCACTGCAGAAAACCTTCAGAATCATGACATCCGCCGGTACATCGAAGCAAGCTGCTCTCCGAACCGCCGGACACCATATCCCGGCTCAGTCCGAACCCCAGCCGACGACAGGGGGAAGCCGCGGCAACGCGAGACTCTCGATCCCGCATCCGAGAGATGGCCCCAACCTCTCACTCGATCAGTTCCAAACCGAGGAACAGATCGAGGAGGCTATGGCCATCCTGGAGGAGCGACGGAGAGCATGCGCGCCGCCCGCGATAAATCCCTCGATCATCCGCCGCATGGGAAAACGGAAATTCAATGGGCTACTGAACGAGCGATCGTCAAAAAGCTCCAATTCGCGAGGAAAGGCTCTCGCACGACCGGACGGATCCATATTCGATCGCTTGGGACGCGACCCATCCCGGCGACCGGGGCACTCTGTTTCCAACCTTGAAAAGACGGAATCCGAATCCGTCACCAGGAGTTCGGCTACTCACCTCACGGCCACGCATGTCGGCCCATCGACTCCGCCCGATCGCGGGGACTCGGTACTCAATCGCCTCGGATCCGCTCCGATCGCCGAGCCGCTAACAGTCGAGGCCACGCGATGGCCGCCATCTGGCGTCGGCTCGACGAGATGAGAGCACTCTTGGACCGGGGCAAGCACCGGCAAGAAGATCGCCGGCCGACCGAGGCCACTCGCGGTCCACATCGAGCTTGCCCCCATACAACCAACGATCGCTCCTCCTAAAACACCTCTGTATAAGGGAGATCGGACCCAAACCCACGAGTAAATTCGGATTTACATGATGGGTGTGGGGCATCCGATGCAACCAGTGCCGGATCTTCCGTGACATTGGGCGGCCGCCCATAAGTGGTACGTCTCACTACCACCACGATCGGTCACCTCTTTTAAGAAAGCGGCGGATGACTTCACGTCATACTTCGCCCGGCAAGGTCGCCAGACAGAAGGCCCCCACCGCATGATAAAGATCAAGCGGGGAAGGACGAAAGCGCAGAGATTACATCGGCCGGTAGACGAGATCATCCTCACCGGCGAACCGTCGGTGATGAGCTCGCTCTCTATTCGGTCATGGGGGATTCCACGGTCACTCTCCCATGTTCGGACATCTCTCCAAGGATATTCCCCAACTTACACGATCTTCCGCGCTAAAGCCGCCAACTTCTGGCGGCAAAGGCTACTCACCCTCCGCTTAGACGAGGAAACGCCACCTCTTGCCCGGAAGATAGCGATCGCCAAAGCAAAGAAGGCGATCGCCAAGACACCGGAGATCTCAAAGCTTTCGAGGACATGGAAGCCCATCTCCTTCATACGTTCAGTAACTCCGGCACATATTTTCTATGCCATCAAGGGGCACGAAGAGCTCAAAAGCCTAAGGCGATAAGGGACCACGGTCACTGGACAACAATCAATATTGTGCCTACCACAAGAGTCGGCCACAAGACCAACAATTGCCGCGACCTCCTCAAACGGCTCTGAGACTGCTCGAGGAGGGCAAGTTGACGACTTATTGG
The DNA here is from genome assembly GCA_033398695.1 of Orobanche coerulescens. Lineage (NCBI taxonomy): Eukaryota > Viridiplantae > Streptophyta > Magnoliopsida > Lamiales > Orobanchaceae > Orobanche > Orobanche coerulescens. The sequence continues at coordinate 13,391,338 of CM065803.1, forward strand.
TTTAGCCGAAGCCCCCGCCTATCTCTATAGACGATCGTCCGAGTCGAACGCAAAACAGGCTGGGAAGCTCATACGAGCCGACCCCTGGATCAACCTCGGTGACCGTCTCTATATGCTTCAATCAAGAGAAGGAGACCACGGAAGTCATCCCGATCTCCCTCCTTATTTAAGAAACCGGAGGACTCGATCGCCATCTGCAGTTCACCGTCTAACACGATGGACTAAGGCACGAGATCGCCTCCCCCGCACAACGTACACCGTCGAAGGTCGGCATCTACATGACGATCCAAGGTGGAAGAGTGCAGCCATGGTCCTGGTGGTCGATGGAACCAACTGCTTAGGCCATGCAAGGTCCCTTTAGGCCAAGATCGCCCGCCCTTCGTTTAAATACGAGGCCGGCGTAGTCTGAGGGCCCTCCAAAATAAATCAGTGGACACGATCGCTCGCCCTCAAAGGTTCATCATCTAACATGGTGAACCCGGACAATGCGACGTGCCACAACCCCGTCTCAACGTACACCGTCGAGGTCGGCCATCTCCATGGCTGGCCGAGGTGGAAGCAGAGCTAACAAGCCGCGGGCGTGGAGTTGATTCATCCGACGCGCCTCGCGCAAGGACTCCTCTAGGCCGAGACCGCACGCCCTTCGTTTAAATACGAGGCGGCGCGGCCTGCGGAGGACCCTCATAATAAAGTGAGTCACGAGACACTCAATGTCTTCGCGCATCAAGACATGATCAAGGAGTCGGCCCATTGAACTCCGCGATCGTGCACGGTTCCTCAAGATGGACGACCGTCCCCGAGGATTCGACAAAGTTAAAGACCGCTCACTCAAGGAACTATTTTCATCCCCTTACTTCCATTAAGTGAATAAAAACAAGGGGCAAGAAGAGTGCGGACTACCTACACGACGATCGTCGCTATTCAACCACATACGGAGATCATCATTTTTTCAGATGTAGTGCAGCGATCGAATGTGTTGTAAAAAGTTATCTTTATGAGTTTATCAATTCATTTGGAACTACCCTCGCAACGATCTCTCCTCACGCATTTGTACAAAGTCAAACAAAGACTTAAAAATAACCATTCATTCAAGTGATAAGTCAGAAAGACAAATGCTCATTTCATTACTTGAAAAAATAGAGTACACAGTCGCCCGAAGGCCTAAGTGCTACAAAAGAAAGCTACAAACTACAAAGAAAGTAATCTAAAAAGGAAGCGCCTCAGGCCCCTGCCGGGCCTTCGCCATCAGCATTCGGCGCGGTCCCCTCATCTTCCGGAGCATCGGGATGAGCAAGACTGTCTGGAGACGGATACCAGCTCAAATCCACGCCGATGTCCGCCAGGTCCAAGATCGGCAAGGAGAAAGCCGAATGGAGAGGGTGCTCCAATGCATATGACTTGAACTTCTCAGCTAGAGGACCGACCTCCAAGCCTCCCTTCTTAGCCGCTCGGATCGAGTCGGCGAACGCCAAGTAATAGGCGAACTCGCTGACATACTCCAAATTTTGGAAGGGATCGGCCTTGGTCGCCTCAACCTCTCCTCTCAGCTCGGCCATCGCTGTTGCGATCCACGGAGCTCGGCCTCCCTCGCGGCAACCTTCTCTTTCGCCTCACTTGACTCATTTGTCAGTAAGCGATCGTCACCTTACGCGATCGGCCTCCTCCTCGCAACATTCCTTGCACGGCACTCTGCATCTGGTCCCGAAATCGGTCGACCGCCATTGAATTTCTCGGTCTCCTTCTTCTCGGCTCAAGCTCATGGCTCGCCCGCAGCGCCTCCAAGGAGTCCTTCTCCATCGCTGCGATCTTGTCGGCAAACTCGGCGTTCTCTTCCGAGCCGCCTCAAGATCCTCCCGAAGGCGAATAGTGGAGGCCGCCCCTCAAACTCTGGCGGCACAGGACGGCCATGGTCGCCGTCTCGAAGAGAAAGGCGACAACACCATCCATCGAACTCGACGACCGCGGCCAGGCGATCGCATCGGTCGATTGTCCACGCCTTCGGCAAGGTGAAGCGCCTTGCTCACATAGGGAGGAATGTCGCAGAATGGCGAGGAGATCGACTCGCCAGAAATCCACGACCATCGGTGGACAAGACAGTGCGCGACGGATCTGCACCAAAACACCAAGGTTAATACAACTCCTACGCAGATGTAATTGTCAACACGAAATGCTATCTACCTCTCGGCCTTCTCGGGATCCCGACCAAGCGGTTTCCCTCGAGGAGTTTCCGCATCCGCGATCGCCGTCTCCGCGAAAAGCCGCAGAGGCGGCTCGCGCTCGGAGCAACGATGGTGATCGGAGGCGCGGCGATTGGCACTTCATCGCCGGGCGAAACGAAGTTTCTTGCGGCCTCGGCCTCTTGCGGTCGCCCAAGCCCCTCCTCCGGAATTTCCTCCTCAACCTCGACCTGCGCTACGCGAGGCTCCGGCTCCGCACGAGGCTCCGCCTCCGGAACTATAGGCAATGCGACGGGTGGAACCCGAGTCGACCTCTTCGCGCGAAGACGGCCTAGGACTCCTGGGTTCGACATAGCGATCTCCACCGGAGGCTCCAAAAAGCGAGGGAAACGAACCTCTGCAGTTAAAGACGATCGACTAACGGTCAGACACTGTCCTTAAAATAAGGCGATCGCCTAGTAAGTGAAGATCGCAGGACCACATACGTGGCACCGCGAGATGTCTCGGGAAGCGGAATAGTCGAGCCGACAACCAGCGACTCTCCTTGTTGATCCGAGTGGCGTCTAGGTCGTCGTCCGACAAGCTCCTAATTCGCTCCCAAACAACGAGGAAGTCGAAAGGCAGCTCCTCGATCGCCGGAATATGAAAGCCTGCAAAAGCAATCAAATTAGATCAGTCCAAAACACATCCAAGCGAAGGGAGAGTCTAAACCCTTACCGGGATTCCTCTCCCGAAATTCAGTGGGGATCTCCAGTTCGCCTGTGGGATTGTCGCTCGCCGAAGCCCTCCACTTGCCGGCGACCCAGAACCACTTCGTCTGATCGCCCCGTATCTTATTCGGAACTCCATGAATCACCCGGCCAGATCGGCCTTGAATATGGTAACCGCCGACCAACCCTCTATGAGCCGTCAGTTTAAACAGATGATTCATCTCCAACGGCGACGGGAGGCGGTACAGGCGGTGACCGCCGAATAGGGTGAAAGTGCAGATGATTTGGAGCCAGGCGTTCGGCGTCAGCTGAAGTGGCGCCACATTCCAAGCGGCCAGCAGATGGGAGACCGCAAAGGACAGAGGGAAGCGCAACCCGGCCTCCATAACGGCCTCACTCACTGCGACCATACCCATCGGAGGCTGGTCGGCTCGTTCATTCTCCGCGGGCGCGAACATGTCCACATCTGAAGGAACATGGAATCTTGTCCTCCAGACGGCCAGATCTCTCCTGGACGTCGAGCTCCGTATTTGGCCGAGCGACCACAACGATCGCTGCGCGGCACGATACTGCGACCGCTTGGGGAGCACATAGGGATAAGCGACCGAATATCCCCTGAAATCGAATCGCGGAGTAGGACCGGCCAATCTATCCATTATTTCAGCAAAGGCCCTATAGGCCCGTCCAAAATCACTATGTTGCTCCCAGTAAGCCCTGATCACCAGATATCTCTCGATCTGCGATCGTCTCTCCTCAGCAGCCGACTCCCTAGCAACATCGGCCTCATTGAACAGAGCCTCAACTTGGGGTCGATTCGGCTCGAATTGCTTCGGCCGCCGTCTCGGTGGAAGACGGAAGAAGTTTCTCCGGGCGTGATGTCCGTGGCGAGGCAGTTCCCGCTCCAAACGATGATGAGGTTCCGGCCATTCTCAGAGATAGAAAAGAAGAAAAGGTTTTTTCTTACCCTAAAGTGAAATCGATCGACGATCGGCGCTTAGATCTTCAGAAAATTCGGCAGCAGGACCTTCTTTCTCCAATGCGTACGCGTGAGTGAGACTGCAGCCCCGCGCCCCCTTTTATAGGAGAAAGCAGGGACCCGATTGCAATAAGGGAAAACCTCAGGGGTCGGATCTCAAACGGCGCGCCAGTTGACCCCCTCGAGACCCGCGTACGCGTCTTTTCGAGGACGCGTCAGCCGAGGAGTCATTAATGACCGTTGGCGTCCTCCAATAGAAGCCTGACACGTGCGCGGAGACTTTTCAACGCCCGATGCTTTTTCCCGCGCAGTTCAGCGGCCAACCAGGTCATCCGAAACTCAGGATATATCAACTCAAAGACGATCGCCAGTTCAATAAAACACTTAGTCGCTCGTCAAAAATTCAGCGATCGCCAAGAAATCCACCTCACCCCACGTTTCCAACGTATGAGCGAGCTGGGGGGCAATTGTTGTGTCACGATTTATTCATCCCGACATGCGATCGACTATAAGGCCGAGCGACCAAGTCAACTCCAGTCAAACCCTGACTAGCTCGCCAAGTCGAAGATATCAAACCACCATCAGGCACCTAGCGATCGACTCCCAGGGCGATCGCCCTTTGGCTGCTGGCGATCTGCTCTACTAACCGGCTGAGGGCAATCAACTGCGCCCGAGCGAGATGATCGCCGTCTAAACCATCAAGGTGGATCTCGTGAAAGCACCCACGTGCAGATCCACCAAAGGCGCCGACGAGATCTTCGCGGCAGATAAGATCTTTCTTGTGAGACAAGACATTTGACCACAGCCTGTCACCTACCTCACCTACCAGCATGCGCGCCGAAAGTTGTCAGTGGGACCACCCGTGACAGCGACTCAGGACGCGTGTAAGCTCCCCATTGGACCGCACAGTTCACTGCCAACAACTCCTGCAGGCTTTGAAGGGACAGGCCCATGTGCTAAAAGACGATCGCCCGATTATTATATTGCAGTAAAGGCGATCGCCGGGCGTATCAAGCCCTATAAATAGAGAACCTCCTCCTCTTTGGAAAAAGGTTCTCGATTCCGATTTCGCACAACTTACGGTTGGAATTGACTCAACCTACGATTCCCGATTCACTTGAATATACGGTTCGAATTCATTTGGTGACATCCGAAATACATTCCACCAAAAGTTCACATTCTCTCACATTCCGATACATCCACGGAAATCTTGAAGAACACACATATCATCAAGCTCCGGCTATCTCACGGAATCCATCTCAGACTTCTCTCTCCAAATCTCTCGTCCGGAGACGATCGGCGGAAGCGACAAGTCTCCACTAGACAGATTCCAAGGGATTCATAAGCCCAGAAGCCCAAACATCCAGCAAAATACTCGCCGTGAGAGGCGGTCGATCCCTCACCGCCGCGACTGTTCATCACCTTTGTTACAAGAACTCACAGAGCATCAAATCTGGTTCTTCCGGCAATCTACACGCTCACTAGCTAAGATAACAAGAAACTTTACACTCATTGTAATTGTATTCTTACATTAGTACTTGTATCCCCGAATATCGGTATTAATAATATCTCGCGAGAGCATTCAAGCCCGGGACTAACAACCCCGGCAAATCTTGTGTTATTTATCTTTCTCACGGAAGTGCTCTTGCATTTGTTTGCTATCCCATCCATTCCAGCAATATCTATCTCCGGATAATATTTTGGGTAGCAACAATATAAACGAAGCATTATCCGATCCGTGCGATGCACGGTTTTTGGTTGAATATCTACGTGTTTTGTACGTAATGTTGGGGCATACGGTTGAATGAGCAGATAGCGGAATTTAAATGCCTTTTAGAAAAGTTTATATGTTTTTTTATTGCTATTATCCTTTTATTTTAGTCTATGTAATTAGTTATATGAAATGAAGCTTTACTAACCTGTGTGTTGCTCCGGAGTTGTTTTTGGTTTATTCAACCCGTGCGATGCACCGATTGCATCTAAGTTTTCATAGCTAAAATTTAACTATCTTGTAATTTATACTATCATTTAAAAGTTCAATTTAATCACCTTGTGTATTAGAAGGTGCATTTGCATTGTAATGTTTATCATAACTTTTGTATTTAAATTAGTTTATTTACATTAAAAGTTACAATTAAAATAGTCTCTTCATATGTAATCTTTTAATATGAATAAGTTACATAAATTTTTTTTGCCTATTTATTTGGCACTTTTGCCATAGCGAATTATAAAAACATTTGTAGTTTGATATATATATATATATATATATATATATATATATATATATATATATATATATATATATATATATATATATATATATATATTCAATGGCAGATTTTGAGTTGTTAGAGAACTTGATGAATGTTTCTGGATCTTCTAAATTGCATGATTGTATGCGTTTGTGGTTTGTGCAACAGGCAGGTGAAGATTATGCATTTTCGAGGTTGATTTTTGGTTGTTGTCAGCATTTGAGGCGGGTAATGGCAAAGAACCATACCATGATGTTGAACTTGGAAGCTTTAGGTGCTCGTGGTGTATCTTTGGATTCTCTAGAATATGAGGACTTAAATATGAGGTACCGTTGAATACTAATGTTTACTGTTTTATTGTTCTATATTAATAATCATATATGGTAAGAGTGATTCGTATTATTTGAGGGTGAAAAATTGCAGCCCTTTGGTGTTCCATACCTGGGAGCATTCAAGATGAGTTTATTGTGAGCATTCAAGATGAGTTTATCATAAACGAAAATTTGTACTATTTCAACATTAACGCATCAAAAACATTAGATGATGATTTTCTGACATATATAATTATTAACATATACCAACTATCTATTGGTAAGGTTAATTGGACAAAGTCTTCGACAGTTGATAAACAGAGTAAACACATAAGCCAAGAGAAGGAAATATATATAGTTTCAGAAATTTTTACAGTTAGTTTGGCATTATTTATTTTGATCAATATAATTTCTTGCGGTGAAAATAATGTGAGAGAAAATATTTTCGGAATAAATTGATAAATATTTAGGGGGATAATCTTTACTTTGTGCACAAACCCCCTTCCATATTAAATTAAGGGGGATAAATTTTAAGTAGTATAGATAATGTAGGGAATTAGTAGGGTTAATTCGTTTTTAGTGTAATATCCGCAATTTCGAATTTCGGTAATTTTCTTTTTTCGGAGGAAGTTCGTTTTGACAACTCTATCATGACCGTTTCATCATTCCGAGAATGATTAATTCTGCACTTTTTGTCATCCGAGTTCGTTTCGGTGTCGTTTTGTTGAGTTCCGTGTCCTTAATCGACTTTTTCACGTGGGAGTTCGACTTTGTAAAGTCACCATTAATTCTTGGAAACTCCAAAAATTCTGAATCTTTGCAAAATTATAGAGCATCAAGTTAGCTTTCCAATGGTTCAAACGGTGAGTCAATCGGAATCCAGACGAAGGAGTTATGGTCGAAATAGCCAAGACTGCACGATGTGCCTTTTTGGTGTTGAAGGGGACTGTACCGTGTGCCGCGGCACACTCAGGCTGTGCCGCGGCACTAAGCTGATTCCTGGGCGTTTTTTGTGGCCCTGGGCCGCGGCACACTTATCCTGTGCCGCGGCACACGGGCTTTTTCTGCGTTTTTTAGCAGATTTTCGAGGAGAAAACTTCATTTTTCTCCTCTCTTCTTCCTCCTTCCATCTAGAGCGATTTCAATGGCGATTTTGGGCGATTTGAGTGCTCCCAAACTTGTAGAGATCATCCACCTCAAGTCTTGTTGTAGATTTTCGACCTCTACTTGAATCCTTCATCCAAATCAAGGTATTTTGCTTGAACCCTTGTTTTTGTAGATTTGGGGATTTTCCTTTTTGATTTCGATTCCAATCCGTTTTTAATCAATTAATTGTTGTATAAACGTTGTTTTGAACTTGTTCTACGGATTGGATACTCGTATCTTTGGTTCGTTCAACCCGAGGGGTGATTTCTTTGTTCTTGAAGGGTCTTGAACATTTAATGTTCGATTAAATGTTCGAATGAGTTCCCTTTGATAGTTTGTTGGGATTCCCGTTGTTTTCGGCCTTGATTCTCGTCGTAATCATGTTTTATTATTCCTTACGGAGGATTATAGGTGCTCGATGATTCCGATGTTGAATTCCGTTGGTGATTGATGATTCATGTGGTGTTTTCCCATAGTAATTTCGGTGTTATCGCGTTCTAAATAGTGTTCGGGGATTTGAGGGCTACCCGGCCGTATCCGTTCACTTTCCATTGCTCGTGATATCGAGGCAAGTACCTTGCCCATACTTTTCTTATTTTGTGGATATGATGATCGGTGATCGTATTAGTGTGTTTGTTTGGTTGATTGAAACGAAGTTTCAAAAGATTTCGGTTTGGCCTCGTTAAAGGCTTTCTTTCAAATGCGTGTGTGTTTTGTGAACGGCGTGTTTTGGGAATTGATTATGATTTGATTATTTTGAACGTTGAAGGATTTGATGATGATACTCCTATTGTTTAAAGTTATGGAATCGTGTATTCCGTATTTAATCTTGTTATTGTGTTTTGAAGAGTTTGATAATGGTGTCGAGTTAATGGCCATCTCTAGTGAGTATTCTTAATGAACTTACATTCTTAGCATGTTAGTATTGCATGAGTAACGTGTGTGTGTGTATGCTCACTGCGGGTTAGATCCGACGGGGTCTCGGTAGGGCTCCACGAAGCTGTGGAACCGCGAGCTTGCTTTTAACCACCGTGGGTTAGATCCGACGGGGTCTCGGCACGGGTCCACAGAGACGTGGATCGACGGTTAATTGTGGTGCATTTTACAAATGTGATTCGATATTGGCATTTAGAAATGAGTGCTTTTGACGGTTTTCATGATTGCATGCATCTACTAAGTGTGTAAGAGGTAAGTGTTCGTTTGGCTTACTTGGCTAGGATGGCACTAGAGTATTTTGTTGTTTGTTTTAAATCCTTTATTTGTGGATTTTGATGTTGGGAGACGAACCTTGTGGTCGTTCTTGTGTCTTGTGAGTTGATGAGATTTGGGGCTAAAATCCCAATGGTTTTGTAGAAGTCATTTTATGGATTTGGGGCTAAAATCCCAACGGGTTGGTAAATGTCATTTTCGGAAAGTAAAGATTTGGGCGGTGACCCCTTTTGTCTTGTGGATTTTGAAAAGTAGGATTTGATAATCCTAAATGGTTTTCTATTAAAACTCTCGATGGCATTCTAAACCGTCTTATAAATTATTTCCATTGATTTATGGTATTTCGATTTTTAAAGGTTTTCTCAAACCCTTGCCTCGAGAAGTACTTTTCGCTTCGTTTGGATCTTTGAGGATTCCTGGTTATTGTTATTCGTGGAATGTGAATTGTATGGCTCGTATTTGCACTTTGTATTTGCACTAGCAAAACGGTGGAGTTTTGCTAACCCCAGAGTATTCGGGGTGGATGTCTATTTTGCATTCGTGTTTTGGAGCATAACACGAGTCGGCACGAAGGATGATGAAAGATGAACGATACTAATCACACGAGGATCCGTTGATGTCGTATTGGTCTAGTTGTATTTTCTTTTCATTGCGGTATCTTTTCCCCGTTATGCGGGAGTTTATTGTATTTTGACCCCTGCGTGGGTATATGTTGTAATTGAGTTGTATATTTTTATTGAAAGACCAAATCGGTCTCATCGAGTCATTTAGCCTTGAAGGCATTGTCGAGATGTTAAATGTTGTTACCACTGGTAGATCTTCGAGGAGAGGGTCTACGGCGTGTAATATCCCCGAGTGGATTGGGGTGTTACATAAATGGTATCGAGCTTAGGTTGAGGAAACCTAGGTTGTCGGGTCAAGTCGTGTTGTTTGAGTCTTGTTTCGCCGGATTTTATCCGATCGAGTCGTGTCGCGACGTCGCTTGAGTTTGTTGGTCGTGATTAGTATCGTGGGCGATCATCATCTTCGTGCGACTGTGGAAGTAAGTCTCCCTTCTTTGTGTTGTGCCTCTTTTGACACGAGCTTTTTTTATGATTAGTTGTTTAGTGATGGAATCCTTCTGTTGATTTTGATTTCACGATATGTATTTATTCGACTCTCGTATTTGATTTATACGAGGAGTGTAAATCGCTTGTGATGTCTTTTTATTGTTGTTTTTGTCCGATTCGATGATTTTCGAATCGATTTGCACGTTTTACAAGTTCTCTTGTGGAAGCTTTGTGCTTATACACGTTCGACTTGTTCACTAGCCAGTGCGGTAGGGTCTTTAGAGGCCTCGAATGGGGCCAGTGGTTTTGTTCTGAATGTGGTTATTTGACTCTAATATTTTGTTCTTATGAGGAGTATTGTTTCTGGATAGTGCATGTTGAATCGTATTTCTTTTATCATTGCGTGAGTTCTTTTGTAATGACTTTCGGTATTTTACCGACCGAGTTTTATTTCGATAACCGCTTCCCTTAACCGAGTTTTTGGCATTATGGCCTTGATCGCGTTGGCGAAATTCTTTTGACGGTATTTAGTATTTTGTAAATGGCTTTCGTGAGTTTTTGAAATATTACCGTCATCAGCCTTTTTGGCATTTTTGTAAATGGTTTTTAGCCTGGGGTTCCGACGCGGGACCCACAGCGCTATGATGTTCCGTGTGATTACCTGAAATTTTTGGGCATTCTAGCCTTTTTGGCATCGTCCTTTTTGGCATTGAATTATTTTCGAAAACTTGAGTATCTTAGAAATAAATTTCGAGACATATTTTTTTCAAATGAGTTATTTTCTTGTGGTACATCCAGGTGCCACAATATATTTCAAAATTTTTCTGCCTCGAGGACCAAAATGTTTTGAGATATTTTCAATGTTTTAGAAACATTTTTATTTAGACCCGAGGGTCGAATATTCTGAAAGTTTTCACTAAGAGAAAGTGGCCTCATTTTTATCAAATGCGAAACGGTTCTCCAAAGTCTCGATAACGATGTTTCACGTTTGTACTTTTTGAAAGGTGATACTCAAGATCAATCGGTGTTCTTCTAAATCATTTTCAAAATGAGGTTTTCGTTTTTAAAACCTATCCATTCCCGTTTGAGGGCTGGGTATATATGTATGATGTTCGCGTTGTCATTTTGATGTTTGCTCCCGAGTATGACCGAATTAGCGGTGTGAGCGTTGAGTCGTTTTCCACACATTTGTTGTGTTAGCCCCTTGTGAGAGGTGGGATGTTGGTGTTGAATATTGTCGCCTCGTGGTGATTTCTGCGTTGTCGCGCATGTGCGAGCTGTTAGAGCTTGGTTTGGTATGACCGTGTGTATCGGTGATAGTTCCGTTATGTGTCGGTTGTTTAATGTCTTGTTACCTTGCTCCCATTTTTGTGAATTTCGTGGACGAGGTCGGAGGTAATGCCCGTACTATTTTGACTTCTGTATTTTCTCTTTCTCCAGTCTATCGATTCGCTCATGTTCGTTGACACTTTATGAACTTGTTCTGTATTTCGGTTTCATCGTTCGAACGAGCTGTGATCTTGTTGTGGGCCGATTTGGTTATCGATGTGACTTTTTTCGAGTTCGGTTCGATTCTTGTGAACCATGTTCGGGAGTAACATCATTTGGTTCTACTAGTCCTTTTATTCGAAGGGATCGGATTTTGAACTTCTGTATATTCTACTTTGTCGACTCATTTATGTTCGTTGACATTTCTGAGCTTGTCCTGCCCCTTGTTTTTGTTTATCGAACGAGTGTGGCATCATTTCGGAATAACTCGTTTGTCGTTGTGACTTTTCAATTTCTATTCCCTTTCATGTGGATCTTATGTGAATGCATACGTTGTTGTTTTCACCGGATCATATATTGTCTCGAGTCGAGATGTGAACCTTGGAGTTGTTGTTTGAATTTTATTGTTCTTCGTGATTCGAACATGATTGTTCGCTTTTGTTGTCTCGACCGTTGTGGTTCGGTCGTTTGTTTGTTCGGTTTTTGTCCTCGTTTCGTGATCGTTGAGCATTCAGGCTCCTTCCTAATTCCCTTAAGTTTGGGAAATTAGTCTCGTTTTCGATCTTCCAACCCTTGGGCGGTGGAATTCAGTATTAGTTCAGCGATTGGCTCGCGTTTCGATTGATGTACCGTTGGGTTGGTCAATCATACTGACTTTCGTTCGTTGTGTTTTGTGATTGTCGGATAATTGACTTGGCTATATTATCCGTTTGATGACGCTTGTCATTTGTTGGATTTATTGTATCCCTAACGGCGACGTTGTGTTGGTCGTCGTGGAGCGTGTTTTCACGCCGTATGTCTCTTTGCGTTTCTTGCAGCGTTTCGCCGTTGGGTGCGAGTTTTCTATTTTTGTGTATCTCGTCGAGTTTTCCTGGCGGGTATATTGCTCCCCCCTACTTGTTTTAAGTTTCGGGACGAAACTTCTTTTAAGGAGGGTAGAATGTAATATCCGCAATTTCGAATTTCGGTAATTTTCTTTTTTCGGAGGAAGTTCGTTTTGACAACTCTATCATGACCGTTTCATCATTCCGAGAATGATTAATTCTGCACTTTTTGTCATCCGAGTTCGTTTCGGTGTCGTTTTGTTGAGTTCCGTGTCCTTAATCGACTTTTTCACGTGGGAGTTCGACTTTGTAAAGTCACCATTAATTCTTGGAAACTCCAAAAATTCTGAATCTTTGCAAAATTATAGAGCATCAAGTTAGCTTTCCAATGGTTCAAACGGTGAGTCAATCGGAATCCATTTAAGGAGTTATGGTCGAAATAGCTAAGATCGCACGATGTGCCTTTTTGGTGTTGAAGGGGACTGCACCGTGTGCCGCGGCACACTCAGCCGTGCCGCGGCACTAAGCTGATTCTGGGCGTTTTGTGGCCCTGGGCCGCGGCACACTTATCCTGTGCCGCGGCACACGGGCTTTTTCTGCGTTTTTTAGCAGATTTTCGAGGAGAAAACTTCATTTTTCTCCTCTCTTCTTCCTCCTTCCATCTAGAGCGATTTCAATGGCGATTTTGGGCGATTTGAGTGCTCCCAAACTTGTAGAGATCATCCACCTCAAGTCTTGTTGTAGATTTTCGACCTCTACTTGAATCCTTCATCCAAATCAAGGTATTTTGCTTGAACCCTTGTTTTTGTAGATTTGGGGATTTTCCTTTTTGATTTCGATTCCAATCCGTTTTTAATCAATTAATTGTTGTATAAACGTTGTTTTGAACTTGTTCTACGGATTGGATACTCGTATCTTTGGTTCGTTCAACCCGAGGGGTGATTTCTTTGTTCTTGAAGGGTCTTGAACATTTAATGTTCGATTAAATGTTCGAATGAGTTCCCTTTGATAGTTTGTTGGGATTCCCGTTGTTTTCGGCCTTGATTCTCGTCGTAATCATGTTTTATTATTCCTTACGGAGGATTATAGGTGCTCGATGATTCCGATGTTGAATTCCGTTGGTGATTGATGATTCATGTGGTGTTTTCCCGTAGTAATTTCGGTGTTATCGCGTTCTAAATAGTGTTCGGGGATTTGAGGGCTACCCGGCCGTATCCGTTCACTTTCCATTGCTCGTGATATCGAGGCAAGTACCTTGCCCATACTTTTCTTATTTTGTGGATATGATGATCGGTGATCGTATTAGTGTGTTTGTTTGGTTGATTGAAACGAAGTTTCAAAAGATTTCGGTTTGGCCTCGTTAAAGGCTTTCTTTCAAATGCGTGTGTGTTTTGTGAACGGCGTGTTTTGGGAATTGATTATGATTTGATTATTTTGAACGTTGAAGGATTTGATGATGATACTCCTATTGTTTAAAGTTATGGAATCGTGTATTCCGTATTTAATCTTGTTATTGTGTTTTGAAGAGTTTGATAATGGTGTCGAGTTAATGGCCATCTCTAGTGAGTATTCTTAATGAACTTACATTCTTAGCATGTTAGTATTGCATGAGTAACGTGTGTGTGTGTATGCTCACTGCGGGTTAGATCCGACGGGGTCTCGGTAGGGCTCCACGAAGCTGTGGAACCGCGAGCTTGCTTTTAACCACCGTGGGTTAGATCCGACGGGGTCTCGGCAGGGATCCACGAAGCTGTGGGTCCGCGGTTAATTGTGGTGCATTTTACAAATGTGATTCGATATTGGCATTTCCGGAAATGAGTGCTTTTGAACGGTTTTCATGATTGCATGCATCGACTAAGTGTGTAAGAGGTAAGTGTTCGTTTGGCTTACTTGGCTAGGATGGCACTAGAGTATTTTGTTGTTTGTTTTAAATCCTTTATTTGTGGATTTTGATGTTGGGAGACGAACCTTGTGGTCGTTCTTGTGTACTGTGAGTTGATGAGATTTGGGGCTAAAATCCCAATGGTTTTGTAGAAGTCATTTTATGGATTTGGGGCTAAAATCCCAACGGGTTGGTAAATGTCATTTTTCGGAAAGTAAAGATTTGGGGCAGTGACCCCTTTTGTCTTGTGGATTTTGAAAAGTAGGATTTGATAATCCTAAATGGTTTTCTATTAAAACTCTCGATGGCATTCTAAACCGTCTTATAAATTATTTCCATTGATTTATGGTATTTCGATTTTTAAAGGTTTTCTCAAACCCTTGACTCGAGAAGTACTTTTCGTTTCGTTTGGATCTTTGAGGATTCCTGGTTATTGTTATTCGTGGAATGTGAATTGTATGGCTCGTATTTGCACTTTGTATTTGCACTAGCAAAACAGTGGAGTTTTGCTAACCCCCGAGTATTCGGGGGGTGGATGTCTATTTTTGCATTCAGGTTTTGGAGCATAACACAGGGTCGGCACGAAGGATGATGAAAGATGAACGATACTAATCACACGAGGATCCGTTGATGTCGTATTGGTCTAGTTGTATTTTCTTTTCCGCTGCAGTATCTTTTCCCCGTTGTACGGGAGTTTATTGTATTTTGACCCCTGCGTGGGTATATGTTGTAATTGAGTTGTATATTTTTATTGAAAGACCAAATCGGTCTACTGAGTCATTTAGCCTTGAAGGCATTGTCGAGATGTTAAATGTTGTTACCAGCCTGGTAGATCTTTGAGGAGAGGGTCTACGGCGTGTAATATCCCTGAGTGGATTGGGGGTGTTACATTTAGCTAGGGCAGTTAAGGTTAAAATGATAATCAATATAAAATAAAATAAAATTTATATAGCATTTTTCCAGTTTTTGTTTTGTCACGTGGTGGATTTAATCATACTATTTTGAAACCAGGTTTCATGGATTTTGATCTGAATGAGAATTTTCATCAACAATTTCCAGAGATGCATTTTGAAGATGAAATATTTCGTCGGAATATGGATAACGATCAACCCTGTAATGAATAAGAGAATAGGGTGAATGATCCTACGAATTTACCAAACCCGGGGGCTAATCTCGATGGGAGATCTACTTCCGATGACGAAAACTCTCCTTTACATGCGGATACACTAGAGAGCGACAAAGGCGAAGAAGAGATGGAAGTTGAGGATGGCGTTGTTCATTGTAATCTGGCTTTATCTATTGAGAAGAGATTGTCTGTAAGATCTGAACTTGAAAGTTTGGATATGGCTTTCTTATTGTATTGTGAATACGGAAGACAAATGGGATTTAGTGTGAAGAAAGACAGTCAGAAGTATTCAAGCAAAAGTGGTGTTAAAAGTCGAGAGGTTCGGGTCAAAGATTATTTGTGCTCTTGTCAGGGTACGAGCAACTCAAAGCATACGAGAAAAAAATTGCATCAATACAGAATCAGGACTTCCGATGCATGTGTACTGCGAAGTTAAGGGTAATTCTTGGTCGTGATGGCAAATGGATCGTGTCTATTTTCAACAAGGATCACAATTATGAGTTGGCCGAGAAAGAGCACACTTATTTGCTCCATTCATCTCGAAATATGTCTCACGCACATAAGTCTCTCCTTGAGGCTTTACATTCGGCTGGGATTCGAATCAAAGATGCATATTGTAATATCCGACTGTAATTTTTTGTTTTTACCTGTCATTGTATTATTCGGATAATCTGATTATCATAAATCGTTGTATTTAGTATTATGTTGAGGTATTATAGATTTGAATTTCATATCGTTGTTATTTCATTTCATATGTGATGATTCGATGTTAATTAGAGAGTTGCATTTTCGAATTTTTCTGTTGATGTAGCATACGCTACATAGTATGATTAACGTACACTAATCCTGTGCCTTAGCGTGCGTAATGTTTCCTCTGTTGCGTATGCTAAGAGGGAATCTGGCATCAGTTGACTTCAGCACGTGAACTCCTTAGCCGTTGGCATGCATGTGAGTAAGGTCTGAGCTGTCAACTTTTATTAGCGTGCATAACCCCTTTTTCATTAGCGTGTGCTAACGACCTGCGAATTCAAGACAGTAGCCACTGTAAGCTGCTTACGTACGTAATATTAACCAGTTAGCGCACGTAAGTGTGTTAGCGTACGCTAAAGCTTCCCGTTAGTGTGCGCTAAGTCTGTACAGTCTATTTATAGGACCAGCATGTTTTTCATTTCTTCACAACTCCAAACCGATTCTCTCTCCATATATCGTCCCTCTGCACTCCCAAACCGATATCAACCTCCCCCAACTTGCTTCTAAGCCTTAAATCTTGGAGTGGAGCTCATTTCCTTGGAGACTAGGAGGTGTTCTTGAGCTTGGAGTATATTTTCTCATAGCTTTGAGGTCTTTCTTCATTTCTGGAGGTAGGTGTACTTTCCTCTCTGTATTATTTTCATATGTTGACGTTAATAACGAATTATACTTCACCTAGAGTAGATTAATCAAGTAAAACATAGTTTAATCCAACCTTTTTAACACTTTTGATGAATATGATAAATGAGGGTTTGAGATGGATGTGTTCTTGATGATGTAGTGATTCTAACCACGTTGTAACTATCATGCTCATCTTGTTGGACGAATTTAGCTCAGTAGAATACCCTTGAATCAGTTAACTTCACCGTAGTTGGATTTAACTAATAGAGTTGTTATCATAAAGTGATTAAACACCATTTTAAGTTTTCACTTACCTTGGGAAGAACTTGGCCATGTTAGAAATAGAAGGATGTCTTCTTACTCAGATTTCTTAAGAATCATATTCTCCTTATGTTTAGCTCAGCAAGATTTTGAATGGTTAAGGATATTTGTGAAACCAACACAACAACTTTTCACTAATCTAATGTGTTGAGAACTTAGTTTGTTTTGATCATCATACTAGATAGATGGTGAATTCATCATGATGTTAATGGATCTTCCAGCCTTGTAAAGAAAGATTTTGATAACCTTCATGGATATGGTGTAATCTCATAACTAATAACCTTGTTGTAAGCTTAATATTCAATTTAGGTGAGAGGAGAATGATCATAAATGTGCAGATTTTGTTCTTTCAACATTTTAATGTTTTGGAAAGTTTAATCATCATAAGATGATCTTAACATCATAATTGATTATTCAACATACCCTTGATAGAACTCTTGTTTATGATGAACCATGTGAACATTCAGTAAAAGTATTGTAAACCGATTTTTATGGTTGTAATGATGTTAAAAGAACTCCTGACATAAGGCTTCAATAATTGGAAATAGCAAACTATTCTAAAGGATTGTAGGATGATGTCTTACTAATCCTATATTGATAATTATACGAATATGTTATTGAGTAAAATGTATTTCGTTTAAGGTTGATTGTTCGAGTAAACAATATTAGTCGAGGACCGTTCGTTCGTTCCGACAAGAAGAGGACTATTCTCGTCTCCGTATTGAGGCAAGTTATCTTGATTGGTTATAATGATGATTAGATTCTTGTGATGGTTATATATTTCATATGTATAAATTGTTCATGTAATGTTTGTCGTGATTTGACATCGTCCTTGACGTTATTCCATTTTCTTCATGGGGTTGCGTTCCCAAGTATGTCGCTTTGAATCGTTGATCTCGTTGGTCTTATTTTCACTTCGGTGAGTTTTTCTTGATCCTTAATCGGATATGTGATTTATTGAATTCGTTGTCATGTTGTATCGTGACATATCCGGAATCATATCTGCGTTCCGATTGGTCATTGTGTAGGATTTTTAGCCAGGCACATATATAGTCATGCGTGGATATTATTCCGCATTGGACTGTGCACACGAGACGTAGTTTCGTGAGGCTAATTAGGTACATTGTCCCACGTATATTCTGGATTCCGTATACGGGGCGGACATGTACACGAACACATTTCCGGATCGGGCATACTGTGATGTCCATCTTGAGCCATATTGTTAATCATCCATAGTATTGGATGTGCTCGACGGTTTGTGACTGATTGTTTCATACGCCCGAGGGGTATGATTAATAGTCGGAATGATTTCCTTGGGATCTATATACGTGAATTGTATAATGTCGGAAGAATTAATTATCATGTATATCTGACCCTGTGTTTTGGGCGAAATACTTGTATTGTATTTTAGGTCGAGGCAAAGGCAAGGCACGGGAAGAGCATGTTGACGGCGAAGGTTTCGAAGGATACTAGTTCGGGGGGCCCACATCATTTGTTATCCGGTTATGTTAAACCGTGTTATGTTATTTTATTTTCTGTTTCATTTAAATTACTATCTGGTTGTATTGACATTTGAAGTATTTTCCATCTCCATATGGTTTATACTTGTTTTTCGGATCCTGCGTATTATAAGGTTGTTGGCCATAATTTTGATAAACTCCTAATCGGAGTAATGACTATTCATTGTGGTCGGTATCACAAATAATATTTATTTAATCTGTTTCGGATATCGCCTGGTGGGTCCCAGTGTGGGGTCCACGGCACTGTAATAGCCGCCTTTGGGGGTGTTACACCTATCGATTTATGGAAAAAGAATCATGAGGTCGTAGGAATACGGGGTTTATTAGGAAATACGCATATCACCATATGGAGAAAGTGGAGAAAAAATCCAAGGTACATGATGCAGATTCGAAGTCAATTGTGAGACACTTTATTCAGAAGTCGAACAAGGAACCGTTATTCTATTGGAATATACAGACAGACGGTCATGGTTGTCTAATGAACCTTTTCTTTAGAGATACTCGTAGCTATGTTG
Source organism: Orobanche coerulescens (assembly GCA_033398695.1). Lineage (NCBI taxonomy): Eukaryota > Viridiplantae > Streptophyta > Magnoliopsida > Lamiales > Orobanchaceae > Orobanche > Orobanche coerulescens. Next base: position 13,410,215 of record CM065803.1, read on the forward strand.
ACTATGAACTGTTTGGCGATGTGCTCTCGGTCGACACCACATACAAGACCAACAAATACGTACTTATGTGTGCACCTTTTGTGGGCGTCAATCATCACCTGAAGAATTGCCTTTTTGGCATGGCATTTATATCCGAGGAGATGTTCGCTATATTTTTAAACAATCCGCAATTGTACAGAGAATATGTAGAAATCGGCGAGCAAGGTCGTATTCCACAGAGACTAAATATTCTTATTGTATTAAGTACTATATTATAGTGTTTCCGGTTTTATCTAGACGATCAAAAGGTAAAATGGATGGTTAATGAAATAAAATAAAATGATCACAATAAATTAAAACAATTGAAAATATCCGAATTAAAGCGAATTGCAAGAGTTTAGAAAGGTAAATTCCAAGGCTAGGTTTTCGTTGATTACTAAATTTAGTCGGGATTGGTTCCAAAAAGTTCTAAGTGCGTCTCCAAAACGATGATCACGATAATATTCTAAAGTCTTTCTCGAGATGCATTAAAACGTAGATTACACAACCTATAACAACGTCTCTGTCTATTATAAATTATTTAACTCCAAAATGTTCATAAGATTTAAACATCATCATAGTTCATCACCGATTTCTCAATCTCGTAATTTACTACGTCAAATACTCGAAACCTATTAATGCCCTCTTCTCTCGAATTATGAGCAATTAAGTTTAACATGTAAAAACATTGATCAAGTGTCTAAACATGAATCAAAACCAAGTATTTGATAAAGAAATCACACTAGATATATATATATATATATATATATATATATATATATATAATCACCAATCCCTCAAAACCATAGTAAATCAACGTACTCCCATGCCCGGAATCTAACGAGTTTAGCCGGACATGGTAATGAAAGAAAGATTAATAATCATCATATTCATCATGTTCATACTAAATAAAACAACAAAATAGATAAAAGATAGGAAGAAGATAAAACTCGGGTGGTGTCTTGATTGATTCCGGTTGAAGCCTTCAAATGTTCTTGAAGTGTTCTTCAATAATTTCCTTCAAATCTCCTTTTTTGGAGTAAAAGCCCTCAATCTTGTGTTTCTCTCTCTCTAATCTCTCCAATATTCAGCATATCCCTCAAGTCTTGCCCAAGATCCTCTTTTATAAGTCCAAAAATATCACTTCTCATGCTCAAATCTTGAGAAAATGTCAAAATGTGATTTTTCCACCGAAAAGTAACACGGCCCGTGTCAAATGACACGGACCGTGTCATAGTGCTCTAGAAAAGCTGAAGTTCGCTAGACAGGGAACTCGACCGTGTCAATTTGGCACGGCCGAGCAAATGACACGACCGTGTCGAATGAGACGGCCCATGTCATACTCCTCTAGAAAAGCTAATCTGCCTGGATGTGAAACCCGACTGTGTCAATGTGGCACGGCCGAGCTAATGACACGGCCCGTATCAATTGACACGGCCGAGCTCGTGTTGACTCGTTTTGACACCATTTTGACTCTTTTTTAGGCTCGATCTCTCGTTTCCGCATTGCTTGATATGTATTGGTGTTTGAGACTTCGTTCTTGCTTGATTTATGTCCATAAAGTACCTATAAAATCAATAAAACGTACCAAGCGTGATCGAGTCCAATAAACATAATATGAGCATAAACGACACAGTTCTACACATTTTAGGATCTTAAAACCCGGAAAATCGGTGCAAAAATATGTGTAAAAATGAGTGTTATCAAAATAAGTATGGCTTAAAGTGACTTGACTTGAGCAAATTAGAACATCATCTCAATAATCACTTCGCTCAATTAGAAGCTCAAAATTTTGTTTTCCCTTGGAATTTGCTTCCTTCAACCCCTTGATTTCAATATAATCGCACTAAGCGCTTTTGAAAGTGAGAATCACAACCTTATTCCTCCTTATCGCTCCAATAAATCTCGTTTCTTTTTTTTCTTCTTCTTTTTTTGTGTCCACAAACTTTTTCTTTTTATGTTTTCATGTGGTGGACAACATCATCATTATAATCACACCATTCTTGCTTCAAATTTATTTTGATGAATCATTGCATTTGAACCAACAATCTTCCCAATCGCCTCCACACATCTTTTCATTCTTTTGCCAATTTGTTCTAATAAGCTCAAGTATAGGGACAAAAGTATATAATGGAACGGAAAGCTCATAATGTGGCTAACAAGAAATAGGCTTTAAGCTCAATCGGGCTAACTAGGGAAATAAATTTTCGGGTTGGCCAAAAGGTTTGAAGGGTTGTCGCCTAAAATCACTTTCACTAATTTGCACACACACTTGTAGTTTCGAATAAGATACCAGGGCAAGTTCTAGAGTCTTAAAACATGAATGATACACTCGACAATGAAACTTGCATATTTAATGATGCAAGAAGGCTCAAAAGCTCACAAGCTAGATTTGTTCATATTTCCAAGATATTAAACTATTTATTCAATTTCACACCCTTTTGATTATTCTACAATTTTTCCCCTTCAAATTATCCTCGATTTGCATATCAAAATCACAAAATAAATCCCGAGGCATCCAAGACAAGAGTTCATTCTTTCGAGTTTCGTCTAAGTTCATCATACTCCAAACACACCAAGTTCAAAATAAAACGCACCAAAATAAAACAAAAAAAATCACACCAAAAAAACGTAAATCAAAATCACACCAAAATCCAAACCAAAATTCAAAAGACAAAACAAAAATAAACAAACAATGTAGGTATTTCTTGACCCAATATCTCCCCCCAAACTTGAATTAAAGAGTATACACACGAAGGGGGTATAATATTTAAACAATAAAAACTTTGGGTCAAGAAATACTTACAACCGGTCCTACTGATTTAGCGGAGGAAAGTGGCCTTGTTGGACATGCCAATCTTCCATTCGTCGTAAAATTGTCAGTATCTCGTCTTGTCTCTGTCGTGTCTCCTCTCGGAAAGCCTCGAACTCTTCTATAAGCGTGGAACGAGATGTGGCATGTCTTGATTCGGCCTGTCTCGATAATTCGGGCCGTTCTCTTTCTCTTTCTTCTTCCTCCTCCGTTTCTCTTTCGTCTTCAGGGCCTCTCTCATAGGCGAATTCCTCCTCCATTCTTTCCTCTCGATCTTCTTCTCGCATCCTCTCGGCTCTATCCTCATTTTCCGTAAGCCTAGGACGGACATTCCGAGCAACGTATCTTTCAGTAGAAGAGATTAATCCAGCTGCTTCCCGGGCCAATTTATGCGCTTCCGTGGCCATTTGTAGATTTCCTAAATCCCGAATACTGTCGATAGTTGTCAAAGTTGTATTCGGGAGTAGGAAATGATCGTTGTACACATTTGGTGATGAATGACATTGTTGAAGAATTTCATTCCATTCCTCTTGCGGTACACATCTCCTCACGATCATATCGGCACATCTCTTAAAAAGTAATGGATCATCCCACATATAGAACTTGATATCATGTAGGAATTTCTTCTTTTGATAATGAGATAATTCCGGGGGTAGCACACCTGCGACCAAAAAATTAACAATGTCAGCAAACCACGGAAATTTAGCTTCTACCATAAAAAGCCGCTCGTCCGGAAACTCTTCTTTAATCCCTTCTTTCTCAGGCTCCTCTTCTTTTTTGTACTAAAGGCGAGATAAATGGTTGGCTACCACATTTTCACAACATTTCCTGTCTCGAAATTCCACGTCAAACTCTTGTAAAAGAAGAATCCATCGAATTAGGTGAGGTTTAGAATCTTTCTTTTCGAACAAGTATTTGATAGTTGCGTGGTCCGTGTGTACTATCGTCTTTGTTCCAATTAAGTATGATCGGAACTTATCAAAAGCAGATACCACGGCAAGCATTTCTTTCTCCGTTGTTGTGTAATTTTGTTGGGCTTCGTCCAATGTTTTGCTTTCATAATAAATAGCCTGAAAGAGTTTCTCACGACGTTGTCCCAACACAGCTCCGACCGCATAATCACTTGCATCACACATGATCTCAAAAGGTTGAGACCAATCCGGTACCACGAGGATAGGAGCACTTACTAATGCCTTCTTTAAAGTCTCAAATGCCTGCAAACATTCGTTAGGAAGAATGAAAGTGGTATATTTTTCTAACAATCTACTCAAAGGTTTAGTAGTTTTTGAAAAGTCTTTTATGAATCTCCTATAAAAACCCGCGTGCCCAAGAAAACTCCTAATTGCTTTTTAATTCTTCGGTGGGGGAAGTTTCTCAATGGCGACAATTTTCGCCCTATCAACCTCCAAACCAGCGGCGGACACTCTATGGCCTAGGACAATTCCTTCTTGCACCATAAAGTGGCATTTCTCCCAATTCAGCACGAGATTAGTGTCTTCACATCGCTGCAAAACTAAAGTAAGATTATGCAAGCAATGATCAAATAAATTTCCAAACACCGAAAAATCATCCATGAAAACTTCAATTATATTTTCTATCAAACCATGAAAGATAGCCATCATGCAACGTTGAAACGTGGCTGGGGCATTACATAAACCAAACGGCATTCTACGATAAGAATAAATTCCATAAGGACATGTAAAAGCCGTTTTTTCTTGATCTTCCGGTGTTATGTAGATTTGATTATACCCTGAATATCCATCAAGAAAACAGAAAAATTCATGCCCCGCCAATCTATCAAGCATTTGATTAATGAAGGGAAGGGGAAAATGGTCTTTACAAGTAGCCGCATTTAAAGCCCTATAGTCTATACACACTCGCCATCCCGTAACTACTCTCATAGCAATTAATTCATCTTTCTCATCTTTGGTTACGGTCATCCCTCCCTATTTTGATACAACTTGCGTAGGACTCACCCACTCACTATCGAAAATTGGATATATCATTCCGGCATCTAAAAGTTTTAGCACTTCCTTTTTCACCACTTCTTTCATTATGGGATTAAGTCTTTCGATTTTGCACTTTAGGTTTAAAATTTTCTTCAAGCAAAATCCTATGCATGCATATGGAAGGGCTAATTCCCATCAAATCTGAGATAGACCATCCTATAGCCGACTTATGTGCTCTCAATACACGAAGCAATTTATCTAGTTGAGTGGATGAAAGTGAAGAGGATACAATTACCGGATTGGTATTGTTATCATCTAGAAATGCATACTTGAGGTGTTCCGGGAGGGCTTTAAGGTTCAAGTTTGGTTGAGATAAATCCAATTGAGATGAAACGGACCCAAAATTTTGCACCATGTCATTGGACATGTTCGAGCCGTCCGTCAGCTTGATTTCCGCAACTACTTCATGCTCCTCTTTGTCAAAATCATCGGATTTATTGATTTGCGTTTTTTCCTGTAGAGAATTCAATTCAGAAACATAATCAAACAAGTCAGAATTGTCAAACTCCAAAGTTGAATCACTAGAAAAATATGAGTTTGTAAGAGCAAACTCTAACGGATCCGAAGACAATGAGTGTAAGATTTTTTTCTTTCCATACGAGCTTATATGGTCAATAACATTGCAATATTCCGTATCATCATGAAGTTTCATAGCTTTAAATATAGAAAATAGAACATGCTCATCGTTAACACGTAGTGTTAATTCTTCCCTTTCAACATCAATAAGAGCCTTTCCCGTTGCTAAAAATGGATGTCCAAGGATAAGTGGTAGATCTTCGTCTTCTTCCATATCAAGGACAACAAAATCCGCTGGAAATATAAATTTGTCGACTTTTACAAGCACATCTTCGACAATCCCCTTGGGATGTGTTATGGATCGATCCGCCAATTGTAGCATAACCGTTGTGGCTTTCATTTCTCCGACACCTAATTTCCTGAAAATAGATAAAGGCATGAGGTTGATCGAAGCACCTAAATCACACAAAGCTTTATCGAATGAGACGTTTCCAATGGTGCATGGAACGGTACAGCTTCCGGGATCCTTAAGCTTTTGAGGTAATTTGTGTTGGATAATAGCACTACATTCTTCGGTTAGTTTAACCGTCTCATGGTCTTCCATCTTTCTTTTTATTGACATTACATCCTTCAAGAATTTTGCGTAGTTAGGCATTTGTTCCAAAGCATCTGCAAAAGGAATATTGATATTAATTTTCTTGAAGATATCTAAAAACTTTGCGTATTGTGCATCTAACTTTTTCTTTTTGAAACGTTGAGGAAAAGGGAGAGGAACGTTAGGAGTAGAGTTAGGAGATATTTTAGGCTTCTCAGCCCCCTTGGATGCATCATGCTTCCCTTCTTCCTTTTCAATTTCGATTTGATCCTCCTTGACTTCCTCTTTTTGTTGGATCCTTGGCATCTTTAGCCCTTCATAATTCCTTCCACTTCTTGTGGCCAGATTCAAGGTGTCAAATGGTGAGATAATTGAAGAAGCAAAGCCGACGTCAAATCTCGAGAATATTCTAGCTACCTTCATGATGGAGACGAAAAGCCGATTTAGTCGAGATGAGGAGACATTAGACAAAATCGAAGGCCATGTCACTCAATTAGCTACCACCATGGGAGCTCTAATGAAAAATCTCGAAACTCAAATTGGACAATTAGCTAAAGTTGTCGGGAGGCAACATCAACGGGGACAATTTCCAAGCAATACCAAAGTGAATCCAAAAGAGTCTTGTCAAGTGATCACCTTAAGAAGTGTGTATGGGTGTCCTCGCGCACACACACACACGCGCGCGCGCCGCCGCCACCGCCGACCGACCGACCGTCCGTCCGTTCGTCTGTCCGGGTCGGGTCGGGTCGGGTCGGGCTCGGGCTCGGGCTCGGGCTCGGGATCGGGCTCAGTCTCAGTCCAGGCCCAGGACTTGGACTTGGACTTTGGCAATTGGTGCTTTGGGCTGGTGTTTGGGCTTATCTTTTTGGCCCAAATCCGTAAGTCCACTAGCCTTTTGGTATGGACAAGACTCTTGAGTTGCCTTGACTCTTGAGTTGCCTTGACTCTTCATCCAACCAGCCCTTTGGGCGTCTGAAACCGCCAGCCATCATGGCAGGATTAATGGCAAAGAGTCCCTTCACTTGATCGAGATTTGCTATATATATTATCATCTGGTCATTGCATATTTCACGAAAAACAGAGTGCATTTTTTATCAAAGCATAGCATATCATATACTGATTCGGTCTGCTTCGATCCGGTTCGCAGTGCTCAGTCGGTTTGCTGCATCACGGGACGTTCAGATCGTTTTAACCTTTAGGGACGAGTCGCTTCACCGTGAGCACTACCGGGGCGTATTCTCGTCTTGCGGGCAGAAGCTCCAGCTTCGGACGATCTTCTGTACTTTATTAAAATTGTTCGTTCGTTACAAGTGTAATATTTCCTTTCTGTTCTTCTTTTATAGTTAAGTTCAGAATATTATTTGTAATACACGTCCAAGTATCGAATTATTCTTACAGAGAATACGTGGAGTGGAATGAATTACAATCTCGGGGAAGTATCTTGGTTCAGAAAAATGTATGGACTTCGGAAGAGATGGGCCAATGTTTTCACTAAAGACAAATTTTGTGCCGAGGTTAGCGCGACCTCTCGAAGCGAGTTACTAACAAGGTTCTTAAGGATGCAACAGAAAGGTCTGGGACTCTATTCGATTTTGTTATTGTTAGGGTTGTATACATCAAAGCATACTTTATGCTTGTATTACCTAATTTCCCGGTCTTTATCTATGAGAATATTTAATTCATTTGTCACATGTTTTGCATATTTATTCACGCTATGGCTATACAAATGTTGTCTAATTACTTTATATTATAGATAATGTGGTGTGTCGTGTCACACAGAAGATCACATTATCGGTTCCTTATAAAGTAATAATTAGTTCACAACCTATATAACATTAGACCGTTACGTGAGAGGTTGTAGTATATACTTGAGATTGGTTGGTCTTGACCATTAGCATATATTAGCGTATTCGGTATACGTTGAATATGATCGAGGTGATTCTTTTGTACTGACTACAAGAAGAACGTACATCTCGGGCAATTATCATTTTTTAATTCTAGTGATTAATATTTAATTATATATATTTAATATTTATTGCTTTGATGTATCATGGGTGAGAGCCAAAATGATTGACTCAATATGCTCGATATTTTGGGCAATATTATTATTTATATAATAATTAATATTATAGCTAGAAATCGTGTCCCGACCAGTCGGGTTGATCATATCCCTTGAGACACTCGAAATGATTATTATATTAAACCCTGCAGGTGGAATTAATTTTCCGATATAATAATAAAGCTCGAGTGGTATACTCATGTATAACACATTAATTAATTAATTAAAAGCTGTGCGGACATGGAATATCTTAAACACGGGAAATAATTAATTCAAAAAGGAGCCCAATTTCGTAATTTGAAATTTTGGTAGGAAGTGCAATATCAACCTTTTAGTGGACTAAGTTGATATTACTAGAGTCATTGTATTAGGAAGAGACCTAATATTGGGAAAATGATATCTATTGGGAGTCCTTACCTTATCCTCCTTAAGGTCCCTAGAGTAGCCCAAAACACCTATAAAAGGAGCACATGGGGTGGCCAATTTTTTTGACTCTTGTTGGAACAAGAAATTTTCAATTTTTCTTCTAATTTTGTGTTTAATTGTGGATCTTGACTTGTGTCTTGGATTTCATAATTTAGCCAACATAATATTTTTCTAAATACACAAATATTCAAGAAAAATAGAGAGAAAAATTCGTGAGGTATTTCTTGAAGAAATTTCGGCCGATCCCACACTGCAAGCCCAAGTTTGAACGGTAGATTATTGCCCACACGATATCTGGATCTTAGGCGGGATATACTCTAGAAGATCTTGAGGTAGAAATACAAGAAAATCAAGGAGGAGTACGAAGGGGAGTTCGATCGACCCAGAAGGAATTTTCTACCACTTTGCTTCAAAGGTATGAATTACTAATTCTATTGCGTAAATATGTATATTTAAATTGTTAATTAGTCTGTTTAATTAATTAATTGACAAGCCTAAATAGATCCACAATTTTGTTGGTTAGTTTATGAAACCAAATCTATTCTATCCAATCAATCTCGCTTTCACTGCATTTTATATTCCAACAATTGGTATGGTCTATTCAATTTAATTAATTTATGATTAATTTGCTAGCAATTTAAATATTCATATGGTATGATGTTTGGAATATTTTTGCTAGAAATTGTCTTGCATGTGAATATGGTCCAATTATCATGGCTATATGATATTTAATTTATTTACGCGTTTTTTGTAATTTGGCCCGGTTTTGAGACATGTATAAAGTTTTTCCCGTGAGAAAATTCATGGGTAGAATAAGATTTATTTTTTCTTGTAATTTTGTTGTAAATTTAATGTATTTTATTTGGTGTAAAATTGTAATCGAATTGGAACACACAAACTACCGAAGGAAAAGAAGTCCAGCGCGAAAAGAAGTCCTGATCGGACGAACCGACCGAGACCAGACTGCTGCCGATCGGGACTCGGCCACTACAGGCGGTCTCGGCCGAAGGTCTGACCTGCCGCCGATCGGCCAGGGCAGGTTGCTGGGATGCGGGTCGGGTCGGGTAGCGGGTCGGGTCGGCCAGCGGGTCGGCCTTATTCGGGAAGGTTTGTTCAGTGTGTGGTCCTATTCGTTTATCCGCCGTTCGTTGCATCCGTTGGAGCACAATAATTTTAATTTGAAAATTTCTTGTGCAATTAATTTTGCATGGAAGGAAGTTTCTAAATTTGGGAATTTTTGTGCCCCAGCTGGGAGGAAGTGACGAGATGCTTGAAGTAGTGGGAGCAAAAGAGCCAAGGATTTTCTCGTTATTCAAAACGAGGAATAAAAGCCATGATAATTGGATTTAATTATCCACTTTTAATTATTTGTTGGTTTTACTGTTTTGATGTATGACATTGTTTGGGTTTGGTGCCTAAATCGAAGGCCAAGCGGAAGGGGTAAAACGAAAATTAATTCGATCTGAATCTCTTCGAGGATCGATCAAGCTACGTATATACTATCCACGAATCCAATCCGCTCCAAGCTCTTGAATGATCCAACGCCGAAAGCACCGCGTCTCTACTTGCCACGCGCCGGAGAAACGAACAGAACGACGAGCACCCAATTAACCTCCAAGGTTACGGCTAGAATCAAGTGATGGAAGCTTTCTAATTAAGATTACAACACTCTAAGTGTTTAATCTATATCTCTCAATATATCCTCACAATATTTTTCAAAGAAAACTATGAAGAAGATGAAGAACAATACGAAGTCTTGGAAAGCTATTTCCTCTCTCTTTTCTTTGCCCAAAACCGTGAGATGCTCTAGGGATGGATAAGAGATGTCTTCATTTTCATTCTACAACTCACCTAATCAAATCACCTTTTCATGACAAAAGAGATTTGATATCTCTTAACGTCATAAGTCTTCCATTATAAAATGGAGACAAAGACCAAGAGGGAAGGTGAGTGGAAGGGGCGGCCATCTAGAAGGAATCGGACGAGTTCGGTCCGTTTCGGACTCCCGTGAGTCCAAACAGATAAACTCCAATCCGTTCTTATGTATATATCAATTAATTAATCCAATTGATTAATCATATCAAATATAAAATAATATAATTAATTTCTATAAGAAATAATTATATCTATGAATTAAATTAATCACCCAGTAATATATTTAATTCATTAGGCCGTAAATTAACTTATCCAATAAATTAATTTAGATATCCAATGTCCCAAAATTAATTAGACATCCAATGTCCAATAAATTAGATATCCAATATCTAATATTTATAAAGAGAGAATAAGCTCGATTCATTCCGTCGTCAATCCTATTGCGCGACTCGGTAGGTCCGTCTCAGTTAGCAATAGGAGGAACCAAAGAGTAGTAGCACCACCTAGCCAGCCTGGCGGCCTACACTGTACCCAATTGAGAACGAATGATTGGGATCATTCAAGAACCATTCTGTCGTGAATTCTAGTATACGTATAAACCCTTCTTTCAAATGTCCCGATCAAGTTCTAGGGTCATGGTCAGTCAAACCCTATCTGTACTTGACGCTATGCATGAGTTAATGCAAATCGAGATCATCAAGCTCTCGTGTATCCAACACAACTAGCTCCAATGCTTTGGCCAAAGACTTATGATCTCATCTGCCAATAACCGCATAGGACATATAACCCGTTCACTAACAGGAGAAAGAATTCTATCTTGGTATTTAGTAGGACCTGCTACTTGCCCGTCAAGACGCACGTCGAGGTTGACCCCCACCTTCCGGTTTTCTAGGGCGAACTACTCTAATGAAAATCTTAACGTCACAAGCATATCCCTACCAAATCCTCAAGTCGAAGGTTCACGAATACCTATCACAACCTTTCGATTCCGTCATTGACTGTCCTCGAGTGAAATCCGTGTGACGAGTCGAGGGTGAGTCAGTTCGAGTATACTAATCTAATTAACATACCTATAACGTGTGCTCCCATTAATCATTAGTGTTCGACAGGCACTCCACGTCAAAGAACACGTCATACAAGTCTTCACATAAACTTAACGCCCAGTCAAGTTTCATCGACTTGCGAACGATTAAGTATTTGAGCTATAAACCTTTTCAGTGCCGATCCCCTTATCCAATAAGGAGTGGAATATTTTGCTCTCAAATACACGGACTAGTTTATATATATATATATATTTACGAGTCAGTAATGTCAGTAACTTCCAGTAAATAAAGAAACATATACTTGCCTTTTGATAATGATTTACACAATAACAAGTACAATGCCCTCACTCAACATCTTCTGAGTGGCATTCGAGGGCATACTCCTAACAGACATGTATGGATATATGCGTGATGTGTTTCTTGCATGTTAGGACGAGAAAATTAAAAACCTTATTTTTCAAAATAACTAAGTGATTTTAATAATTGTTCTTTTTTTAAATCAAGTTGGCCTCCATAATTGGTTTAAATTGTGAAATAATTAGCATGCGCGTTGACATTAGAGTCTTCCTCCACATCGGATGTGCTGATTATTAGCTCATTAGTTTTAAACTTCGATTAGATAACGAAAAGGTGAATGTTGTTTTTTATGATAGGACATCCCCATCTATAGGACTATTATCATTAAATAATATTCTAAGGTTTGTTAAATTATGGTATTCACTTAGGTGTATTTATTAATAAGCTCCCCATCAGAGTCTATGTTAATTTAATACATGGCCAAGAGGAACCAACTATTAATTTTACTTGTCAAAACGCATCTTGACTAGATAGTAAAATTAAAGACGTTAAAATCTACTTGAAAAATGTATATGTAAACGTCCACACCAACGTGGCTTGCATGTGCGGTTTTTTGAGGTGTTGGTTGACTGCATATATATTGTGTTTTAAGGTTTTTCAATATATTTTGCGTCGAATTATGTGATGAATGGTGTTTTTACTTTTATTCTCAGATATCTTTCAATCTACTAGCTATTATTCTCAAAGAAAATAAACTTGATGGCACTAACTTTGCCGACTGGAAAAGAAATCTTGACATTGTCCTGACTGCCGAGGGGAATAAATTTGTGTTAATTGAGCAGAGCCCTCTGGAACCAGAACTGGATGCCACTCCTGAAGAGTTGGCTGAATTCCGAAAATGGAAAAAGTCTGATGAGATGGCTCGCTGTTACATTTTGGCTTCACTGACAAATATATTGCACCATCAAAGATCGTGACAATGGCCTCACCATGAGATGATGAAAAATCTCACCGAGATGTTTGGTCATCAGAACTGGGTGGCTAGGCAAAATGCAATGAGGGTGTTGATGACAACCCAAAAGTCTGAAGGGACTCCAATAAGGGATCATGTTCTGAAAATAATGTCTCATTTGAACGAATTGAGCATACTGGGGGCCACTATCGATGCGGAGTCGCAGGTCAATATTATCTTGGGCATCTTGCCAAGAAGCTTTGAGCAGTTCCGCCTTAACTATAATATGAATCGTAGGACTTACACTTTGGCGAAACTTCTGACAGAGCTTGAATCTGCTGAAGGTCTCTTCAAACAAGGGTATCATGAAATTCTTGTGGCAACCGGTGCTAGTTCTTCAAAACCCAAATGGGGAAAGAAGAAAAAGCAGGTCGGCCAGAAGCAAGTGGCAACCTTCAAAGCTAAGGAGAAGGCTCTACAGTCCGAGGCAAACAAAAAGCCAAAGAGCAAATGCTATAAGTGCGGTATGAAGGGGTATTTCAAGAGTGATTGCCCTAAGAAAGGCACGTCTCATGCACTAGTAGTCAAAACATGTTTGGCTACATGTGTAACACCCCCAAGTTGTTCAGGGTATATTACAGCGCCGTGAACCCCACCGAGAAACCCACAAGGCTAATCATACGCGGAACTATAAAACTTGACCGAGAAGGTCCAAATACAATGAAATGAAAGATGATACAAAGGGTATTCAAATCGTATCCAATGTATCCAAATACATCACAGTAGAAAATTAAAACCTCGGCAACACATGCCGGAACATCAAGGAAGACTGAAAACGAAAAATACTCGAGTATTCAATAACCATTCCAGTACAACAACACTGAATAGAGGAACACAAAACATAACCGGAGATAAAACACAGTATCACGCTAGCCCATCATCTTCATGTCGACCCGACACCTGCCTATCCGCTCTCCTGGAACCTGAAATACATAAAAAGTATTTCCCCCATAAAGGGGTTAGCCGTCGAATAGCTAGTACAAGTATATCAAGTATGAAACACAATACTCCTCGACAATAAAGTAAATGTAACCGTCAATTCATCAATTCAAGACTAGTATTCCGGAATAACTGAATCTCATAGCATCACATCAATACATATATGAATACCGTGGAACCATACCAGAGGCTACGGAACCCTCAGAGGACCCGTCGGTCCGTCCCAGAGTGATTCGTTCATATCATCCGTGGAATCGCACCAGAGGCTACGAAACCCTCAAGGGACCCGTCGGCCCGCCCCAGAGTGGATATAAATAATCATGCCATTAATATATCTTACTTTCAAAGTCGAGAACGTACAATCATAAATATATACTTGCCTTTGAGACATTGGGAAATTGAACGGAAAAAGGGTACGAGTTCGGTAGGTCCAAGAACGCGCTCCCGGCACCTAAACTGTAATATCCGTATTTTTTTCCTTTCCCTTAATATTCTCATTTTGGTGTATGTTTGTTTTTGGCAACTCGTTTGTAACTGTGTTGACATTTTGAGGATATTTAATATTGGAATTTTTGTCGTTCGAGCTTGTTTCGGACTCGTTTTACCCGATTCGGTGTTTCATGTTGTTTTCGTCACTATTTCGGGTATTCTCGCAAATTGTCGTTCGGAACCGCCGTTTCGGGGTTGTCAAGGATCCATCTCATGTTAATATGCATTTTGTGAGTTTTTGTTTGGTGTTTCGACCATGTATCGTTCATTTCAGATGTTTTGGGCCGTTACGTGATTTCCCCAAAGTTTTGGGATAATTACGATGGTTGTTGTTTTCCCGAACCTTTGTGTAGTCGGGAATATGTTTTCTTTTAACACTTTCATTCGTCGCCTCGAATCCTTTACGTTCGTACCATCATGAATTGTTCACCTTTGTATTTCGACTCTTTCCGGTAACCCCCTCTCTTGTCTAATTCTGGCCTAGGAAGGGATGTTACGTACGTAACACACCTTTGGTTACGTACGTAACGGCCTGTGCAAATTGGTACAGGCATTTCTGCCTTTTTGGTTACGTACATATCCTTACGTACGTAACACAGCGTACGTACGTTAACACACCTTTAGTTACGTACGTAACGGCCTGTGCAAATTAGTACAGGCATTTCTGTCTTTTTGGTTACGTACGTAAGGACCTTATGGCTTACGTACGTAACACAGCTTACGTACGTTAGCAGGCTGTGGCTAACTACGTAACGCGTCCTGGGTTTATAAACCCAGGAGTTGACCGATTTCGGCCATTATAATTTCTCCTCCTCCCCATCCGACTCCTAGGCGATCTTCTTGGCATTTCCGGCGATTTGAAGCGTGGTAACTCCGAGTCATCATCTTCTTCAAGTTTTTGGAGTATATTATCAACATCTAATCGTGTTCTTCGTCATTAATTCGAGGTAAACTCCTAAAACCTTGTTTTGGGTAGATTAGGGGGTTTTCATGTTTTCGTCCGATTCGTTCCGTATGGTAGATTAATTCATAATGAATATGATTAATCTTGTTAGTATCATTAGTTTTCCTACGGATTCATGGTATATTTCATAGTTTTTACGAAATCGAGAGGGTTTGGTTGTGGTCTGCCCTCGTTGTTATTTTTATACGAATATACATGAATCGTAGGCAGGTTTGTGGGTGTATTCCATTTCCATATTCGTCTAGAGTTGGTTGTGATTATGTTCTTCGAATCGTTAGGTTCGGTTCCGTTGATTCCTAGCGTTCGTCGGTGATTATCCTTTCCGTTCGTTGTGTCATCAATTATTCAAGGCAAGTATTTTTGGAAACCTTTATGCTTAACGTGGAATGGTAATATATTTTGTGTGTGATTTGCTCACCTCGGGTTGGTCCGACGGGATCAAGGAGGGAGTCCAAAGGGTTGAGTCCTGGATTCATGAGTTTGTTTAGCTAGCCAGCTCGGGAGGATCCTTAGAGGCCTCGGGCGGGATCAATGATATTACTCTGTTCCCAAGGCGATGCATGTGCGTGTTTTGTTTTACGATATGGCCAGCTCGGGAGGGTCCTTAGAGGCCTCGGGCGGGATCAATGATATTACTCTGTTCCCAAGGAAAATTGTTTGACTGTTTGTTTCCGGAAAAGACATGTCTGCTTTTGGTTTTTGAAATTGATATTGGTGCATGTACTATGAAATGTGTAAGCGATTGGTTTGCCTTGATTACTTGTACTAGCGTAATCGCTAACCCATTTAGGGACCCGTTTTGGGGAAATTCTTGTTATGGATTTCAGGTTATGATTATCCGGACGAGCGGGCACCGGGACAGTACGAGGATGTTGGCCAGGGTCGTTGACATGTGCATTTGGGTCTTTTTATTTCTTTTGTCCATTTCGATATGGTTATTCTCACAGTTATAAACTTATAGATTGTACTCGCGAGTACTTAGGCTTTTCATTTCAAACTCCGTATTGTATTACTTTAAATTGTTATATTGTCGGTTGATGCATATTTCGCCGGTTGCTCCGGGCGTATCTTTTCATGTCATATCATTTAAATGTGTGTCCTCGCTAACCGAGATGGTTAGTCGGGTAAAGTTTTCTTGATTGTAGCCTGGTGGGTCCCATGTAGGGGTCCACGGTGCTGTAATATACTATGAATATCTCGGGGTGTTACATAAACGACTTGCAAGGAATATGATAATCAATTATCCATACTCAAATTACACGAAGAAACTCCCGAAACCCGTCTACGATTCACGAAAATACACGGATAAACAACTAGAGGTTGGAAAATCGTCCAAACCCTCACAAGTCCGAAAACGGCACAATCCAATCCATAAAATCGTAGGAAAAACATGCATACGGGATAGATACATCATAATCCCAGGGTTCTCAAGCTCCAAAACGGATAAATCTGACGAATCTAAGAAAATCCCCAAAATTCCCAAAAACTAGGGTTCTAAGAAATTTACCTTGATTCGCTGGATCAAAGGATGTTATAGATGATCAATCAATGATATGAACTCAGGAACTTCATGGATTTGTTGTTTAACAACATGGCTTCGCCTCCTCCAAAGCTCCAGCCGCGGATCGAAAAGAAGGGAAATGAAAAATGAGTGAAAATGTGACTGCTCTGTCACATTTATACTGGGCCGGAACTAGCGTGCGCTAGCCTTCCCCGACTAGCGTGCGCTATCGGCCAAGATCGCCCGTAACTCTCGGCCAGTGGCTCGCGCACGATCCAAGATCGCCGACCAAACCTGCAGACCGTGACCTGCCCGCCCGACCCCCGCTAGCGTGCGTTGCGCGGATGCTAGCGCGCGCTAGCCGACCTGTCCAGTGACCTCTGGGCTAAACAGCTCGTCCAGGTAACGTACGCTAGTCGGCCGGCAGCGTGCGCTACACATGTCGATTAGCGCGCGCCACGACCGACAGTAGCGTGCGCTACCTGCCGATCCTCCCCGGGTCCAAGATCCAAGAACCCCTCCGCGGCCCCGAGCAAGATACGCTGGTCGGCCGACAAGGCGCTACACTGCCGAGCTAGCGCTCAGCCTTCCGGCCGTAGCGTGCGCTTACGCCGGTTCTGCCGTGCTGCTCGGCCGCTGCCCAAGACTTCCGACAAGCCGCACTGTCGCCACCGCTCCACGCCATGACCTGACGACTCGATTTCCGAAAATATACGAAACGAACACGACGAACTGCTCGCGGACAGCAACAATAGATGAAAACATAATGCAATAATTAATCATACGCGACCAAGAAAAGAGTCGAGACAGCAAATACAGATACGAATACCCATAACTTTGGGTAAATTACAAAATGGCCCAAAACGCCCGAGAATCACGATACGTGATCGAATAACCAAACCGAAGTTCACAACACGTATAACAAAGTTAAATGGACTTACGGAAAATCCGAAACAGTAGTTTCGAACGAGATTCGCAAGAATCGAACTCAAGTGCGGAAAAGTCGCTAAAAAGCACGGAACTCAACAAAACGACACCGAGATGAACTCGGATGTCAAAAAGTGTAGAATTAATCATTCTCAGAATGACGAAACGGTCATGAGCGAGTCGTCAAAACGGTCTTTCGCCAAAAAAAGAAAATACCGGAAATCAAATTTGCGGATATTACACACTACCCTCCTTAAAAGAAGTTTCGTCCCGAAACTTAAAATAACTAGGGAGAAGCAATATCCCGCCAGGAAAACTCAACGAGATACACAAGAAACGCATAACTTACGCCCGACGGCGAAACGTTACAAGCAACACAACAATACATTACCCGAAGGTAAACCAAGCCAACGCTGAAATAAATACGAATCACAATGCCCGAAGGCTCCAACAGAAATACCAATACATCACAATGGCCTGAAAGCCCCTCAGCCGAAGCTGTATATCACGATGGCCTGAAAGCCGAACAGCCCGAAGCTGTAAATCATCACAATACAGATCTCAAAGAAACAAACCTGACTGTCGGACATACCCCTCGGCGTATGAACAACCAGTCGCAAATCGTCGGACATATCCAATACGACATGGACTACGAACGACCAAACAATAAGGCTCAATAGGGACATCACAGTACGCCCGATCCGGAAATATGTCCGTGCATATGTCCACCCCGTATACGGAATCCAGAATATACGTGTGACAATGTACTTAATTAGACTCACGAACTACGTCTCGTGTGCACGGTCCAATGCGGAAACATCCACGCATGACCATCGTGTGCCTGGCTAAAAATTCATACACATAACCAATCGGCACGCAGATATGATTCCAGATATGTCACGATACAACATGACAACGAAACTCAAAGGATAACATATCCAATACGAATCGTACGACTCACCAAGTGAATGATGACACATGATAATGAAAGATCGACACAACCAACGATATTCAAAACAATCATCCTCGGACCAAAATCTCTAAGGACCGATTAATACGAGCAACAATCACAACACAACGATCCGGGAAATCCTTCACCCTCAACGATCACAAAATTATCGAGTTCACAAGAATAATAGTGTGCTGCCTTGAGTCGGCCAACACGACAATAATAATTCAATGGATGGGAACTATCCTCGACAGTACCAATTCAATACTTCGATTACCGTAGAACGGCCAATCGATAAAAATTATGATAATCGAATACATCAATGCCTTCAATCGGTCAATACAACTGTAATATCCGCAATTTCGAATTTCGGTAATTTTATTTTTTCGGAGGAAGTTCGTTTTGACAACTCTATCATGACCGTTTCGTCACTCCGAGAATGATTAATTCTACACTTTTTGTCATCCGAGTTCGTTTCGGTGACGTTTTGTTGAGTTCCGTGTCCTTAATCGACTTTTTCACGTGGGAGTTCGACTTTGTAACGTCACCATTAATTATTGGAAACTCCACAAATTCTGAATCTTTGCAACATTATAGAGCATCAAGTTAGCTTTCCAATGGTTCAAACGGTGAGTCAATCGGAGTCCAGACGAAGGAGTTATGGTCGAAATAGCCAAGACTGCACGGTGTGCCTTTTTGGTGTTGAAGGGGGCTGTACCGTGTGCCGCGGCACACTCCGGCGGTGCCGCGGCACTAAGCTGATTCCTGGGCGTTTTTGGTGGCCCTGGGCCGCGGCACACTTGTCCTGTGCCGCGGCACACGGGCTTTTTCTGCGTTTTTAGCAGATTTTCGAGGAGAAAACTTCATTTTTCTCCTCTCTTCTTCCTCCTTCCATCTAGTGGCGATTTGTGGGCGATTTTTGGGCGATTTGAGTGCTCCCAAACTTGTAGAGATCATCCACCTCAAGTCTTGTTGTAGATTTTCGGCCTCTACTTGAATCCTTCAACCAAATCAAGGTAATTTTTGCTAGAACCCTTGTTTGTGTCTATTTGAGGATTTTCCTTTTAGATTTCGATTCAAATCCTATTTTAATAAAGTAAATGTTGAATAAACGTTGTTTTGAACTTGTTCAACGGATTGGATACTCGTATCTTTGGTCTGCTCAACCCGAGGGGTGATTTCTTTGTTCTTGAAGGGTCTTGAACATTTAATGTTCGATTAAATGTTCGAATGAGTTCCCTTTGATAGTTTGTTGGGATTTCCGTTGTTTTCGGCCTTGATTCTCGTCGTAATCATGTTTTATTATTCCTTACGGAGGATTATAGGTGCTCGATGATTCCGATGTTGAATTCCGTTGGTGATTGATGATTCATGTGGTGTTTTTCCGTAGTAATTTCGGTGTTATCGCGTTCTAGATAGTGTTCGGGGATTTGAGGGCTACCCGGCCGTATCCGTTCACTTTTCCATTGCTCGTGATATCGAGGCAAGTACCTTGCCCATACTTTTCTTATTTTGTGGATATGATGATCGGTGATCGTATTAGTGTGTTTGTTTGGTTGTTTGAAACGAAGTTTCAAAAGATTTCGGTTTGGCCTCGTTAAAGGCTTTCTTTCAAATGCGTGTGTGTTTTGTGAACGGCGTGTTTTGGGAATTGATTATGATTTGATTATTTTGAACGTTGAAGGATTTGATGATGATACTCCTATTGTTTAAAGTTATGGAATCGTGTATTTCGTATTTAATCTTGTTATTGTGTTTTGAAGAGTTTGATAATGGTGTCGAGTTAATGGCCATCTCTAGTGAGTATTCTTAATGAACATACATTCTTAGCATGTTAGTATTGCATGAGTAACGTGTGTGTGTGTGTGTATGCTCACTGCGGGTTAGATCCGACGGGGTCTCGGTAGGGCTCCACGAAGCTGTGGAACCGCGAGCTTGCTTTTAACCACTGTGGGTTAGATCCGACGGGGTCTCGGCAGGGATCTACGAAGCTGTGGGTCCGCGGTTAATTGTGGTGCATTTTACAAATGTGATTCGATATTGGCATTTCCGGAAATGAGTGCTTTGGAACTGTGTTTTCATGATTGCATGCATCGACTAAGTGTGTAAGAGGTAAGTGTTCGTTTGGCTTACTTGGCTAGGATGGCACTAGAGTATTTTGTTGTTTGTTTTAAATCCTTTATTTGTGGATTTTGATGTTGGGAGACGAACCTTGTGGTCGTTCTTGTGTACTGTGAGTTGATGAGATTTGGGGCTAAAATCCCAATGGTTTTGTAAAAGTCATTTTACGGATTTGGGGCTAAAATCCCAACGGGTTGGTAAATGTCATTTTTCGGAAAGTAAAGATTTGGGGCGGTGACCCCTTTTGTCTTGTGGATTTTGAAAAGTAGGATTTGATAATCCTAAATTGTTTTCTATTAAAACTCTCGATGGCATTCTAAACCGTTTTATAAATTACTTCCATTGATTTATGATATTTCGATATTGAAATGTTTTCTCAAACCCTTGCCTCGGGAAGTACTCTTCGTTTCGTTGGATCTTTGAAGATCCTTGGTTATTGTTATTCGTGGAATGTGAATTGTATGGCTCGTATTTGCACTTTGTTCTTGCACTAGCAAAACAGTGGAGTTTTGCTAACCCCCGATTATTCGGGGGGTGGATGTCTATTTTTGCATTCAGGTTTTGGAGCATAACACAGGGACGACACGAAGGATGATGAAAGATGATCGATACTAATCACATGAGGAACCGTATATTGTTTATTGGTTCAGTTGTACTTTATTTTCTGCTGCTATACTTTTCCCATTGTACGGGTGTGGTTGTATTTTGACCCCTGCGTGGGCATGATTTGTATTTGAGTTGTATGTATTTATTGAAAGACCAAATCGGTCTACTGAGTCATTTTAGCCTTAAGGGCATGGTTGAGTTGTTATATGTTGTTACCAGCCTGGTAGATCCTTGAGGAAGGGTTCTACGGCGTGTAATATCCCTGAGCGGATTGGGGGTGTTACATAAATGGTATCAGAGCTTAGGTTGAGGAAACCTAGGCTGTCGGGTCAAGTCGTGTTGTTTGAGTCTTGTTTCGTCGGATTTTATCTGACTGAGTCGTGTCGCAACGCGTCGTTTGAGTTTATTGGTCGTGATTAGTATCGTGGGGCGATCATCATCTTCGTGCGACCTGTGGAAGTAAGTCTCCCTTCTTTGTGTTGTGCCTCGTGTGACACGAGCTATTTTTATGATTATTTGTTAAGTGATGGAATCCTTATGTGGATTTTGATTTCACGATATGTATTTAATCGACTCTCGTATTTGATTTATACGAGGAGTGTCGTCGCTTGTGATGTCTTTTTATTGTTGTTTTTGTCCGTTGCTGATGATTTTCGAATCGATTTGCACGTTTTACAAGTTCTCTTGTGGAAGCTTTGTGCTTATACACGTTTGACTTGTTCACTGGCCAGTGTGGTAGGGTCTTTAGAGACCTCGAATGGGGCCAGTGGTTTTGTTCTGAATGTCGTTATTTGACTCTAATATTTTGTTCTTATGAGGAGTAGTGTTGCTGGATTGTGCATGTTGAACTGTATTTCTTTTATCCGCTGCGTGAGTTCTTTTGTAATGACTTTCGGTATTTTACCGACCGAGTTTTATTTCGAAAACCGATTCCCTTAACCGAGTTTTTGGCATTATGGCCTTGATCATTTTGGCGAAATTCTTATGACGGTATTTAGCATTTTGTAAATGGCTTCTGTGAGTTTTTGAAATATTACCGTCATTAGCCTTTTTGGCATTTTTGTAAATGGTTTTTAGCCTGGTGAGTTCCGGCGTGGGACCCACGGCGCTATAATATTTTGTGTAATTACTTGAAATTTTTGGGCATTCTAGCCCATTGAATTATCTTTGAAAACTTGAGTATCTTAGAAAATAAATTTCGAGACGTACTTTTAAAATGAATTATTTTCTCGCAGTACTTTCAAGGTGCCTTCTAGTGCCGCAATATGTTTTAAAATTACTCCAATTGAGGACCAAAATGTTTTGAGATATTTTCAATGTTTTAGAAACATTTTTATTTAGACCCGAGGGTCGAATATTCTGAAAGTTTTCACTAAGAGAAAGTGGCCTCATTTTTATCAAATGCGAAATGGTTCTCCAAAGTCTCGATAACGATGTTTCACGTTTGTACTTTTTGAAAGGTGATACTCAAGATCAACCGGTATTCTTCAAATTATTTTCAAAATGAGGTTTTCGTTTTTAAAACCTATCCATTTCCGTTTGAGGGCTGGGTGTATATGTATGATGTTCGCGTCGTCATTTTGATGTTTGCTCCCGAGTATGATCGAATTGGCGATGTGAGCGTTGAGTCATTTTTCACACATTCGTTGTGTTAGCCCCCTGTGAAAGGCGGGATGTTGGTGTTGAATGTTGTCACCACGTGATGATTTCTGCGTTGTCGCGCATGTGCGAGCTGTTAGAGCTTGGTTTGGTATGACCGTGTGTATCGGTGATAGTTCCGTTATGTGTCGGTTGTTTAATGTCTTGTTACCTTGCTCCCGTTTTTGTGAATTTCGTGGACGAGGTCGGAGGTAATGCCCGTACTATTTTGACTTCTGTATTTTCTCTTTCTCCAGTCTATCGATTCGCTCATGTTCGTTGACACTTTATGAACTTGTTCTGTATTTCGGTTTCATCGCTCGAGCAGTGTGATCTTGTTGTGGGCCGATCTGGTTATCGATGTGACTTTTTCGAGTTCGGTTCGATTCTTATGAACCTTGTTCGGGAGTAACATCATTTGGTTCTACTAGTCCTTTTATTCGAAGGGATCGGATTTTGAACTTCTGTATATTCTACTTTGTCGACTCATTTATGTTCGTTGACATTTCTGAGCTTGTCCTGCCCCTTGTTTTTGTTTATCGAACGAGTGTGGCATCATTTCGGAATAACTCGTTTGTCGTTGTGACTTTTCAATCGCTATTCCCTTTCCTGTGGATCTTATGGGAATGCATGTCTTGTAGTTCTCACTAGATCATCCTGCGAGTTGTTGTTTGAACTTTATTGTTCTTCATGATTCGAACATGATTCTTCGATTTTTGTTGTCTCGATCGTTGTGGTTCGATCGTTTGATTGTTCGGTTTTTATTGATCTCGTTCCGTGATTGGTGAACATTCAGGCTCCTTCATAATTCCCTTCAGTTCAGGAAATTAGTTTCGTTTTCGATCTTCCAGCCCTTAGGCGGTGGAATTCCGTATTTGTTCAGCGTTTGGCTCGCGTTTTGATCAATGTACCGTTAGGTTGGTTAATCGTATTGATTTTCGTTCGTTGTGTTTTGTGATGGTTCAGATAATTGACTTGATTGTATTATCCATTTGATGACGCTTGTCATTTGTTGGTTTTATTATATCCCTAACGGCGACGTTGTGTTGGTCGTCGTGGAGCGTGTTTTCATGCCGTATGTCTCTTTGCGTTTCTTACAGCGTTTCGCCGTTGGGCGCGAGTTTTCTGTTTTTGGTGTATCTCGTCGAGTTTTCCTGGCGGGTATATTGCTCCCCCCCTACTTGTTTTAAGTTTCGGGACGAAACTTCTTTTAAGGAGGGTAGAATGTAATATCCGCAATTTCGAATTTCGGTAATTTCTTTTTTCGGAGAAAGTTCGTTTTGACAACTCTATCATGACCGTTTCGTCATTCCGAGAATGATTAATTCTACACTTTTTGTCATCCGAGTTCGTTTCGGTGATGTTTTGTTGAGTTCCGTGTCCTTAATCGACTTTTTCACGTGGGAGTTCGACTTTGTAACGTCACCATTAATTCTTGGAAACTCCAAAAATTCTGAATCTTTGCAACATTATAGAGCATCAAGTTAGCTTTCCAATGGTTCAAACGGTGAGTCAATCGGAGTCCAGACGAAGGAGTTATGGTCGAAATATCCAAGACTGCACGGTGTGCCTTTTTGGTGTTGAAGGGGTCACTGTGTGCGGCACACTCAGGCTGTGCCGGCACTAAGCTGATTCTGGCGTTTTGGTGGCCCTGGGCCGCGGCACACTTGTCCTGTGCCGCGACACACGGGCTTTTTCTGCGTTTTTAGCAGATTTTCGAGGAGAAAACTTCATTTTTCTCCTCTCTTCTTCCTCCTTCCATCTAGGGCGATTTGTGGGCGATTTTTGGGCGATTTGAGTGGTCCCAAACTTGTAGAGATCATCCACCTCAAGTCTTGTTGTAGATTTTCGGTCTCTACTTGAATCCTTCATCCAAATCAAGGTATTTTTGGCTTGAACCCTTGTTTTTGTAGATTTGGGGATTTTCCTTTTTGATTTCGATTCCAATCCGTTTTTAATCAATTAATTGTTGTATAAACGTTGTTTTGAACTTGTTCTACGGACTGGATACTCGTATCTTTGGTTCGTTCAACCCGAGGGGTGATTTCTTTGTTCTTGAAGGGTCTTGAACATTTAATGTTCGATTAAATGTTCGAATGAGTTCCCTTTGATAGTTTGTTGGGATTTCCGTTGTTTTCGGCCTTGATTCTCGTCGTAATCATGTTTTATTATTCCTTACGGAGGATTATAGGTGCTCTATGATTCCGATGTTGAATTCCGTTGGTGATTGATGATTCATGTGGTGTTTTCCCGTAGTAATTTCGATGTTATCGCGTTCTAGATAGTGTTCGGGGATTTGAGGGCTACCCGGCCGTATCCGTTCACTTTTCCATTGCTCGTGATATCGAGGCAAGTACCTTGCCCATACTTTTCTTATTTTGTGGATATGATGATCGGTGATCGTATTAGTGTGTTTGTTTGGTTGTTTGAAACGAAGTTTCAAAAGATTTCGGTTTGGCCTCGTTAAAGGCTTTCTTTCAAATGCGTGTGTGTTTTGTGAACGGCGTGTTTTGGGAATTGATTATGATTTGATTATTTTGAACGTTGAAGGATTTGATGATGATACTCCTATTGTTTAAAGTTATGGAATCGTGTATTTCGTATTTAATCTTGTTATTGTGTTTTGAAGAGTTTGATAATGGTGTCGAGTTAATGGCCATCTCTAGTGAGTATTCTTAATGAACATACATTCTTAGCATGTTAGTATTGCATGAGTAACGTGTGTGTGTGTGTATGCTCACTGCGGGTTAGATCCGACGGGGTCTCGGTAGGGCTCCACGAAGCTGTGGAACCGCGAGCTTGCTTTTAACCACTGTGGGTTAGATCCGACGGGGTCTCGGCAGGGATCTACGAAGCTGTGGGTCCGCGATTAATTGTGGTGCATTTTACAAATGTGATTCGATATTGGCATTTCCGGAAATGAGTGCTTTGGAACTGTGTTTTCATGATTGCATGCATCGACTAAGTGTGTAAGAGGTAAGTGTTCGTTTGGCTTACTTGGCTAGGATGGCACTAGAGTATTTTGTTGTTTGTTTTAAATCCTTTATTTGTGGATTTTGATGTTGGGAGACGAACCTTGTGGTCGTTCTTGTGTACTGTGAGTTGATGAGATTTGGGGCTAAAATCCCAATGGTTTTGTAAAAGTCATTTTACGGATTTGGGGCTAAAATCTCAACGGGTTGGTAAATGTCATTTTTCGGAAAGTAAAGATTTGGGGCGGTGACCCCTTTTGTCTTGTGGATTTTGAAAAGTAGGATTTGATAATCCTAAATTGTTTTCTATTAAAACTCTCGATGGCATTCTAAACCGTTTTATAAATTACTTCCATTGATTTATGATATTTCGATATTGAAATGTTTTCTCAAACCCTTGCCTCGGGAAGTACTCTTCGTTTCGTTGGATCTTTGAAGATCCTTGGTTATTGTTATTCGTGGAATGTGAATTGTATGGCTCGTATTTGCACTTTGTTCTTGCACTAGCAAAACAGTGGAGTTTTGCTAACCCCCGATTATTCGGGGGGTGGATGTCTATTTTTGCATTCAGGTTTTGGAGCATAACACAGGGACGGCATGAAGGATGATGAAAGATGATCGATACTAATCACATGAGGAACCGTATATTGTTTATTGGTTCAGTTGTACTTTATTTTCTGCTGCTATACTTTTCCCATTGTACGGGTGTGGTTGTATTTTGACCCCTGCGTGGGCATGATTTGTATTTGAGTTGTATGTATTTATTGAAAGACCAAATCGGTCTACTGAGTCATTTTAGCCTTAAGGGCATGGTTGAGTTGTTATATGTTGTTACCAGCCTGGTAGATCCTTGAGGAAGGGTTCTACGGCGTGTACTATCCCTGAGCGGATTGGGGGTGTTACAACAACACCAATAGCGAAGCACCAATATCAATGACAACAGTCAAAACATCAATACCGCGAATCGGCTATCGACATCAATATGATCAACAAGTATCGTAATGCCCTGAACCGGCCATTTACGAAGAACACTAACAATTGGCATAACTTGCCGAAGGATATCGTATCAAACAACCTCCTGATTTCAACAAAATCACAAAGAGACCAAGTCTCGACATGATACACACATTCATGCGCAGACATGATAACATCAATCTCATTGACTAGCACAAGTATAAAACTTGCCTCGATATCAACACAACGAACTGTTACCAATTCAGTTGCTTTCGTCTACGAGTTCCTTAGCCCTGACCAAAGTAATCTATGAACTCTTCAACCTCAACCATATCACAACAATCATAATCCATGATTAGACATCACAACTTATTGTATACAGGAGGATTAATAATCGACAAGTTCGATAACGATCGATATCAATACCACCAAACCACAAACTCAATCGTTCCACCATATCTCGATTAAACACAGTCTGAACAATCCAACTCAGACACTTACAAATCCTGTCCACGATACGAGTCGAAATATGATGATCATATCAGCAACCAATTCGAATCAACAAGGGTCTATATGATATCGATTCCAAACTAAATTCTTAAATACGAATTAACAAGGTTCCTCCTTGTAAATCCATAGTTAAAATTTTCCGATGATCATCATTAATTCGAACCATCCAATTAGTTCAACATTATAGATAATCATATTCTAAGGTTATCAACCAATCCAATCATTCAGCTTGAACATTTGTTCAATATGTATGGACTTCCAAACTCAGAGATGAATAATAATTTCATCAAACTCGTAATCATATTCGTATTCCGATGCAAATTTTATATCAAAACACATAATTCAGCTCTAGACATGAATATTCCATATCCATATCAAAACACCCACACTCCTTATAAATGTTCATCATCTCATATAATTCAAGAGTTTCTCAGGAATCATGAATTAATCCGAAATCACGTCCACAATCGACCAACGACAAAATCCAATGTTCTAACATCTAAGCCATCATCTAACTCATAGTCTAAGGCATATATCATCCTAACATCAGGAATCGCAATAATACTGCCAAGAACACTATGATCCCCTAACCATACTCATGACAACATAACATAATCCAACATATAAGTCATCATGTCATCATCTTCCTTAACAAACCTCCCGTGGGATACCAAGAATCATCATAACGCCTCCATAAACTATTATCATACGAACTAATCATCAACAACAACGTCAAAGTCGAAATGTCTGGAGATATTAACCAACACATCTCTTGAAGATAAACAACACCATTCAAAACCACACGAATCATATCAATATCCGCACTTCAACAATAATATCAACATAACGCGGTAATCCATCCATAATCATACTTATCAAATCCTATACATTACGATTATCAACTCAAGAATAACGATATTCAATTCAAAACCAAATCCAAAGTGAATATTAATTACCTCTTCGAAGAAATGGATTGATTCTCAAGGTTGAATCCATTTCCAATTGATTCTAAGCTTAGAGTTGTTAAAACGGTCAACTCCATGATTACACAAGTATTTAGAACCTCAAAATATCTTCCAAGAACTCTCTCTTTCGGTGGAAAAGAAAGGACGGGCCGAAAAGGATAACATTACTCAATTTCACACTACTAGCGTGCACTACTCTCACGAAATGGTGCGCGTTACTTGCCATAGCGTGCGTAACTGACTTTGTTAGCGTGCGCTATCGATGTCCAGAGGCTACTGCCTCATTTCGTGCCAAGTGTTATGTACGTAAAATCCTTGTCATAGCGTACGTAACATAATGTTGACTTACTACAGTAAAAGTCTCCTTAGCGTACGCTATTATCCACCCGTAGTGTGCGCTAATCATAGTTGACTCGACAGCTTGCACCTACCCAGAAGACGCATGTGCCCCACATGCCGAAAGCACCCGCGATTGCCGGGATTCCGTTGACTGTTCTACATTTAGCGTGCGCTAATGCTTATGTCCCGCGTGCGCTAAATGCCGTTGACGCATGAAACCCGAAAGCTGTCGACAACTTGGCCAACCACTCGGATAAGTTCTGCTAGTCCAAGCCTTTAGCGTACGCTAAGTTTGTACACTAGCGTGCGCTATGCTTCACTATTAGCGTGTGCTAATTAAGCTACACTTAGCCAATTCCAATGGTTTCTGTCCATTGCCTCGACATACTGGACACGTATATACGATATGCTGAATACATGTACTTGATTCAATAACATTTTCATATGATATGCCTGATATCAAAATTAAACAACTTGATACACGATATCCTCAATTCTAACTGTCAACCAACAACAGATCAACCCAGAATTTCCAAACTCATCACAAGAGCAATCAATCGTCGCCACGAGCGAATAACCAAAACAGTGTACTTACATGTGCGTGAAGTCGATGATCTCCCATGATACTAGCATCCGAATCCCATACAGAGTCTCAACATAACACAAACACACATCAGTACCTTAATTAGAAATTCTAAAAATATCTCAAAGAAAAGTCCGCGTCCGCGACCACGGTCTCGTCTCTGCCCCCTGCCAGCAGACATTCTAAAGGATACACAAAGTACGTAAGTACAATCCAAAACGCACGTCTTCTAAGTGACCGATTCTCAAGAATATCAAACTAGAATCAAAACGATTAAGAAACGCAAGGAGAGTAATAGGACTTACAAGTATCGGTCGCATTGTGATGATGGCAGAGTAGTGATACTGTGGACAAATGACGACTCAATCGACCCAAAAGACCGACAGCCTAGGTATCCATAGACCTAAGCTCTGATACCATATTCTGTAACACCCCCAAGTTGTTCAGGGTATATTACAGCGCCGTGAACCCCACCGAGGGACCCACAAGGCTAATCATACGCGGAACTATAAAACTTGACCGAGAAGGTCCAAATACAATGAAATGAAAGACGATATAAAGTGTATTCAAACCGTATCTAATGTATCCAAATACATCACAGTACAAAATCAAAACCTCGGCAACACAAGCCGGAACATCAAGCAAGACTGAAAACGAACAATACTCGAGTATTCAATAACCATTCCAGTACAACAACACTGAATGGAGGAACACAAAACATAACCGGAGATAAAACACAGTATCACGCTAGCCCATCATCTTCATACCAACCCGACACCTACCTATCCGCTCTCTTGGAACCTGAAATACATAAAAAGTATTTCCCCCATAAAGGGGTTAGCCGTCGAATAGCTAGTGCAAGTATATCAAGTATGAAACACAATACTCCTCGACAATAAAGTAAATGTAACCGTCAATTCATCAATTCAAGACTAGTATTCCAGAATAACTGAATCTCATAGCATCACATCAATACATATATGAATACCATGGAACCGCACCAGAGGCTACGGAACCCTCAGAGGACCCGTCGGTCCGTCCCAGAGTGGTTCGTTCATATCATCTGTGGAATCGCACCAGAGGCTACGAAACCCTCAGGGGACCCGTTGGCCCGCCCCAGAGTGGATATAAATACTCATGCCATTAATATATCTTACTTTCAAAGTCGAGAACGTACAATCATAAATATATACTTGCCTTTGAGACATCGGAAAATTGAACGGAAAAAGGGTACGAGTTCGGTAGGTCCAATAACGCGCTTCCGGCACCTAAACGATTCGCAAGGAATATGATAATCAATTATCTATACTCAAATTACACGAAGAAACTCCCGAAACTCGTCTACGATTCACGAAAATACACGGATAAACAACTAGAGGTTGGAAAATCGTCCAAACCCTCACAAGTCCGAAAACGGCACAATCCAATCCGTAAAATCGTAGGGAAAACATGCATACGGGATAGATACATCATAATCCCAGGGTTCTCAAGCTCCAAAATGGATAAATCGGACAAATCTAAGAAAATCCCCAAAATTCCCAAAAAACTAGGGTTCTAAGAAATTTACCTTGATTCACTGGATCAAAGGATGTTATAGGATGATCAATCAATGATATAAACTCAGGAACTTCATGGATTTGTTGTTTAACAACATGGCTTCGCCTCCTCCGAAGCTCCAGCTGCGGATCGAAAAGAAGGGAAATGAAAAACGAGTGAAAATGTGACTGCTCTGTCACATTTATACTGGGCCGGAACTAGCGTGCGCTAGCCTTCCCGTACTAGCGTGCGCTATCGGCCAGTATCGGCCCAGAACTCTCGGCCATTGCCTGCACGATCCGACCAAACCTGCCGACCGTGACCTGCCCGCCCAACCCCCGCTAGCCGACCTGTCAAGTGACCTCTGGACTAAACACCTCGTCCAGGTAACGTACGCTAGTCGGCCGGCAGCGTGCGCTACACATGCCGATTAACGTGCGCCACGACCGACAGTAGCGTGCGCTACCTACCGATCCTCCCCGGGTCCAGTACTCCAGTAACCCCTCTGTCCAGCCCGATAGCGTACGCTGGGCCGGCCGCCAGCGTGCGCTACACCTGCCGAGTGTTAGGAATACTTGTTAGATTTTGATGATGTCATTAATTTAGAATCAAATGTTTATTAATTGGCAAAATGTAAGGAAGAACCAAATGAGTATCTTCCATAGGCCAAAATATGTTAAGTATAAAATTGGCAAAATGTAAAGAAGAACCAAATGAGTATCTTCTATAGGCCAAAGTTAGTTAAATGAAAACGGCTAAGTACTTAGTGCGGTCTAGTCCATCGAGAAGTACACCGACTCCGGTCGAGTAGCTCAGTCAACTAAAATTTATCACGAAGTTTGACCAGATCGGTAGGAACCTCGGGAAGTCACTGATCGACAAGTCTCAAACGGTGAGCAGTAGAGACGACCTACTGCAGAGAAGTAAGCCGCACATCGATCTACTCAACTACAACCTAGTATTCCAAGTCCACGTCGGCATGCTTTGAAAAGTCAAATATTACGGAAAGCTCACATGCAACGTGAAGAGACAAATTGGAGTGATTCCCGCAAGAGATATGATTTAATTAAAACAACATCAACCACAGTGAAGACTTTAAATCAATATATATTAAAAAGATTCGTCTCTAACATGCATAAGTCAACACAACGGTAGGAAGATAAAATTAAATAATGGGAATCCACCTTGCAACGTTCGAGAAAAGATTAAACAATGAAGTCTCCTCCAACGGACGGATTTGTTGATTTGCAACGGCTACAAGGAAGAAGCTCGAGATCGTGATCTATATATATCGAAGATTTGAAACCGAGCAACTACCGGTGCGAACATATACTCTAGCGATCAAAGCAAACAAAGCAATCTCAAGCAATCAAATAGCATCGTGAAAAAGAGCAGATCCAAAAAGTTCATATTCAAGGAAGCTCTTAAGTTGGAGAAGACAAACACTCTTGTCTTTAAATCTTGAGTACGGGGTACTTCACTGGTTGAAGTAAGAGACTGTAAAGGCATCCGAGGATCGAGGATCAAGAGGTGCAAGGCAGTCGAGTGTGTGTACAACGGCACGGAATTCCACTGGTTGGAAGCTGTTGTAGTGTGTTGTGAATCACTGTAATCTTTATCACTGGTTGAAAATTATAGTGAATTCATCTCCAACTGGTTTGGAGAAAAGTGGATTAGTAGAGGATTACCCCACCTCTGAGACCACTATAACTGCCTGTGTTATTTACTGTTTTACTGCATCATACTCTAACTGCTGCATACATTGTTAAGTGTTTCATTAAGATTAATTTATATTCGTCATCAGCTGACTTCCGCACTTATCTAAGAACAAACGACTCCAAGTCATTTGTTTGAACATCAGCTGAAGAAACTCACTCTTCGCGAAAAAGAGTTCAAGAGTTTCAACAAGTCTATTCACCCCCCCCCCCCCTCTAGACTTGTTCTTGGACGACTTGTGACCTACAAGTGGTATTGGAGAGGTTGGTTCATTTTTTTTCACGAACCAGATCTATACTAGATATATATCTTATCTCTCACTTTATAATGGAACACATGCACTCTAGACTACCTGTCTTTTCGGTTGTGAGTATGATCTCTGGAAGATAAGAATGCAGCACACTTATCTTCAATCCATGACGACATGTGGTGCATCATTGAAGACGGTCCATTCATTTTTGAGAAGGACAACACGGTAGGAGATAGCGGTGGGAGGCCGGAAAAGATTCCCAA
The DNA here is from genome assembly GCA_033398695.1 of Orobanche coerulescens. NCBI lineage: Eukaryota > Viridiplantae > Streptophyta > Magnoliopsida > Lamiales > Orobanchaceae > Orobanche > Orobanche coerulescens. The sequence goes on from CM065803.1 coordinate 13,443,099, forward strand.
GAAGAGAACGGAGCGACCCCGAAGAGAGAAAGGCGGCCAATCTTGACAACAGGCGAGAGATGTGCTATACCAAACTCTTGACAAATCCACGATGGTCAAGATCAAAAATTGTAAGAATGCCAAAGAGATTTGGGACACATTAGCTCTAATGTGTGAAGGAACGGAGCGATCAAGGAGAACAAGTTGTCAATAGCTATCCAAAAGTTTGACAACTTTAAAATGAAGAATGGAGAATCAATAGACCAAGTGGACACAAGGTTCATCAAATTATCAATGAAATCAACTCCTGGGCAAAACTTATGGCAACAGGAAATGGCACTCAAAGTCCTCGAGATCGCTCAATCCCGAATGGAGCATGAAGGTTGTAGCTATGAGAGAGTCCAAAGACTGAATAAGATAAAGATTCAGGAGTGTTCTCGATCTAAAGGCTTATGAGTTCGAGCTTCCAAGCTCATCCTCAATCGAGCTGCGAGAGAAGGGAATCGCATTTGCAGCCGAGTCCCCTGCTAAGAGCTTATCTGATGTGAAACCTCCAAACCCACTAGATTTTGAGGAGGAAATGGCTTTCATTATGCAAAGGTTCAGTAACTTCAGAAAGAACTACTCCAAGTATAAGAAAAACTACAAGGAGAACCCAAGAAGGAACCAGAAGGTGAGGCTGGAAAGTTGAATGCTACAACTGTCACAAAATAGGACGCATCCAAATGGATTGTCCCGAGCTCAAGAAGGATGAAACCAAGAAGGAGGTGGGCAGAAAGGAAGACAGAAGAAAAGCTCTCATCGGAGAAGACCAGGAGCATGTCGAATCAAGCGGCGGTTTCTTTTCTGATGACGACGAGGAATATGATTGCCTGATGGCAAACTTGGCTGATGAAGAGGTAACCTCTAAACCTACCGGTTCAAATAATAGCTCAGCCATGTCGCAAGATATGGATTTACATGAATCGGTAAATCAATTATTCAAAGATTTTGAAACACTTAAATCTGCACACCAAGTCAGACAAGAGAGAAGACTCAAATTGCAAGATGAGAATAGGCAGCTGAAAAATGATTTCGAAAAACTCAGCCTAGATTTAAATAAGGTTGAGACAACTACAGCTGACTTTAAAAGCCAGGCAAGTGTCAATACAGCTGAGATAGACCGGCTAAATATTTTACTTAAAGAAAAGTCAGCTGCACTTGCTCATGCCAAAGCTGAGTTTACTAAGCTGGCACAGATAAATAAAACCCAGGCGCAGGAAATAACCTCCCTGAAGGCATCTTCAACTCTGGGCGAATTGTGTACCTATAAAAGGTCATTATATACCAAATCAGGCCTTGGATATGATTCTCACACTCCCTCTAGTTCTGAAACCAAGTTTATCAAGGGAGAAACAATGGTCTCGACTGCTGAACCTGTGTATAAACCGATTTTCAAAAACAGGCAACAGCCAAGTCAAACGTCTAGGCTGCAGTCAAGTTACACCGCGACCACCTAGACAGGCGACTAGCGGTGGCGTGCAAAAGCAAGAAATTTCGCACAACATGCCCACTATTACCAACAACTTCCCAAAAATAGATTTCATAATGGGAGGGGCAGATGGAAACCTCAAGGTTATCCAAATTATCAAAATGAACAAGTGTGGAGACCACAAAGGTTTAACAAATGGTCTCAGCCTAGATTTAGAAATGGCCCACACTATTTTGAGGAATATCCGGTATACAATCCAACCAGGAGATTTAGACCTCGACCACAGGCACCTTTTAAGGGTTATAATAATAATTCCTATAATCCAAGGAGAAATCAATTCTCCAGGAAACCCACTAACCCCAAAGGACCCACACAAATTTGGGTACCTAAATCTCTGCTTGTTTAATTGCAGAAAAGGTGGAAGGACTACAACCACATCTCCTCAAGCTCAAATTTTGGAGGTGAAGAATGGTTTGTAGACTCCGGATGCTCAAGGCATATGGCCAGGAACAAGAAGATCTTGACCAAATATATCAAAGAAAGAGGTCCCGATGTAACCTTTGGAGATAGCTCTAGAGAGACGAGACAAAGGCTTTGGAGAGCCGCACCGAGGAAACATTGTAATATCCAAAGTTCATTATGTCAAAGGGCTCAAGTACAACCTCCCGAGCATCGGCCCGATTCTGCGACGAGAAGAATCTAGTAGTCTTCACCATCTTGAAGTGTATGGTGATAGACATCTTATACGGAGAAATAAAGCTACAAGGTTTAGAAGAAGAGATGTATACATGATTGATTGGAACACGGGAACACCTAACTCCTGTTTTCTATCCAAGACTGGCGAGAATGGATGGTGTGGCACAAAGACTATGTCACCCGAACTTCAAAGCCATCAACAAGATTAGCTCTCGGAAGGCGGTGAGAGGACTTCCAAATAAAGTATTCAAGAAGGAAGCACTCTGTGATGCATGTCGAAGGAAAGCAGACCAAGGCATCGCTCAAACCAGTTCGGCTACAACGCTCACAACAAGGATTTTAGATCTACTCCACATGGATCTATTTGGTCTATCAAGCCAAGGACTTTGAGCGGCGAAAGCATGCTCTTGTGATTGTAGATGATTATTCAAGGTACACTTGGATCATTTTTCTATACAAGAAAAGCGAAACCTTGACCAAGTTACGAGCTGCCGAGAAGGATCCAGAATGAGAAATCCCTCTCCATAATCAAGATCGAGATCGAGATAGAGGAGGAGAGTTTCTCAACAAGGCGATAATCGATTTCAGTGATCGAATGGGATCCAAAGATGAGCTCTCTGCGGCCAGGGCCCAGTAATGGTGTTCTTGAAAGAAGGAACAGAACCACGAAGGAAGCAAAGAAGGTCCATGATTGCAGAAGCGGACCTACCCAAAAGGTTCTGGGCTGAAGCTGTCAACACAGCCTGCCACACTCAGAACAGGAGTATGATAGTAGGGAGACATGGCAAAACTCCCTATGAGGTTTGGAATAATAGAACTCCTACTGTTGCTTACTTTCATGTTTTTGGTTGTAAGTTGTTGTGTCACGATTTATCCATCCCGACAGGCGATCGACTATAAGGCCGAGCGACCAAGTCAACATCAGTCAAACTATGGCTAGCTCGCCAAGTCGAAGATATCAGACCACCATCAAGTACCTAGTGATCGACTCCCAAGGCGATCGCCCTTTGGCAGCTGGCGATCTACTCTACTAACCAGCTAAGGGCAATCGACTGCGCCCGGCAGAGGCGATCGCCGTCAAAGTCATCAAGGACTGGATCTCGTAAAAGCACCCACGTGCAGATCCACCAAAGGCGCTGACAAGATCTTCGCGGCCAGATAAGATCTTTTGTGAGACAAGACCTTTGACCACGGCTGTCACCTACCTCACCTACCAAAGATGCGCGCCGAAAGTTGTCGGTGGGACCACCCGTGACAGCAACTCAGACGCGTGTAAGCTCCCCATTGGACCGCATAGTTGATCGCCGGCAACTCCTGCAGACTTTGAGGGGACGGGCCCATGTGCTAAAAGACGATCGCCCGATTATTATATTGCAGAGAAGGCGATCGCCCGGCATGTCCAAGCCACAGAAATAGAGAACCTCCTCCTTTGGAAAAAGGTTCCCGATTCACTGAATATACGGTTCGAATTCATTTGACTTACGTCAAAGTACATTCCACCAAAAGTTCACATTCTCTCACATTCCGATACATCCACTAAATCTTGAAGAACACACATATCATCAAGCTCCGGCTATCTCAGGAATCCATCTCAGGACTTCTCTCTCCAAATCTCTCGTCCGAGACGATCGGCGAAGCGACAAGTCTCCACTAGGCAGATTCCAAGGGATTCATAAGCCCAGAAGCCCAAACATCCAGCTAAATACTCGCCGTGAGAGGCGGTCGATCTCTCACCGCCGCGACTGTTCATCACCTTTGTTACAAGAACTCACAGAGCATCAAATCTGGTTCTTCCGGCAATCTACACGCTCACTAGCTAAGATAACAAGAAACTTTACACTCATTGTAATTGTATTCTTACATTAGTACTTGTATCCCCGAATATCGGTATTAATAATATCTCGCGAGAGCATTCAAGCCCGGGACTAATAACCCCGGCAAATCTTGTGTTATTTATCTTTCTCACGGAAGTGCTCTTGCATTTGTTTGCTATCCCATCCATTCCAGCAATATCTATCTCCGGATAATATTTTGGGTAGCAACAATTGGAGCTAGAGGAAGGGCATCTAACCCTCAAACTTTTATTTCTACCGTCCCGAAGAACACTCACTGTTCTCGGGGCATATACTTGAAGTGACACTCACTGCACTTCAAAGAAAACCTTCAGAATCATGACATCCGCCGGTACATCGAAGCAAGCTGCTCTCCGAACCGCCGGACACCATATCCCGGCTCAATGCGAACCCGGCACGACAGGGGAAGCCGCGGCAACGCGAGACTCTCGATCCGCATCAGAGATGGCCCCAACCTCTCACTCGATCAATTCCAAACCGAGGAACAGATCGAGGAGGCTATGGCCATCCTGGAGGAGCGACGGAGAGCATGCGCGCCACCCGCGATAACTCCCTCGATCATCCGCCGCATGGGAAAACGGAAATTCAATGGGCTACTGAACGAGCGATCGTCAAGAAGCCCCGGTCGAGAAAGGCTCTCGCACGACCGGACGGATCCATATTCGATCGCTTGGGACGCGACCCATCCGGCCAAGGGCACTCTGTTTCCAACCTTGAAAAGACGGAATCCGAATCCGTCACCAGGAGTTCGGCCTACTCACCTCACAGCCGAACGCATATCAGCCATCTGACTCCCGCCCCGATCGCCAGGGACTCAGTACTCAATCGCCTCGGCTCCCGCTCCAATCGCCGAGCCGCTAACAGTCAGGCCACGGCGATGGCCGCCATGCAACGCCAGCTCGACGAGATGAGAGCACTCTTGGACACTGGGGCAAGCACCAGCAAGAAGATCGCCGGTCCGACCGAGCCACTCGCGGTCCACATCGAGCTTGCCCCCATACAACCAACGATCGCTCCTCCTAAAACACCTCTGTATAAGGGGAGATCGGACCCCGAAACCCACCTGAGTAAATTCCGAATTTACATGACTGGGTGTGGGGCATCTGATGCAACCAAGTGCCGGATCTTCCCGCTGACATTGAGCGAGCTGGTCCATAAGTGGTACGTCTCACTACCACCACGATCGGTCACCTCTTTTAAGAAACTGGCGAATGACTTCACGTCATACTTCGCCAGCAAGGTCGCCAGACCAGAAGGCCCCCACCGCATGATAAAAATCAAGCGGGGAAGGACGAAACGACGCAGATTACATCGTACGGGTTGAAGAAATCATCCTCACCGGCGAACCCGTCAGTGATGAGCTCGCTCTCTATTCGGTCATGGGGATTCACGGTCACTCTCCCATGTTGGACATCTCTCCAAGAATATTCCCCCAACTTACACGATCTTCCGCGCTAAAGCCGCCAACTTCTGGCTGGCAAAGGCTACTCACCCTCCGCTTAGACGAGGAAACGCCACCTCTTGCCCGGAAGATAGCGATCGCTAAAGCAAAGAAGGCGATCGCCAAGACACCGGAGATCTCAAGGCTTTCGAGGACATGGAAGCCCATCTCCTCCATACGCTCAATGAACTCGGCACATATTTTCTATGCCATCAAGGGGCACGAAGAGCTCAAAAGCCAAAGGCGATAAGGGACCACGGTCACTGGACAACAATCAATATTGTGCCTACCACAAGAGTCCCACGGCACCAACAATTGCGCGACCTCCTCAAACGGCTCTGGAGACTGTTCGAGGAGGGCAAGTTGGGCGACTTATTGGTTTAGCGAATCCCGCCTATCTCTATAGACGATCGTCCGAGTCGAACGCAAAGCAGTGGGAAGCTCATACGAGCCGACCCGGATCAACCTCGGCGACCGTCTCTATATGCTTCAATCAAGAGAAGGAGACCACGGAAGTCATCCCGATCTCCCTCCTTATTTAAGAAACCGGAGGACTCGATCGCCATCTGCAGTTCACCGTCTAACACGATGGACTAAGGCACGAGATCGCCTCCCCCGCACAACGTACACCGTCGAAGGTCGGCATCTACATGACGATCCAAGGTGGAAGAGTGCAGCCATGGTCCTGGTGGTCGATGATTCCGACTGCTTAGGCCATGCAAGGTCCCTTTAGGCCAAGATCGCCCGCCCTTCGTTTAAATACGAGGTCGGCGTAGTCTGAGGGCCCTCCAAAATAAATCAGTGGACACGATCGCTCGCCCTCAAAGGTTCATCATCTGACATGGTGAACCCGGACAATGTGACGTGCCACAACCCCGTCTCAACGTACACCGTCGAGGTCGGCCATCTCCATGGCTGGCCGAGGTGGAAGTAGAGCTAACAAGCCGCGGGCGTGGAGTTGATTCATCCGACGCTGCCCCGCGCAAGGACTCCTCTAGACCAAGACCGCACGCCTTTCGTTTAAATACGAGGCGAGGCGCAGCCTAACGGAGGACCCTCATAATAAAGTGAGTCACGAGACACTCAATGTCTTCGCGCATCAAGACATGATCAAGGAGTCGGTCCATTGAACTCCGCGATCGTGCACGGTTCCTCAAGATGGACGACCGTCCCCGAGGATTCGACAAAATTGAAGACCGCTCACTCAAGGAATTATTTTCATCCCCTTACTTCCACTAAGTGAATAAAAACAAGGGGCAATAAGAGTGCGGACTACCTTCACGACGATCGTCGCTATTCAACCACACACGGAGATCGTCATTTTTTCAGATATAGTGCAGCGATCGAATTTGTTGTAAAAAAAGTTATCTTTATGAGTTTATCAATTCATTTGGAACTACCCTCGCAACGATCTCTCCTCACACATTTGTACAAAGTCTAACAAAGACTTAAAAATAACCATTCATTCAAGTGAAGTCAGAAAGACAAATGCTCATTTCATTACTTGAAAAATCGGAGTACATGATCGCCCGAAGGCCTAAGTGCTACAAGAGAAAGCTACAAACTACAAAGAAAGTAAGCTAAAAGCGTAAAAAAGGAAGCGCCTCAGGCCCCTGCCGGGCCTTCGCCATCAGCATTCGGCGCGGTCCCCTCATCTTCCGGAGCATCGGGATGAGCAAGACTGTCTGGAGACGGATACCAGCTCAAATCCACGCCGATGTCCGCCAGGTCCAAGATCGGCAAGGAGAAAGCCGAATGGAGAGGATGCTCCAATGCATATGACTTGAACTTCTCAGCTAGAGGACCGACCTCCAAGCCTCCCTTCTTAGCCGCTCGGATCGAGTCGGCGAACGCCAAGTAATAGGCGAACTCGCTGACATACTCCAAGTTTTGGAAGGGATCGGCCTTGGTCGCCTCAACCTCTCCTCTCAGCTCGGCCATCGCTGTTGCGATCCTGGAGCTCGGCCTCCCTCGCAGCAACCTTCTCTTTCGCCTCCGCCACTCGTTGGTCACCCGAGCGATCGTCACCTTCTAGCGATCGGCCTCCTCCTCGGCAACATTCCTCGCCCGGACGGCACTCGCATCCGGTCCCGAAATCGGTCGACCGCCACTCGGTATTTCTCGGTCTCCTTCTTCTCCAGCTCAAGCTCATGGCTCGCCCGCTTGGCCGCCTCCAAGGAGTCCTTCTCCATCGCCACGATCTTGTCGGCAAACTCGGCGTTCTCTTTCCGAGCCGCCTCGAGATCCTCCTGAAGGCGAATAGTGGAGGGCCGCCTCAAACTCCCGAGCACTGGAAGGCCATGGTCGCCGTCTGAAGAGAAAGGGCGACAACGGCATGCATCGAACTCGGCGATCGGCTGCCGGCGATCGCATCGGATCGATCGTCCACGCGCCCGGCAAAGCGGCGGCCTTGCTAACATATGGAGGAATGTCGCAGAATGGCGAGGAGATCGGCTCGCAGTAAAATCCACGACCATCGGTGGACAAGACGGATCGGTGCGACGGACCACCGCATCAAAACAACTAAAGTTAATACAACTCCTATGCAGAGAAATTTTCAACGCAAGAATGCCATCTACCTCTCGGCCTTCTCGGGATCCCGGCCAAAACGGTTTCCCTCGAGGAGTCTCTGCATCTGCGATCGCCATCTCCGCGAAAGGCCGCGGAGGCGGCTCGCTCTGGGCGGCAATGGTGATCGGCACTTCATCGCCGGGGCGAAGCGAAGTTTTCTGGCCTCGGCCTCTTGCGATCGCCAAGCCCCTCCTCCGAATTTCCTCCTCAACCACGACTCCGCTCCACACGAGGCTCGGCTCCGCGCGAGGCTCCGCTTCCGAACTATAGAATGCGACGGTGGAACCGAGTCGACCTCTTCGCGTGAAGACGGCACAGGACTCCTGGGTTCGACATAGCGATCTCACGGAGGCTCCAAAAGCGAGGGAAACGAACCTCTGCAGTTAAAGACGATCGACTAACGGCCGACACTTTCCTCAAGTAAGGCGATCGCCTAGAAAGTGAAGATCGCGAAGCTCATACTGCACCGCGAGATGTCTCGGGAAACGGAATAGTCGAGCCGACAACCGACTCTCCTTGTTGATCCGAGTGGCGTCTAGGTCGTCGTCCGACAAGCTCCTAATTCGCTCCCAAACAACGAGAAAGTCGAAGACTGACTCCTCGATCGCCGGGATATGGAAGCCTGCAAAAGCAATCAAATTAGATCACCCAAAACGCATCGAAACGAAGGAGAGTCTAAACCCTTACGGGATTCCTCTCCCGAAATTGATGGGGATCTCCGGTTCCCACGTGGGATTGTCGCTCGCGAAGCCCTCCACTTGCGGCGACCTGAGAACCACTCCGTCCCGATCGCCCGTATCTTATTCGAACTCCATGAATCACCGGCCGAGATCGGCCTTGAATATGGTAACCGCGACCAACCTCTATGAGCCGTCGGTTTAAGCAGATGATTCATCTCCAACGGCGATGGTAAGCGATACAGCGGTGACCGCCGAAAAGGGTGAGGGTGCAAATAATTTGAAGCCGGGCGTTCGGCGTCGGTGAAGTGGCGCCACATTCCAAGCGGCACGAGATGGGAGACCGCAAAGGATAGAGGAAGCGTAGCCGGCCTCCATAACGGCCTCACTCACTGCGACCATACCCATCGGAGGCTGGTCGGCTCGTTCATTCTCGCGGGCGCGAACATGTCCACATACGAAGGAACATGGAATCTTGTCCTCCAGACGGCGGATCTCTCCCAGTCGCCGAGCTCCGTGTTGGCCGAGCGACCACAACGATCATTGCGCGGCACGACATCGCGACCGCTTGGGAAGCACATAGGGATAAGCGACCGAATATCCCGGAAGTCGAATCTCGGAGTAGACCGGCTAACCTCTCCATTATTTCAGCAAAGGCCCTATAGGCCGACCAAAATCACTATGTTGCTCCCGGTAAACCCCGATCGCGAGATCTCTCTCGATCTGCGATCGTCTCTCCTCGGCCGACTCCTAGCAACATCGGCCTCATTGAACAAAGCCTCAACTTCAGCCAGTCGATTCCGGCTCGAATAGCTTCACCGCCGTCTCAGTGGAAGACGGAAGAAGTTTCTCCCAGGCGGCTGATGTCCGTGGCGGGAACTAGTTCCCGCTCCAAACGATGATGAGGTTCGGCCATTTTCAGAGATAGAAAAGAAGAAAAGGATTTTTCTTACCTAAAGTGAAATCGATCGACGATCGGCGCTAAGATCTTGAAGAAAATTCGGCGGCAGGACCTTCTTTCTCCAAGACGTACACGTGAGTGAGATGACCCGCGCCCCCTTTTATAGGAGAAGGCAGGGACCCGATTGCAATAAAGGAAAACCTCAGGGGTCGGATCTCAAACGACGCGTTAGTTGACCCCCTCGAGACCCGCGTACGCGTCTTTTCGAGGACGCGTCAGCCGAGGAGTCATTAATGACCGTTGGCGTCCCCCAATAGAAGCCCGACACGTGCGAGGAGACTTTTCCACTCCCATTGCTTTTCCCTTTGATTCGGCCAACAGTCGTCCGAATCCAGAGTATATCGGCTCAAAGACGATCGCTTGATTCGATTAAACACGAAGTCGCTCGTCAAAAGTTCAGCGATCGCCAAGAAAGCCACCTCACCCCACGTTTCCAACGTATGAGCGAGCTGGGGGGCAATTGTTGTGTCACGATTTATCCATCCCGACAGGCGATCGACTATAAGGCCGAGCGACCAAGTCAACATCAGTCAAACTATGGCTAGCTCGCCAAGTCGAAGATATCAGACCACCATCAAGTACCTAGCGATCGACTCCCAAGGCGATCGCCCTTTGGCAGCTGGCGATCTACTCTACTAACCAGCTAAGGGCAATCGACCTGCGCCCCGAGCAGAGGCGATCGCCCGTCAAAGTCATCAAGGACTGGATCTCGAAAAGCACCCACGTGCGAGATCCACCAAAGGCGCGACAAGATCTTCGCCACAGATAAGATCTTTTCTTGTGAGACAAGACCTTTGACCACGGCTGTCACCTACCTCACCTACCCGGCATGCGCGCCGAAAGTTGTCGGTGGGACCACCGTGGCGACAACTCGGGGCGCGTGTAAGCTCCCGTTGGACCGCATAGTTGGCCCGGCCAACTCCTGCAGACTTTGAGGGGACGGGCCCATGTGCTAAAAGACGATCGCCCGATTATTATATTGCAGAGAAGGCGATCGCCCGGCATGTCCAAGCCCTAGAAATAGAGAACCTCCTCCTACTAGAAAAAGGTTCCCAGTTCACTGAATATACGGTTCGGAATTCATTTGACTTACGTCCGAAGTACATTCCACCAAAAGTTCACATTCTCTCACATTCCGATACATCCACGGAAATACTGAAGAACACACATATCATCAAGCTCCCGGCTATCTCACCGGAATCCATCTCAGGACTTCTCTCTCCAAATCTCTCGTCCAGAAGACGATCGGCAGAAGCAGCAAGTCTCCACTAGCCCGATTCCAAGGGATTCCTAAGCCCCGAAGCCCAAGCATCCCGCTAAAGACTCGCCGTGAGAGGCGGTCGATCTCTCACCGCCGCGACTGTTCATCACCTTTGTTACAAGAACTCACGAGCATCAAATCGGTTCTTAGGCAATCTACACGCTCACTAGCTAAGATAACAAGAAACTTTACACTCATTGTAATTGTATTCTTACATTAGTACTTGTATCCCCGAATATCGGTATTAATAATATCTCGCGAGAGCATTCAAGCCCGGGACTAACAACCCCGGCAAATCTTGTGTTATTTATCTTTCTCACGGAAGTGCTCTTGCATTTGTTTGCTATCCCATCCATTCCAGCAATATCTATCTCCGGATAATATTTTGGGTAGCAACATAAGTGTTTCATCCACAACAACGGTGAAACACAGCTAAATGCCTTTGATGCTAAAACTGATGATGGTCTATTTATGGGATATTCCCAAAGAAGCAAGGCATATAGAGTTTTTAACAAAAGAACCTTAGTTGTGGAAGAAACACCCCATGTTGTTTTTGATGAATCTACTGTTGAGTACAGGAAACAACTTGAGCAAATTGAGAACAAGCTCAAGTCAGCAAACCTTGAAGAAGTCATTGTACATGACACTGGAATGGTGGACTCACCTGTAGATCAGCCTCATGACCCAACTGCAGCTGATGAAGACCCAACTGCAGATCAGACAGGATCACCAAACCTATCTGATCCGATTCTTTGAAGAAGACCAGCCGGGCAGACAAAGACTCATCTGCGATTGTAACCAAGCTGCAGATGACAAGGCGTAGCCGATCGATTGCGAACGAAATCCAGCGGTCTGAGATAACCACGAGCAATCCAACAGGGGAACAAACCCGAGAAGAGGACGAGATTCCCAAATGGCTCAAGGATCATCCAATTCAACAAATAATCGGAAAGTTGGTGATGGAGTCAAGACAAGACGATCAACTCTACTAAATAGGGAATGGCGATGTTCTCATGTTTCATGTCACAAATTGAACCCAAAACTACGAACAAGCCTTGGAAGATTATTCATGGATTAATGCTATGCAAGAGGAATTGGAGCGAGATGGAGAGAAACAAAGTTTGGGAACTAGCAGACACTCCAATCACAAGAAAGTTATTGGCACCAAATGGGTGTATAAAAACAAGAGTGATGAAGACGGAGCTGTTGTTAGGAATAAAGCCAGACTCGTAGCAAAAGGATATGCACAGTGTGAGGGAATAGATTTTGATGAAACTTATGCACCTGTTGCAAGATTAGAAGCCATCAGACTATTCCTCGCATATGCTGCATTCAAGGACTTTGAAGTCTACCAGATGGATGTGAAAAGTGCGTTTCTAAATGGGGTCCTAGAGGAAGAAGTCTATGTAGAGCAACCCCCAGGTTTTGTCAAAGGAGACAAAGTCTATAAGCTGTTGAAGGCTCTGTATGGACTCAAGCAAGCACCGAGAGCATGGTATGAAACACTGTCTGTGTTTCTTGAGAAAAATGGATTTTGCAAGGGAAAAGTGGACAAAACCCTATTCAGAGTGGAGCACGAAGGCCACATATTAATAGTTCAGATTTATGTGGATGACATCATATTCGGATCAACCAATCCAGAACTATGCGAGAAATTCTCCAACCTCATGCAAGGAGAATTTGAGATGAGTATGATGGGAAAGCTTAACTTCTTTCTCGGATTACAAGTTAAGCAGATGGAAAAAGGAATTTTCATCAACCAAGCAAAGTATACTAGGGATCTTATCAAGAGATATGGAATGGAATCAGCCAAGCCCGCAAGAATTCCAATGAGCACAAGTACTCACACAGGCCTTGACGAGCGAGCATATCAGTGGACTCAACCCACTACAGAGGACTCATCGGAGCAGGCCAGACATATCATATGCAGTTGGAGTTTGTGCAAGATTCCAGTCCAAGCCGAAGCAATCACACCTAGATGCAGCCAAGAGAATAATTAAGTACCTAAAGTCTACAATTAATGTTGGGTGTGGTATCCAAAGGATGACAACTTCGAGCTATCGGGATACTCGGATGCGGATTTCGCAGATGCAAAATCAATAGGAAGAGCACTAGTGGAACGTGTCAATTCCTAGGAACGGTCGATATCTGGTTTAGCAAGAAGCGAGTTTCTAACTCCATATCCACTCTGAGTCGAATACCTAGCTGCAGTGTTTGTTGTGCACAAATTCTATGGATCGGACAACGATTAAGGGACTACAATATTATTGCCAACGAAGTTCCTATTTGGTGTGACAACAATAGTGCTATTGCAATAACCAACAATCCGGTTTTGCACTCGAGGACGAAGCACATTGACGTTAAGCACCATTTCATTCGAGACCATGTGCTTAACAAAAGGGTTAGAGTTGAAAGAGTCAGCACAGACTACCAAATAGCTGACATCTTCACCAAACCCCTGCCAGAAGAAAGATTCCTAGAGCTTAGCAGAGACCTTGGATTACTAGATTGGGAATCTAGTTCTGAAGCAAGTTGAAGGAAGGACGGACCCTCAGAATCAGTCTAAGCTGATGCAGGCGAGAAGACGAAGGCCAGATGAAGCAACTTAGCTGTACAGATTACCAGGCGAGAGGTCAACTAACCTGTTGCAGAATGGTCAACAGTCAACGAATCAGACCAGCTAAGTTCTCTAAACTGATCTCTAAATTTTTAATTATTATCTGTCATATTTATAAATATTACTTTGGCTAAAATGGCATTTAAAATATACATCTTTATTAGCCAAGTGGCAATTTTAAATACACGCGTCACACGCCTATTTAATTAACCTCTACGGTGGCAATCGTAATCAACCGTCAATTTTTAAAATGGGGCCACCGATTCAAATTTGAAATTCAAAAGAATATGAAAAGGCGTATCACCGTTTAAATTTATAATAAACTAATCCAAACGTCCTTTCATCTTCTTTATAAGGAAGAAAGCTCTTCACTTTCCTCTTTACGCTTTCAGAAACCCTAGAATTTACAGAGCAAAATATACACTAAATCCTAAAATTCTCTTTGCAGAAATGGCATCTCTTGAAGGAGCAAACTTGAAGGCGATGAAGGACCAAGTCATCTTCTCCATGGTCGTCGATTTCGAAGGATTATTAGAAGCAAATCTAGAGGACTTCGATATGCTCGACTTAATCCGGGCAATGAAGCTGAACGGAATCTACCCGTTTCTCGACATCAACCCGCAACATTTGTTCAAGGAAGATGTCGTTGAATTTTACCGCAACGCCTATCTGATTCAGCACGGGATTCAGAGCAAAGTCGGTGGAGTACCAGTCACCATAGATACAGAGAAGATTCGTTCGGTTTTCGGGATGAAACATCGCGGTTTGGCGGTCGAAGCGCTCAAACAATCACCCGCCGAAACCTGGAAGACGATCAAACTCGAAAACATCCCAGAGAAATTGAAGTTTACAGCGAAGAGAAATGAGTTGAAAAGGGTTTATCGAGTCGCTTTGGACATCACAAACAAGATAGTCATGGGAATGGCAGGAAGCTATGACCAACTATCATCTTCAAAATTCATGGTGTTGGGTGCGTTATTTCAACGAGAGGAAGTTGATTGGGCGGATTATATTTTCAGGCAACTTGTTCGCGAGGTGAACAAGGTCGAATGGCTCGAAGGAGAGAAGAAGTTCAAGACTAAGTTGGCGTTCGAACGCATCTTAGTTGGTTCTTGGAGCGGTGAGTGGCAGGGAAACATTGACCCTTTCCACCCAAACAAGAGGCTAGGTCACATGGACCATGACAAGAAGAAGGTTGGAGTCACCGGGAGAGCGGCCCAGTTGTTGAAGGATTTGCCGACTCAAGCTATTGTCCAAGATACGATTTATCGGACTCGGACCAACTGCGGTGAGATCGAAGCTGCAATCGAGTCCGAGAATGAGTCCGACGATACACCAATTGCCATCCGATTCAAGAGACGGGGACCCGGCCCGAAGGACCTTCCAACTGCGGTCATCACACGAACCCTCTCCAAAAAGGCCAAGGAAAGGCTGCGATTCGGCGAGAAGAAGCGGCTGAGCAACATACCGGCCATCGATTCGATCACCGGTTCATCGGACGGCTGCACGAATCCGAAACTCGTATTGTACCTGTTATTACACCTCCAGTGTACATGACCGAAGAAGAGGAAGCAGGTCTTGTTATATCTATTCCTGAAGCAGATTACACTTTCAATCTCTTAGAAAATAATACTTTTAATCTCTCCATTGAACAACTTCAGCTTGTCAAGCCACAAGCAGAAAAACATTCCTTTGTAAATATTTTTAAAGAGTGGAAGACTCTCAAAACCATGTCTTTTACAAATTTTCAAATCTTTGTTGAAACTAGTGGTTGGGATTATCCCCAAGCCACGGAGGATGTTCTGACTGATTTTTGCAAAGAGTCAGATTTAGCTTTACTCCTCCAGGATAACTGGTTCATGTCACATTTTGAGACAAACATGGACCATTTTATCCACTCTATAATGCTCAGTATTTTTTATGGTAGTTTTGGAGAAGAGGAGGAAGAGGAAGTAGAAAAGGAGATTAGGATAGAAGAAATTAATGGAGACAATGAAATTATCAATTTGGTTGAAGAGGATGAAGAAGCAAAAGAATCTGAAGAAAACATACCAGTTGAAAAGGAGACAGAGGAGATTGAGAAGACAGAAGAAGTGGATGATGAAGAAGATGAAGAAGAAGGAGAAGAAGTGGAGCAGGAAAAGGATGAAGAAGATAAGGATGATGAGAATGATGAAGGAGAAGAGAAGGAGAAGGATGATGCTAAGGATGAGGATGATAATGATGATGGAGGTGAAGGAGGAGCAGAACAAGAAAAGGAAGAAGAAAAAGAAAAAGATGAGGAGAAAGAGAAAGAAACATCTGGAGAAGAAGAAAGGGAAGAAGGAAGAAAAGGAGCCAAAGAGCCAGAGACAGAGCCAGAGGCAACTCATGCAGCTGCAGATAAGATTGTTGTACCTGCCAGGTACACCAGCCTAGATGCAGAGCTAGCAGAAGACTCCAGGTCAGGGACCCCGGAGAAGACCAATCGACCTACTGCTGCGGCCGGGGAACCTGCAGTCTAGTGGCTCCATTGCTGAAGGATCAGGAGAACACTCCCCATCAGCTCAGTTATCCCCTACCATGACTGAGCTGATCAAGCAAATTGTCAGAGACACCATTGGGGAGCTGCTATCAACTCAGGTCACTCCTGAGCTTCAGACTATTAATGCCAAAATTGACACCCTGCTTCAGAGAGAGATCCCTCAGCCTCCTCCTCCTACAAACAACAGAATGCCTTTTGGCATGTCTGATTGGATGTGCCGCATGGAGCAACAGTTGACAACCCTTATTGATGCTGGCAAAAAGGGGGAAGAGTGGATTCAGAGGGAAGAGAGAGAAATCAGAAGTAAGAAAAAGTAGGATGTCCCTCAGATTGAAGGACCCTCTAGCCTAAAGAGGAAGGAAGCTGTAGATCAAGAAGACCAGGCTGACCAGCCTGTAGGAAAAAGAAGAAGGACCAGAGGCAGCTTTGAACCTACTCTTGAATGGGAAGGGCTGGAGCTATGGTTTGTTGAGGATTTCTATCCAATTGAAGCTTTTGAGATGTGGGGAGCAGCTAGGAAGAGATTTATCAGAGACTATTACATCTGGGAACTAATTCATGATGACAAACACTCCCCACAGGAAACTTTCATAAACTTCATGGAAGAGATCTATCCGAAACTTTGGGCCGTTCTGAAGAAGTATGCTAAGGAGCAAAATGCCTTTCCTATGATCCCCTTATTTAGAGCTGAAGAAGCACCAATCCGCATGGATGGTGAACTTGATGAGCTACAACCGGAGGAAATCAAGCTAGTCTGCACGGAGAACAAATTCGGATCTCGGCGGGAGAGCGGGATTTCGCAAAGACTCGTGGTGAAAAGAAAATATGGCCTTGCTCCAGTCAAGGTAAGACCTATCGGAGCCAAACCATTCAGGCCTGCCAAACAGCCTATTCGAAGAGGCAGAGGAAGAGGCAGATGACCTTAGTTAGTTTTTTTTTTTCTTACTTGTAATTTTATTTTCTGTACTTAAAACATTCTTGTAAAATTTCAATGATAAGTCAGAAAACTTTATGAACAGTCTGTTGAATGACAATTTTCCAGTTGTCTCAATATTAGACTGCTTTCAGTTTTGTCTCGCACTTAAGTGCAGACTTAGCCATTTGATTTCTTACTTAGTTTTGCCACCATCAAAATAGGGGGAATTTGTTAGGAATACTTGTTAGATTTTGATGATGTCATTAATTTAGAATCAAATGTTTATTAATTGGCAAAATGTAAGGAAGAACCAAATGAGTATCTTCCATAGGCCAAAATATGTTAAGTATAAAATTGGCAAAATGTAAAGAAGAACCAAATGAGTATCTTCTATAGGCCAAAGTTAGTTAGGCTGAAAAACGGCTAAGTACTTAGTGCAGTCTAGTCCATCAGAGAAGTACAGCCGACTCCAGTCAGAGTAACTCTGGTCAACTAAAATTTATCACAGAAGTTTGACGGTGCGGTAGGAACCTCGGGAAGTCACACGATCGGACAAGTCTCAAGCGGTGAGCAGTAGGGCGACCTACTGCGCAGAGAAGTAAGCTGCACATCAGTCTACTCAACTACAGCCTAGTACTCCAAGTCCACGTCAGCATGCTTTGAAAAGTCAAATATTACGGAAAGCTCACATGCAACGTGAAGAGACAAATTGGAGTGATTCCCGCAAGAGATATGATTTAATTAAATCATCCTGACCCACCGTGAAGACTTTAAATCCTTTTATATTCAAAAGATTCGGCGCTCACATGCGAAGTCATCACAAGTCGGAAGATAAAATTAAATAATGGGAATCCACCTTGCAACGTTCAGAAAAGATTAAACAATGAAGTCTCCCTCCAACGGACGGATTTGTTCAGATTTGCAACGGCTACAAGGAAGAAGCTCAGAGATCGTGATCTATATATATCTGAAGATTTGAAACTGAGCAACTACCGGTGCGAACATATACTCTAGCGATCAAAGCAAACAAAGCAATCTCAAGCAATCAAATAGCATCGTGAAAAAGAGCAGATCCAAAAAGTTCATATTCAAGGAAGCTCTTAAGTTGGAGAAGACAAACACTCTTGTCTTTAAATCTTGAGTACGGGGTACTTCACTGGTTGAAGTAAGAGACTGTAAGGGCATCCGAGGATCGAGGATCAAGAGGTGCAAGGCAGTCGAGTGTGTGTACAACGGCACGGAATTCCACTGGTTGGAAGCTGTTGTAGTGTGTTGTGAATCACTGTAATCTTTATCACTGGTTGAAAATTATAGTGAATTCATCTCCAACTGGTTTGGAGAAAAGTGGATTAGTAGAGGATTACCCCACCTCTGAGACCACTATAATACTGTGTTATTCTTGTTTCTTGCATCATACTCTAACTGCTGCATACATTGTTAAGTGTTTCATTAAGATTAATTTATATTCGTCATCAGCTGACTTCCGCACTTATCTAAGTACAAACGACTCCAAGTCATTTGTTTGAACATCAGCTGAAGAAACTCACTCTTCGCGAAAAAGAGTTCAAGAGTTTCAACAAGTCTATTCACCCCCCCTCTAGACTTGTTCCTGGACGACTTGTGACCTACACCGAGCTAGTGCGCGTAGCCTTCCGGCCGTAGCGTGTGCTACGCCGGTTCCTGCCGCGCCTGCTCGGCGGTGCCAACATTTCAGCGATTGCACTTTGTTCGGCGGTACTCGCTCGCCGCCATGACCCGACGACTCGATTTCCAAAAACGTACGGAACGAACATGACGAACTGCTCGCGGACAGCAACAATGACCCGAAATAAAAACATAATGCAATAATTAATCATACGCGATCAAAAAAAGAGTCGAGACAGCAAATACAGATACGGATACCCATAAGTTTGGGTAAATTACAAAATGGCCCAAAACGCCCGAGAATCACGATACGTGATCCAATAACCAAACCGAAGTTCACAACACGTATAACAAAGTTAAACGAACTTACGGGAAATCCGAAACAGCAGTTTCGAACGAGATTCGCAAGAATCAAACTCAAGTGCGGAAAAGTCGCTAAAAAGCACGGAACTCAACAAAACGACACCGAGACGAACTCGGATGTCAAAAAGTATAGAATTAATCATTCTGAGAATGACGAAACGGTCATGAGCGAGTCGTCAAAATAGACTTTCGCCAGAAAAAGAAAATTACCGAAAATACAATTTGCGGATATTACAACATGTTCTATCACTTCATGGATAGTAGATTCGGGCTCCACTAATCATGGTTGTTGTGACTCGCATGGCTTCCAAGTAACCAAAGTACTTAGTACGAATGAGATTACTATTAGCTGGGGCGACTATTCCAGGCTGAAGGCTGTTGTAGTGGGAGTCGTGCAGTTAAAAGTTAATGATAGGATTCTAGTCCTAAATAATGTGTTATTAGTACTTGATTTTAGAATGAATTTAATTTCAGTTTCTAAATTGCGTTGTGATGGATATTCAGTTTTTTTTGGAGATAATGCAGTTATTAAAAGAAATGGTGAATATGTTTGCACGAGTACTTATAATGAAGGACTTTATGTCATTAATACTGCACCAACTCCCTTGCATAATTATAAATCGCTTAATTCTTTAATTAATCCTAATAAAAGAAAAGAACCTTCGAGCATAAATCAAACATATTTGTGGCATTTACGATTGGGTCATATTAACCTTAGAAGGATTCAAAGATTGGTGAGCGATGGCTCATTGGATTTACTCCAAGTTGAGTCATTTCCAATTTGCGAATCCTATCTAGAAGGGAAAATGACTAAAAGGGCTTTCCAAACTAAAGGAAATCGTGCATAAAATATATTGGAATTAGTACACACCGATGTATGTGGTCCAATGAACACCAGGCTAAAGGTGGTTTCGAATGCTTCATCACGTTTATATATGATTATTCGAGATATGGATACATCTATTTGATACGACGTAAGTCTAAATCTTTTGATAAGTTCAAAGAATTCAAGGTTGAAACGGAGAAGCGTCATGGACAGAGTATCAAGTCACTACGATCTGATCGTGGTGGCGAATATCTTAGTGGAGAGTTTTTTGATTTCTTGGCACACGAGGGGATTACTTCCCAGCTCACTGCGCCTGGTACACCACAACAAAATGGTGTTGCTGAACGAAGGAATCGTAATTTATTAGAGACGGTTAGTTCAATGATGAGTTATTCTGATTTGCCTATTTCGTTTTGGGGATACGCCTTGGAAACAGCGATGTAGATTCTAAACTTGGTGCCTTCGAAATCAGTTCCAAAAACACCCACAGAACTGTGGAATGGACGCAAGCCCAAGTCTAGGACACGTCCGGATTTAAGGTTTACCAGCACACATGCTGAATAAGGAAGCTGATAAGTTGGCATATCATACAGAAGTACGAGTGTTTGTAGGATATCTGAAGGGTGGCTTATTCTATAGTCCTAAAGATCAGAAAGTCATTGTTAGCACCAATGCCCGGTTCTTGGAGGAGGACTATGTAATAACCCACAAGCCTAGGAGTGAGGTCATTCTAGAGGAACTTAGGGGCGAGATTTCTACAATACCAATTGTGCAAACACCTAGTATACCACGTATCGACACTATTGTGGATATGCAAACTAAGGACACGCCTCGTCGTAGTGGGAGGGTTGTTCGTCAACCTGGTCGTTTCATTGGCAAGGGAGCGTCTTTGGACCACTTACCGAACCAGGATGAAATGGATCCATGTACGTATGAGCAGGCAGTTCAAGATAAGGATGCTGAATCCAGGCAAACAGCAATGGAATCTGAAATGGGATCTATGGATTCCAATCAAGTATGGGAGCTAGTAGAGCTACCCAATGAGGTAAAACCCATTGGAAGTAAGTGGGTCTACAAGCGTAAGAGAGGATCGAAAGGGAAGGTTGAAACCTTCAAAGCAAGGCTTGTTGCGAAAGGTTATACTCAGAAGGAGGGCATCGACTACGATGAGACCTTTTCGCCAGTAGCCATGCTTAAATCGATCCGGATTCTCTTAGATATAGCTGCGCATTTGGATATGGAGATTTGGCAGATGGATGTCAAGACTGCGTTCTTGAATGGGAGTCTTGATAAGGAAATCTATATGTGCCAACCTGAGGGATTCATTGCTGAATGAGATGAGCACTTAGTGTGCAAGCTTAAGAGAGCCATTTATAGTCTCAAGCAAGCATCAAGGTCTTGGAACATGCGATTTGATGAGGTTATTCAATCGTATGGTTCTGAACAATGTCCTAGTGAGGTTTGTGTATACAAAAAGTGTGATGGAAACGTGCTAGTGTTTCTTGTAATGTACATAGATGATATACTTCTAATTGGAAACAATATAAAAGTATTATCAGATGTAAGGGTATGGCTGTCTGAGCAATTCGATATGAAGGATTTGGGAGAAGCTGGGCACATCCTTGGTATTAGGATCTTTCGAGATCGTAAGAAAAGGATGTTGTGCTTATCTCAGGCATCCTATATCGATACGGTGCTAAAGCGGTTTAGTATGGAGAATTCCAAGAAAGGTTTCTTACCTTACAGACATGGAATTCAACTATCTGAGGCTATGTGTCCTAGGACACAGAATGAGATAAATGACATGAAGCTGGTCCCTTATGCTTCGGCAATGGGAAGCCTCATGTATGCTATGCTTTGCACTAGGCCTGATATCTGTCATGTTGTAGGCATGGTGGCGAGATATCAGTCTAACCCAGGACCGGGACATTGGATTGCTGTCAAGCATATACTTAAGTACCTGAGAAGGACTAGGGAGCATATGCTTGTATATCAATCGGATACACTTTGTCCTCTGGGTTACACTGACTCAGATTTCAGTTCAGACAAAGAAAAGTCGAAATCGACTTCCGGATATGTTTTCATTTTGTGAGGTGGAGCCATTAGTTGGAGGAGTGTGAAGCAGAAATGCATAGCGGACTCTACCATGGAAGCCGAGTATGTAGCAGCCTCAGAGGCAGCTAAAGAGGTGGTATGTCTCAAATATTTCCTAAAGGATTTGGGTGTGATTCCTAATTTGCCTAAGAGTATTACACTTTATTGTGATAATACCGATGCTATTGCAAATTCGAAGGAACCACGGGCCCACAAAGGAAGCAAATATATCAAGCGCAAATATCATCTCATTCGAGATTTTGTGAAGAGAGGGAAGATTATTGTCTCCAAGATAGCATCTGAAGACAACCTAGCTGATCCTTTCACGAAAGGGTTGCCCTCAAAGTCGTTTGGAGGGCATGTGGAAGGAACGGAGTTGAGATGTATGGCAGCATTGCTTTGAGTATAAGTGGAAGATAGATAGACATAGTCTAGGTAGTATACTTCAAAAGCATGCTTTGAGTATAAGTGTGAGATTGTTAGGGTTGTATACATCAAAGCATACTCTATGCTTGTATTACCTAATTTTCCGGTCTTTATCTATGAGAATATTTAATTCATTTGTCACATGTTTTGCATATTTATTCACGCTATGGTTATGCAAATATTGTTTAATTACTTTATATTATAGATAATGTGGTGTGTCGTGTCATACAGAAGATTACATTATCGGTTCCTTATATAGTAATAATTAGTTCACAACTTATATAACATTAGACCGTTATGTGAGAGGTTGTAGTATATACTTGAGAGTGGTTGGTCTTGACCATTAGCAGCGTATTCTGTATACGTTGAACATGATCGAGGTGAGATAGATTCTTTTGTACCGACTATAAGAAGAACGTACATCTCGGACAATTATTATTTCTTAATTCTAGTGATTAATATTTAATAATATATATTTAATATTTATTGCTTTGATGTATCATGGGTGAGAGCCGAAATGATTGACTCAATATGCTCGATATTTTGGGCAATATTATTATTTATATAATAATTAATATTATAGCTAGAAATCGTGTCCCGACCAGTCGGGTTGATCATGTCCCTTGAGGCACTCGAAATGATTATTATATTAAATCCTGCAGGTGGAACTAATTTTCCGATATAATAATAAATCTTGAGTGGTATACTCATGTATAACATATTAATTAATTAAAAGCTGTCAGTAGCTTAAATTAATTAATGGACATGGAATATCTTAAACACAGGAAATAATTAATTCAAAAAGGAGCTCAATTTCGCAATTTGGGATTTTGGTAGGAAGTGCAATATCAACCTTTTAGTGGACTAAGTTGATATTAATAGAGTCATTATATTAGGAAGAGTCCTAATATTGTAAAGATGATATCTATTGGGAGTCATTACCTTATCCTCCTTAAGGTCCCTAGAGTAGCCCAAAACACCTCTAAAAGGATCTTTCTAATTTTGTGTTTAATTGTGGATCTTGAGTTGTGTATTGGATTCCATAATTTAGCTAACACAATATTCACAAATATTCAAGAAAAATAGAGAGAAAAATTCGTGAGGTACTTCTTGAAGAAATTTCGGCCGATCCCATACTGCAAGTCTAAGTTTGATCCGGTAGATTATTGCCCACACGATATCTGGATCTTAGGCAGGATATACTCTAGAAGATCTTGAGGTAGAAATACAAGAAGATCAGGGAAGAGTACGAAAGGGAGTTCGATCGACCCAGAAGGAATTTTCTACCACTTCGCTTCAAATGTATGAATTATCAATTCTATTGCGTAAGTACGTATATTTAAATTGTTAATTAGTCTGTTTAATTAATTAATTGACAAGTCTAAATAGATCCGCAATTTTTTTGCTTAATTTATAAAACCAAATTTATTCTATCCAATCAATCTCGCTTCCGTTGCGTTTTATATTCCAACAGTTATGTCGTATGAACAAATTCAGTTAGAGTGGTGTCAAACTGAGGGCGAAGATGACACCTCCTGTATCGGTACCCCCGGGCTCTTAGTTGAGAAGAATCCTTTGTTGATTCATGCTGCCAAGTTCTTCACGCGCAACGTTTTCCTCTCTTACGAGTATATGGGAACTCACTCTCTAAATGTTGATATTTTGCAAAGCACAAACGGGTCGCAATGTGAATCAGAGATTGAGTATGTGGTTACATGTGTAGATGAGAGGGAGAGTAAAGGAGGTGTCACGTTCAACAAGATCACCTCCAAGGCATTTTGTAGTTGTTGCTTGTGACAGAATTGTGGGGTTCTTTGTTCACACATATTTTAAATTTTTTATCGTCACAGTGTTAAGGTTATACCCCCTAAATACCTTATGCGGCGGCTGTCGAGAGAAGCAAAGAAGCGTCGCGCTAGCGATGTTCTTAATGGAGGCGAAATCAATTTGATGGAGGAGAACCCTGGGGAAGATTGGGCTTTTAATAGCCTTGTCATGTGAAACACCTACAATATGATCAATGAGATCAAATTGAATCGTAAGATGAAAGAACACTACCTTCATACTATGGATGCCTTACGAGATGATCTAGTTAGCATGGCAGGGAATGAGATTACATCACAAAGAACAAAAGTTTCTGGGAACTTGCGAGACACAACAAAGGAACCTGCTTGCCGTGACTCTATTATATCTCCGAATCGGCGGCACACAAATACGCGGCTAAGTAGTCATTGGGAAAAATCAAAACGCAAAGGCAAGAAGCGGCCAGTTCCTGAAACAGGTGATGGCATGCTTACTATTATAGAAAATAGCCTTCTATTAAGTGTTGGGCCTATTGTTTATATTTCACATATCCTTATTTGTATTTATCAGTTGGGACTACTATTTATTGTATGCTCTGGGCCTTTTGTTCATTTATCACGGTGGCTTTGCCTTCATTTATTAGTTGGGCCTTAAATTTATTTAGAGAATTAATTCTGAAATGTTTGTTACTGTAATTTATTTATGAGTAACTTTGTTAGTTTAATGAAGAAGTGGTAATGAAGAAGTGCCTTTTTTTGTTCTTAATTTCTCTCAATTAGCTGAAGGTTCGCGTATGAATGTACGAATCATGAGGATGTAAAGAACTAGGGGTGGGCATGGGACGGGATGGGTCGGGATTGGGCGAATCTCGTCCCGTCCCGAAAATAAATTACCGGGATGGGACGGGACGGGATTACATAATTTGAAATTCATCCCGCACGTCCCGATCCCGTTCGGGTTCGGGTCGGGATCGGGACGGGATATCCCGCACATTTATTGATTTTGACAGAAATTATGAAAAAACGAATGAGACACCTATAAATTTTGGAATTATCAAATGAATGAGGTAGAAATTAAAAAAAAAATTCAAACTAGTCATTTAAAAAAAAATTAACCCCCAATATCCATTAAAAAATTAAAAAACACACAAAACAAAATAGATAGTAACGTAAACACGCACAAAGGACACTAGATCAATAATCCAACTGCATAGTGCATATTACATCAACATGAAAATAAAATTCAAATTGAAAGTGCAGAAAACATCAACGTAAAACTGAAAACTTAAAACTGAAACTTTGATGTTTCATACATCAATTTAGGGTTTACATGATTAAATGATATATATAGAAAAATTGATTATATTAAATATTACGGGACGGAACGGGATTGATCGGGATGGTCCCGATCCCATCCCGTCCCATTTGAATAGTAACAGAGCGGGACGGGACGGGATGGGATTGCCATTTTAAGAAACTATCTCGTCCCGTCCCGCTAGTTTTCGGGATGGAATCGGAACGGGATCGGGATTTCGGTTTCAAGTGCCCAGCCCTATAAAGAACGTCATCTCCACAATTCGACCATGCAAGTCGTGCAAGCACTCCTTCAACTTCAAACATGGATATGCCGCGGGGGGCGATGGATTTTTATGCTACTCAATAGGACTCTGATCCACGTCCATTTTTTTAAAGGTTAGAATATTTATCTACTAGGAGACTCTATAATCTTACCACACCTAGACAGAAATACCATGAAAAGGTGAACGAGTAGTATTGGCGCTATGTTTATTTCTCGAGTTTGCTCGAATATTGCAATGATATTTGGTATGATGATGAAACTAACATAGTTTGTGCAGTTATATTCCTTGATCTTGAGTTCTTAATTTCTCTTTCATAATCAAACTCATTCCTTCTTATAGGTGAAGCCATCTCTTTTGTGTTACTGACCTAAGGGGGAGCTTAATTACAAGTTTTTGAAAGTTCTCTTCCATACACTTGACGACAGTGACGATCGTAAATGATTGTAGTATTTGGTTGAAAGTTCTCGGGTCATTTTGTAATTTCAACTTACCAAAAAGTATGATTAAAAAATTATGTAATGTTTTGGTGTTGGAGCCGAACAGTAGGAGCCTCCACATTTGAATTCCTCTAGTATTTGTCTTTATTCACTATCGTTAATTGCTACTATATAAATATGTGGGTAGCATTCAAATGGCTCCAATTAAATGAGAAGCTTGGGAATCATATAATATATAAACTCGGGCTGGGACTTAGGACCCGAATAACCGAATAGCCGAACCGAAGAGGTAAAAACGGTTAGGTTCGGTTATTGAAAAAAAAATCGTGTTTTTTTTTTTTGGTTATTGGATCTTACTTCAAACTAAAGTTCGGGTAACGGTTATTGATTTTTCGAACTCCAAAATACCCGAGAAACCGATATACATAAAATTCATGTTAAAAATAACCGAAATACCCGGTTATTCTACATATTTTCGGTTATTCCATATGTTTTCGGTTATTTTATATTTTCGGGTATATACTATATTCTACATATTTTCGAATACTCTTGGAAATATATATATATATAGTATATACTATATTGTCACCTGTTGGAAATAACCGAAGAACCGATAAAAATACCCGATGTAATTTCGGTTCGGGTATTTTTGGGTAATGCAAAAAAAAAATGAGGAACCGTACCCAAAAATTTTAATTCAATTCGAATAATGGGTACGATTTTTTTTACTCAATAACCGAAAATCCCAGCCCTAATATAAACCTTTTTAGCCACTACATTTTTCTTCTTTTTATATTGGAAAACATGACAGTCATGTACTCTAGAGATGCAAATCATATGCAATATCTCTATTCAACATGGTGGATTACTATTGAGATGGATTATGATCCACGGGAAGGGCTTCTCAACTTTTCATATCGTAGTCGGAGGATTTCTTTCTTGATTGGAAAATTTTCCCTCTCGTTCCTTCCTCTCCAAAAAGAAAACGCGCGCGCCAAGGAGGGCTTTTTTTGTAAAGACGAAAAGGTGTTGATTATATTTTCTAATTAAATCCGCTGAGTTGATTTCTTCATTTTTCATTAGTTTAAATAAATCATATGTAAAAATGAAATAAAATAATTTGCTTTTTTGAAAAGACGAAGCGTGTGAAGGACGCTGGCCCCACAAATACAAAGGTTTAGAAAATAGAGAAATTAAATTAAACAATAAAAGAAAAGGCCACCATAGCCAGGGGAGAGGGGATACACTGTCCGGGTCTCTGAATGGACAGAACCGGAAATGATCGATCTGTGTGAGGCAGCGCTGCTACAATGTTGCAGAAGACGAAATAGAAGGGCGCGGTTGTGGTGGCGCCAGAGGCGGCGTGGGATGAGAGAGTGGCGGCAAGAATTTAAGGGATGCAGAATTTGTTATAAGGATGATGGAGTTGCGAGACGACAATGGCGGTGTCGATGAGGCGGCGCTTTAGAGACGACAACGGCGTCATTCGAATTTATTTACAGATTTATATAATCTTCCAGGATGCTCTGTTTTTCTTAAATCTACGGACACTGATAATTTTTCAATTCACCCGGCAATCAATTTCCATCAACCTCTCAAAAGCCAAAATCAATCTACAGATTCAATCAGAAATTCGTAGTACATGCATAACTTTGTTTTCATCAAATTAGTAACACTGACATGCATCCAATTCATAAATTAGATAACCAAACTGTCAATGGATATAGCAAAACAAACCTCAATTTTCTGTTTCTGGCTTGAATGTTGAAGATCGGGTGTTTCGATAGAAGAATAGGGATTAGCACTGTCCTGACGAATTTGCAACAGATACCATCGAGGATACCACCGTAAATTCACAAAACACACCAACTCCAAGTCCACAAAAAGTAAAAACTAGAGGGGAAAGATAAAAAATACGAGGAATGCTACACCCACAAATAAATTTTTATAAAAACACCCACAAAATAATGTGTCAGCGGGTAATTGGTGTATTCAGATAGAGGAGAGAGAAACTGTCACAAAATACACCAACCACCCGCTGACACATCATTTTGTGGGTGTTTTGTGAAAGTTTGTTTGTGGGTTTAGCATTCCTCAAAAAATATTACCAACACAGAACCCGCCACATGCGACCGCTTGGCGCGTACACACCACGTGCGCGCGTTCCCACGCGCCGTTTGACGTATGAAGTTGACGAAGGTGGAGATTTCAGTCTTTATTTGGCCGGATTGAGAAGCGGATCATCATGAGGCAAAGCCCCCAATACCACCATGGTTCTTCTTCCCTTCTCATGTGAGGAGTACTGGTCTGTAATACCCGTAATTTCGATTTCTGGTAATTTCTTTTTTTTGCCGAAAGTCCATTTTGACGACTCGTTCATGGCCGTTTCGTCATTCTGAGAATGATTAATTCTACACTTTTTATCATCCGAGTTCGTTTCGGTGTCGTTTTATTGAGTTCCGTGCTTTTTGGCGACTTTTCCGCACTTGAGTTCGATTCTTGCGAATCTCATTCGAAAATGCTGTTTCGAGTTTCCCGTAAGTCCGTTTAACTTTGTTAGACGTGTTGTGAACTTCGGTTTGTTTATTCGATCACGTATCGTGATTTTCGGGCGTTTTGGGCCATTTTCGTAATTTCCCAAAGTTTAGGGTAATTACTTTCCATTGTCGAATTTCAAGCCTTCGGATGGTCGGAATTGTGTGTTCTCTTAGTGCTCGAATTCGTCTTTGCGAGTACTTCGTAACCGTATCTTCGATTCGTATTCAGGTTCGGCCGGGTCGTCGTCGGCCGTGAGTTGGCCCCGAGTCATGGCCGGCAATCGGGCCAGTAAGACCGCCGAGTTACGGCCGTTAATGATCGGCACTTACGTACGTAAGGCCGGTTACGTACGTAAGCCTTGGCCGGTTACGTACGTAATGCTGCCGGCATTTCTAGTCAGGGGGTTCGGCCATGGCCGGTTACGTACGTAAGCCATGGCCGGTTACGTACGTAAGGCGGCCGGCAGACAGCCTATATAAGGCCCTGCAGTCGGGTTTTTGCCATTTTTCCCCTTTTCTTCCTTCTCTTCCGCGGCTTGAGGTGTGGAAATCATGGAGAGATGTTGTTGGACAATCAATCCATGAAGTATTGGAGTTCATATCATCAATCATCCATCCTATAACATCATTTGATCGAGCGAATCAAGGTTAGATTTCTAGAAATCTAGTTTTGGAGAAATTGGCTATTTTGGTTGATTTCGTCCGTTTAATCCGTTTTAACTTAGGATTATGATGGATTGATGATTATTTAGATGTATTATATCATTTACCTTGTTATTCCATGGTTGGATCGTATCGATTCGTTGTTTTGGTCGAGTTCTTGATCGACGCCTTGAAGGTGTCCGGTAGAATGTCTTAGAGGGGTTTTCGGACGTTCTACGATTATTCCTCCTCGTATGATCATTGATTTATTAATTATATGTTGTTAGGGTTTAGTTTCTTGCGAAGAAACCAAGTTGAACCCTTCCATTCGTTGTCGTTTTCCTTTTCGAAAGCATCGGGCATTTCGAAGCTTTCCGGTTGAGCCGTGTTCGTCGGGATATTTGCGTGCCGATTTTGAGGCAAGTACCTTGTCCATATAATTCTTGTTTTATGGATATGATAATTAGTGATCGTCTCCTTGTGTTTATTTGATCGTTTGAATTTCACTTTCAAAGATTCGGTTTAGCCTTGTTAAAAGCTTGCTTTCAAAATACGTGTGTTTTGTGAATGGTGTGGTTTGAGAATGACTATGTGAACTCTATGGATATGTTTGGTGTTGATGTTGCACTTGGTATTGCGTGTGGACGTATATTATTTCATTTCGGTGCGTTGTGGTTTGACGTGGTGTTTTGCTAAGTGTTGATGCCTCTGGATGAATTGTTTGGATATCTTTGTTGTATGGTGCTATATATGTGATTGTGTGGATGTGGGCGGGGCCTACGGTGGCACATGGCATGTGATCATGTGGCCAGGATGCAACAAACGATTGATCCAACCGTGAGAGCCTAAGAAAAACTACGGTGGCACATGGCATGTGATCATGTGGCCAGGATGCAACAAGTGATTGATCCAACCGTGAGCGCCAAAGTTAATCTACGGTGGCACATGGCATGCGATCATGTGGCCAGGATGCAACAAGTGATTGATCCAACCGTGAGATGTTGTGATTGTTTCGCTAGCCAGCTCGGGAGGGTCCTTCGAGGCCTCGGGTGGGATTCATGGTGGCGTCCTGGTCCTAGGCGATGCGTGTGTGTGATTTGTTTCGCTAGCCAGCTCGGGAGGGTCCTTCGAGGCCTCGAGTGGGATTTGTGGCTTCATCCCGGTCCTAGGCGATGCGCGTGCGTGATTACGTTGTGTTGATTTTTATGTCCGTCGAGGACACGTGATGTTGGGCTCGGGCCCTGTGAATTGTTGTCGGTTTTCTATTTGCGAAAATAAAACCTTTGGGATGTGACTCCTATTGATTTTTGGAAAGAGAAGTATTCGGAAATCCTAAATTGTTTTCTATTAAAACTCTCGATGGCATTTTAAACTATTTTATAAATTGTTTCCCTTGATTTGTGATCTTTAGGTTTTGGAATGTTTTACCAAACTCATGCCTCGGGAAGTTCTTTTCGTTACGTTTGGAACTTTGAGGATTCCTGGTTATTGTTATTCTTGGAATTTGAATTATATGGCTCGTATTTGCACTTTGTATTTGCATTAGCAAAACAGTGGAGTTTTGCTAGCCCCCGAGTATTCGGGGGGTGGATGTCTGTTTTTGCATTCAGGTTTGGGAGCATAACACAGGGTCGGCACGAAGGATGATGAAAGATGAACGATACTAATCACACGAGGATCCATATGAGGTCTTTGGTTTAGTTGTATTTTATTTCCGCTGCAGTATTCTTTCCCCGTTGTACGGGAATGTGTTGTATTCGACCCCTGCCTGGGCATGTATTGTAATTGAGTTGTATGTATTTATTGAAAGACCAAATCGGTCTACTGAGTCATTTTAGCCTTAAAGGCATTGTTGAGTTGTTCGGTTTTGTTACCAGCCTGGTAGAACCTTGAGGAAAGGTTCTGCGGCGTGTAATATCCCTGAGCGGATTGGGGGTGTTACATAAATGGTATCGGAGCTTAGGTTGTGGAAACCTAGGTTGTCGGGTCAGTGGTGTCTGTTGAGTTTTGTCTCGTCGGATTTTATCTGACTGAGTCGTGTCGCGACGCGTCGTATGAGTTTATTGGTCGTGATTAGTATCGTGGGCGATCATCATCTTCGTGCTACCTGTGGATGTAAGTCTCCCTTCTTTGTGTTGTGCATCGTGTGACACGAGCTATTTTTATGATTATGAGTTAATTGACGGAATCCTCTTATGGATTTTGATTTCGTGATACGTGATTATTTGACTCCCATTTTTCGTTCATATGAGGAGTAGTGTTGCTGTCTTGTGCATGTTTGACTTTATTTCTTTTATCCGCTGCGTGAGTTCTTTTGTAATGGCTTTCGGTATTTTAACGACTGAGTTTTATTTTGAAAACCGATTCCCTTAACCGAGTTTGTGGCATTATGGCCTTGATCGTTTTGGCGAAATTCTTATGACGGTATTTAGTATTTTATAAATGGCTTTTGTAAGTTTTGAAATGAAATATTACCATCACCCTTTTAGCGTTTTTGTAAATAGTTTTTAGCACAGTAGGTTACGGCGTGGGGCCTGCGTTATAACATTCCATGTAATTACCTGAAATTTTTGGGCATTCTAGCCCGTTGAATTATCTTTGAAAACCTTGAGTATCTTAGAAAATAAAATTCGAGACGTACTTTTAAATGGATTGTATTTTCAAGGCGCCTGCTAGCGCAACAATATGTTTCAAAATTCTTCTATCCCGAGGACCAAAATGTTTTGAGATATTTTCAATGTTTTAGAAACACTTTTACTTAGACCCGAGGGTCGAATATTTCTAAAAGTTTTTCACTAAGAGAAAGTGTCCTCATTTTTATCAAATGCGAAATGGTTTTCAAAAGTCTCGATAACGATGTTTCACATTTGTACTTTTTTTTGAAAGATGATACTCAAGATCAACCGGCGTTTTTCTAAATTATTTTCGAAATGATGGTTTCATTTTAAAACCTATCCATTCCCGTTTGAGGGCTGGGTACGTATGTATGATGTTTGCTTTGTCGTTATGATGTTGCTCCGGAGTATGGTCGAATTGGTGGCATGAACGTCGAGGCGTTGCCACGCATTTGTTGCACTAGCCCTCTGTGAGAGGTGTGAACTGGTGTTTACTGTTTATCACCTCGTGGTGATTTGCGTGTTGTCGCACGAGTGTGAGTTGTTAAACTTGGATTTTTGTGCGTTTATGCACATGTGTGATTGTTTCATGATGTTTGTAATTATGTGCTGGTTATCGTTTGGGCCGTTGAGGTCGCCGAACGATACCATCTTTGCTGTAGTGTTTGTGTGTGTATTACTTTACGATGGTAATCGTTGTATATGATATGTGTTATGATCCTTTGTTATGCCAAGTTGGCATCTCCGGTTTGTTGTTTTGTGATGTTATGTTTCATTGTATCTAGCATCTGTATTTTCGATATGCCGAGCCGAGGCATTTCGAACGTATTGTGCCGGGGGCATGTACGTGCAAATTGTCCTTCTCGTCAGTAACGCTTTTCAAGTGTGGACCCGAGAGACACAGGATCCAGTTTTGCGAGTTGGGTTCCGAGTCTTTCGGGGCGCGAACTTCAGTACAAATATCAGGATCGGCCCTGAGAGGCCCATGGGAGATTTTTCTGTCGGTTGTTTTTTGTGTTGTCACCTTGTTTCCGTTGTTGTGAGTTGCGGGGACGACATTTCTTTTATAAGAGGTCGAATGTGATACCCGTATTGTTTTTGGGCTTCTGCATTTCCTCTTTCTCAGGTCTATCGACTCGCTCGTGTTCGTTGATATTTTCTGAACTTGTTCTGTATTTCGGTTTCATCGTTCGAACGAGCTGTGATCTTGTTTTGGGTCGATCTGGTTATCGATGTGACTTTTCCGAGTTCGGTTCGACTCTTGTGAACCTTGTTCGGAAGTAACATCTTTTGGTTCTATTAACTCTTCTATTCGAAGTGGATCAGATTTTGAACTTTATTTTCGACTCTGTCGACTCGTTTATGCTCGTTAACGTTTTCTGAGCTTGCCTTGTCCCTTGTTTTTGTTGATCGAACGAGTGTGGTATTGTTTTGGGATGACTCGTTTGTCGTTGTGACTTTTCAATTGTTATTCCCTTTCCGGTGGGTCTTATGTGAATGCACGTCCTGTTGTTTTCACTGGATCATATATTGTCTCGAGTCGAGATATGAACCTTGGAGTTGTTGTTTGAATTTTATTGTTCTTCGTGATTCGAACATGATTGTTCGATTCTTGTTGTCTCGATCGTTGTGGTTCGATCGTTTGATTGTTCGGTTTTTGTTGACCCCGTTTCGTGATTGTTGAGCGTTCAGACTCCTTCCTAATTCTAAGTTCGGGAAATTAGTCTCGTTTTCGATCTTCCAACCCTTGGGCGGTGGAATTCCGTATTTGTTCAGCGATTGGCTCGTGCTTTGATTGATGTACCGTTGGGTTGGTCAATCGTATTGATTTTCGTTCGTTGTGTTTTGTGATTGTTCGGATAATTGACTTGATTGTATTATCCGTTTCAGGACGCTTGTCACTTGTTGGTTTTATTATATCCCTAACGACGACGTCGTGTTGGTCGCCGTGGAGCGTGTTTTCACGCCGTATATTCCTTTACGTTGCTTGTAACATTTCGCCGTTGGGTGTAAATTACGTGTTTCTTGTGTATCTCATTGAGTCTTCCTGGCGGGATATCGCTTCTCCCTACTTGTTTTAAGTTTCGGGACGAAACTTCTTTTAAGGAGGGTAGAATGTAATACCCGTAATTTTGATTTCTGGTAATTTCTTTTTTTCGGCAAAAGTCCATTTTGACGACTCGCTCATGGCCGTTTCGTCATTCTGAGAATGATTCATTCTACACTTTTTATCATCCGAGTTCGTTTCGGTGTCGTTTTGTTGAGTTCCGTACTTTTTGGCGACTTTTCCGCACTTGAGTTCGATTCTTGCGAATCTCGTTCGAAAATGCTGTTTCGAGTTTCCCGTAAGTCCGTTTAACTTTGTTAGACGTGTTGTGAACTTCGTTTTGGTTATTCGATCACGTATCGTGATTTTCGGGCGTTTTGGGCCATTTTCATAATTTCCCAAAGTTTAGGGTAATTACTTTCCATTGTCGAATTTCAAGCCTTCGGATGGTCGGAATCGTGTGTTCTCTTAGTGCTCGAATTCGTCTTTGCGAGTACTTCGTAACCGTATCTTCGATTCGTATTCAGGTTCGGGTTTCGGGGTCGTTCGGGCCGTCGGAGTTGGCCCCGGCCGAGTCATGACCGGGCAATCTGGGCCCAGGCCGGCACTGGCCGAGTTACGGCCGTTAATGATCGACAGTTACGTACGTAAGGCCGGTTACGTACGTAAGCCTTGGCCGGTTACGTACGTAACGCTGCCGGCATTTCTAGTCATGGGGTTCGGTCATGGCCGGTTACGTACGTAAGGCGGCCGGCAGACAGCCTATATAAGGCCCTGCAGTCGGGTTTTTGCCATTTTTCCCCTTCTCTTACTTCTCTTCCGCGGCTTGAGGTGTGGGAATCATGGAGAGATGTTGTTGGACAATCAATCCATGAAGTATTGGAGTTCATATCATCAATCATCCATCCTATAACATCCTTTGATCGAGCGAATCAAGGTTAGATTTCTAGAAATCTAGTTTTGGGGAAATTGGGTATTTTGGTTGATTTCGCCCGTTTAATCCATTTTAACTTAGGATTATGATGGATTGATGATTATTTAGATGTATTATATCATTTACCTTGTTATTCCATGGTTGGATCGTATCGATTTGTTGTTTTGGTCGAGTTCTTGATCGACGCCTTGAAGGTGTCCGGTAGAATGTCTTAGAGGTGTTTTCGGACGTTCTACGATTATTCCTCCTCGTATGATCATTGATTTATTAATTATATGTTGTTAGGGTCTAGTTTCTTGCGAAGAAACCAAGTTGAACCCTTCCGTTCGTTGTCGTTTTCCTTTTCGAAAGCATCGGGCGTTTCGAAGCTTTCCGGTTGAGCCGTGTTCGTCGGGATACTTGCGTGCCGATTTTGAGGCAAGTACCTTGTCCATATAATTCTTATTTTATGGATATGATAATTAGTGATCGTCTCCTTGTGTTTATTTGATCGTTTGAATTTCACTTTCAAAGATTCGGTTTAGCCTTGTTAAAAGCTTGCTTTCAAAATGCGTGTGTTTTGTGAATGGTGTGGTTTGAGAATGACTATGTGAACTCTATGGATATGTTTGGTGTTGATGTTGCACTTGGTATTGCGTGTGGACGTATATTATTTCATTTCGGTGCGTTGTGGTTTGACGTGGTGTTTTGCTAAGTGTTGATGCCTCTGGATGAATTGTTTGGATATCTTTGTTGTATGGTACTATATATGTGATTGTGTGGATGTGGACGGGGCCTACGGTGGCACATGGCATGTGATCATGTGGCCAGGATGCAACAAGCGATTGATCCAACCGTGAGAGCCTAAGAAAAACTACGGTGGCACATGGCATGTGATCATGTGGCCAGGATGCAACAAGTGATTGATCCAACCGTGAGCGCCAAAGTTAATCTACGGTGGCACATGGCATGCGATCATGTGGCCAGGATGCAACAAGTGATTGATCCAACCGTGAGATGTTGTGATTGTTTCGCTAGCCAGCTCGGGAGGGTCCTTCGAAGCCTCGGGTGGGATTCATGGTGGTGTCCTGGTCCTAGGCGATGCGTGTGTGTGATTTGTTTCGTTAGCCAGCTCGGGAGGGTCCTTCGAGGCCTCGAGTGGGATTTGTGGCTTCGTCCCGGTCCTAGGCGATGCGCGTGCGTGATTACGTTGTGTTGATTTTTATATCCGTCGAGGACACGTGATGTTGGGCTCTGGCCCTGTGAATTGTTGTCGGTTTTCTATTTGTGAAAACAAAATATTTGGGCTGTGACCCCTGTTGATTTTTGGAAAGAGAAGGATTCGGAAATCCTAAATTGTTTTCTATTAAAACTCTCGATGGCATTTTAAACTGTTTTATAAATTGTTTCCCTTGATTTGTGATCTTTCGGTTTTGGAATATTTTACCAAACTCATGCCTCGGGAAGTTCTTTTCGTTACGTTTGGAACTTTAAGGATTCCTGGTTATTGTTATTCTTGAAATTTGAATTATATGGCTCGTATTTGCACTTTGTATTTGCACTAGCAAAACAGTGGAGTTTTGCTCGCCCCCGATTATTCGGGGGGTGGATGTCTGTTTTTGCATTCAGGTTTGGGAGCATAACACTGTAACACCCCCAGAATACGACCGGGAATGTCACACGCCGTAGACCCTTATCACAAGGATCTACCAGGCTAAACTCCAAAAGACTACTCAATGATTGACCGACCGGGGTCAAAATTAAATACAAAGCAGACTGATAAGGTCATTAACCAATTCAGAATTAACGACATTCATATTACAATGACAATAATAAACTTGAACACCGAAAAGAATGACAACTCAATTTAATAAATGAAAACTACACCCATGCAAGGGTTGTTGGAATATAAAACGCAGCGGAAGCGAGTTGGTGAAAGTAATTTGATAAAAGGTTTTATAAACTAACCAACGTAAAAACCAGATCTATTTAGGCTTGTCAACTAATTAACTAAACAGATTAATAAACAATTAAATAAATATATTTACGCATGGGAGTCGGTAATTTTACCTTTGACGCGAAGTGGTAGAAAATCCCTTCTTGATCGATTTATGTCCTCTTCGTGCTCCTCTCCGATCTTCTTGTATTTCTACCTCAAGATCTTCTAGAGTATATCCCGCCTACGTCCGGATGTCGTGTGGGCAACAATCTACCGGACTAAATTTGCACAAGGGGATCGGCGAATTTCCTCACAAGAAAACTCACGATTTTGTTCTCTATTTTTCTTGAATATTTTGAGTATTTTAGAAAAATATTGTGTTTACCAAATTATGGAATCCAAGACACAAGTCAAGATCCACAATTAAAACACACACACAAAAATCGATTTTCTTGGGCAATAATTGATGAATAAATCGGCCATCCCTATACTTGTATTTATAGGTGTTTTGGGCTACTCTAGGGACCTTAAGGAGGATATGGTAAGGACTCCCAATAGATATCTTCCTTCCATTATTAGGACTCTTCCTAATATGAAGACTCTATTAATATCAACTTAGTCCACTAATAAGTTAATATTGCACTTCCTACCAAAATCCCAAATTACGAAATTGGGCTCCTTTTAAATTAATTATTTCCGTGTTTAAGATATTCCATGTCCATTAATTAATTTAAGCTACCGACTTTTAATTAATTAATGTATTATACATGAGTATACCACTCGACCTTTATTATTATATCGGAAAATTAATTCCACTGCAGGTTTGATATAATAATCCTTTCGAGTGCCTCAAGGACATGATCAACCCGATCGGGTCGACACGATTTCTAGCTATAATATTAATTATCATATAAATAATAATATTGCCCAAAATATCGAGCATATTGAGTCAATCATTGTGGCTCTCACCCATGATAAATCAAAGCAATAAATATTAAATATATATAATTAAATATTAATCACTAGAATTAAGAAATAATAATTATCCGAGATGTACGTTCTTCTTATAGTCGATGCGGAAGAATCTATCTCACCTCGATCCTGTCAACGTATAACAAATACGCTAATATATGCTAATGGTCAAGACCAACCAATCTCAAGCATATACTACAACCTCTCATATAACGGTCTAATGTTACATAGGTTGTGAACTAAATATTACTATATAAGGAACCGATAATGTGATCTTCATGTGACACTACACACCACATTATCTACAATATAAAGTAAATTAGATTGCATTTGCATAACCATAGCGTGAATAAATATGCAAAACATGTGATAAATGAATTAAATATTCTCATAGATAAAGACCGGAAATTAGGTAATACAAGCATAAAGTATGCTTTGACGTATACAACCCTAACAATCTCCCACTTATACTCAAAGCATGCTTTTGAAGTATACTATCTAGACTATGTCTATCTATCTCCCACTTATACTCAAAGCAATGCCGCCATACATCTCAACCCCATTCCTTCCACATGCCCTTCAAATGATTTTGAGGGCAACCCTTTCGTGAAAGGATCGGCTAGGTTGTCTTCGATGCTATCTTGGAGACAATGA
Source organism: Orobanche coerulescens (assembly GCA_033398695.1). Taxonomy (NCBI): domain Eukaryota; kingdom Viridiplantae; phylum Streptophyta; class Magnoliopsida; order Lamiales; family Orobanchaceae; genus Orobanche; species Orobanche coerulescens. The sequence goes on from CM065803.1 coordinate 13,481,557, forward strand.
TCTTCCTTCTCTTCACAAAATCTCGAATGATATGATATTTGCGCTTGATATGTTTGCTTGCTTTGTGGGCTCGTGGTTCCTTCGAATTTGCTACAAAGACCGTATTATCACAATACAGTTGTAATACTCCCGGGCAAATTAGGAATCACCCCAAATCCTTTAGAAAGTACTTGAGCCATACCGCCTCTTTAGCCGCCTCCGAGGTGCTACATATTCGGCTTCCATTGTAGAGTCCGCTATGCATTTCGCTTCACACTCCTCCAACTTATGGCTCCACCTCCCAAAGTGAAAACATATCCTAAGTTGATTTCGACTTTTCTTTGTCCGCACCGAAATCCAGTCGTGTAACCCAAAGGACAAAGCGTATCGATTGATATACAAGCATATGCTCCCTAGTCCTTCTCGGTACTTGAGTATATGCTTGACGGCAATCCAATGTCCTTGTCCTGGGTTCGACTGATATCTCGCCACCATGCCTACGGCTTGACGGATATCAGGCCTAGTGCAAAGCATAGCATACATGAGGCTTCCCACTGCCGAAGCATAAGGGACCAGCTTCATGTCATCTATCTCCTTCGTGTCTTAGGACACATAGCCTTAGATAGTTGAATTCCATGTCCGTAAGGTAAGAAACCTTTCTTGGAATTCTCCATGCTAAACCGCTTTAGCACCGTATCGATATAGGATGCTGAGATAAGCACAACATCCTTTTCTTGCGATCTCGAAAGATCTTAATACCAAGGATGTGTCCACTTCTCCCAAATCCTTCATATCGAATCGCTCAGATAGCCATACCCTTACGTCCGATAATACCTTCACATTGTTTCCAATTAGAAGTATATCATCTACGTATAGTACAAGAAACACTAGACGTTTCCATCACACTTTTGTATACACAAACCTCACTAGGACATCATTTCAAAACCATACGATTGAATGACCTCATCAAATCGCATGTTCCAAGACCTTGATGCTTGCTTAAGACCATAAATGGCTCTCTTAAGCTTGCATACTAAGTGCTCGACCTTCAAAGAATGAATCCTTCAGGTTGGCGCATATAGATTTCCTTATCAAGACTCCGTTCAAGAACGCAGTCTTGACATCCATCTGCCAAATCTCCATATCCAAATGCGCGGCTATAGCTAAGAGAATCCGGATCGATTTAAGCATGGCTCTTGGCGAAAAGGTTTCATCGTAGTCGATGCCCTCTTTACGAGTGTAACCTTTCGCAACAAGCCTTGCTTTATAGGTTTCAACCTTCCCTTTCGATCCTCTCTTACGCTTGTAGACCCACTTACTTCCAATGGGTTTTACCCCATTGGGTAGTTCTACTAGCTCCCACACTTGGTTAGAATCCATAGATCCCATTTCGGATTCCATTCTGTTTTCCAGGATTGACATCCTTGTCTTGAATCGCTGCTTTGTACGCATACATGGATCCGTTTCATCTGGTCCGGGAGTGGTCCAAGATGCTCCCACGCCGATGAAACGTTCGGGTTGACGAATAACCCTCCCACTACGACGAGGCGTGTCCTTGGTTTGCGTATCCACAATAGTGTCAATACGTGGTACACTAGGTGTTTGCACAATTGGTATTGTCGAAATCTCGCCCCTAAGTTCTTCTAGAATGACCTCACTCCTAGGCTTGTGACTTATCACATAGTCCTCCTCTAAGAACCGGGCATTGGTGCTAACAATGACCTTACGGTCTTTAGGATTGTAGAATAAGCCACCCTTCGTTCCCTTAGATATCCTACAAACACTCGTATACACGAGATGCCAACTTATCGACTTCCTTATTCAAAGACGTATCTTTGGAGAACCCCAAATCCGAACATGTCCTAGATCGGGCTTGCGCCCATTCCACAGTTACGGGTGTTTTGGAATCGATTTCAAGGCACCAAGTTTAGAATGTACGCATGTTTCCAAGGCGTATCCCCAAAACGAAATAGGCAAATCGAATAACTCATCATTGACCTAACCATCTCTAATAAAGTACGATTCCTTCAAAGAACACCATTTTGTTGTGGTGTACTGTTGTGGTGAGGAAGTAATCCCCTCATGTGCCAGAAATCCAAAACTCTCCACTAAGGTATTCGCCACCACGATCGATCGTAGTGACTTGATACTCGCCCATGACGCTTCTCCGTTTGACCTTGAATTCTTTGAACTTATCAAAAGATTCGGACTTACGTCGCATCAAATAGATGTATCCATATCTCGAATGATCATCTATAAACGTGATGAAGTATTCGAAACCACCCTTAGCACGGATGTTCATTGGACCACATACATCGGTATGAACCAATTCCAACACCTTTTGTGCACGATTTCCTTTGCTTTGAAAAGCCCTTTTAGTCATTTTACCTTCCAGCAGGATTCGCAGTTGGAAATGACTCAACTTGGAGCGAATCCAATGGGCCATCGCTCACCAATCTTTGAATCCTTCCAAGGTTAATATGACCCACTCGTAAATGCCACAAATATGTTGGATTTATGCTCGAAAGTTCCTTTCTTTTATGAGGATTAGTCAAAGAATTAAGCGATTTATGCAAGGGAGTCAAAAGCATTGATGATATAAAGTTCTTCATTATAAGTACTCCCGCAAATATATTCACCATTTCTTTTAATAATTGCATTATCTTCAAAAGAAATCGAATATCCATCACGACGCAATTTAGAAATCGAAATCAAATTCATTCTAAAATCGGGTACTAATAATACATTATTAAGAACTAAAATTTTATCATCAACTTTTAGCCGCACGACTCCCAATGCAACCTTCACTGGAATAGTCGCTACCTTATTGTAATCTCATCCGCACTAAGTACCTTGGTTACTTGGAACCCCGCGAGTCATAACAAACATGATCGGTGGAGCCCGAATCCACTATCCACGAAGTGATGGAACAGCGACAAACATGTTTTGACTACTAGTGCATGAGACGTACCTCTCTTAGGGCCACTCTTGAAATGTCCTTTCGGATCATAGCTTGAAGCACTTGCCCTTCGGCTTTTGTTCGCTTAGGTTGAGGAGCCTTTGACCGAGGAGCCTTGCCCTTAGCTTTGAAAGTCGTCACTTGCTTCGCCAACTCCGCTTTTTCTTCTTTCCCCATTTGGGTTTTGAAGAAGCAAGACGGCTGCCGCAAGAATTTGATGATAACCTTGTTTGAAGAGACCTTGGCAGATTGAAGCTCTGTCGAAGTTCCGCCAATGTGTAAGTCCTACGATTCATATTGTAGTTTAGGCGGAATCGCTCAAAGCTTCTTGGTAACCGCCCAAGATAATATCGACTGCGATTCCGCATCGATAGTTGCCCCAGTATGCTCGCCTGCTCAAATGAGACATCATTTTAAGAACGTGATCCTCACGGGGTCCCTTCGACATTTGGGTTGTCATCAAAACCCTCATCGCATTTTGCCTAGCCGCCCGGTTCGATGACCAAACATCTCGGTGAGATTTTTCATCATTTCGCGGCCGAGCCCATCGTCGATGTCGATGCCGCAATACATTTGTTAAAGAAGCCAAAATGTAACAATGAGCCATCTCATCGACTTTTTCCATTTCCTAATTGACCCAACTCTTCAGAGTGGCATCCGGTTCGGGTTCCAAAGGACTCTCCTCGCTTAAAACAAACTTATGCCCCTCGCGATCAAGACAATATCAAGATTTCTTTTCCACGGCAAAGTTAGTGCCATCAAGTTTGTTTTCTTTGAGAATAACACTAGTGGATTGAAAGACATCGAGAATAAAATTAAAACACCATTCATCACATAATTCGACGCAAAATATATTGAAAAACCTTAAAACAATATATATGCAATCAACCAACACCTTGAAAAACCGCACATGCAAGCCACGATAGTGTGGACGTTTACATATACTTTTTCAAGTAGATTTTAACGTCTTTAATTTTACTATCTAGCCAAGACACATTTTGACAAGTAAAATTAATAGTTGGTTCCTCTTGCCATGTATTTAATTAACATAGACTCAGATGTGGATCTTATTAATTAATACACCTAAGTGAACACCATAATTTAACAAACCTTAGAATATTATTTAATGATAATAGTCCTACAGATGGAGAGGTCCTATCATAAAAATAATATTCACCTTTTTGTTATCAAATTTGAAGTTTAAAACCGGTGAGCCAATAATTTAGCACATCCGATGTGGAGGAAGACTCTAATGTCAACGCGCATGCTAATTATTTCACAATTTAAACCAATTATGGAGGCCAATTTGATTTTGAAAAATCAATTTTAAAATCACTTAGTTATTTTGAAAAATTAAGGTTTTTAATTTTCTCGCCCTAACATGCAAGGAAACATATCACGCATACATTCCATACATGCCATACATCAAAACAATAAAAAATAAATAATAAAAAAATTGGATAATTAAATCCAATTATCATGGCTTTTATTCCTCGTTTTGAATAACGAAAATCTCTTCTGCTTGCTCTCCCACCGCTTCAAGCATCTCGCGAAAAACGAATCGACGACTAACCCGAATCGCTGCCCCATCGCCCGGCCGCCCGAATCGTCCGTACCGCGCCCGAATCGACCGAGCCGACCGAGCCGCCTGAGCCGACCGAGCCGACCGAGCCGCCCGAGCCGACCGACTGCCCGGACCGACCGAGCCGCCTGGGCCGAACCGCCGATCGGCTCCTTGTCGGGTCCCGTTGGTTCGTCCGACGGACTCCTCTTCGCTACTGGACTTCTTTTTCTTTCGTACTTTGAGTGTCCCAACTCGATTACAATTTTATTCAAAATAAAATACATCGAATTTACATCAAATTACAAGAAAAAATAAATCCTATTCTACCCGTGGATTTTCTCACGGAAAACTTATACATGCCACAAAAACGGCTAAATTACCAAAACGCGTAAATAAATAAAACATCACATAGCCATGATAATTGGATCATATTTTCGCAAGACAAATTCTAGCAAAATATTCCAAAAATCATACTATACGAATATTTAATTGCTAGCATATTAATCACCAAATTAATTAAATTGAACAAAACCTAAAGACCGCTCCGATACCAATTGTTGGTATTTAAAACGCTGCTGAAGCGAGTTGTTGAAAGTAATTTGATAAATGTTTTTATTTACTTACCAACTTAATAACCTGATCTATTTAGGCTTGTCTACTAATTAACTTAACAGATTAATATACAATTAAATATATATATTTACGCATGGGAGTCGTAATTTTACCTTTGACGCGAAGTGGTAGAAAATCCCTTCTTGATCGATTTATATCCTCTTCGTGCTCCTCTCCGATCTTCTTGTATTTCTACCTCAAGATCTTCTAGAGTATATCCCGCCTACGTCCGGATGTCGTGGGCAACAATCTAGGACTAAATTTGCACAAAGAAGGATCGGCGAATTTCCTCACAAGAAAACTCACGATTTTGTTCTCTCTATTTTTCTTGAATATTTTGAGTATTTTAGAAAAATATTGTGTTTACCAAATTATGGAATCCAAGACACAAGTCAAGATCCACAATTAAAACACACACACAAAAATCGATTTTCTTGGGCAATAATTGATGAATAAATCGCCATCCCTATACTTGTATTTATAGGTGTTTTGGGCTACTCTAGGGACCTTAAGGAGGATATGGTAAGGACTCCCAATAGATATCTTCCTTCCATTATTAGGACTCTTCCTAATATGAAGACTCTATTAATATCAACTTAGTCCACTAATAAGTTAATATTGCACTTCCTACCAAAATCCCAAATTACGAAATTGGGCTCCTTTTAAATTAATTATTTCCCGTGTTTAAGATATTCCATGTCCATTAATTAATTTAAGCTAATGACATCTTTTATTTAATTAATGTATTATACATGAGTATACCACTCGACCTTTATTATTATATCGGAAAATTAATTCCACTGCAGGTTTGATATAATAATCCTTTCGAGTGCCTCAAGGGACATGATCAACCCGATCGGTCGACACGATTTCTAGCTATAATATTAATTATCATATAAATAATAATATTGCCCAAAATATCGAGCATATTGAGTCAATCATTGTGGCTCTCACCCATGATAAATCAAAGCAATAAATATTAAATATATATAATTAAATATTAATCACAGAATTAAGAAATAATAATTATCCGAGATGTACGTTCTTCTTATAGTCAGTACGGAAGAATCTATCTCACCTCGATCCTGTTCAACGTATAACAAATACGCTAATATATGCTAATGGTCAAGACCAACCAATCTCAAGCATATACTACAACCTCTCATATAACGGTCTAATGTTACATAGGTTGTGAACTAAATATTACTATATAAGGAACCGATAATGTGATCTTCTGTGTGACACTACACACCACATTATCTACAATATAAAGTAAATTAGACTGCATTTGCATAACCATAGCGTGAATAAATATGCAAAACATGTGATAAATGAATTAAATATTCTCATAGATAAAGACCGGGAAATTAGGTAATACAAGCATAAAGTATGCTTTGACGTATACAACCCTAACAAGGGTGAATACTCGAACGACAGAGAAATACCGACCAAAATGAAACAAAAGAAAAGACTCTGACTCTGGTGTGATTAGTATCATTGTCCTCCATCTCCTTCCAAGCAAATCTTGTGACTGCTCCTGAGCTGCCAAAACCTGAGCGCATAACAGGCACCCATCCCCCGAAAACTCGGGGTTAGCAAACTGGAATTTTGCTAGTGCAAGTACATAATATACAAGATATACGAACAGTAACAACACAAAATTCAACCGCCGTGAAGCCTTAACACAAACCATATATTCCCATAGTCAACACAGAATAACACTTGCATACACAAGGTGAAAGATAATCACATAATCATATTCTCTTTACGGAACATAACATCAATGAAACTTTAAACGAGCCCAAGGAGTCAGGAAAATCCCTTTTGAAAAAGGAAAAATGTTTTGATAAGATAGTTTGCAAACGTTATTATTGACTCGGGCCGTCTGGGGGATTTTAAAATCGAATGGGAATACTTTTGGAAATAATTTCAAAGCTCTCGGTCCTTGACCCAACATATGGAAAACAATTACACGAAAACCAAGTCAACTTATTCGGGTCCTCGCCTAATTTATAGAACACCTGTCACAAACGAAATCATTACAACATCTCACGGGGTTATCAACCCAATCCAAATAACATCATCACGAAATCAATCATCTCAACATTCCACAGGTCCTCGACCCAATACGTAATAACACCACAATACAATCAAAGGTACAAACTCTCATTCGACATATCCCGCTCAAGACCCCGATTAATTAACCCTGAGATTTCACAAACCTCCTTAGTTAATTAACCCCGATACCAACGCTTTAAAAACAAGTTGAAACAAGCTTTCAAAACACGAATCGCGGTCTATATCAAGACAAACATTTAAAAGTGAGTTGAAAGAATTTGAGATACGAACATCGTTCGAGAGCGGGTCTTAGCTATCACTCAAATACCCGTAACCAATAAGCTGCCAGCGCCTCCCTTGCGCACTGTGTACCGGCGTTCACTCCATCATGTTGGCCGCTCATTGAACATGTAACCGCGCGGTGATCACTCCCGCAAGAGCCGCCTTGCGCGCGCATTAGGTAACATCGGCGTTCACCACCCATATGGAGCCGCACATCAAAGATACACTAGGCCGGAGTGCACGCCCCGCCCTCAGAGGTTCCCGGATATGACGTTTCCCACAACAAGTATCCACATTATTTCAATCATCAAGCACACAGACAAACATCACAATAATTATCAACTCAGTACATCATGTCACACAATTTCTCCGCCAGTCCATAACCACACAAATAAACAATAACACGCACGTTATTAATCAAGACTCAACATAATAAGTCTTCGGTAAAACCCCAACGCTACACATAAATCCTTATATCGCAACTCAACCGAATATATATATATATATACATATATATATATATATAACCTTACTATATTACATCTATAAGTATAGTTCATCCATCAATCCAAGTTGAGTACGTCAACTAGTGTTAGCACTTATCTCTCGGCATTCACCAACATAGACATATATATCAATATACGTATATACATACATATATTTAACATATAAATGTATATAAATCTATATTTCTCTCTATATATATATACACACACATATATATATACACACATATATACACCCGTATAAATTCATACACTTCGACAACAATGATTTCACGTAGTTACAAATCGTATATCAAGGTACTTGCCTTGGTAATCTCTCGCGAATACTCCGAAAATATGGTCGATTGGAAAAATCCGGAACTCCAATGAAAACAACGATCGGAAGGGCTCAACACCAGATTTTTATAGGGAATTCATCCCTAATATCCTATTATCAAATAAACAATCAATCACACGAGGAAAAACATCACAAAACGACTGAATCTCCCTCAGCGGCATTTTCTCGGACACCTTGAAGGCGTCAATTAAAAACTCATATAAGCGGCTTAATCGGACATGACAAAACCGTGGAAAGATGATGAAATTGATAGAATACAACTTAATCTACAATTATCCATCAAGAATCTAAGTTCATATGGCTCGAACGAATGAAATCTATCAAGATCCCCAAATTTCCCAAAGTTCGATTTTAGGAAAAACTAACCTTGATTCGATTGATCAAGGATGTTATGGATTGATCGATCAATGATATGGACTCGGGATCTTCGTGGATTTGTTGTTCAATAACATGCCTCCTTGATCTCAAAACCTCGCCGCGGAAAGAAAAAAATGAAATAAAAAATGGGAAAACAGGTCGCTTGGCCAATTATATAGGCAGATCGCCTAGCGTGGCGCTAGCGTGCGGCAGGCGTGCGCAAGCGGGCCGACCATGGTCCATCCGCAGGCTCCCGGATCGATCCTCGCCTGTAGCGCGCTAGATGCCGAGCGGCGGCGCTACGTCTGCCGGTTAGCGCAGAATGACGGCCAGAAGCGTGCGCTACCGGCCAACTCTCTGGAGTCCAGAACCTCTGGGGCCTCACTGCCCGGCCCAGGTAGCGTGCGCTGGGTGCCGCATAGCGTGCGCTACGACTGCCGGTTAGCGCGCGCAGCCTCCCGGAACTAGCGTACGCTATGCCGGTCCCTGCCGCGCCCGTCCGGCCAGGGCCCAGCTACCGTGCCGGTTCCTCCCGCAACCGTCCGGCCAGCGCCCGGCTGCCGTGGCCTGACGACTCGATTCTTAAAAACGCACGGAACGAACACGATTTAAACGCCATGACAACAACATCGATCCGAAATGAAAATAATATACAACAAATCACCACATATGGCCATAGACACAAAATCGATTGTCGAGAAAAATAATACCAACGCTCGAAAACCGAGAAATTTCCGGTCTAAAATAAAATACTTCAAATTAATCAGAATAAAAAACTCGGATATTACAAATACAGGGTCGGCACGAAGGATGATGAAAGATGAACGATACTAATCACACGAGGATCCATATGAGGTCTTTGGTTTAGTTGTATTTTATTTCCGCTGCAGTATTCTTTCCCCGTTGTACAGGAGTGTGTTGTATTCGACCCCTGCGTGGGCATGTATTGTAATTGAGTTGTATGTATTTATTGAAAGACCAAATCGGTCTACTGAGTCATTTTAGCCTTAAAGGCATTGTTGAGTTGTTCGGTTTTGTTACCAGCCTGGTAGAACCTTGAGGAAAGGTTATGCGGCGTGTAATATCCTTGAGCGGATTGGGGGTGTTACATGGTCGGCATTCCTCTTTGCCCCTCCCCAATCACAGACTTATCTACTTGTTGGCGAGAGAGATCGGCAAGCACTAGCCCTTATATTTCGGATAATCGCCATAAAAACTAGAATTGTCATTCGAACCAAAGGCACCTGGACTTGGCACTTGGTGCTCTGCCAAGCCAATGCATGTTCCCTCCGCGCGGACTCAAAACTTCTTGAGCCCGAGACTCTCGCAACAACCTTAGCTTCGTAGATATGCCAATCTAGTAAGAGTGGACTTTAAAAAAGATACTTTTGAGAAAGGACGAGCACGACTGAAAGGCTCACTTCGAGTGACAGAAGGACCGGCTACCCCTAATTAACCGATTACTATTCCAAAAAACGAATCCCCCAGGCAAACTCTTACGCTAAGCCCTTCTCCTTCCCATTCTTTTTTTCTAATCGATCGGGACTGAGAACCGAGGTAGTCACTTCCGCAAATTCAATCTAATAAGACTGGTCCCACACAATTTAAACAATCTTGGAACAAACCCTGCGTGACGGTCTCACTAACAAAACTTGATGATGCTTCTGGATAGATGTGTAAGGCAAAGGGCTCGTGGTACCTGCTCTGTATCAAGCCGTAGCCGCGCTGCCTGAAGTCCGCACCCAGACGATAAAGAAAGGATTTCCCATTAGATGCTCAATCAAATTGGTTTGGAGGATTCATTCAAGACTGCCAAAGCAAGCACCGATTGTTGTCAAAATCAAGCTAGAAAGAACTCGAGGAAGGCCATGCATAGCATTTGTTAGGTCTCAATTAAGGTTTATTATCCAGTTAGGGTTATTTTATTTTCAATTTTAAATAAATTATTTATTGTTTTTAAAGTCAAAATAAAAACTGGAAAGTCGACGGGTTTGACCCGCGTTGAACGGTTCGGGCCGATCGAGATTCGGCCAGATTGATCCGGTTGTTGGGAGTCTTCCCTAGTACCAAACTTCCTATCACCGATATATTTTCGCTCAATCAAAATTGGGAGGAAGCAGATGGAGAAGAATTATCCAACTTGTCAATTGCAGAGGCGGAGGCCCTATGGGGCCTTTAGGGGCCAAGGCCCCTGGGCTTTTAAAAAAAAAATAGTAAAGCCCAATCGTATAATTAAGTAAAGCTCACCAACACAAGTTATAACCTCTTTTTGAAAAAGAAAGATGGACTTCTTTCCCACTCCAGCGCCTTGATTCGTGACTGTGAAGGAAGCACAACGACCATCGTCTTCATCCGTAATCGCAGCTGCCTCCAAGAGAAGAAAAGAAGACGTCGATATCGATTAGGTTTTGCTCTCTACTCTTTCACTCTTTGTCTTTTTATTTTGGGATTCTTTTGTAGCTCGTCCTAATATTTTTTTATGAAATTATTAATACTTTGACAGTTTAATTGATTTAAAATGTGATAAAATTGTTAATTTTGTTTGACATGTTGATGAAAAAAACTCAATCTATCATTCATGAGTTTTTTTAAAAGAAAACTTGTTAGTTCTTCCTCTCAAGATGTCGAAGAGACAACAAATCTAGATGATAATACCCCGGCTTCACCTAGTGTCCGGTTACCGAAAACCCTTGCAAAAAAGCTCAAATGAATAGTAATAATATTGATCTTAGTGCATTAGAACGAGACCTCGCCAAGGCCATCAAGTTTATGATTATCCCGTCAATCAACAAGATACAATTCGACGAGCTTATATGAATCTTGGTCCTCTTCAACCAACACTTTCCGCCTTTCTAAATGACTAGTTGGTTTTGTATCGAAAGAGAACTTGCTGAAAAGATTACTTTGGATGAAATTATAGAAGATTTCAAGGCCGCGAAGGATCAACGGGTTCCACTTTGATGAGCGATGTTTGGTATTTTTATATTTAACATCTAGCTTTAATGTTTTATTATTTATAATTTTGAATGATGTATCTTTTGTATTTTTAAAAATATATAAGATATTAACTTCGGCCCCCACGATTGAGAGGCTTGTGATCCGCCCCTGGTCAATTGGAGGAAGAAGCAACAAACGGAGTCGATCGTGCAGGGGTAAACTAAAAGGAGACGACGTGTGGGGGGAAAAAATGAGACAAAAAGACGCGGAAGGATTTTTTTTATTTTTATATCTCGAGTCTCAGTGCGGGTTCAGTGCTGGTCTCGGATCAGGCGTGTGGGTCGGGTCGGACTGATGTATGGTGCAGACGCCGCACAAGTTTTTGCCAAACAAACATGGGAAAATCGCAAAATACATCCCATAACTTTCCCCTGCTTGCATTTCTCGTCCCCTATCTTTTTTGTCCGTTTTTCTTATTCAGTATCCTTTTAAAATTAGCAAATTTCCTCCCGTAACTCTCTCACTTGCAAAATACATCTCGTAACTTTGGCTTGCTGCGTATTTCATCCCCTATTTTCCAGATTGTTGTTCCACCTCATCGTCATTTGTTGCTACATGATCATGGTGTAGCAACAAAGAGGTTAACTTTCGCCATCACAGATTTCATCCCCAATTTTTCGGGTTGTCGTTCTACCTCATCATTATTTGTCATATACGATCACTACAGAAGAACAAAGAGATGATCATGTAGAACAAATGATGATGAGGTCATCATCATGCACCAAAAAAAAATAAATGATGATGAGGTGGGACGACAAATGGTATGAAAATGCAGCAAGTCAAAATTACGAGATGTATTTTGCAAGTAAGAGGGTTATGGGACGAAATTTGCTTATTTTAAAAAGGTATGAGATGAAAAACGGATAAAAAAGAAACGGGACGAAAAGTGCCAAGTACGGGAAAGTTATGAGATGTATTTTGCGATTTTCCCAAATATCCTAGGGTTTAGATTCACATCTGTGTATATATATGGATTATGTGTAATCACCATCTCTCACAACTCCCACTCTCTAGACAAGTCAAAGATGTCGTCTGAACCCTCCGAGAACCCCGCCGCCGCCGAAGAGTTGGGGGAGAAGAAGCTCTCCAAGAAGGAGCTTGCCAAGCTGGAGCGCCTGCGCAAGCGCCAAGAAGCAGCCGCTGCCGTATCTGCTGCAGCCAAAAACATCGAAGATGAGGACCCACTAGCGGTCAATTACGGTGAAATCCCGCTCAACGACCTACAATCGAAGGCAGTAACGGGGAGAAAATTGGTGGAGGTCAAATATTTGACTGACGAGCTCAAGGACAAGGTGGTGCAGATACAAGGCTACGCGCAGGCGATTCGTGCCGTGGGGAAGAAGATAGCGTTCCTGGTGGTGAGGGAGGAGTCCTTCACTGTGCAGTGCGTATTGACTGTGGCACAGGATTTAGTAAGCCCCCAGATGGTGAAGTTCGCCAACAGTTTGACCCGGGAGAGCATTGTTGATATCGAAGGGATTGTTTCTGTGCCGTCTCAACCGATCACCGGTGCCTCTCAGCAGGTATAATTAAGTATAGTGTTTGTTTGTGTTGTTGCAAATTTTAGTTAATTGATCTGCAATCAGTGGCGAAGCTTCAGTGGGGGGTCGGGATCTAAATTTTGTTTTTCCTAACGCTATTTTTCGGGTAATATGTTAGGGTCGGTGATTCGATTCGGGTTGGGTCAAAAATTAAATACTATTATTATAAAAAAGTTTCAATCACTAAAAACTAAACATTTGTCCAAGACAACTAAACATTAAAAGGAGACAAACCATTTTTTAAAATGGGCTAAGTAATGGATTTTAGTTTGAGATTTGGTTTGTTAATGGATTTTAGTTTGGGTAGATGGACTTATGTAAATGTAATGGATCAATTTTATTGTTTAATGTATAAAAAAGTTTCACAATTAAAATGGGGGTCGAAACCGAATATACCGAATTTTTTTACACGAAAACTATATACCCCCTACATCGCAAAAAAATTCGGGGTCGGGTGCCCTTACCCCCTATATAGCTGCGCCATTGTCTGCAATGCAATGCTAGTTTAGGACTTTTGGTTATCGTGGTGGTGGTGTTTATTTATTTATTTATTTAAGTTACCCTCATATAAAAGGGTGGGTTTGTTTTGATAAAAGGTATAGATGTTTAAGATGTTTAGGCAAAATCTTGCAAATGGTTCAACTCGATTATAATTGAATATTAGGAAACATATCGTTTAGCTAGGAAATATTTGTGTATAATTCTGCGATTACGTAGGGGGTACTTGGTTGGGGGTATGTGGGGTAGGGAATGGAAAAGGCAATGAACAAACATGTCTGGTTAGGAGTAAGGAATGCAATCATTGCTTAGTAGTGGGTAATGGGGCATTACTCAGTAAATTGGGAGGAAAGGTAATGATTACCCACCACCACCAACCACCACCACCACCACCACCAGCAGCCACCACCAGACACAACCACCAAAGAACCACCACCACCACCACCACCATTTTGGAGGTTAATGTGTTTTTTTTAAACCAAGCACTATCAAAGATAATGATAATCTCCATTCCATTCCTTTATATTCCATTGTATTCCCTTTACCTTTGCTATTCCCATTACCCTCTTTGAACCAAGCGCACCCTTAGAATTAGTTTAGTATTTGAGTGAATTTGTTTGAATTCTATAGGTGGAAATTCAAGTGAGGAAACTCTATTGTGTTAACAAGGCTGTTCCTATTCTGCCTTTCAATATTGAAGACGCGGCAAGAAGCGAGCCTGAAATTGAGATGGCTTTGCAGGTATCGAGTTACGTTTAAAAAGAGAGATGCTACACATAATTACTTACTTGTCTTTTTTCTTTATGTATTGGAAACATTGTGCTAAAAATTGCTTTCTGAATGCAGGCCGGTGAGCCACTTGTTCGTAAATCTGGATACTCGCTTGAATCACAGATTCTTTGACTTGCGCACTCCTGCTAATCAAGGAATATTTGGAGTCGAAAGTGAAGTTGAGAACGTAAGTATAACTTTTTTTATTTTGTAGGTGTTTCCCATTTCTTTAGCATCTATTTGCATTACAAGACAGTTGACTTCTTTGAGCATCGTCTTGCTGTTCCTTATGCAGTATATGAAGTGATATTGACATCTTTTTGTTTGCAGAATTTATGATTGTTTAATTTTCTGACAGAATGAATCATAGTGAAGTCTTGAGCTGAGATGCCTAATATACTACTTTTTGATGCAGATATTTAGGAGATTTTTGTTATCAGAAGGTTTCTGTAAAATCCACACACCAACATTGACTGCGGGTTCTAGTGAAGGTGGTGCAGCTGTGTTTAGATTGGATTACTTTGGAAGACCTGCTTGTTTGGCACAATCACCTCAGTTATATAAACAGATGGCCATCAGTGGTGGTTTTAGCGGTGTGTTTGCAATTGGTCCAGTATTCAGGGCAGAGAACTCTTCCACTCACCGACATTTGTGTGAGTTTATTGGTCTTGATGTAGAAATGAGGATTGAGAAGCACTATTCAGAGGTATGTATGTATTATTTGTGATTGGTTGGCTGCTTCTATACTTCTAGTTGCAGGTCTGTTTTTATAGGTTATTAACACCTACACTTATTTGTGCAGGTGATGGACATTGTAGATAGCTTATTTGTTGAAATGTTCGACAGATTGAATGAGAGATGTGCTAAGGAGCTTGAATTTATTAATAGACAATATCCGTTTGAAAATCTAAAGGTTGGCTCTTTGTCGAAAAAAAAATATATTTGGCATCTACATTCACTTTTTTGTTGTGAATGCTCATCCTTCAATTTTAATGTAAATTTGCAGTACTTACGGAATTCCTTACGACTTACATTTGAAGAGGGGGTTCAAATGCTTAAGGTAAGATGTGAAATGATTTGATATAGCTGCACAAGTATAAAGTGGTGGCAGTCTAGTCTAATTAGATTCTTATTTGTTAGTAATCTTATTTAATGGATTGATGTTTTCTTTAAGTCGAGCTTTATTTATGTCTTATGCAACAGATGAGCTGAAACAAATTGAGCATAAAAGGTGAAATGCTTTGCTGGTGTAGTACTTATGCTGCTTGCTTCACAGCCAGCAAAACACGAAATGAGAAATAAACTGGAAAAATATAGCATGATACATTTGAGTGCAATAGATATGCATGTATAGTAGTAATTAACTAGTTGTATTTCAGAAATTTATATTTATTTGATAAATATTACAAGAAATTTCCTGAAATATGTTGTATGGATAATTATATTATAATATATGACCATGTTAACACAACTCTCATTTTCTTTAATGACAGGAAGCTGGCATAGAAATTGATCCTTTTGGGGATCTCAACACAGAAACAGAGCGAAAGCTTGGCCAGCTTGTCCTAGAGAAGTAATTAAGCTGATTGTTATTATTTTATTTACCTGAGTTAGATATTTTCCTCACATGCATGTGACTTGCATATTATTATTAACTAAATTTCAATTTCAGGTATGGTACTGAGTTCTACATACTTCATCGCTTTCCTCTAGCTGTTCGGCCATTCTATACAATGCCATGCTCTGATAATCCAAAGTATAGCAATTCATTTGATGTTTTCTTACGAGGTAAATGTTCGCTTGATAACATTTCTTATTTTACTTGACTCTGTGCCTCCTCTGCATAGCAACCTGTCCTTGTTACAGCGTTGCACTGCTTTTCGGACCGAAATTTGTAAATTACTAAGTTTGGGCTAAAATTTTGTATTTTGTCTAAATGAAAAGCTAATACATCAAAATTTTCCTCCCTTAATAATTACCAATGGAAGTTTCATGATTCGTAGTAGATTAGAAGCTTCATTCATGTATTCGAGCGGTTACCTGAATCTTTTTCTTGTTTTTTTTATTGCTAGGTGAGGAAATCATATCAGGAGCTCAGCGTATTCACGAGCCCGAGTTTTTGGCAGAGCGTGCACGAGCATGCGGGATTGATGTCAATACTATATCGACGTACCTTGATTCCTTCAGGTCGACCATTTCCCATAAAAGAGCTTACTTTTTTCATATTTTCATGATTAGATACTTTATTGTTTACACGAGTTTGTGAGTCGCAAAAAATTAATTCTCTCTTATCTAAGAGACAATGTGACTTATCTAGACATATAGTTTTGATTCAAAACTAGATTGTCTCATGTTCTTAAGAAGAATAAATCATGTATACATCCATGTTTTAAAAAACGGTCGATGCGTACGATCTAAGGCGCCTCAGGCCTCAGTTCAGATCCGAACTGGAAAGCGCCTCAAGAGGCGTAAGCCTCGATTCATTGAGGCAGTCGCCTTGGTTCGGTTCGAATCGATGCGGAAGAAGTGCAAGAAGCTGTTTCACGTGTAGTTTAGAGAGAAGAAGAGAAAAGGGAAGAAACAAAGAAAACTAAAACCTAGAATTTGAAGCAGTGCTGTGCGCAAATTCTAATATGAAGACATCAGAGAAGATGAATAGCCAAGAGAGAAGCGGCGCTGCTTATTTCTTCGGATATGGGCCAAAAACCTAAGCCCATTTTTTTAACTCTAGTGTATTTATTTTAGGTTTTAGGCCCATTAATAACTAAATCACATATTTTAAAAATACAATAGGTGTGTTCACAGTATTTTTGAATCTAGTAATCTATTTTTTCATGAACCTACTAAATCGGTTCTTACGCCTCGATTCGAATCCATTCCTATGCCTCGTGGTGCTATAGGAAAATGCCTCAGTTCCCGATTTAGTATATTAAAACATTGGTAAACATGTAATCAAATCAAAACTACCCACATTAAACATGTCTCTCTTATTCAAAACTACCCATTTTCCACCCCTTCTGACCAACAATTGGAATTCCATGTTGATTTGCTCACCTAGGTAATGTAGGTTGCATTTTTATTCACGTTTAACATATATATACTCGTTTTTGTATATTGGTTGCTCTTAGGTACGAGACGCCACCTCATGGTGGATTTGGAGCGGGATTGGAGCGGGTGGCGATGCTTTTCTGTGCGCTTGACAACATTCGTAAAACATCGCTATTTCCCCGTGATCCACGAAGAATATTTCCTCATCATCCTATACCACCTTTCACTATTGAAGACACGGCAAGAAGCGAGGCTGAAGTTGAGAAGGCTTTGCAGGTTTCAAGCTATGTTTAAAATAAAGATACTCACACATGCATAAACATGCTACTCCCTCCATCCAGCTCTATTTGTCTCACTTCCCTTAAATGGATGGATGTCCACTCAATTTGTCACATACCAAATAAGAAAAGAATTAACCCTTCAAAACCCTGACCTACTCACTTTCAATCTTTTTACCCCTATTCTCAACCTTCGTGGCGAACAGTAACGTGACAAATTGAGTGGGACGGAGGGAGTACTTGTCTTGTTTCTTTTGTTGGAAATATCGTTCAAAAAATTGTTTTCTTAATGCAGGTGGGCGAGCAACTTGTCTTGGACAACAGAGTCCTTGACTTGCGCACTTCTCCTAATCAAGGAATATTTCACATCAAGTGTCAAGTTGAGAATGTAAGTCTAACTTATTTTTATTTTGTAGGCGTTTCCCATTTCTGTAGGATCTGTTTCCATTACAAGACGTTTATTTCTTCGAGCATCGCCCTGCTGTTATTGAAGTGATGTTAACCTCTTCGCTTGTCAAGTCTAAATGTTGAATTAATAGGTTTCTTGTTTATCATATGTTTGGTGGCATATAGTGAGATCAAATTTTATGTAGCGTTCAATCTTGTTTGGATGTCGTGTCTGTTATTAATACTCCCTTCGTCCACGATAAGTGGGGTCCGATTTCCTTTTTGGGACATCCACGATTAGGGCTGTGAACGAGCCGAACCCTACCGAATATCGTAGGGTTCGAGTTCGGCTCGAAGGGTGTTGAACCTAGGGTTCGATTTGGCTCGAAAGGGCCGAGCTTTTACTTTTGTTATTCGCCTCGAGTTCAAAGGCCTTTTTTAGCATTATCGTTCGATTCGATTCGGTTCGAATTTTTTGAACAGCTCGAACATGTTTGGCTCGTGTTACGCAAAATCTACAACATTCAATTTTTTTCATAAATCATAAAATTATAAAGGACTTGAATAAAATTATAAGTTTACAACATAAGACCATTGAACATTTGAATAAGAAGATAAGCAGGTAACTTATTAACCATAAGGGCTATTATAAGGGCTATTATTAGGCTCAGATACTGTTTTCTTCATTAGGCAACAGTCCGACATGGCATGGCATGTGACATCACATATGGAGTTATAACAAGAATAAGTAACCCATGGTTGCAATCTCACACAGTCTGCCATGCCAATTGGGTCGGTCCGTCCGACACGCCAGGGCTGCAAACACATGGAGTTATTGAAAGTACAAGTAACCCATGGCTGATTAGCTCCCAACAGTCACAATTAGTCTGCCATAAGATACCTACCTGCCGGATCAGGCCATTTGATCTATATAACAAAAATGATCATCATCGCCTTCTACCAAATCAGTTAACCACATCACAGACGTACAGACGCACAGTCACAGTCATTATCCATCATTCATCCAAAACACAAATAGGTAACAATCTAGAAAGCAACCGAAATAAGGTAACAGTCTAGGAGCCAGGGCAAGACAACAGATAAAAAGAAACATTAAATAGATGACAAGGAACAACAGTCATGCTTGACGTGTTGTTTTTTGTTTCTTGGAATTCTTTGGTGGTTTGCTACTTCTACTCTGTTTCCTGTTAGGGACATTTGTTGATGGATTCTTAGTAGTGTTCTGATTGTCAACATTAGCCTTATCAACTTGTGGTTTTGTAGCAGAAACTATAACAACAAAAACAAAAAATGTTAGTAAACATTAACTTGTTAGAAAACAACATAAGTCAGAAATGAGTAAACGAAAATGTCAGGGTAACACTTACCAGCAGCAACAGGTTTGGGATCCACCATCTCAAATTCCTTTTCATGCACTAACTCAATGGGGTCCTCATTTTCCTATGAGAACACACAATGTCAGAACTGAAATATGAAGAAAAAAAGTCAGAAATGAATAAACAAACCTTTGCTGTTTGGGACTTCTAATACCATATGCTTCTTTGATCCAGCCTCCACAAAGCAAGATTTCAATTGTATCCCTTCTCATTGTTGCTCTCTTTTTATTACTCTACCACCAGCACTATAAGTGCTTTCTGATGCAACAGTGGTAATTGGAATTGATAAGATGTCCATTGCCATCTTGGAAAGTATTTTATACTTGATTCCCTCTCCACCAGGAAAGAACATCACAATTGGCTACATTAGGGAAAGTAACATCTACACAATAACATTCCAAGTCATTATTTTTTCCTTTCCCTTAGACTTCATTTTCATCATAAACTTATCAAACTTCCTTTTTCCAACTGTAGAACACGGAGGTTGTTTCAAATATGCATTATAACATTCAGGGCCTTTTGTTTTTTTATCACCATATATATTTGCATATTTGATCATAAAGATCATTGAAACACTTCTCAACTGTTTCTATCCTAGATTCATAATCACTGGGATAGAGTGACTCATAAGCTTATCTAATCATCCCTTTCTTGTATCTAGGATCCAGAATTGATCCAAAGGAAAGAGTAACTAGTAAGTCACATTCTTCCCAATACTTGTCAAACTTTAGCCCCATTCTAATTGCTATATTATGCATATGCTTAGTACAAGATTCATCCAACTGAGCATTAATTAACTCTTAATTCTACACAACTCCAACAAAAACAAATCGACTGTTGGATAATTGCTGCCACTTGTAAGATTTGTTACATCTAAAAACACTTAAAGAAACTCACACTTCATGCACCTCAGCCCATTGTTCTTAGAAAGGATGTTCTATCTCCTTTAACTTATCCCTAATCAACAAATTTATAATGTGAGCACAGCATCTAACATGAAACAACTTGCCATCCAATACAAGCTTTGACAAAACATTATATTTTTTTTTTCAGAATATTAATACAAACGTCATTAGCAGATGCATTGTCAACAGTAACAGATGCAACTTTATCTTGAATTCCATAAAATTTGCTCACACTGTGTACCTCTTTTGTCAATGCAACACCATTATGTGGTGGAGGGACATTGACAAAAGAGATTACTCTCTTTTGCAAGTTCCAAAGGCTTATCTATACATGTGACAAAGTTATAACCATATAACCTATCTTTTTGTACCCCAGTCATTGGTCAAGCCTACTCTAGAAACCTTACCCATTCCCTTTCTTTATTAAAAACAGCAAATGATGAGATTGTGAAGTGTTGGCCCATCACATGCCACAACCAAGGGTTTTTGGGTATACTCTAGGAGGGCAAAACAATGGAACAAGAAAGCAACTAGAAGGTTGTTAGATGAGAGAGAATATGAGAATAAAAGGGCGAGGGGGTAGTGAGAGATTGCATGCGAGAATATTGTTAAGAGTATGGCTCTCTCTATCTTTTGATAGAGAAGGGAGAATTCCCCGGTTGTTTCCTTTTTGCCCAAGTAATAAGATTCCATTAGTTATCTTCATTTCAATTTACTATTTCAGTGCTTTCTTCTCTATTCATTTCTTATCATTGGTCCGACCTGTCGCGACCTGCCGTCATAAGTTGTTATGGCTGAAATAAGGCGTCAAAGCACTCGATTAGATCAACATGATGAACAAATCGCAAAAATGCAAGGGGATATTTCTGAACGAATCAGCTATGGCAGTTGAGCGAGATGCTGCTGCAGAGTTTCGTAAAGTCATGAAGGATTGGATGAAGCAACAAGGCAAACACCTCACAGGATCATCTGGGGGATCGTTAGGGCTCGTCATTGAATCCCTAGGGTTTGGTCTACCTTCGTCCGGTGATTTCTCAAATCTAGGGGGCGGATCTGGTGGTAGATCACTGCGGCTTCCAGGATTGAACGACGGATTGCCTTGCGCGGTGAAGAAAATCCAGTTACCGGAATTTTTTGGATTTGCTCCTCGAGGATGGTTACAAAAGGCGTCTCTCTATTTCGAGATTAACGGTACTCCACTTCTCACTTGCGTCTTCGCCTTGCTCAATTGGGTATGACTGGGGTCGTTACTCACCGGTTTACAATCGTCAAAGACTTGTATGACCACTTGACCTGGGAGTAATTCCAGAGTGACTTACGGCAACGTTTCAATGGATTAGACATCTAAAATCCTTATGAACAATTTGCAACCATGAAGTAGGGTGAATCGATATGTGATTATATCGATGATTTTGAATATCTCTTGTCGCTCGTTCCAAAACTGCTTGAATCTCAATTGATGGGCTATTTTATTTCGGGATTGAAAGAAGAGGTGAAGAAATGCGTGCGTTTACATCAACTGCAGACGCGATTGGATGCGATGACATTAGCAAAAGATGTCGAACAACTGTTACATCCGGGAACTAATCAGCCGTCTCAAAACTGTTTTAAGTATCAAATTGGGTATTCAGGTGGGTTTCAAGGAGGTGGGTTTTCGTTAGACACTCGAAACCAATGGTCCAATCGGGTTGAGGCTTTGCGGCCCACTTTGACGAATTTTAATTATAGATCAGGTAACAACCGACCCGACCCATTCCGTACCTTAGGGCAAAATTGGACATCCGTTTCGTCTTCCACGGAGTTTGCTAATTTGTTTAATCGAAATAGAGGAGTTCACTAACTATCTCAAACGACGTGGGAAGATCGATGGAAGGAGGGCTTATGCTACCGCTGTGGGCAGCAATATGGTCCGGCGCACAAATGTCCAGAAGGGAAACTCCGAGTGTTGTTGGGCGACGAGGAACAACTCGATGCCGACGGGTTGATTACATCCATGGAAGGCGGGGAAGAGGAAGTGGTGTCTGCGGAGGAAGCGATACCGATTGGGATGTCTATGACCTTAAGAGTTCTTGGGGGCTTCTTCTGATTATACATTGGGTGGTAAATCTCTTAAATTCGAAGGGCTGATTGGAGATATTTCGGCAATCATGATGGTGGACAGTGGGGCAACCCACAATTTCATCTCTCGAAAATTCTTGAAAGTGTTAGGTGTATCCGTGGAGTTTTTTTCCTGGAATCAATATCCGTTTAGGGGATGAACATTTGGTTTCCATTAACCAACATTGCCCACGGTTATCCGTGAAAGTGGTTACCTGTGAGTTTGAACTTGATGCGTTGGTGTTCGACACGAGACATTTAGATATGGTGCTCGGTATGGAAAGACTCAAACCACTTGGGGATGTAGTGCACAATTGGGGAAAAGCTACTATGAGGTTTATATACAAAGGGGTGACAGTGTGTTTACAGGGTATAACAAAATCAACCTCTTCTCAAGCTTCTCTGCAATCATGGTTGTCCCTTCCATCCCTAGACCAATGGGCAGAGCTGAATTTCGTTCTAGCAGTGCGATTGTTCCTACTATGATTACCACAGAGCAATCTCGGCAGATTCAAGCTGTGTGATGACTTTGGTGAGGTCTTCCACGAGCCAACGGGATTACCACCGTCCAGAATTCATGATCACTCCATCTCGTTAATTGCTCCTGGTGAACTAATCTGTGTACGTCCCATAGTTGTTAGAGGCGCGCCTGAGGTGCGTCCTCGGAGGCGCGCTAGGCGCTAGGGGCGCCAAGGGCACCGCCTCCTGGAAGGCGAGGCGGGCGCGGGGAGGGAGCCGGCGCTTTTGTTCGCCTAGCCGCCTCCGAGGACGCACATCAGGCCCGCCTCTCTCCCATCTTCATTTTCAACCTTTAATAATATTATATATATATATATATTAATATATATTAGATGTTCTATATTAGAGAATTCAAAATTAGGGTTTACTCTTCTCCACTCCTCTCATCTCGTCTTCACAACTCACTCCAACTTCCCGCTGCCACCACCGTCGATGCCGACACCGCCGTGAAAGTAATGAGTGGTGAAAATGATGTTTAGCGAAATACAATATTCCGAAATATGATTTTCAACTGCTTTCAAAATGAGATGACTGTGTTGAATCGTATCGATATATGTAATGTAGTGTAATTGTATACTTGCACTAGCTATTCGAATGCTAACCCCTTAAATGGGGGAAATGCGTAAATGGATGATGAAAATGGTGAAGATGACGAGTTGGTGTTTGAGGGTTAAGATTTGAGGTGGGGAGATGTTGGTAAGGCTATGGGAGTTGAAGAGCCTATGTATTCTACTAGAGATAGAGGAAAGCAATGCTCAAGTTCTCGACCATCTACACAAGTAAGGGGAAAAGGAAAGTTTATGAGAGAATGAGAAAGGGGAAGGGAAAAGAAAAGAAGAAGACGTCATCATCTAGACTTAGAGATGAGCAAGATGAAGATGAATTTGAAGATGAGGAAAGTGAGGAAGAAGATGTGTTGCCTGAGTTTGATGATGATGAGGAGGAAGAGGAGTGATAGTTTAATTGAAACTTTATGAAGTGTTGAACTTAAACATGTCTTTTGTGTGTTGGTTTTTGTTAGTTATGTGTTGGTTTTTGTTGATTATGTGATTTATTATTGAAGTTGAAGTTAAACTTTTATGTTATGGAATTCTTAGACCTAATTACATGAATTATGTTTTTTTATTAATTTTTAATTAATTTCGCGCCTCTGTTCAAGAGGCGCGCGCCTCGGGCGCGTCTCTCGCCTCGGGCGCTAGGGCAACCTTTGCGCCTCTCGCCTCTAACAACTATGGTACGTCCCTATAGATATCCACATGTGCAAAAAGCGGAGATTGAGAGACAAGTGCAGGACTTCTTGAAGCTGGGTATGATTCGACCTAGTAAGAGTTCCTTTTCCAGTCCAGTTATTTTGGTTAGGAAAAAGGGCAATTCGTCGAGGATGTGTGTGGACTATCGAGCACTTAACAAGGCCACAATTCCAGACAAATTTCCTATTCCGGTGGTGGATGAGCTCATTGATGAACCACATGGTGCCTATTTTTTTTTTTCTAAATTGGATCTAAAATCTGGTTACAACCAGATTCGTATGGAACCTGCAAGCATTGATAAACGGCGTTTAGAACCCACGATGGCCATTATGAGTATTTGGTTATGCTCTTTGGGCTTACCAATGCCCCGCGACGCTTTCAAGCCATTATGAATGATGTCTTCCGCCGCTCTTATGCAAATCAGTGGTAGTCTTTTTGATGACATCTTAATATATAATACTACTTGACCACAACACTTGCAAGACGTGGAAAGAGCCCTGGATATATTATTGCAAAATCAATTCGTGGTGAATCAAAAGAAGTGCTCCTTTGGGCAAACGGCGATTGAGTACCTTGGGCATATTAACGGAGTCGGTGTTGCAATGGATCCGAAGAAAATTGAAGAGGTTTTGGAGTGGCCAATTCGAGTATCAAAGGTCTACGAGGTTTTTTAGGCCTCACGGGTATTATCGGAAGTTCATTCGCCATTATGGAAGCATTGCTTGACCTTTGACCGACTTTGACCGACTTGACCAAGAAGGATGCGTTTGGGTGGAATACAGAGGCTCAACAAGCATTTGAAGCTTTGAAGGAGGCTATGGTCCCAGCCTCCCTGTTAGGGCTGCTTGATTTTCGACTTCTGTTTATAGTAGAATGTGACGCGTCAAGAAGGGGAATAGGAGCGGTACTCATGCAACAACACAAACCACTTGCGTATTTCAGCAAAAGCCTCAGTGATCATAATTTAGTTAAATCAGCTTATGAGCGGGAGATCATGACCTTCGCCTTAGCCGTACAACATTGGAGAGCTTGCCTGATGGGGACCAAGTTTGTGTACACTGATCAAAAAGCTTAAAGTTCCTATTGCATCAACGAATTACAACCCCTGATCAGCAAAATTGGGTAGCAAAGTTGTTGGGTTATGACTTTGAAATTTGCTATAAACCGGGCAGAGAAAATAGAGCGGGCCAAGACGGAGAAACTAATATGGCAATCTCGACACCAATATGGGTTCAAGGGGCACAACTATTAGAGGAAATTAAGGGAGATGCAGGCCTTCAAGCCCAGCGTGAGGCATGTGAGAAAGATCCGAGACGGTTTCCGGGCTTCAACGTGCCGAATGGCATTTTGTATTACAAGAATCGGTTGGTGAATGGTGATTTCAAAACTTCAAGGTTCACTCCCGAACTGATACAAGAATTTCATCAGTCGGCAAGTGGGGGACACTCGGGGTATTATCCGATGTACCGCAGATTGGCTACAAACATCTATTGGCCGGGTATGATTTCTACCGTCCAACAATTTGTTCGAGCGTGTGAAATCTGCCAACGTTGCAAAGCAAGCTCCGCTGCACCAGGAGGACTTTTACAGCCATCGTTGATTCCACAGGCTATCTGGGAGGATATATCCCTGGATTTTATTGTCGGGCTGCCTAAATCCAAAGGGTTCGATGTAATTTTGGTGGTAGTGGACCGTTTGTCCAAGTACAGTCATTTTCTTTTATTGAAACACCCATACACCGCTAAAACGGTAGCAGAGGTTTTTGTAAGGGAAGTTATATGAAACCATGGGATACCCAAATCGATTGTAAGTGATTGGGATCCCTTATTTCCAAGTTTGTTTTGGAAGGAAGTTTTTAAATCGCATGGGGCACAATTGAATATGAGCTCGGCTTATCATCCTAAATTGGATGGGCAAACGGAGGTGATAAATAGATGTTTGGAATCTTATCTTCGATGTTTTGCGGTGGATCAACCACGCACTTGGGCCTCATGGATTTCACGGGTCTATGGGAACATCACCTTTTGAAGTAGTGTATGGGAGAAAGCCACCCTCTTTGATGCAGTTTGTGCCTGGGGGAATTTGAGTTCAAGCTGTCCTACAGGAGTTGTTGGATAGGGATGAGGCTCTTAAGCAACTAAAACAACATTTGGTGCAGGCACAATCGGTAATGAAGATGCACGCAGACAGAAAACGGAGAGACGTCGGTTTTCAAATCGGGGAATGGGTCTATGTTAAACTAAAACCCTATAGGCAGATGTCGGTGGCTACTCGTATCCATCAAAAATTGGCAGCAAAGTTTTTTGGACCATTCAAAGTTTTGGCTAAGATCGTACCCGTCACATACGAGTTGGAGCTTCCCCCAACTTCGAAGATTCATGCTGTTTTTCACGTGTCCTTGTTGAAAAAAGCTGTTCAGGCCCCTACGAGTCCTATTTTGCCTCCGGAGTTGGAGATTTCTGCTTCTGATTCAGCTATTCCTGTAGCAATTGTGGCCACCTGCACCATTTCTGATTATGATGAGACCGGTGTTCAATGGTTAATTCTGTGGAAGGATCAACCGATCGAAGAAGCTACTTGGGAGGATGCAGTTACTTTCAAGAGCCAATTTCCTGATATAAGTCTTGAGGACGACATCTTTGGAAGGAGGGAATAATGATGAGAATTGTGAAGTGTTGGCCCATCAACCATCACGTGCCACAGCCAAGGGTTTTGCGGGTATACTCTAGGAGGGCAGAACAGTCAGCACAAGAAAGTAACTAGAACGTTGTTAGATGAGAGAGAATATGAGAATAAAAGGGGAGGGGGTAGTGAGAGGAGAGCATGCGGGTATTGTTGGGAGTATGGCTCTCAGTACTTTGATAGAGAGAAGGGAGAATTCCCTGGTTGTTTACTTTTTGCCCAAGTAATAAGATTCCATTTGTTATCTTCATTTCGGTTTACTGTTTCAGTGCTTTCTTCTCTATTCATTTCTTATCAGCAAAGCACTCTCTCCTCACAAGGTACCCTACTGATTGGTCTATAGTAAGGGCTGTAAGCCCTTTAAGTACAATCAAAACTTTTGATTCAAAAGGAATTACACATAAATGACATAATCTAATAATATACAAATTACAATTATGTTACAATTTACAATTATGTTACATGTCAAAATTTAAACTACTAATTACAAATCCAATTCATGTTTTAATAAATTATAGTGTTCAATTAAACTCTTAATTAAAATCAAAATTACGAACAGAATCGAAAACCCTAATTCAATTAAACCTAAACGTAAACTCAAATCCCTAATATAATTGCATGCATACTGAAATCGAAACATAATTCAACTAATAAAATCAAACAAGTAACATGCATACTCAAATCGAAACCTAAATCATGTATTCAACAAATAAAAAGTCAAATAAGTAACTTGTATACTAAAATTGAACCATTAAATAACTTAAAACATCAACCCAAATTGAAAGTAAGAAAGTCAACCTATCAGATTCAAATTTAAATCGGAAGTGAGAAGCAAAACCTTAACCATCACAAGGAATTGGAACTGATTCTGACATCGCCCAACGATAAAGACTAAGATTTGAGAAACTGAATCGATTATGCGAGATTGAATCGATTAAGATTAGAGTGACGAAGTAAGAGAGAAACGGAAGACGGCGGAAGAGAGACTGACAGAGAAAGGGAAATGAGAGAATTAGGTTTAGAGACGGGGGTTGAAGACATATTTATATAACTAAAATAAATAGGTATAATTTGTGTGTGTGGATATATATAATTTGCCAAAAAAAAAACTAGACGGCTGTGCCGAACATGTTCGAGCTATTCGGCTTGATTTGCCGAATATCAAAAATAAACGTTCGTCTCGGCTTGTGGTTCACCGAACCGAACTATTTCGAACAGAATATGCCGAATCGAATAGAACCTTTACGTTCTTTCACAGCCCTATCCACGATAAGTGTTGTTCTTCCACAAATGGAAATGACCCACTAAAAGTTTACCCTTTTATCCTTTGAAATCTCTTTATTCCCTTTATTTGTAATCATCATTTAAGGGTGCAAGAGTAATAACACATTCTCCACTCACAATACATCTATCAACCACTCTCATTCTCTTAAAACCAGTGTCACTCCCTCCGCCCCACACTTATTGTGGACGGAGGGAGTACATAATTACATACGTATATGTTTGTGATTGTTTAATTTTCTCTCTGAAAAATAATGAAATCTTCAGCTGGATGCATATTGTTGTTACTTTTGGTGCAGATAATTTGGCAATTTTTGTTGTCCGAAAGTTTCCGTTCGATCCACACACCAAAATTGAATGCGGATTCTGGCGAAGGTGGTGCAAATGTCTTTAGGTTGGATTACTTTGGAACACCTGCTTGTTTAGCACAATCAACTCAGGGTTATAAACAGATGGCCGTTTGTGGTGGTTTTAGCCGTGTGTTTGAGATTGGTCCAGCATACAATGCAGAGGACTCTTCTACTCACCGGAATTTGTGTGAGTCAACTAGTCTCGATGTAGAAATGAGGATTCAGGACTATTCAGAGGTATGTATTTTTTGTGGATGCTTTGGTTGCTTGTAGTTATACGCCTGTTTTTACAGGTTATTAACCTACACTTATTCATGCAGGTGATGGACATTGTCGATCGCTTATTTGTTGAAGTATTTGACAGATTGAATGAGAGATGTGCGAAGGAGCTTGAAGCTGTCAATGAGAAGTATCCATTTGAAAATCTCAAGGTTGGCTCTTTGTCAAATTGATCTTGTTTTATTTAGTATCTACACGTTTTTTTGTGAATGCTCTTTATTGAATTTCATTTTTCGTATTTGCAGTACCTACAGAAGACCTTACGACTTACATTTGAAGAGGGGGTTCAAATGCTTAAGGTAAGATTAGGTGAAATGATTTCTTAGAGATGCATAGTAATTAAAAATTTCCAAACATATGTTTTGTAATATGCATAATTATATCCTGTTCACACAGTTTGCCTTTTCTTTAATGAGACGACTTTTTCTACTGCAGGAAGCTGGCCTTGAAGTTGATCCTTTTAGAAATCTCAACACAGAAACAGAGCGAAAGCTTGGCCAGCTTGTCCTAGAGAAGTAATTAAGCTGATTTAATTTTTAGTACTCCCTCCGTTCGCCAAAAACTTGCCGCAATTTCCTTATTAGGGTGTCCGCCAAAAACTTGCCCCAGTTATAAAAGAAAGTTTCTCTTTTTCTTCTTCTAAAAAATGGGACCCTTTCCCACTAAAATCACTTTATACCAGCTTTTCTTAAAACCCGTGCCATCCCATTTGGGGCAATTTTTTTGTGGACGGAATCTAATTTACTTGACTTGCATATTAATAATCGACTACATTTGAATTTCAGTTATGGTACTGAGTTCTACATACTTCATCGCTACCCTCTAGCAATTCGACCATTCTATACAATGCCATGCCAGGATAATTCAAAGTATAGCAATTCATTCGACGTCTTCATTCGAGGTAAGTGTGGACAATGTTCACTCCATAACATTTGTAATTTTAGTTTCAATTTTTTAAATAAATGAAAAGCTAATTAATATTGTCAAATTTCTCTGTACTAAAAAGTTTCATGATTCGTAGTAGATTAGAAGCTAGCTTCATTGATGTATTGGATGAATCTTTTTCTTGGTGTTTATTGCTACTAGGTGAGAAAGTCATATCAGGAGCTCAGCATATTCACGAGCATGAGCTTTTGGCAGAGCGTGCACGAGCATGCAGGATTGACGTCAATACTATATCGACATACACTGATTGCTTCAGGTTCATCTTGAGCTCCCTTTCTTTTCTTATCTGAAAGTGTTTTTTGTATATTCTTGAGTTTATTTTGTTTTTGTACATTGGTTGCTCTTAATTAGGTGTGGGGCACCACCTCAGGGTGGATTTGGAGGGGAATTGGAGCGTCTTGTGATGCTTTTCTGTGCGCTTGATGACATTCATAAAACATCACTTTTCCCGCGTGATCCGCAAACATTAGAACCTTGATTGATTGCCTCGTCGCTTGGAGAGGACTGATCTATGATGCAGTTTGGTGTTGGAAATTGAAATATCATTGATGATGCCTCAAGCATTGATTGTAGAAAGGGGTTTCCAACGAATAGATCGATGCTTGAATTGGAATTTCACATTTGCTGATTTTTCTCAATGGATACGTACTTGTTTCCTTGTTTCGTTATCCTTTCTACTCGCAACACTAAGAACCGATGCATACATAGTACTGTGCTATCATGGTTAGGGCGGGTTGGATCCTTAATTATCCTTTATCAGAAGAGTATTTGTTCAATTCATTTTCAGTAAATTTTGCCTGTATATTGAAAGAGTACATTAGTTTTTTTAAGACCTTAACTTTTGGCTTGTAGCAAATCTTTATAAACTCTAATAGCAAGGCTGGGATCCATTTTAGGAACTCCTATTTTCATTTTTTTTTTTAAATTCACTTTCCAATTTTGGAAATTATAAGGAAAAATGGTTCATTACAATTATTTATAATTGAAAAAACGATACAAATCATATTCGCCCGAATTTTGGGTCACGGATTTGTGAATTTTTTTGCAATATCAATTCATCGCTTCACCTTGAATTCAGGTGGTGGTTAACAAGAGTGTGTGCTGGCGCTCGACCTTGATCAGTATTGATGCATGTATATGATGTCCGGATATGGAGGTGGATTGAGTATTCGAAGGTGTTTTAAAGTACGTTTTTACGGTATATTTTACCTACATGCTCCATATTTGCTGTCATATGATATAACATCGTTATAGTTAATTTAGATATTTTATAAGGTGATTGTATTTTATGTTGTTTGATATGTTATAGATGTACCCATTAGAAATAAATATAGTTACTGTTCTTCCTATTTTAATTTAGATATTTTATTATTTTGTAATTTAATGTATATAATATTTGTTAATGTAAATGGGCAATTTTTCACTTATTCGATCTCATTTTGCTCTTGGTTAAATATTAAATATTTCGTTTGATAATTGCTTGAGCTTCCAACAAAATTCTTTTTGTGAAGAAATGTAGAATGTTCATACCTCGCAAAATTGAATGATTTATATTATTTTACTTAGTGCAATATTTGTGGTTTGTTTTATTTATAAAATGTACTATTTTATTATATTCGACATATGTGGAGCGGTATAATTAAGGTCCAATTTAATATTGTCTAATCTTCTTACCCAAAATGTTTTATATTTAATTTAGGACATGAAAAAGAGATGTAATTAAGTTAATTATAGTGTCTAAATAACTTTATTTTCTTAAAAGTAAACATTATTAGTCTAATATTTGTACCCAAAAAATGTGTGTAATATATATCTGATTGAGCTACTACAGTAAAACCTCTCTAAAGTCATATCCTTGGGAACATAAAAAAATATTGCTAAATGGAGGTTATTCCTAAATAGAGCTTTAAGAAGAATTTTTTTTTTAAAATTTTAAAGTGGATGTATAATATATAAATATTATAATTAGTAGATACATGTATGTAATATGTTGTAAATTTAAGAATTAGGCAAGAAAATTGTTTATGCTTTAACCGATAAAGAAATTATTGAAGGAATTAGGCAAGAAAATGAGAAAAATAATCTGGAGGATGATAAAGAGAAGACAAAAATTTCATGTGAAGAAGGCTTTAGGCTCACTCGACAAGTTGTAAATGTTTTGGGTTCAAGGTGGTCATTTGAACGAATTTAATGAAGACACGCAAGTTGAAGGATATGGTTACAACACAAAAGATTAAATCTTTGTCACAATCAACATTGAACAAGTATTTTAGATCAACTTAAATCTATTGTAAAAATTATATATATATATGTATTTTATTATGATTTATTCCTAAATGGAGGTGTATTTCCTTATGTTGGGATTTGAAAATATATGAATTATGACAATATGGAGTTTATTCCAAATTATAACTAGTCCCAAGTTGAGACCATAAATTTTTATTTCTAAATAGAGTTTATTACTTAATAGAGTATCTTTTTGAGAGATTTTACTGTAATAAATGAATAAATCCCTTAGCCCAGCAATTATACGTTTCTGAAAATTAACTTGTAATTAAAAATAAAATTTCAATGAATTTATTAGTTGTCAATACATTAATATTGACCGAAATCCAATTATCATCATGAAACCTGTGTTGGCAATAATTTCTATTAATTATGAAAATACAATTAATATAAAATGGATTTATTGAATTTACAAATTTATTTGCATGTTAATTAATTGATTTCATAGGTATATCCCACTAATCGAGCAAGACCAGTTTTTTCTTTTTTGAGGGAAACGCACAGACAATTGTCCTTTTGCTTCATTGGCGGCCATTGTTATGAATTTAATTACATTATACATTGTAATTTTGGTAATATGTACAACATAAGAAAAAAGTTTATTATTATGAATTTAATTACATTGTTACATAGGGCTGGGACTTTTGGAATCGGGAACCGCATAATCGATCCGAACCGCATCGGAACCGAAGGTTCGGTTCGGTTCGGTTCCTAGCAACAAATTTTCTTTTTCGGTTCGGTTCGTACTGTTAGTATTTGGTGTTCGGTTCGCGGTTCCTGTCTGTTTTA
The DNA here is from genome assembly GCA_033398695.1 of Orobanche coerulescens. Lineage (NCBI taxonomy): Eukaryota > Viridiplantae > Streptophyta > Magnoliopsida > Lamiales > Orobanchaceae > Orobanche > Orobanche coerulescens. Next base: position 13,514,511 of record CM065803.1, read on the forward strand.
AAGAGGAACCGATCTGAACCGCAAGGAACCGTCCGAACCGCACCGAACCGGGAAACCGACCTTCGGAATATAATATAATATATTATATTCTTATTAAACATAATTAATATAATATAAAATAATATAATATATTCTTAATAAAATAAAATATAATATAATATATTTCGTCCAAACCATACAAAATCGGTTCCGGTTCGGTTCCAGTGCGGTTCGAAAAAAAAAAACTGGAAAAATCGAATCGCGAAAAAACTATGCGGTTCGGTTCCGGTTCCTGTATTTTTCTCCCAGGAACCGAAAAGTCCCAGACCTATTGTTACATGCTCCCTCTATACCGAGATGAGTGTTCAATTTTTTTTTGGGCTGTCGCAAGATAAATATCATGTTTCCAAATATATGGAAACCACATTCTCTCCGGTTCGATTTGGGTATTGTATTCTCGAGTCTGGACCGTTAAGGTATCGAGCATCACCGGTTTTGGTTCTTATTGGTTCCGAGTCTCAAATTCAATACTTGTATCCGGACCATTAACTTTTTAAGTGCGTATCGGTCCCGTGTATTTTTGGCGGGTTCTCGGGTATCTTGGATCGTTAAACGTCCTAATCACCAAAACCTCTTAATCGAAACAAGAATGGAGTTTTTTTTTCAAATGTATGCTGAGGAAATTAAGCGATAAGGTGTTTTAAACTTATTTTTTCTATATGTACTAATACCTTATACAATATTTTGTACGATGTACGTTTACGAAAAATTACCATTTTCTTACCCGGGTTAACTGTTTCGATCCTTATCGGTTTCGGTTCTAACTTCGGTACCAGTATCCGATCCGTTAACGTTTCGGGTTAGTATCAGTCTGAGGTACTATCAGGCGGTTCTCAAACTGTTCTCGGGTATACTTAAATCGCTAATAGGCGCCCTACCCGTCAGCCTATATATAGAGGCATTCAACACCGAGACAGATACAAATTATCAAGCGCTCAAAACTCTCAAGAAAAAGAACACTCTCCAGCGAAGCCTCTCCACTTCCCAGTGTTCATATATAATCTGTCTCGAGTAGATACAACCCCCTTTGTACTAGCCTAGATTAGTGAATAAAGACTTAGTTCAAGTCGAGATTCTTAGTTGGAAAAACCACAAGCGTTTTTGTTTGTGATAGGATCGACTGTTCCCGTAATTCAGTGAACCAGGTTGTCTAGAACCCGTAATCTAAACATTAGGTTTGATGGGAACCCGTAATTCGATCACCAAGTCTTATTGGAACTCGTAATCCAATTGTAGGTCGCCTGGAACCCGTAATCCAAGCAATACGATTTTGCAGCACGTGTAAACTGGATAATTGGATCCTACGGTTAATTGGATTCGTTGGGTGGACCCAACGTAAGAGTTTATCCCTGAACCTCGTTAAAATGCTTGTCTTTGACTTCTTGTTTATTTGATTAAACTGACTCTAAACTTACAAGCATTTGCATAAAATTGCACAAGTGTTTTAGGCAACTTGACTGTTATTATTTTGGCTCAAACTTGGCCCAGAATTATTTATCTCCATCTGGCCCATTAGTGCTGGCCCAGCTCCTGTGTCACGGGGTGCGGCTCACTGAGGTTCAGGCCGTCGAATTCGTGCAGCGGATCACGAATCACCCGTGCGCCTAGGAGACTTCCGAGTCTCCGTCCGGCTACCATCTACGAGATTACATATAATACCAACATTAGAGATATCATGCACTGGTCCATTGTGCTATGCGTAAAACGCTAGGCACCCGCCTGTCCTTTGCCTCCGACCAACTAAGGGCCGGTATCTCATACCCTTCAATCTTAACCCGCAATGGCACTCGGCACTAAGGGTCACTCGCATGCCCGAAGTGCAATTCCTCGTGCTCGACACTCACTCGGGACTTCCTAGATGCAGTACCTTGACGCCCTTGAGAGTACCTCACTCGAGACGGACAACCTTTTAGATCTTGGCTTAGATTCATGCCATCAATAGATATTTGTCCCTCACGATATTTGGGACTACTTCGCATACCGACATATTACCTTCAATCCGCAATGTGGTGTTGTCTCGCAACCACATGTACAAGCCAACGATCCCCCGCAGCATAGCCGAAACCGATAGCTAATGCTTACGAGTAAGCTCACGAGGCGTATGATTTAAATGCGTGCCTCGATTTCCCAATCGACATAGAGGAAGTGTTATATGGCCGACGACATCCCTCCGGTCACACTAGAGCCTCCATGCCAACCTTAAGCCCAACGCAGACCCCAAAGGTCCTACGCCGCCCTAACGATTTCCATCTCGCTCGGGAACTCCTCGCACACTTCTAATGCTTAGAGTTGGCTCCCTAGAGGCCCCCCATACCTCTAGGAAGATTGCACGCTTGGTGCTCGACAGCACGAGGAAGACTGGCCGCTTGCCCACCATTGCCCATCTAAGGACTGTCCCCCCTATAATAGGCTTAGACAAATATTCCCTTGTAATTGCACTAGACATTGTTTGGCCGAGGAACCACATCGGGTGTAACTCCCTCATATGAACTCCAAATCCTTATCCGCTTGAACCGTAGAGTAGCTTACGACATTATCTATAAGTCCTCAAAGTTTCAGCCCCATCCGATACTCGAGGAGTGAGGAATTGCCTCTGCAATATTCTGAAACTACGACAATGCCATCGCACCGCAAAGATCTCGATCCTTCACATCGTTCGCTACTTAAACAGAACCGTCTAGTTGTGAAACTTGGTGGAGACCTTCCCAACACTCCAAGTAACTCCCCATTACAAGCATTTCACGAAACTCTTATCCTAAAGCCCTCTGCTCCCCGACACAAGGTCCTGCTCGCGCACGGACACACTCCAGACGCCGACCACTGTCGCACGTCCCCAACCTTATTCGTGTCGCAGGGCAACTATCCAACATGATCCTTCGTAATTCCGGGGCAATCCCGGGTACTCCGAATAATATGGAAAGCGCCCTGTGACATCCTCCCCCTCTCGATCCGTTGACGTCATCGACAAAGCATGAACACACAACTCGCTCTATGTACATGCGCGCCCATCTCATCATGAAAATACTTGGGCAACGAACCCGACACTCTACCTCCATCTCCTCAACTCGTGTGCCTCTCGGACAAAGCACTCTTAGTTCCATCAAGTGGCACCTGCTTGTAAAGTCGGAGGCCCAACTCGAGGAACGCCTGCACGGCAACTCGGTGATCGCAATTTCCCGCCGCTCACCCGGCATCTCTTGCGCATCGCGCATTCAAACTCATTGCTCGTAGGGATGCAGTGCATGCGATCAATGCACTCTCCCTCCTCTCGGATGTTGCCTCTCTTCGGCGCACACCCGCTCATATCTTGGCAGGAATCATTCTCTCCATGCCTCGATATAACGAAAAAAATCAACCGATGGTGTTAGATTGCTACTCTAGCTCAAATCAAGCTACTCCCTCATTGTCAAGTCCGAGACTAGCGGAAAGTTCTCCGAATTAAACCGGGTCGATTTGCCTGAACGTCTGGAGTACATGATACTTATAAGAGTGCTCACTAATACCAAGAACCCATCCAAAGGAGCCTTGCGCTCCGCTCAAAACACCACCGCGGCTGCCCTCTCAAAAATCCTTACTAACCATACCCCATAATATGGATTCCGAATTCTATCAAGGACGAGCCAAACCCAATCTGAAACTCTGTAAGACAAGTGCCCTCTAGCACAAGTCGAAAGAGGCCTACACGGCTGCTCACGAATCACTACTCTCTCGGCCACCCGGCCACCGCACTTCTACGGCAAGGAGCTTGAAGGCTGTACGCGTGATCAACGCACCCTCCCCCGCTCGAAGGTGATGCCTAACTCTCGGCACACCGCGTCACCGCCTTGACTGTGTGACGAAACTCGCGGTTGGTCTCGCTGGTCCTCGGACTCGGACGAAGACACGAACCCGGGCCATCCGGCCTAACTCGTAACCCGGCCATCGGCCTTATTGCTTAACGCACATTTGTGTACTCTGCACGAGCACACCTCATTCACTTGCTCTCATGAAATTCTTCAACCAATAGGTCCCATTAATTGGCTTCCAAATTACTTCCAAGAACGGCCATCTCGAAATCGCCACATGTGTGTCCAGATGGACACACCTCTTCGGTAACCAAGGAGCCCAATGCTCCATATAACTCCGTCCCTTTCAGAAAATCCCTCAACCACAGAGCCCATACTCTAGGCTTTGGAATCACCTTAAGGAACATCATTCTCGAATCAGCCCCTTTCGTCTCGGGGGTCTGGCCCTCCCCCACTCATGTTGGAGGCCAGACCCGAATCTCTTGTCCCTCATAGACGGCTGGGACATGCAACACCACACTTGGAGCATGCCCATTCTCATATCTGCCCGACTCGAACCAGGAAGACTGAACACTCCACTCTTGCAACTTCCGTGGTGGCTGTGTTACGATTGCACCTCATGTGCGAAAGCGCTCTGCGCATAACAATTCAAATCTCATGTAACCAATGCACCTCAAGTGCTGTGGCGCTTGTGCGCACTAAGATTAAGCCCAAGCTTTGCACCTGAACGTGCTGTGGCAGTTTCCCGCACTGAAGTTCTCGCCCAAATAGGTCTCAAACCCAAATCACCTCTCAATCCGCGGCGCTACGCAAACATGGCTGCAACTTGCGTACGTGGCTACCGCACACCACCTACCACCGCATGTCTCCTTCTAGGAGATCAAGATGTCTTATAAGCCCACAAAAATAGGCCAACATAAAGTTTCTGATCAGATTACACCAACACCGTTACTCACGCGTCCGTAACTTACCGATGAGAATGTTCACCTCACATTAACCAACTGCCAACCGTACTTGCAGAGAATAAATAGTCATTAAACACGTCGTAACCCGAGTACTACCATTCGCCGAAATCACTAATGCCAACAACTCGCACCGAACAAAGCTTTCGAATATCACTGACAGAAACCAAACAACCAGGGTACTACCATTCGCCCAATTGCAAAGCCAACTCGAGGTACTACCATTTGCTCAAGTCCCACTGCCAACTTAATTCTCAACTCTGCCACAATACGTAAGAACGCACTGCAAGCCCTTCGCTGAAATGCCACTACAATGGCTAATCAAAAAAAAAAATTTGGCACGATTTTGGTATCCGGTTCTCAAGGGAAGAAAGATCTTCAACAAAGCTCAACTGAAACCTGTATCCCGTTCAAGAACGCAGTCTTGACATCCATCTGCCAAATCTCCATATCCAAATGCGCAGCTATAGCTAAGAGAATCCGGATCGATTTAAGCATGGCTACTGGCGAAAAGGTTTCATCGTAGTCGATGCCCTCTTTCTGAGTGTAACCTTTCGCAACAAGCCTTGCTTTATAGGTTTCAACCTTCCCTTTCGATCCTCTCTTACGCTTGTAGACCCACTTACTTCCAATGGGTTTTACCCCATTGGGTAGTTCTACTAGCTCCCACACTTGGTTAGAATCCATAGATCCCATTTCGGATTCCATTGCCGCTTTTCCAGTGATTCAAGATCCTTGTCTTGAATCGCCTGCTTGTACGCATACATGGATCCGTTTCATCCTGGTCCGGGAGTGGTCCGAAGATGCTCCCACGCCGATGAAACGTTCGGGTTGACGAATAACCCTCCCACTACGACGAGGCGTGTCCTTAGTTTGCGTATCCACAATAGTGTCAATACGTGGTACACTAGGTGTTTGCACAATTGGTATTGTCGAAATCTCGCCCTAAGTTCTTCTAGAATGACCTCACTCCTAGGCTTGTGACTTATCACATAGTCCTCCTAAGAACCGGCATTGGTGCTAACAATGACCTTCTCGGTCTTTAGATCGTAGAATAAGCCACCCTTCGTTCCTTAGATATCCTACAAACACTCGCATTTCAGACGAGATGCCAACTTATCGCCTTCCTTATTCAAAGACGTGTGCCGAGAACCCCAAATCCGAACATGTCCTAGATCGGGCTTGCGCCATTCCACAGCTTGGGTGTTTTGGAATCGATTTCAAGGCACCAAGTTTAGAATGTACGCCATTGCTTTCCAAGGCGTATCCCCAAAACGAAATAGGCAAATCGAATAACTCATCATTGACCTAACCATCTCTAATAAAGTACGATTCCTTCGTTCAAAGAACACCATTTTGTTGTGGTGTACTGTGCGCCGTGAGTCAAGTAATCCCCTCATGTGCCAGAAATCCAAAACTCTCCACTAAGGTATTCGCCACCACGATCGATCGTAGTGACTTGATACTCGCCCATGACGCTTCTCCGTTTCACCTTGAATTCTTTGAACTTATCAAAAGATTCAGACTTACGCCGCATCAAATAGATGTATCCATATCTCGAATGATCATCTATAAACGTGATGAAGTATTCAAACCACCCTTAGCCCGGATGTTCATTGACCACATACATCGGTATGAACCAATTCCAACACCTTTTGTGCACGATTTCCTTTGCTTTGAAAAGCCCTTTTAGTCATTTTACCTTCCAGGCAGGATTCGCAGGTTGGAAATGACTCAACTTGGAGCGAATCCAATGGGCCATCGCTCACCAATCTTTGAATACTTCCAAGGTTAATATGACCCAATCGTAAATGCCACAAATATGTTGGATTTATGCTCGAAAGTTCCTTTCTTTTATTAGGATTAGTCAAAGAATTAAGCGATTTATGCAAGGGAGTCAAAAGCATTGATGATATAAAGTTCTTCATTATAAGTACTCCCGCAAATATATTCACCATTTCTTTTAATAATTGCATTATCTTCAAAAGAAATCGAATATCCATCACGACGCAATTTAGAAATCAAATCAAATTCATTCTAAAATCGGGTACTAATAATACATTATTAAGAACTAAAATTTTATCATCAACTTTTAGCCGCACGACTCCCACCGCAATTTCTTCACTGAATAGTCGCCTACCTTATTGTAATCTCATCCGCACTAAGTACCTTGGTTACTTGGAACCCTGCGAGTCATAACAAACATGATCGGTGGAGCCCGAATCCACTATCCACGAAGTGATGGAACAGCACCAAACATGTTTTGACTACTAGTGCATGAGACGTACCTCTCTTAGTAAGGGCCACTCTTGAAATGTCCTTTCGCATCATAGATTGAAGCACTTGCCCTTCGGCTTTTGTTCGCTTCCTGAGGAGCCTTTGACCGAGGAGCCTTGCCCTTAGCTTTGAAAGTCGTCACTTGCTTCTCGCCAACCTCGCTTTTTCTTCTTTCCCCATTTGGGTTTTGAAGAAGCAAGACGGCTGCCGCAAGAATTTGATGATAACCTTGTTTGAAGAGACCTTGGCAGATGAAGCTCACGAAGTTCCGCCAATGTGTAAGTCCTACGATTCATATTGTAGTTTAGGCGAATCGCTCAAAGCTTCTTGGTAACCGCCCAAGATAATATCGACTGCGATTCCGCATCGATAGTTGCCCTCAAGATGCTCGATTCGTTCAAATGAGACATCATTTTAAGAACGTGATCCTCACCGGGGTCCCTTCGGACATTTGGGTTGTCATCAAAACCCTCATCGCATTTTGCCTAGCCGCCTGCTCGATGACCAAACATCTCGGTGAGATTTTTCATCATTTCATGCCGAGCCCATCGTCCGATGCCGATGCCGCAATACATTTGTTAAAGAAGCCAAAATGTAACAAATGAGCCATCTCATCGACTTTTTCCATTTCCTAATTCACCAACTCTTCAGAGTGGCATCCGATTCGTTCCAAAGGACTCTCCTCGCTTAAAACAAACTTATGCCCTCTGACCAAGACAATATCAAGATTTCTTTTCCATCGGCAAAGTTAGTGCCATCAAGTTTGTTTTCTTTGAGAATAACAAATAGTGGATTGAAAGACATCCGAGAATAAAATTAAAACACCATTCATCACATAATTCGACGCAAAATATATTGAAAAACCTTAAAACAATATATATGCAATCAACCAACACCTTGAAAAACCGCACATGCAAGCCACGATAGTGTGGACGTTTACATATACTTTTTCAAGTAGATTTTAACGTCTTTAATTTTACTATCTAGCCAAGACACATTTTGACAAGTAAAATTAATAGTTGGTTCCTCTTGGCCATGTATTTAATTAACATAGACTCGATGGGGAGCTTATTAATTAATACACCTAAGTGAACACCATAATTTAACAAACCTTAGAATATTATTTAATGATAATAGTCCTACAGATGGAGAGGTCCCTATCATAAAAATAATATTCACCTTTTGTTATCAAATTTGAAGTTTAAAACCGGTGAGCCAATAATTTAGCACATCCGATGTGGAGGAAGACTCTAATGTCAACGCGCATGCTAATTATTTCACAATTTAAACCAATTATGGAGGCCAATTTGATTTTGAAAAATCAATTTTAAAATCACTTAGTTATTTTGAAAATTAAGGTTTTTAATTTTCTCGCCCTAACATGCAAGGAAACATATCACGCATACATTCCATACATGCCATACATCAAAACAATAAAAACCAATAAATAATAAAAAATTGGATAATTAAATCCAATTATCATGGCTTTTATTCCTCGTTTTGAATAACGAAAATCTTCTCGCTTGCTCCCACCGCTTCAAGCATCTCGGAAAAACGACCGACGACTAACCCGAATCGCTGCCCCATCGCCGGCCGCTCAATCGTCCGCATCACGCTCGAATCGACCGAGCCGACCGAGCCGCCCGAGCCGACCGAGCCGACCGAGCCGCCCGAGCCGACCGACCTGCCCGGATCGACCGAAGCCGCCTCGCCGCCGAACCGCCGATCGGCTCCTTTGTCGGGTCCTTGGTTCGTCCGACGGACTCCTCTTCGCTTGGACTTCTTTTTCTTTCGTACTTTGAGTGTCCCAACTCGATTACAATTTTATTCAAAATAAAATACATCGAATTTACATCAAATTACAAGAAAAATAAATCCTATTCTACCCGTGGATTTTCTCACGGAAAACTTATACATGCCACAAAAACGGGCTAAATTACCAAAACGCGTAAATAAATAAAACATCACATAGCCATGATAATTGGATCATATTTTCCGCAAGACAAATTCTAGCAAAATATTCCAAAAATCATACTATACGAATATTTAATTGCTAGCATATTAATCACCAAATTAATTAAATTGAACAAAACCTAAAGACCGCTCCGATACCAATTGTTGGAATATAAAACGCAATGAAGCGAGTTGGTGAAAGTAATTTGATAAAAGGTTTTATAAACTAACCAACGTAAAAACCAGATCTATTTAGGCTTGTCAACTAATTAACTAAGCATTAATAAACAATTAAATAAATATATTTACGCATGGGAGTCGGTAATTTTACCTTTGACGAAGTGGTAGAAAATCCCTTCTTGATCGATTTATATCCTCTTCGTGCTCCTCTCCGATCTTCTTGTATTTCTACCTCAAGATCTTCTAGAGTATATCTCGCTACGTCCGGATGTCGTGTGGGCAACAATCTAGGACTAAATTTGCCTGACAAGGGGATCGGCGAATTTCCTCACAAGAAAACTCACGATTTTGTTCTCTCTATTTTTCTTGAATATTTTGAGTATTTTAGAAAAATATTGTGTTTACCAAATTATGGAATCCAAGACACAAGTCAAGATCCACAATTAAACACACACACAAAAATCGATTTTCTTGGGCAATAATTGATGAATAAATCGGCCATCCCTATACTTGTATTTATAGGTGTTTTGAAATACTCTAGGGACCTTAAGGAGGATATGGTAAGGACTCTAATAGATATCTTCCTTCCATTATTAGGACTCTTCCTAATATGAAGACTATTAATATCAACTTAGTCCACTAATAAGTTAATATTGCACTTCCTACCAAAATCCCAAATTACGAAATTGGGCTCCTTTTAAATTAATTATTTCCGTGTTTAAGATATTCCATGTCCATTAATTAATTTAAGCTACTTGACTTTTAATTAATTAATGTATTATACATGAGTATACCACTCGACCTTTATTATTATATCGGAAAATTAATTCCACTGCAGGTTTGATATAATAATCCTTTCGAGTGCCTCAAGGGACATGATCAACCCGATCGGTCGACACGATTTCTAGCTATAATATTAATTATCATATAAATAATAATATTGCCCAAAATATCGAGCATATTGAGTCAATCATTGTGGCTCTCACCCATGATAAATCAAAGCAATAAATATTAAATATATATAATTAAATATTAATCACTGAATTAAGAAATAATAATTATCCGAGATGTACGTTCTTCTTATAGTCAGTACGGAAGAATCTATCTCACCTCGATCCTGTTCAACGTATAACAAATACGCTAATATATGCTAATGGTCAAGACCAACCAATCTCAAGCATATACTACAACCTCTCATATAACGGTCTAATGTTACATAGGTTGTGAACTAAATATTACTATATAAGGAACCGATAATGTGATCTTCTGTGTGACACTACACACCACATTATCTACAATATAAAGTAAATTAGACTGCATTTGCATAACCATAGCGTGAATAAATATGCAAAACATGTGATAAATGAATTAAATATTCTCATAGATAAAGACCGGGAAATTAGGTAATACAAGCATAAAGTATGCTTTGACGTATACAACCCTAACAAGGGTGAATACTCGAACGACAGAGAAATACCGACCAAAATGAAACAAAAGAAAAGACTCTGACTCTGGTGTGATTAGTATCATTGTCCTCCATCTCCTTCCAAGCAAATCTTGTGACTGCTCCTGAGCTGCCAAAACCTGAGCGCATAACAGGCACCCATCCCCCGAAAACTCGGGGTTAGCAAACTGGAATTTTGCTAGTGCAAGTACATAATATACAAGATATACGAACAGTAACAACACAAAATTCAACCGCCGTGAAGCCTTAACACAAACCATATATTCCCATAGTCAACACAGAATAACACTTGCATACACAAGGTGAAAGATAATCACATAATCATATTCTCTTTACGGAACATAACATCAATGAAACTTTAAACGAGCCCAAGGAGTCAGGAAAATCCCTTTTGAAAAAGGAAAAATGTTTTGATAAGATAGTTTGCAAACGTTATTATTGACTCGGGCCGTCTGGGGGATTTTAAAATCGAATGGGAATACTTTTGGAAATAATTTCAAAAGCTCTCGGGTCCTTGACCCAACATATGGAAAACAATTACACGAAAACCAAGTCAACTTATTCGGGGTCCTCGGCCTAATTTATAGAACACTGTCACAAACGAAATCATTACAACATCTCACAGGGTTATCAACCCAATCCAAATAACATCATCACGAAATCAATCATCTCAACATTCCACAGGGTCCTCGACCCAATACACAGAATAACACCACAATACAATCAAAGGTACAAACTCTCATTCGACATATCCTGCTCAAGACCCCCGATTAATTAACCCTCGGAGATTTCGTCAAACCTCCTTAGTTAATTAACCCTGATACCAACGCTTTAAAAACAAGTTGAAACAAGCTTTCAAAAACACGAATCGCGGTCTATATCAAGACAAACATTTAAAAGTGAGTTGAAAGAATTTGAGATACGAACATCGTTCGGTAACGGGGTCTTAGCTATCACTCAAATACCCGTAACCAATAAGCCTGCCAGGCGCCTCCCTTGCGCACCTGTGTACCGGCGTTCACTCCATCATGTTGGCCGCTCATTGAACATGTAACCGCGCCGGTGATCACTCCCGCAAGAGCCGCCCCTTGCGCGCGCATTAGGTAACATCGGCGTTCACCACCCATATGGAGCCGCACATTGCAGCATACACTAGGCCGGAGTGCACGCCCCGCCCTCAGAGGTTCCCGGATATGACGTTTCCCACAACAAGTATCCACATTATTTCAATCATCAAGCACACAGACAAACATCACAATAATTATCAACTCAGTACATCATGTCACACAATTTCTCCGCCAGTCCATAACCACACAAATAAACAATAACACGCACGTTATTAATCAAGACTCAACATAATAAGTCTTCGGTAAAACCCCAACGCTACACATAAATCCTTATATCGCAACTCAACCGAATATATATATATATATATATATACATATATATATATATATATAACCTTACTATATTACATCTATAAGTATAGTTCATCCATCAATCCAAGTTGAGTACGTCAACTAGTGTTAGCACTTATCTCTCGGCATTCACCAACATAGACATATATATCAATATACGTATATACATACATATATTTAACATATAAATGTATATAAATCTATATTTCTCTCTATATATATATACACACACATATATATATATACACACATATATACACCCGTATAAATTCATACACTTCGACAACAATGATTTCACGTAGTTACAAATCGTATATCAAGGTACTTGCCTTGGTAATCTCTCGCGAATACTCCGAAAATATGGTCGATTGGAAAAATCCGGAACTCCAATGAAAACAACGATCGGAAGGGCTCAACACCAGATTTTTATAGGGAATTCATCCCTAATATCCTATTATCAAATAAACAATCAATCACACGAGGAAAAACATCACAAAACGACTGAATCTCCCTCAGCGGCATTTTCTCGGACACCTTGAAGGCGTCAATTAAAAACTCATATAAGCGACGAATCGGACATGACAAAACCGTGGAAAGATGATGAAATTGATAGAATACAACTTAATCTACAATTATCCATCAGTAATCTAAGTTCATATGGCTCGAACGAATGAAATCTATCAAGATCCCCAAATTTCCCAAAGTTTGGATTTTAGGAAAAACTAACCTTGATTCGGTCGATTGAAGGATGTTATGGATTGATCGATCAATGATATGGACTCAGGATCTTCGTGGATTTGTTGTTCAATAACATGCCTCCTTGATCTCAAAACCTCTGGCCGCGGAAAGAAAAAAATGAAATAAAAAAATGGGCTGAAACAGGGCTGCTCGGTCAATTATATAGGCAGACCGCCCTAGCGTGCGCTAGCGTGCCGGCAGCGTGCGCAAGCGGGCCGACCATGGTCGATCCGAGGCTCTGGGACTGATCCTCGCCTGTAGCGCGCTAGATGCCGGCGGCGTGCGCTACGTCTGCCGGTTAGCGCGCGCAGCGACCGGCCGTAGCGTGCGCTGCGGCCAACTCTGGAGTCAGAACCTCGGGGCCTCACCGCCGGCCTGAGTAGCGTCAGGCCTGGTGCCGCATAGCGTCTTCTGACGCCGGTTAGCGCAAGGCAGCCTCCGGAACTAGCGTACGCTATGCCGGTCCTCGCCGCGCCGTCCGGCCAGGGCCCGGCTCACCGTGCAGTTCCTCCATAGCCGTCCGGCCAGCATTGCCGTGGCCTGACGACTCGATTCTTAAAAACGCACGGAACGAACACGACGAAACGCTCGCGGACAACAACATCGATCCGAAATGAAAATAATATACAACAAATCACCACATATGGCCATAGACACAAAATCGATTGTCGAGAAAAATAATACCAACGCTCGAAAACCGAGAAATTTCCGGTCTAAAATAAAATACTTCAAATTAATCAGAATAAAAAACTCGGATATTACAAATACAGGGTCGGCACGAAGGATGATGAAAGATGAACGATACTAATCACACGAGGATCCATATGAGGTCTTTGGTTTAGTTGTATTTTATTTCCGCTGCAGTATTCTTTCCCCGTTGTACAGGAGTGTGTTGTATTCGACCCCTGCGTGGGCATGTATTGTAATTGAGTTGTATGTATTTATTGAAAGACCAAATCGGTCTACTGAGTCATTTTAGCCTTAAAGGCATTGTTGAGTTGTTCGGTTTTGTTACCAGCCTGGTAGAACCTTGAGGAAAGGTTATGCGGCGTGTAATATCCTTGAGCGGATTGGGGGTGTTACATGGTCGGCATTCCTCTTTGCCCCCTCCCCAATCACAGACTTATCTACTTCTGTTGGCGAGAGAGATCGGCAAGCACTAGCCCTTATATTTCGGATAACTGCCATAAAAACTAGAATTGTCATTCGAACCAAAGGCACCCAGACTTGGCACTTGGTGCTCTGCCAAGCCAATGCATGTTCCCTCCGCGCGGACTCAAAACTTCTTGAGCCCGAGACTCTCGCAACAACCTTAGCTTCGTAGATATGCCAATCTAGTAAGAGTGGACTTTAAAAAAGATACTTTTGAGAAAGGACGAGCACGACTGAAAGGCTCACTTCGAGTGACAGAAGGACCGGCTACCCCTAATTAACCGATTACTATTCCAAAAAACGAATCCCCCAGGCAAACTCTTACGCTAAGCCCTTCTCCTTCCCATTCTTTTTTTCTAATCGATCGGGACTGAGAACCGAGGTAGTCACTTCCGCAAATTCAATCTAATAAGACTGGTCCCACACAATTTAAACAATCTTGGAACAAACCCTGCGTGACGGTCTCACTAACAAAACTTGATGATGCTTCTGGATAGATGTGTAAGGCAAAGGGCTCGTGGTACCTGCTCTGTATCAAGCCGTAGCCGCGCTGCCTGAAGTCCGCACCCAGACGATAAAGAAAGGATTTCCCATTAGATGCTCAATCAAATTGGTTTGGAGGATTCATTCAAGACTGCCAAAGCAAGCACCGATTGTTGTCAAAATCAAGCTAGAAAGAACTCGAGGAAGGCCATGCATAGCATTTGTTAGGTCTCAATTAAGGTTTATTATCCAGTTAGGGTTATTTTATTTTCAATTTTAAATAAATTATTTATTGTTTTTAAAGTCAAAATAAAAACTGGAAAGTCGACGGGTTTGACCCGCGTTGAACGGTTCGGGCCGATCGAGATTCGGTTGCATTGGATCCGGTTGCTTGGGAGTCTTCCCCTAGTACCAAACTTCCTATCACCGATATATTTTCGCTCAATCAAAATTGGGAGGAAGCAGATGGAGAAGAATTATCCAACTTGTCAATTGCAGAGGCGGAGGCCCTATGGGGCCTTTAGGGGCCAAGGCCCCTGGGCTTTTAAAAAAAAAATAGTAAAGCCCAATCAGGTATAATTAAGTAAAGCTCAGCCAACACAAGTTATAACCTCTTTTTGAAAAAGAAAGATGGACTTCTTTCCCACTCCAGCGCCTTCAGTTCGTGACCAGGAAGGAAGCACAACGACCATCGTCTTCATCCAGAACTGCAGCGGCCTCCAGCAGTCCAGCAGAAAGAAGACGTCGATATCGATTAGGTTTTGCTCTCTACTCTTTCACTCTTTGTCTTTTTATTTTGGGATTCTTTTGTAGCCTGTCCTAATATTTTTTTTATGAAATTATTAATACTTTGACAGTTTAATTGATTTAAAATGTGATAAAATTGTTAATTTTGTTTGACATGTTGATGAAAAAAACTCAATCTATCATTCATGAGTTTTTTTAAAAGAAAACTTGTTAGTTCTTCCTCTCAAGATGTCGAAGAGACAACAAATCTAGATGATAATACCCCGGCTTCACCTAGTGTCCGGTTACCGAAAACCCTTGCAAAAAAGCTCAAATGAATAGTAATAATATTGATCTTAGTGCATTAGAACGAGACCCTCGCTTGCGTCATCAAGTTTATGATTATCCCGTCAATCAACAAGATACAATTCGACGAGCTTATATGAATCTTGGTCCTCTTCAACCAACACTTTCCGCCTTTCTAAATGACTAGTTGGTTTTGTATCGAAAGAGAACTTGCTGAAAAGATTACTTTGGATGAAATTATAGAAGATTTCAAGGCCGCGAAGGATCAACGGGTTCCACTTTGATGAGCGATGTTTGGTATTTTTATATTTAACATCTAGCTTTAATGTTTTATTATTTATAATTTTGAATGATGTATCTTTTGTATTTTTAAAAATATATAAGATATTAACTTCGGCCCCCACGATTGAGAGGCTTGTGATCCGCCCCTGGTCAATTGGAGGAAGAAGCAACAAACGGAGTCGATCGTGCAGGGGTAAACTAAAAGGAGACGACGTGTGGGGGGAAAAAATGAGACAAAAAGACGCGGAAGGATTTTTTTTATTTTTATATCTCGAGTCTCAGTGCGGGTTCAGTGCTGGTCTCGGATCAGGCGTGTGGGTCGGGTCGGACTGATGTATGGTGCAGACGCCGCACAAGTTTTTGCCAAACAAACATGGGAAAATCGCAAAATACATCCCATAACTTTCCCCTGCTTGCATTTCTCGTCCCCTATCTTTTTTGTCCGTTTTTCTTATTCAGTATCCTTTTAAAATTAGCAAATTTCCTCCCGTAACTCTCTCACTTGCAAAATACATCTCGTAACTTTGGCTTGCTGCGTATTTCATCCCCTATTTTCCAGATTGTTGTTCCACCTCATCGTCATTTGTTGCTACATGATCATGGTGTAGCAACAAAGAGGTTAACTTTGGCTTACTGCGTATTTCATCCCCAATTTTTCAGGTTGTCGTTCTACCTCATCATTATTTGTTGCTACATGATCATGGTGTAGCAACAAAGAGATGATCATGTAGCAACAAATGATGATGAGGTCATCATCATGCACCAAAAAAAAAAATAAATGATGATGAGGTGGGACGACAAATGGTATGAAAAATGCAGCAAGTCAAAATTACGAGATGTATTTTGCAAGTAAGAGGGTTATGGGACGAAATTTGCTTATTTTAAAAAGGTATGAGATGAAAAAACGGATAAAAAAGAAACGGGACGAAAAGTGCCAAGTACGGGAAAGTTATGAGATGTATTTTGCGATTTTCCCAAATATCCTAGGGTTTAGATTCACATCTGTGTATATATATGGATTATGTGTAATCACCATCTCTCACAACTCCCACTCTCTAGACAAGTCAAAGATGTCGTCTGAACCCTCCGAGAACCCCGCCGCCGCCGAAGAGTTGGGGGAGAAGAAGCTCTCCAAGAAGGAGCTTGCCAAGCTGGAGCGCCTGCGCAAGCGCCAAGAAGCAGCCGCTGCCGTATCTGCTGCAGCCAAAAACATCGAAGATGAGGACCCACTAGCGGTCAATTACGGTGAAATCCCGCTCAACGACCTACAATCGAAGGCAGTAACGGGGAGAAAATTGGTGGAGGTCAAATATTTGACTGACGAGCTCAAGGACAAGGTGGTGCAGATACAAGGCTACGCGCAGGCGATTCGTGCCGTGGGGAAGAAGATAGCGTTCCTGGTGGTGAGGGAGGAGTCCTTCACTGTGCAGTGCGTATTGACTGTGGCACAGGATTTAGTAAGCCCCCAGATGGTGAAGTTCGCCAACAGTTTGACCCGGGAGAGCATTGTTGATATCGAAGGGATTGTTTCTGTGCCGTCTCAACCGATCACCGGTGCCTCTCAGCAGGTATAATTAAGTATAGTGTTTGTTTGTGTTGTTGCAAATTTTAGTTAATTGATCTGCAATCAGTGGCGAAGCTTCAGTGGGGGGTCGGGATCTAAATTTTGTTTTTTCCTAACGCTATTTTTCGGGTAATATGTTAGGGTCGGTGATTCGATTCGGGTTGGGTCAAAAATTAAATACTATTATTATAAAAAAAAGTTTCAATCACTAAAAAACTAAACATTTGTCCAAGACAACTAAACATTAAAAAGGAGACAAACCATTTTTTTAAAATGGGCTAAGTAATGGATTTTAGTTTGAGATTTGGTTTGTTAATGGATTTTAGTTTGGGTAGATGGACTTATGTAAAATGTAATGGATCAATTTTATTGCTTAATGTATAAAAAAAGTTTCACAATTAAAATGGGGGGTCGAAACCGAATATACCGAATTTTTTTTACACGAAAACTATATACCCCCTACATCGCAAAAAAAAATTCGGGGGGTCGGGTGCCCCTTACCCCCTATATAGCTGCGCCATTGTCTGCAATGCAATGCTAGTTTAGGACTTTTGGTTATCGTGGTGGTGGTGTTTATTTATTTATTTATTTAAGTTACCCTCATATAAAAGGGTGGGTTTGTTTTGATAAAAGGTATAGATGTTTAAGATGTTTAGGCAAAATCTTGCAAATGGTTCAACTCGATTATAATTGAATATTAGGAAACATATCGTTTAGCTAGGAAATATTTGTGTATAATTCTGCGATTACGTAGGGGGTACTTGGTTGGGGGTATGTGGGGTAGGGAATGGAAAAGGCAATGAACAAACATGTCTGGTTAGGAGTAAGGAATGCAATCATTGCTTAGTAGTGGGTAATGGGGCATTACTCAGTAAATTGGGAGGAAAGGTAATGATTACCCACCACCACCAACCACCACCACCACCACCACCAGCAGCCACCACCAGACACAACCACCAGCAACCACCAGCCACCACCACCACCATTTTGGAGGTTAATGTGTTTTTTTTAAACCAAGCACTATCAAAGATAATGATAATCTCCATTCCATTCCTTTATATTCCATTGTATTCCCTTTACCTTTGCTATTCCCATTACCCTCTTTGAACCAAGCGCACCCTTAGAATTAGTTTAGTATTTGAGTGAATTTGTTTGAATTCTATAGGTGGAAATTCAAGTGAGGAAACTCTATTGTGTTAACAAGGCTGTTCCTATTCTGCCTTTCAATATTGAAGACGCGGCAAGAAGCGAGCCTGAAATTGAGATGGCTTTGCAGGTATCGAGTTACGTTTAAAAAGAGAGATGCTACACATAATTACTTACTTGTCTTTTTTCTTTATGTATTGGAAACATTGTGCTAAAAATTGCTTTCTGAATGCAGGCCGGTGAGCCACTTGTTCGTGTAAATCTGGATACTCGCTTGAATCACAGATTCTTTGACTTGCGCACTCCTGCTAATCAAGGAATATTTGGAGTCGAAAGTGAAGTTGAGAACGTAAGTATAACTTTTTTTATTTTGTAGGTGTTTCCCATTTCTTTAGCATCTATTTGCATTACAAGACAGTTGACTTCTTTGAGCATCGTCTTGCTGTTCCTTATGCAGTATATGAAGTGATATTGACATCTTTTTGTTTGCAGAATTTATGATTGTTTAATTTTCTGACAGAATGAATCATAGTGAAGTCTTGAGCTGAGATGCCTAATATACTACTTTTTGATGCAGATATTTAGGAGATTTTTGTTATCAGAAGGTTTCTGTAAAATCCACACACCAACATTGACTGCGGGTTCTAGTGAAGGTGGTGCAGCTGTGTTTAGATTGGATTACTTTGGAAGACCTGCTTGTTTGGCACAATCACCTCAGTTATATAAACAGATGGCCATCAGTGGTGGTTTTAGCGGTGTGTTTGCAATTGGTCCAGTATTCAGGGCAGAGAACTCTTCCACTCACCGACATTTGTGTGAGTTTATTGGTCTTGATGTAGAAATGAGGATTGAGAAGCACTATTCAGAGGTATGTATGTATTATTTGTGATTGGTTGGCTGCTTCTATACTTCTAGTTGCAGGTCTGTTTTTATAGGTTATTAACACCTACACTTATTTGTGCAGGTGATGGACATTGTAGATAGCTTATTTGTTGAAATGTTCGACAGATTGAATGAGAGATGTGCTAAGGAGCTTGAATTTATTAATAGACAATATCCGTTTGAAAATCTAAAGGTTGGCTCTTTGTCGAAAAAAAAATATATTTGGCATCTACATTCACTTTTTTGTTGTGAATGCTCATCCTTCAATTTTAATGTAAATTTGCAGTACTTACGGAAGTCCTTACGACTTACATTTGAAGAGGGGGTTCAAATGCTTAAGGTAAGATGTGAAATGATTTGATATAGCTGCACAAGTATAAAGTGGTGGCAGTCTAGTCTAATTAGATTCTTATTTGTTAGTAATCTTATTTAATGGATTGATGTTTTCTTTAAGTCGAGCTTTATTTATGTCTTATGCAACAGATGAGCTGAAACAAATTGAGCATAAAAGGTGAAATGCTTTGCTGGTGTAGTACTTGCGAAGCTGCTTGCTTCACAGCCAGCAAAACACGAAATGAGAAATAAACTGGAAAAATATAGCATGATACATTTGAGTGCAATAGATATGCATGTATAGTAGTAATTAACTAGTTGTATTTCAGAAATTTATATTTATTTGATAAATATTACAAGAAATTTCCTGAAATATGTTGTATGGATAATTATATTATAATATATGACCATGTTAACACAACTCTCATTTTCTTTAATGACAGGAAGCTGGCATAGAAATTGATCCTTTTGGGGATCTCAACACAGAAACAGAGCGAAAGCTTGGCCAGCTTGTCCTAGAGAAGTAATTAAGCTGATTGTTATTATTTTATTTACCTGAGTTAGATATTTTCCTCACATGCATGTGACTTGCATATTATTATTAACTAAATTTCAATTTCAGGTATGGTACTGAGTTCTACATACTTCATCGCTTTCCTCTAGCTGTTCGGCCATTCTATACAATGCCATGCTCTGATAATCCAAAGTATAGCAATTCATTTGATGTTTTCTTACGAGGTAAATGTTCGCTTGATAACATTTCTTATTTTACTTGACTCTGTGCCTCCTCTGCATAGCAACCTGTCCTTGTTACAGCGTTGCACTGCTTTTCGGACGAAATTTGTAAATTACTAAGTTTGGGCTAAAATTTTGTATTTTGTCTAAATGAAAAGCTAATACATCAAAATTTTCCTCCCTTAATAATTACCAATGGAAGTTTCATGATTCGTAGTAGATTAGAAGCTTCATTCATGTATTCGAGCGGTTACCTGAATCTTTTTCTTGTTTTTTTTATTGCTAGGTGAGGAAATCATATCAGGAGCTCAGCGTATTCACGAGCCCGAGTTTTTGGCAGAGCGTGCACGAGCATGCGGGATTGATGTCAATACTATATCGACGTACCTTGATTCCTTCAGGTCGACCATTTCCCATAAAAGAGCTTACTTTTTTCATATTTTCATGATTAGATACTTTATTGTTTACACGAGTTTGTGAGTCGCAAAAAATTAATTCTCTCTTATCTAAGAGACAATGTGACTTATCTAGACATATAGTTTTGATTCAAAACTAGATTGTCTCATGTTCTTAAGAAGAATAAATCATGTATACATCCATGTTTTAAAAAACGGTCGATGCGTACGATCTAAGGCGCCTCAGGCCTCAGTTCAGATCCGAACTGGAAAGCGCCTCAAGAGGCGTAAGCCTCGATTCATTGAGGCAGTCGCCTTGGTTCGGTTCGAATCGATGCGGAAGAAGTGCAAGAAGCTGTTTCACGTGTAGTTTAGAGAGAAGAAGAGAAAAGGGAAGAAACAAAGAAAAACTAAAACCTAGAATTTGAAGCAGTGCTGTGCGCAAATTCTAATATGAAGACATCAGAGAAGATGAATAGCCAAGAGAGAAGCGGCGCTGCTTATTTCTTCGGATATGGGCCAAAAACCTAAGCCCATTTTTTTAACTCTAGTGTATTTATTTTAGGTTTTAGGCCCATTAATAACTAAATCACATATTTTAAAAATACAATAGGTGTGTTCACAGTATTTTTGAATCTAGTAATCTATTTTTTCATGAACCTACTAAATCGGTTCTTACGCCTCGATTCGAATCCATTCCTATGCCTCGTGGTGCTATAGGAAAATGCCTCAGTTCCCGATTTAGTATATTAAAACATTGGTAAACATGTAATCAAATCAAAACTACCCACATTAAACATGTCTCTCTTATTCAAAACTACCCATTTTCCACCCCTTCTGACCAACAATTGGAATTCCATGTTGATTTGCTCACCTAGGTAATGTAGGTTGCATTTTTATTCACGTTTAACATATATATACTCGTTTTTGTATATTGGTTGCTCTTAGGTACGAGACGCCACCTCATGGTGGATTTGGAGCGGGATTGGAGCGGGTGGCGATGCTTTTCTGTGCGCTTGACAACATTCGTAAAACATCGCTATTTCCCCGTGATCCACGAAGAATATTTCCTCATCATCCTATACCACCTTTCACTATTGAAGACACGGCAAGAAGCGAGGCTGAAGTTGAGAAGGCTTTGCAGGTTTCAAGCTATGTTTAAAATAAAGATACTCACACATGCATAAACATGCTACTCCCTCCATCCAGCTCTATTTGTCTCACTTCCCTTAAATGGATGGATGTCCACTCAATTTGTCACATACCAAATAAGAAAAGAATTAACCCTTCAAAACCCTGACCTACTCACTTTCAATCTTTTTACCCCTATTCTCAACCTTCGTGGCGAACAGTAACGTGACAAATTGAGTGGGACGGAGGGAGTACTTGTCTTGTTTCTTTTGTTGGAAATATCGTTCAAAAAATTGTTTTCTTAATGCAGGTGGGCGAGCAACTTGTCTTGGACAACAGAGTCCTTGACTTGCGCACTTCTCCTAATCAAGGAATATTTCACATCAAGTGTCAAGTTGAGAATGTAAGTCTAACTTATTTTTATTTTGTAGGCGTTTCCCATTTCTGTAGGATCTGTTTCCATTACAAGACGTTTATTTCTTCGAGCATCGCCCTGCTGTTATTGAAGTGATGTTAACCTCTTCGTTTGCCGAAGTCTAAATGTTGAATTAATAGGTTTCTTGTTTATCATATGTTTGGTGGCATATAGTGAGATCAAATTTTATGTAGCGTTCAATCTTGTTTGGATGTCGTGTCTGTTATTAATACTCCCTTCGTCCACGATAAGTGGGGTCCGATTTCCTTTTTGGGACATCCACGATTAGGGCTGTGAACGAGCCGAACCCTACCGAATATCGTAGGGTTCGAGTTCGGCTCGAAGGGTGTTGAACCTAGGGTTCGATTTGGCTCGAAAGGGCCGAGCTTTTACTTTTGTTATTCGCCTCGAGTTCAAAGGCCTTTTTTAGCATTATCGTTCGATTCGATTCGGTTCGAATTTTTTTGAACAGCTCGAACATGTTTGGCTCGTGTTACGCAAAATCTACAACATTCAATTTTTTTCATAAATCATAAAATTATAAAGGACTTGAATAAAATTATAAGTTTACAACATAAGACCATTGAACATTTGAATAAGAAGATAAGCAGGTAACTTATTAACCATAAGGGCTATTATAAGGGCTATTATTAGGCTCAGATACTGTTTTCTTCATTAGGCAACAGTCCGACATGGCATGGCATGTGACATCACATATGGAGTTATAACAAGAATAAGTAACCCATGGTTGCAATCTCACACAGTCTGCCATGCCAATTGGGTCGGTCCGTCCGACACGCCAGGGCTGCAAACACATGGAGTTATTGAAAGTACAAGTAACCCATGGCTGATTAGCTCCCAACAGTCACAATTAGTCTGCCATAAGATACCTACCTGCCGGATCAGGCCATTTGATCTATATAACAAAAATGATCATCATCGCCTTCTACCAAATCAGTTAACCACATCACAGACGTACAGACGCACAGTCACAGTCATTATCCATCATTCATCCAAAACACAAATAGGTAACAATCTAGAAAGCAACCGAAATAAGGTAACAGTCTAGGAGCCAGGGCAAGACAACAGATAAAAAGAAACATTAAATAGATGACAAGGAACAACAGTCATGCTTGACGTGTTGTTTTTTGTTTCTTGGAATTCTTTGGTGGTTTGCTACTTCTACTCTGTTTCCTGTTAGGGACATTTGTTGATGGATTCTTAGTAGTGTTCTGATTGTCAACATTAGCCTTATCAACTTGTGGTTTTGTAGCAGAAACTATAACAACAAAAACAAAAAATGTTAGTAAACATTAACTTGTTAGAAAACAACATAAGTCAGAAATGAGTAAACGAAAAATGTCAGGGTAACACTTACCAGCAGCAACAGGTTTGGGATCCACCATCTCAAATTCCTTTTCATGCACTAACTCAATGGGGTCCTCATTTTCCTATGAGAACACACAATGTCAGAACTGAAATATGAAGAAAAAAAGTCAGAAATGAATAAACAAACCTTTTGCTGTTTGGGACTTCTAATACCATATGCTTCTTTGATCCAGTCTCCTCCACAAAGCAAGATTTCAATTGTATCCCTTCTCATTGTTGCTCTCTTTTTATTACTCTACCACCAGCACTATAAGTGCTTTCTGATGCAACAGTGGTAATTGGAATTGATAAGATGTCCATTGCCATCTTGGAAAGTATTTTATACTTGATTCCCTCTCCACCAGGAAAGAACATCACAATTGGCTACATTAGGGAAAGTAACATCTACACAATAACATTCCAAGTCATTATTTTTTCCTTTCCCTTAGACTTCATTTTCATCATAAACTTATCAAACTTCCTTTTTCCAACTGTAGAACACGGAGGTTGTTTCAAATATGCATTATAACATTCAGGGCCTTTTGTTTTTTTATCACCATATATATTTGCATATTTGATCATAAAGATCATTGAAACACTTCTCAACTGTTTCTATCCTAGATTCATAATCACTGGGATAGAGTGACTCATAAGCTTATCTAATCATCCCTTTCTTGTATCTAGGATCCAGAATTGATCCAAAGGAAAGAGTAACTAGTAAGTCACATTCTTCCCAATACTTGTCAAACTTTAGCCCCATTCTAATTGCTATATTATGCATATGCTTAGTACAAGATTCATCCAACTGAGCATTAATTAACTCTTAATTCTACACAACTCCAACAAAAACAAATCGACTGTTGGATAATTGCTGCCACTTGTAAGATTTGTTACATCTAAAAACACTTAAAGAAACTCACACTTCATGCACCTCAGCCCATTGTTCTTAGAAAGGATGTTCTATCTCCTTTAACTTATCCCTAATCAACAAATTTATAATGTGAGCACAGCATCTAACATGAAACAACTTGCCATCCAATACAAGCTTTGACAAAACATTATATTTTTTTTTTCAGAATATTAATACAAACGTCATTAGCAGATGCATTGTCAACAGTAACAGATGCAACTTTATCTTGAATTCCATAAAATTTGCTCACACTGTGTACCTCCTTTGTCAATGCAACACCATTATGTGGTGGAGGGACATTGACAAAAGAGATTACTCTCTTTTGCAAGTTCCAGTGCTTATCTATACAGTGACAGGTTATAACCATATAACCTATCTTTTTGTACCCCAGTCATTGGTCAAGCCTACTCTAGAAACCTTACCCATTCCCTTTCTTTATTAAAAACAGCAAATGATGAGATTGTGAAGTGTTGGCCCATCACATGCCACAACCAAGGGTTTTGCGGGTATACTCTAGGAGGGCAAAACAGTCAGAACAAGAAAGCAACTAGAAGGTTGTTAGATGAGAGAGAATATGAGAATAAAAGGGCGAGGGGGTAGTGAGAGATTGCATGCGAGAATATTGTTAAGAGTATGGCTCTCTCTATCTTTTGATAGAGAAGGGAGAATTCCCCGGTTGTTTCCTTTTTGCCCAAGTAATAAGATTCCATTAGTTATCTTCATTTCAATTTACTATTTCAGTGCTTTCTTCTCTATTCATTTCTTATCATTGGTCCGACCTGTCGCGACCTGCCGTCATAAGTTGTTATGGCTGAAATAAGGCGTCAAAGCACTCGATTAGATCAACATGATGAACAAATCGCAAAAATGCAAGGGGATATTTCTGAACGAATCAGCTATGGCAGTTGAGCGAGATGCTGCTGCAGAGTTTCGTAAAGTCATGAAGGATTGGATGAAGCAACAAGGCAAACACCTCACAGGATCATCTGGGGGATCGTTAGGGCTCGTCATTGAATCCCTAGGGTTTGGTCTACCTTCGTCCGGTGATTTCTCAAATCTAGGGGGCGGATCTGGTGGTAGATCACTGCGGCTTCCAGGATTGAACGACGGATTGCCTTGCGCGGTGAAGAAAATCCGATTCAGGAATTTTGGATTTGCTCCTCGAGGATGGTTACAAAAGGCGTCTCTCTATTTCGAGATTAACGGTACTCCACTTCTCACTTGCGTCTTCGCCTTGCTCAATTGGGTATGACTGGGGTCGTTACTCACCGGTTTACAATCGTCAAAGACTTGTATGACCACTTGACCTGGGAGTAATTCCAGAGTGACTTACGGCAACGTTTCAATGGATTAGACATCTAAAATCCTTATGAACAATTTGCAACCATGAAGTAGGGTGAATCGATATGTGATTATATCGATGATTTTGAATATCTCTTGTCGCTCGTTCCAAAACTGCTTGAATCTCAATTGATGGGCTATTTTATTTCGGGATTGAAAGAAGAGGTGAAGAAATGCGTGCGTTTACATCAACTGCAGACGCGATTGGATGCGATGACATTAGCAAAAGATGTCGAACAACTGTTACATCCGGGAACTAATCAGCCGTCTCAAAACTGTTTTAAGTATCAAATTGGGTATTCAGGTGGGTTTCAAGGAGGTGGGTTTTCGTTAGACACTCGAAACCAATGGTCCAATCGGGTTGAGGCTTTGCGGCCCACTTTGACGAATTTTAATTATAGATCAGGTAACAACCGACCCGACCCATTCCGTACCTTAGGGCAAAATTGGACATCCGTTTCGTCTTCCACGGAGTTTGCTAATTTGTTTAATCGAAATAGAGGAGTTCACTAACTATCTCAAACGACGTGGGAAGATCGATGGAAGGAGGGCTTATGCTACCGCTGTGGGCAGCAATATGGTCCGGCGCACAAATGTCCAGAAGGGAAACTCCGAGTGTTGTTGGGCGACGAGGAACAACTCGATGCCGACGGGTTGATTACATCCATGGAAGGCGGGGAAGAGGAAGTGGTGTCTGCGGAGGAAGCGATACCGATTGGGATGTCTATGACCTTAAGAGTTCTTGGGGGCTTCTTCTGATTATACATTGGGTGGTAAATCTCTTAAATTCGAAGGGCTGATTGGAGATATTTCGGCAATCATGATGGTGGACAGTGGGGCAACCCACAATTTCATCTCTCGAAAATTCTTGAAAGTGTTAGGTGTATCCGTGGAGTTTTTTTCCTGGAATCAATATCCGTTTAGGGGATGAACATTTGGTTTCCATTAACCAACATTGCCCACGGTTATCCGTGAAAGTGGTTACCTGTGAGTTTGAACTTGATGCGTTGGTGTTCGACACGAGACATTTAGATATGGTGCTCGGTATGGAAAGACTCAAACCACTTGGGGATGTAGTGCACAATTGGGGAAAAGCTACTATGAGGTTTATATACAAAGGGGTGACAGTGTGTTTACAGGGTATAACAAAATCAACCTCTTCTCAAGCTTCTCTGCAATCATGGTTGTCCCTTCCATCCCTAGACCAATGGGCAGAGCTGAATTTCGTTCTAGCAGTGCGATTGTTCCTACTATGATTACCACAGAGCAATCTCGGCAGATTCAAGCTGTGTGATGACTTTGGTGAGGTCTTCCACGAGCCAACGGGATTACCACCGTCCAGAATTCATGATCACTCCATCTCGTTAATTGCTCCTGGTGAACTAATCTGTGTACGTCCCATAGTTGTTAGAGGCGCGCCTGAGGTGCGTCCTCGGAGGCGCGCTAGGCGCTAGGGGCGCCAAGGGCACCGCCTCCTGGAAGGCGAGGCGGGCGCGGGGAGGGAGCCGGGCGCCTTTGTTCGCCTAGCCGCCTCCGAGGACGCACATCAGGCCCGCCTCTCTCCCATCTTCATTTTCAACCTTTAATAATATTATATATATATATATATTAATATATATTAGATGTTCTATATTAGAGAATTCAAAATTAGGGTTTACTCTTCTCCACTCCTCTCATCTCGTCTTCACAACTCACTCCAACTTCCCGCTGCCACCACCGTCGATGCCGACACCGCCGTGAAAGTAATGAGTGGTGAAAATGATGTTTAGCGAAATACAATATTCCGAAATATGATTTTCAACTGCTTTCAAAATGAGATGACTGTGTTGAATCGTATCGATATATGTAATGTAGTGTAATTGTATACTTGCACTAGCTATTCGAATGCTAACCCCTAAAATGGGGAAATGCGTAAATGGATGATGAAAATGGTGAAGATGACGAGTTGGTGTTTGAGGGTTAAGATTTGAGGTGGGGAGATGTTGGTAAGGCTATGGGAGTTGAAGAGCCTATGTATTCTACTAGAGATAGAGGAAAGCAATGCTCAAGTTCTCGACCATCTACACAAGTAAGGGGAAAAGGAAAGTTTATGAGAGAATGAGAAAGGGGAAGGGAAAAGAAAAGAAGAAGACGTCATCATCTAGACTTAGAGATGAGCAAGATGAAGATGAATTTGAAGATGAGGAAAGTGAGGAAGAAGATGTGTTGCCTGAGTTTGATGATGATGAGGAGGAAGAGGAGTGATAGTTTAATTGAAACTTTATGAAGTGTTGAACTTAAACATGTCTTTTGTGTGTTGGTTTTTGTTAGTTATGTGTTGGTTTTTGTTGATTATGTGATTTATTATTGAAGTTGAAGTTAAACTTTTATGTTATGGAATTCTTAGACCTAATTACATGAATTATGTTTTTTTATTAATTTTTAATTAATTTCGCGCCTCTGTTCAAGAGGCGCGCGCCTCGGGCGCGTCTCTCGCCTCGGGCGCTAGGGCAACCTTTGCGCCTCTCGCCTCTAACAACTATGGTACGTCCCTATAGATATCCACATGTGCAAAAAGCGGAGATTGAGAGACAAGTGCAGGACTTCTTGAAGCTGGGTATGATTCGACCTAGTAAGAGTTCCTTTTCCAGTCCAGTTATTTTGGTTAGGAAAAAGGGCAATTCGTCGAGGATGTGTGTGGACTATCGAGCACTTAACAAGGCCACAATTCCAGACAAATTTCCTATTCCGGTGGTGGATGAGCTCATTGATGAACCACATGGTGCCTATTTTTTTTTTTCTAAATTGGATCTAAAATCTGGTTACAACCAGATTCGTATGGAACCTGCAAGCATTGATAAAACGGCGTTTAGAACCCACGATGGCCATTATGAGTATTTGGTTATGCTCTTTGGGCTTACCAATGCCCCGGCGACGTTTCAAGCCATTATGAATGATGTCTTCCGGCCGCTCTTATGCAAATCAGTGGTAGTCTTTTTGATGACATCTTAATATATAATACTACTTGACCACAACACTTGCAAGACGTGGAAAGAGCCCTGGATATATTATTGCAAAATCAATTCGTGGTGAATCAAAAGAAGTGCTCCTTTGGGCAAACGGCGATTGAGTACCTTGGGCATATTAACGGAGTCGGTGTTGCAATGGATCCGAAGAAAATTGAAGAGGTTTTGGAGTGGCCAATTCGAGTATCAAAGGTCTACGAGGTTTTTTAGGCCTCACGGGGTATTATCGGAAGTTCATTCGCCATTATGGAAGCATTGCTTGACCTTTGACCGACTTTGACCGACTTGACCAAGAAGGATGCGTTTGGGTGGAATACAGAGGCTCAACAAGCATTTGAAGCTTTGAAGGAGGCTATGGTCCCAGCCTCCCTGTTAGGGCTGCTTGATTTTCGACTTCTGTTTATAGTAGAATGTGACGCGTCAAGAAGGGGAATAGGAGCGGTACTCATGCAACAACACAAACCACTTGCGTATTTCAGCAAAAGCCTCAGTGATCATAATTTAGTTAAATCAGCTTATGAGCGGGAGATCATGACCTTCGTCTTAGCCGTACAACATTGGAGAGCTTGCCTGATGGGGACCAAGTTTGTGTACACTGATCAAAAAAGCTTAAAGTTCCTATTGCATCAACGAATTACAACCCCTGATCAGCAAAATTGGGTAGCAAAGTTGTTGGGTTATGACTTTGAAATTTGCTATAAACCGGGCAGAGAAAATAGAGCGGGCCGAAGACGGAGAAACTAATATGGCAATCTCGACACCAATATGGGTTCAAGGGGCACAACTATTAGAGGAAATTAAGGGAGATGCAGGCCTTCAAGCCCAGCGTGAGGCATGTGAGAAAGATCCGAGACGGTTTCCGGGCTTCAACGTGCCGAATGGCATTTTGTATTACAAGAATCGGTTGGTGAATGGTGATTTCAAAACTTCAAGGTTCACTCCCGAACTGATACAAGAATTTCATCAGTCGGCAAGTGGGGGACACTCGGGGTATTATCCGATGTACCGCAGATTGGCTACAAACATCTATTGGCCGGGTATGATTTCTACCGTCCAACAATTTGTTCGAGCGTGTGAAATCTGCCAACGTTGCAAAGCAAGCTCCGCTGCACCAGGAGGACTTTTACAGCCATCGTTGATTCCACAGGCTATCTGGGAGGATATATCCCTGGATTTTATTGTCGGGCTGCCTAAATCCAAAGGGTTCGATGTAATTTTGGTGGTAGTGGACCGTTTGTCCAAGTACAGTCATTTTCTTTTATTGAAACACCCATACACCGCTAAAACGGTAGCAGAGGTTTTTGTAAGGGAAGTTATATGAAACCATGGGATACCCAAATCGATTGTAAGTGATTGGGATCCCTTATTTCCAAGTTTGTTTTGGAAGGAAGTTTTTAAATCGCATGGGGCACAATTGAATATGAGCTCGGCTTATCATCCTAAATTGGATGGGCAAACGGAGGTGATAAATAGATGTTTGGAATCTTATCTTCGATGTTTTGCGGTGGATCAACCACGCACTTGGGCCTCATGGATTTCACGGGTCTATGGGAACATCACCTTTTGAAGTAGTGTATGGGAGAAAGCCACCCTCTTTGATGCAGTTTGTGCCTGGGGAATTTGAGTTCAAGCTGTCCTACAGGAGTTGTTGGATAGGGATGAGGCTCTTAAGCAACTAAAACAACATTTGGTGCAGGCACAATCGGTAATGAAGATGCACGCAGACAGAAAACGGAGAGACGTCGGTTTTCAAATCGGGGAATGGGTCTATGTTAAACTAAAACCCTATAGGCAGATGTCGGTGGCTACTCGTATCCATCAAAAATTGGCAGCAAAGTTTTTTGGACCATTCAAAGTTTTGGCTAAGATCGTACCCGTCACATACGAGTTGGAGCTTCCCCCAACTTCGAAGATTCATGCTGTTTTTCACGTGTCCTTGTTGAAAAAAGCTGTTCAGGCCCCTACGAGTCCTATTTTGCCTCCGGAGTTGGAGATTTCTGCTTCTGATTCAGCTATTCCTGTAGCAATTGTGGCCACCTGCACCATTTCTGATTATGATGAGACCGGTGTTCAATGGTTAATTCTGTGGAAGGATCAACCGATCGAAGAAGCTACTTGGGAGGATGCAGTTACTTTCAAGAGCCAATTTCCTGATATAAGTCTTGAGGACGACATCTTTGGAAGGAGGGAATAATGATGAGAATTGTGAAGTGTTGGCCCATCAACCATCACGTGCCACAGCCAAGGGTTTTGCGGGTATACTCTAGGAGGGCAGAACAGTCAGCACAAGAAAGTAACTAGAACGTTGTTAGATGAGAGAGAATATGAGAATAAAAGGGGGAGGGGGTAGTGAGAGGAGAGCATGCGGGTATTGTTGGGAGTATGGCTCTCAGTACTTTGATAGAGAGAAGGGAGAATTCCCTGGTTGTTTACTTTTTGCCCAAGTAATAAGATTCCATTTGTTATCTTCATTTCGGTTTACTGTTTCAGTGCTTTCTTCTCTATTCATTTCTTATCAGCAAAGCACTCTCTCCTCACAAGGTACCCTACTGATTGGTCTATAGTAAGGGCTGTAAGCCCTTTAAGTACAATCAAAACTTTTGATTCAAAAGGAATTACACATAAATGACATAATCTAATAATATACAAATTACAATTATGTTACAATTTACAATTATGTTACATGTCAAAATTTAAACTACTAATTACAAATCCAATTCATGTTTTAATAAATTATAGTGTTCAATTAAACTCTTAATTAAAATCAAAATTACGAACAGAATCGAAAACCCTAATTCAATTAAACCTAAACGTAAACTCAAATCCCTAATATAATTGCATGCATACTGAAATCGAAACATAATTCAACTAATAAAATCAAACAAGTAACATGCATACTCAAATCGAAACCTAAATCATGTATTCAACAAATAAAAAGTCAAATAAGTAACTTGTATACTAAAATTGAACCATTAAATAACTTAAAACATCAACCCAAATTGAAAGTAAGAAAGTCAACCTATCAGATTCAAATTTAAATCGGAAGTGAGAAGCAAAACCTTAACCATCACAAGGAATTGGAACTGATTCTGACATCGCCCAACGATAAAGACTAAGATTTGAGAAACTGAATCGATTATGCGAGATTGAATCGATTAAGATTAGAGTGACGAAGTAAGAGAGAAACGGAAGACGGCGGAAGAGAGACTGACAGAGAAAGGGAAATGAGAGAATTAGGTTTAGAGACGGGGGTTGAAGACATATTTATATAACTAAAATAAATAGGTATAATTTGTGTGTGTGGATATATATAATTTGCCAAAAAAAAAAACTAGACGGCTGTGCCGAACATGTTCGAGCTATTCGGCTTGATTTGCCGAATATCAAAAATAAACGTTCGTCTCGGCTTGTGGTTCACCGAACCGAACTATTTCGAACAGAATATGCCGAATCGAATAGAACCTTTACGTTCTTTCACAGCCCTATCCACGATAAGTGTTGTTCTTCCACAAATGGAAATGACCCACTAAAAGTTTACCCTTTTATCCTTTGAAATCTCTTTATTCCCTTTATTTGTAATCATCATTTAAGGGTGCAAGAGTAATAACACATTCTCCACTCACAATACATCTATCAACCACTCTCATTCTCTTAAAACCCGTGTCACTCCCTCCGCCCCACACTTATTGTGGACGGAGGGAGTACATAATTACATACGTATATGTTTGTGATTGTTTAATTTTCTCTCTGAAAAATAATGAAATCTTCAGCTGGATGCATATTGTTGTTACTTTTTGGTGCAGATAATTTGGCAATTTTTGTTGTCCGAAAGTTTCCGTTCGATCCACACACCAAAATTGAATGCGGATTCTGGCGAAGGTGGTGCAAATGTCTTTAGGTTGGATTACTTTGGAACACCTGCTTGTTTAGCACAATCAACTCAGGGTTATAAACAGATGGCCGTTTGTGGTGGTTTTAGCCGTGTGTTTGAGATTGGTCCAGCATACAATGCAGAGGACTCTTCTACTCACCGGAATTTGTGTGAGTCAACTAGTCTCGATGTAGAAATGAGGATTCAGGACTATTCAGAGGTATGTATTTTTTGTGGATGCTTTGGTTGCTTGTAGTTATACGCCTGTTTTTTACAGGTTATTAACCTACACTTATTCATGCAGGTGATGGACATTGTCGATCGCTTATTTGTTGAAGTATTTGACAGATTGAATGAGAGATGTGCGAAGGAGCTTGAAGCTGTCAATGAGAAGTATCCATTTGAAAATCTCAAGGTTGGCTCTTTGTCAAATTGATCTTGTTTTATTTAGTATCTACACGTTTTTTTGTGAATGCTCTTTATTGAATTTCATTTTTCGTATTTGCAGTACCTACAGAAGACCTTACGACTTACATTTGAAGAGGGGGTTCAAATGCTTAAGGTAAGATTAGGTGAAATGATTTCTTAGAGATGCATAGTAATTAAAAATTTCCAAACATATGTTTTGTAATATGCATAATTATATCCTGTTCACACAGTTTGCCTTTTCTTTAATGAGACGACTTTTTCTACTGCAGGAAGCTGGCCTTGAAGTTGATCCTTTTAGAAATCTCAACACAGAAACAGAGCGAAAGCTTGGCCAGCTTGTCCTAGAGAAGTAATTAAGCTGATTTAATTTTTAGTACTCCCTCCGTTCGCCAAAACTTGCCGCAATTTCCTTATTAGGGTGTCCGTAAAAACTTGCCCCAGTTATAAAAGAAAGTTTCTCTTTTTCTTCTTCTAAAAATGGGACCCTTTCCCACTAAAATCACTTTATACCAGCTTTTCTTAAAACCCGTGCCATCCCATTTGGGGCAATTTTTTTGGACGGAATCTAATTTACTTGACTTGCATATTAATAATCGACTACATTTGAATTTCAGTTATGGTACTGAGTTCTACATACTTCATCGCTACCCTCTAGCAATTCGACCATTCTATACAATGCCATGCCAGGATAATTCAAAGTATAGCAATTCATTCGACGTCTTCATTCGAGGTAAGTGTGGACAATGTTCACTCCATAACATTTGTAATTTTAGTTTCAATTTTTTAAATAAATGAAAAGCTAATTAATATTGTCAAATTTCTCTGTACTAAAAAGTTTCATGATTCGTAGTAGATTAGAAGCTAGCTTCATTGATGTATTGGATGAATCTTTTTCTTGGTGTTTATTGCTACTAGGTGAGAAAGTCATATCAGGAGCTCAGCATATTCACGAGCATGAGCTTTTGGCAGAGCGTGCACGAGCATGCAGGATTGACGTCAATACTATATCGACATACACTGATTGCTTCAGGTTCATCTTGAGCTCCCTTTCTTTTCTTATCTGAAAGTGTTTTTTGTATATTCTTGAGTTTATTTTGTTTTTGTACATTGGTTGCTCTTAATTAGGTGTGGGGCACCACCTCAGGGTGGATTTGGAGGGGAATTGGAGCGTCTTGTGATGCTTTTCTGTGCGCTTGATGACATTCATAAAACATCACTTTTCCCGCGTGATCCGCAAACATTAGAACCTTGATTGATTGCCTCGTCGCTTGGAGAGGACTGATCTATGATGCAGTTTGGTGTTGGAAATTGAAATATCATTGATGATGCCTCAAGCATTGATTGTAGAAAGGGGTTTCCAACGAATAGATCGATGCTTGAATTGGAATTTCACATTTGCTGATTTTTCTCAATGGATACGTACTTGTTTCCTTGTTTCGTTATCCTTTCTACTCGCAACACTAAGAACCGATGCATACATAGTACTGTGCTATCATGGTTAGGGCGGGTTGGATCCTTAATTATCCTTTATCAGAAGAGTATTTGTTCAATTCATTTTCAGTAAATTTTGCCTGTATATTGAAAGAGTACATTAGTTTTTAAGACCTTAACTTTTGGCTTGTAGCAAATCTTTATAAACTCTAATAGCAAGGCTGGGATCCATTTTAGGAACTCCTATTTTCATTTTTTTTTTTAAATTCACTTTCCAATTTTGGAAATTATAAGGAAAAATGGTTCATTACAATTATTTATAATTGAAAAAACGATACAAATCATATTCGCGAATTTTGGGTCACGGATTTGTGAATTTTTTTGCAATATCAATTCATCGCTTCACCTTGAATTCAGGTGGTGGTTAACAAGAGTGTGTGCTGGCGCTCGACCTTGATCAGTATTGATGCATGTATATGATGTCCGGATATGGAGGTGGATTGAGTATTGAAGGTGTTTTAAAGTACGTTTTTACGGTATATTTTACCTACATGCTCCATATTTGCTGTCATATGATATAACATCGTTATAGTTAATTTAGATATTTTATAAGGTGATTGTATTTTATGTTGTTTGATATGTTATAGATGTACCCATTAGAAATAAATATAGTTACTGTTCTTCCTATTTTAATTTAGATATTTTATTATTTTGTAATTTAATGTATATAATATTTGTTAATGTAAATGGGCAATTTTTCACTTATTCGATCTCATTTTGCTCTTGGTTAAATATTAAATATTTCGTTTGATAATTGCTTGAGCTTCCAACAAAATTCTTTTTGTGAAGAAATGTAGAATGTTCATACCTCGCAAAATTGAATGATTTATATTATTTTACTTAGTGCAATATTTGTGGTTTGTTTTATTTATAAAATGTACTATTTTATTATATTCGACATATGTGGAGCGGTATAATTAAGGTCCAATTTAATATTGTCTAATCTTCTTACCCAAAATGTTTTATATTTAATTTAGGACATGAAAAAGAGATGTAATTAAGTTAATTATAGTGTCTAAATAACTTTATTTTCTTAAAAGTAAACATTATTAGTCTAATATTTGTACCCAAAAAATGTGTGTAATATATATCTGATTGAGCTACTACAGTAAAACCTCTCTAAAGAGATATCCTAGGAGCATAAAAAATATTCTAAATGGAGGTTATTCCTAAATAGAGCTTTAAGAAGAATTTTTTTTTAAAAATTTTAAAGTGGATGTATAATATATAAATATTATAATTAGTAGATACATGTATGTAATATGTTGTAAATTTAAGAATTAGGCAAGAAAATTGTTTATGCTTTAACCGATAAAGAAATTATTGAAGGAATTAGGCAAGAAAATGAGAAAAATAATCTGGAGGATGATAGCATAGAAGTACAAAAAATTTCATGTGAAGAAGCTTTAAGCTCACTCGACAAGTTGTAAATGTTTTGGGTTCAACAAGAAGGTGGTCATTTGAGCAATTTGTGAGCGCAAGTTGAAGGATATGGTTACAACACAAAAGATTAAATCTTTGTCACAATCAACATTGAACAAGTATTTTAGATCAACTTAAATCTATTGTAAAAATTATATATATATATGTATTTTATTATGATTTATTCCTAAATGGAGGTGTATTTCCTTATGTTGGGATTTGAAAATATATGAATTATGTGATATGGAGTTTATTAAATTATAACTAGTCCCAAGTTGAGACCATAAATTTTTATTTCTAAATAGAGTTTATTACTTAATAGAGTATCTTTTTGAGAGATTTTACTGTAATAAATGAATAAATCCCTTAGCCCAGCAATTATACGTTTCTGAAAATTAACTTGTAATTAAAAATAAAATTTCAATGAATTTATTAGTTGTCAATACATTAATATTGACCGAAATCCAATTATCATCATGAAACCTGTGTTGGCAATAATTTCTATTAATTATGAAAATACAATTAATATAAAATGGATTTATTGAATTTACAAATTTATTTGCATGTTAATTAATTGATTTCATAGGTATATCCCACTAATCGAGCAAGACCAGTTTTTTCTTTTTTGAGGGAAACGCACAGACAATTGTCCTTTTGCTTCATTGGCGGCCATTGTTATGAATTTAATTACATTATACATTGTAATTTTGGTAATATGTACAACATAAGAAAAAAGTTTATTATTATGAATTTAATTACATTGTTACATAGGGCTGGGACTTTTGGAATCGGGAACCGCATAATCGATCCGAACCGCATCGGAACCGAAGGTTCGGTTCGGTTCGGTTCCTAGCAACAAATTTTCTTTTTCGGTTCGGTTCGTACTGTTAGTATTTGGTGTTCGGTTCGCGGTTCCTGTCTGTTTTAAAGAGGAACCGATCTGAACCGCAAGGAACCGTCCGAACCGCACCAACCGAAACGACCTTGAATATAATATAATATATTATATTCTTATTAAACATAATTAATATAATATAAAATAATATAATATATTCTTAATAAAATAAAATATAATATAATATATTTCGTCCAAACCATACAAAATCGGTTCCGGTTCGGTTCCAGTGCGGTTCGAAAAAAAAAAACTGGAAAAATCGAATCGCGAAAAAACTATGCGGTTCGGTTCCGGTTCCTGTATTTTTCTCCCAGGAACCGAAAAGTCCCAGACCTATTGTTACATGCTCCCTCTATACCGAGATGAGTGTTCAATTTTTTTTTGGGCTGTCGCAAGATAAATATCATGTTTCCAAATATATGGAAACCACATTCTCTCCGGTTCGATTTGGGTATTGTATTCTCGAGTCTGGACCGTTAAGGTATCGAGCATCACCGGTTTTGGTTCTTATTGGTTCCGAGTCTCAAATTCAATACTTGTATCCGGACCATTAACTTTTTAAGTGCGTATCGGTCCCGTGTATTTTTGGCGGGTTCTCGGGTATCTTGGATCGTTAAACGTCCTAATCACCAAAACCTCTTAATCGAAACAAGAATGGAGTTTTTTTTTCAAATGTATGCTGAGGAAATTAAGCGATAAGGTGTTTTAAACTTATTTTTTCTATATGTACTAATACCTTATACAATATTTTGTACGATGTACGTTTACGAAAAATTACCATTTTCTTACCCGGGTTAACTGTTTCGATCCTTATCGGTTTCGGTTCTAACTTCGGTACCAGTATCCGATCCGTTAACGTTTCGGGTTAGTATCAGTCTGAGGTACTATCAGGCGGTTCTCAAACTGTTCTCGGGTATACTTAAATCGCTAATAGGCGCCCTACCCGTCAGCCTATATATAGAGGCATTCAACACCGAGACAGATACAAATTATCAAGCGCTCAAAACTCTCAAGAAAAAGAACACT
This sequence comes from Orobanche coerulescens, assembly GCA_033398695.1. NCBI lineage: Eukaryota > Viridiplantae > Streptophyta > Magnoliopsida > Lamiales > Orobanchaceae > Orobanche > Orobanche coerulescens. Next base: position 13,552,636 of record CM065803.1, read on the forward strand.
CTCCAGCGAAGCCTCTCCACTTCCCAGTGTTCATATATAATCTGTCTCGAGTAGATACAACCCCCTTTGTACTAGCCTAGATTAGTGAATAAAGACTTAGTTCAAGTCGAGATTCTTAGTTGGAAAAACCACAAGCGTTTTTGTTTGTGATAGGATCGACTGTTCCCGTAATTCAGTGAACCAGGTTGTCTAGAACCCGTAATCTAAACATTAGGTTTGATGGGAACCCGTAATTCGATCACCAAGTCTTATTGGAACTCGTAATCCAATTGTAGGTCGCCTGGAACCCGTAATCCAAGCAATACGATTTTGCAGCACGTGTAAACTGGATAATTGGATCCTACGGTTAATTGGATTCGTTGGGTGGACCCAACGTAAGAGTTTATCCCTGAACCTCGTTAAAATGCTTGTCTTTGACTTCTTGTTTATTTGATTAAACTGACTCTAAACTTACAAGCATTTGCATAAAATTGCACAAGTGTTTTAGGCAACTTGACTGTTATTATTTTGGCTCAAACTTGGCCCAGAATTATTTATCTCCATCTGGCCCATTAGTGCTGGCCCAGCTCCTGTGTCACGGGGTGCGGCTCACTGAGGTTCAGGCCGTCGAATTCGTGCAGCGGATCACGAATCACCCGTGCGCCTAGGAGACTTCCGAGTCTCCGTCCGGCTACCATCTACGAGATTACATATAATACCAACATTAGAGATATCATGCACTGGTCCATTGTGCTATGCGTAAAACGCTAGGCACCCGCCTGTCCTTTGCCTCCGACCAACTAAGGGCCGGTATCTCATACCCTTCAATCTTAACCCGCAATGGCACTCGGCACTAAGGGTCACTCGCATGCCCGAAGTGCAATTCCTCGTGCTCGACACTCACTCGGGACTTCCTAGATGCAGTACCTTGACGCCCTTGAGAGTACCTCACTCGAGACGGACAACCTTTTAGATCTTGGCTTAGATTCATGCCATCAATAGATATTTGTCCCTCACGATATTTGGGACTACTTCGCATACCGACATATTACCTTCAATCCGCAATGTGGTGTTGTCTCGCAACCACATGTACAAGCCAACGATCCCCCGCACATAGCCGAAACCGATAGCTAATGCTTACGAGTAAGCTCACGAGGCGTATGATTTAAATGCGTGCCTCGATTTCCCAATCGACATAGAGGAAGTGTTATATGGCCGACGACATCCCTCCGGTCACACTAGAGCCTCCATGCCAACCTTAAGCCCAACGCAGACCCCAAAGGTCCTACGCCGCCCTAACGATTTCCATCTCGCTCGGGAACTCCTCGCACACTTCTAATGCTTAGAGTTGGCTCCCTAGAGGCCCCCCATACCTCTAGGAAGATTGCACGCTTGGTGCTCGACAGCACGAGGAAGACTGGCCGCTTGCCCACCATTGCCCATCTAAGGACTGTCCCCCCTATAATAGGCTTAGACAAATATTCCCTTGTAATTGCACTAGACATTGTTTGGCCGAGGAACCACATCGGGTGTAACTCCCTCATATGAACTCCAAATCCTTATCCGCTTGAACCGTAGAGTAGCTTACGACATTATCTATAAGTCCTCAAAGTTTCAGCCCCATCCGATACTCGAGGAGTGAGGAATTGCCTCTGCAATATTCTGAAACTACGACAATGCCACTGCACTGCAGCATCTCGATCCTTCACATCGTTCGCTACTTAAACAGAACCGTCTAGTTGTGAAACTTGGTGGAGACCTTCCCAACACTCCAAGTAACTCCCCATTACAAGCATTTCACGAAACTCTTATCCTAAAGCCCTCTGCTCCCCGACACAAGGTCCTGCTCGCGCACGGACACACTCCAGACGCCGACCACTGTCGCACGTCCCCAACCTTATTCGTGTCGCAGGGCAACTATCCAACATGATCCTTCGTAATTCCGGGGCAATCCCGGGTACTCCGAATAATATGGAAAGCGCCCTGTGACATCCTCCCCCTCTCGATCCGTTGACGTCCTCGTCAACGCATGCACACACAACCTGCTCTATGTACATGCGCTGCCCATCTCATCATGAAAATACTTGGGCAACGAACCCGACACTCTACCTCCATCTCCTCAACTCGTGTGCCTCTCAGCACAGCACTCTTAGTTCCATCAAGTGGCACCTGCTTGTAAAGTCGGAGGCCCAACTCGAGGAACGCCTGCACGGCAACTCGGTGATCGCAATTTCCCGCCGCTCACCCGGCATCTCTTGCGCATCGCGCATTCAAACTCATTGCTCGTAGGGATGCAGTGCATGCGATCAATGCACTCTCCCTCCTCTCGGATGTTGCCTCTCTTCGGCGCACACCCGCTCATATCTTGGCAGGAATCATTCTCTCCATGCCTCGATATAACGAAAAAAATCAACCGATGGTGTTAGATTGCTACTCTAGCTCAAATCAAGCTACTCCCTCATTGTCAAGTCCGAGACTAGCGGAAAGTTCTCCGAATTAAACCGGGTCGATTTGCCTGAACGTCTGGAGTACATGATACTTATAAGAGTGCTCACTAATACCAAGAACCCATCCAAAGGAGCCTTGCGCTCCGCTCAAAACACCACCATGTTGCCCTCTCAAAAATCCTTACTAACCATACCCCATAATATGGATTCCGAATTCTATCAAGGACGAGCCAAACCCAATCTGAAACTCTGTAAGACAAGTGCCCTCTAGCACAAGTCGAAAGAGGCCTACACGGCTGCTCACGAATCACTACTCTCTCGGCCACCCGGCCACCGCACTTCTACGGCAAGGAGCTTGAAGGCTGTACGCGTGATCAACGCACCCTCCCCCGCTCGAAGGTGATGCCTAACTCTCGGCACACCGCGTCACCGGCCTTCAGCCTGCCGTGACGAAACTCGCGGGTTGGTCCTGCTGGTCCTCTGACTCAGACGAAGACACGAACCCAGGCCATCTGGCCTAACTCGTAACCTGGCCATCTGGCCTTATTGCTTAACGCACATTTGTGTACTCTGTACGAGCACACCTCATTCAGCTTGCTCTCATCAGAAATTCTTCAACCAATAGGTCCCATTAATTGGCTTCCAAATTACTTCCAAGAACAGCCATCTCGAAATCGCTCACATGTGTGTCCAGGATGGACACACCTCTTCGGTAACCAAGGAGCCCAATGCTCCATATAACTCCGTCCCTTTCAGAAAATCCCTCAACCACAGAGCCCATACTCTAGGCTTTGGAATCACCTTAAGGAACATCATTCTCGAATCAGCCCCTTTCGTCTCGGGGGTCTGGCCCTCCCCCACTCATGTTGGAGGCCAGACCCGAATCTCTTGTCCCTCATAGACGGCTGGGACATGCAACACCACACTTGGAGCATGCCCATTCTCATATCTGCCCGACTCGAACCAGGAAGACTGAACACTCCACTCTTGCAACTTCCGTGGTGGCTGTGTTACGATTGCACCTCATGTGCGAAAGCGCTCTGCGCATAACAATTCAAATCTCATGTAACCAATGCACCTCAAGTGTTGTGGCGCTTGTGCGCACTAAGATTAAGCCCAAGCTTTGCACCTGAACGTGCTGTGGCAGTTTCCCGCACTGAAGTTCTCGCCCAAATAGGTCTCAAACCCAAATCACCTCTCAATCCGCGGCGCTACGCAAACATGGCTGCAACTTGGCAGACGTGGCTACTGCACACCACCCAGCTCACCGGCATGTCTCCTTCTAGGAGATCAAGATGTCTTATAAGCCCACAAAAATAGGCCAACATAAAGTTTCTGATCAGATTACACCAACACCGTTACTCACGCGTCCGTAACTTACCGATGAGAATGTTCACCTCACATTAACCAACTGCCAACCGTACTTGCAGAGAATAAATAGTCATTAAACACGTCGTAACCCGAGTACTACCATTCGCCGAAATCACTAATGCCAACAACTCGCACCGAACAAAGCTTTCGAATATCACTGACAGAAACCAAACAACCAGGGTACTACCATTCGCCCAATTGCAAAGCCAACTCGAGGTACTACCATTTGCTCAAGTCCCACTGCCAACTTAATTCTCAACTCTGCCACAATACGTAAGAACGCACTGCAAGCCCTTCGCTGAAATGCCACTACAATGGCTAATCAAAAAAAAAAATTTGGCACGATTTTGGTATCCGGTTCTCAAGGGAAGAAAGATCTTCAACAAAGCTCAACTGAAACCTGGATGCGACATTCCAGGCTCCGATACCACCTGTCACGGGGTGCGGCTCACTGAGGTTCAGGCCGTCGAATTCGTGCAGCGGATCACGAATCACCCGTGCGCCTAGGAGACTTCCGAGTCTCCGTCCGGCTACCATCTACGAGATTACATATAATACCAACATTAGAGATATCATGCACTGGTCCATTGTGCTATGCGTAAGACGCTAGGCACCCGCCTGTCCTTTGCCTCCGACCAACTAAGGGCCGGTATCTCATACCCTTCAATCTTAACCCGCAATGGCACTCGGCACTAAGGGTCACTCGCATGCCCGAAGTGCAATTCCTCGTGCTCGACACTCACTCGGGACTTCCTAGGTGCAGTACCTTGGCGCCCTTGAGAGTACCTCACTCGAGACGGACAACCTTTTAGATCTTGGCTTAGATTCATGCCATCAATAGATATTTGTCCCTCACGATGTTTGGGACTACTTCGCATACCGACATATTACCTTCAATCCGCAATGTGGTGTTGTCTCGCAACCACATGTACAAGCCAACGATCCCCCGCAGCATAGCCGGAACCGATAGCTAATGCTTACGAGTAAGCTCACGAGGCGTATGATTTAAATGCGTGCCTCGATTGCCCAATCGACATAGAGGAAGTGTTATATGGCCGACGGCATCCCTCCGGTCACACTAGAGCCTCCATGCCAACCTTAAGCCCAACGCAGACCCCAAAGGTCCTACGCCGCCCTAACGATTTCCAACTCGCTCGGGAACTCCTCGCACACTTCGAATGCTTAGAGTTGGCTCCCTAGAGGCCCCCCATACCTCTAGGAAGATTGCACACTTGGTGCTCGACAACACGAGGAAGACTGGCCGCTTGCCCACCATTGCCCATCTAAGGACTATCCCCCCTATAATAGGCTTAGACAAATATTCCCTTGTAATTGCACTAGACATTGTTTGGCCGAGGAACCACATCGGGTGTAACTCCCTCATATGAACTCCAAATCCTTATCCGCTTGAACCGTAGAGTAGCTTACGACATTATCTATAAGTCCTCAAAGTTTCAGCCCCATCCGATACTCGAGGAGTGAGGAATTGCCTCTGCAATATTCTGAAACTACGACAATGCCACTGCACTGCAGCATCTCGATCCTTCGCATCGTTCGCTACTCAAACGGAACCGTCTAGTTGTGAAACTTGGTGGAGACCTTCCCAACACTCCAAGGAACTCCCCATTACAAGCATTTCACGAAACTCTTATCCTAAAGCCCTCTGCTCCCAGACACAAGGTCATGCTCGCGCACGGACACTCTCCAGACGCCGACCACTGTCGCACGTCCCCAACCTTATTCGTGTCGCAGGGCAACTATCCAACATGATCCTTCGTAATTCCGGGGCAATCCCGGGTACTCCGAATAATATGGAAAGCGCCCTGTGACACCCTGGCAGCCCTTTAATTAGGAGTCGTCCAATCCAGACTTAATATCTACTTTTGATCTGGACCGTCCGACTCCCCTTATATAAACCTAACCCTAAACCCTTCTCCCTCACTTCTCCCTTCTCTGCGCCGTCACCCTCCTTTTCTCTCTTCTCTCCCGTGACCTTTCCTTCCCTGGTCAACTCCACCCCCCGCTGCGATTTTTTGCTCCCGATTCTCACTACCTCCTCTCCCCCGTGAGCGGTTGAATATCTCAATGGAATCCCGTGACCGATTCCATCCTTGTGAGTATTTAAATCGCGGCTGGGGAAGGAGTTTGATACACCGAGGGAAAAAATTCGTCTTGTGCCTTGAGAATCCGAAGTGAAAAGAGTGATATTCTTGTTGTGATATCATTGAGGGTGACCGGGATTAGTTCCTGTGGTTTTTGAGGGTTTTTTTCTGGGTTAGAAAGGTACTACCGGGGCTGTGTGCCGGCCGGCGGTGGATCGGCGTTCGTCCTTCGTGGATCGAACATTCTTGGTGTCAAATTGCGTAGGGTTCGGAAGATCTGAGCCTAAAGACCACTTTCTCAAAGGGGGTTTTGTTGTGTCAAGACTTATTCATCCTGACAGGCGATCGACTATAAGGCCGAGCGACCGAGTCAACACCAGTCAAACTATGTCTAGCTCGCCTAATCGAAGATACCAGACCACCATCAGGTACCTAGCGATCGACTCCCAAGGCGATCGCCCTTTGGCATCTGGCGATCGACTCTAGTGTCCGGCTAAGGACAATCGGCCTACGCCCCGAACAAAGACGATCGCCCGGAAAAGTCATCGAAGACTGTATCTTTGAACAGCACCCACGTGCAGATCCACAAAAGGCGCTAACAGACAAGACCTTTGACCCAGCCTGTCACCTACCTCACCTACCGACAGGCGCGCCGAAAGTTACGAAGTGGGACCGCCCGTGACAGCAACTCAGGACGCGTGCAGGCTCCCCATTGGACCGTACAGCTGGCTGCCAGCAGCAGTCGCGGACTTTAAGGGAACAAGCCCATGCGCTAAAAGACGATCGCCCTATTATTATAATACAGCAAAAGCGATCGCCCGACATATCCAAGTCCTATAAATAGAGAACCTCCTCCTACTGGAAAAAGGTTCCCAACTCATTCACTTACATTCCGAATTCATTCACGAAAATACAGAAGAACATACATACCATCAAGCTTCCAGCTTTCTCGCCGGAATCCATCTTAGGATTTCTCTCTCCGAATCTCTCATCCAGAAGACGATCGGCAGAGGCAAGAAGTCTCCACAAGGCTGATTCCAAGAGATTCATAAGCCCAGGAGCTCAAGCATCCAGCTAAAACTCGCCGTGAGAGACTGTCGATCTCTCACCGCCGCGGCTGTTCATCTCCTTTGTTACAGGAACTCACAGAGCATCACATCTGGTTCTTCCGGCAATCTACACGCTCACTAGCTAAGATAACAAGAATCTTTACACACATTGTAATTGTATTCTTACATTAGTACTTGTATCCCCGAATATTAGTATTAATAATATCTCGCGAGAGCATTCAAGCCCGGGACTAACAACCCCGGCAAATCTTGTGTTATTTATCTTTCTCACGGAAGTGTTCTCGCATTTGTTTTCTATCCATCCATTCCAGCAATATCTATCTCCGGATAATATTTTGGCTAGCAATAATTGGCGCTAGAAGAAGGGGATCTAACCCTCAAAATTTCATTCCTACCGTCCCGAAGAACACTTACTGTTCTCGGGGCATATACTTGAAATGACACTCACTGCGCTTCAAATAAAACCTTAAGCATCATGACATCCGCCGGTACATCGAAGAAAGCCACTCTCCGAGCCGCCGGACACCATATCCCGGCTCAATCCGAACCCCAGCCGATGACCGGGGGAAGCCGCGGCAACGCGAGACTCTCGATCCCGCACCTGAGGGATGGCCCCAACCTCTCACTCGACCAGTTCCAAACCGAGGAACAGATCGAGGAGGCTATGGCCATCCTAGAGGAGCGACGGAGAGCATGCACGTCGCCTGCAATAACTCCCTCGATCGTCCGCCGCATGGGAAAACGGAAATTCAACGGGCTACTGGGCGAGCGATCGCCAGAAAGCCCCAATTCGCGAGAAAGGGCTCTCGCACGACCGGACGGATCCGTATTCAATCGCTTGGGGCGCGACCCATCCTGGCGACCGGGGCATTCTGTTTCCAACCACAAGGAGACGGAATCCGAATCCGCCACCAGGAGTTCGGCCTACCCAACTTACAGCCGAACGCAGGTCAGCCGTCTGACTCCCGCCCCGATCGCTAGGGGGTCAGTACTCGATCGCCTCGGCTCCCGCTCCGAGCGCCGAGCCACAAGTAGCCAGGCCACAGCGATGGCCGCTATACAACGCCAGCTCGACGAGATGAAAGCACTCTTGGACACTGGGGCAAGCGCCAGCAGAAATATCGCCGGGCCGACCGAGCCACTCGCGGTCCACATCGAGCTTGCCCCCGTGCAACCAATGATCGCTCCTCCCAAAACACCTCTGTATGAAGGGAGGTCGGACTCCGAAACCCACCTAAGTAAATTCCGAATCTACATGACTGGGTGTGGGGCATCTGACGCAACCAAATGCCGGATCTTCCCGTTAACATTGGGCGAGCTGGCCCATAGGTGGTACGCCTCACTACCACCACGATCAATCATCTCATTTGAGAAACTGGCAAATGACTTCACGTCATACTTCGCCACCAAGGTCGCCAGACCAGAAGGCCCCCACCGCGTGATGAAAATCAGGCAGGGGAAAGACGAAACCGACGCAGATTACATCAACCGAGTAGACGAAATCATCCTCATCGGCGAACCCGTCAGTGACGAGCTCGCTCTCTATTCGGTCCTGGGGGGATTCTACGGTCATTCACCCATGTTTATACATCTCACAAAGGATATTCCCCCAACCTACGCGATCTTCCGCGCTAAGGCTTCCGACTTTCTGGCCAGGCAAAGGCTACTCACCTTCCACCAAGGCGAAGAAGCGCCACCTCCAACCCGAAAGAAGGCGATCGCCAAGCCGCCAGGAGATCTCAAGGCCTTCGAGGACATGGGAGCCCATCTCCTCCATACGTTCAACCGAACTCCGGCCCACATTTTCTATGCCATCAAGGGGCACGAACCGCTAAACAAGCCAAAGGCGATAAGGGACCACGGTCACCTGGACAACAATCAATATTGTGCCTACCATAAGAGTCCCGGCCACAGCACCAACCAATGCCGCGACCTCCTCAAACAGCTCTGGAGATTGTTCGAGGAGGGCAAGTTGGACAGCTTATTGGCTTAGCCGAAGCCCCTACCAATCTCTATACACGATCGTACGAGTCGAACACAAAACAAATTGAGAAGCTCATACGAGCCGACCCCTAGATCAACCTCGGCGACCGTCTCTACATGCTTCAATCAAGAGAAGGGAACCTCGGAAGTCTCCCCGATCTCCATCCTTATTTAAGAAACTGGAGGACTCGCTCGCCATCTACAGTTCACTATATAACATGATGGACTAAGGCACGAGATCGCCTCCCCCGCACAACGTACACCGTCGAAGGTCGGCATCTACATGACGATCCAAGGTAGAAGAGTGCAGCCATGGTCCTGGTGGTCGATGGAACCGACTGCTTAGGCCATGCAAGGTCCCTTTGGGCCAAGATCGCTCGCCCTTCGTTTAAATATGAGGCCGGCGTAGTCTGAGGGCCCTCTAAATTTAATCAGTGGATACGATCGCTCGCCCTCAAAGGTTCATCATTTAACGTGGTGAACCCGGACAATGCGACGCGTCACTACCCCCGTCTCAACGTACACCGTCGAGGGTCTCCATCGTCATGGCGACCCGAGGTGGAAGCAGAGCTAAACAAGCCGCGGGCGTGGAGTTGAATCATCCGACGCTGCCCCGCGCAAGGACTCCTCTAGACCGAGACCGCACGCCCTTCGTTTAAATACGAGGCAAGGCGCAGCCTAACAGAGGACCCTCATAATAAAGTGAGTCACGAGACACTCAATGTCTTCGCGCATCATGACACGGTCATGGAGTCGGTCCATCGAACTCCACGATCATGCACGGTTCCTCAAGACGGATGACCGTCCTCGAGGATTCGACAAAGTTGAAGACCGCTCACTCAACGAATTATTTTCATCCCCTTACTTTCACTAAGTGAATAAAAACAAGGGGGAAGAGTGCGGACTACCTATACAATGATCATCGCTATTCAACTACATACGGAGGTCGTCATTTTTCAGATGTTGTGCAGTGATCGAATTTGTTGTAAAAGTTATCTTTATGAGTTTATCAATTCATTTGGAACTACCCTCACAACGATCTCTCCTCACACATTTGTACAAAGTCAAACAAAGACTCAAAAATAACAATCATTCAAGTGATAAGTCAGAAAATCAAACATTCATTTCATTGCTTGAAGGATCAAAATACATGGTCGCCCGAAGACCAAAATGCTACAAAGATAAAACTACAAAACTACAAGACAAAAAGCTAAAGCAAGCAAGCAAGAGCGAAGAGTCTCAGCCTCACTTTGGCCTTCGCCTTCGCCGCCGTCGGCTCGACTGTGGTCCTTCCCGATTTGGAGCGACCTCCCCGTCCTCCGGATCGTCAGGATGAACGATGTTCGCCGGAGTCGGATACCAGCTCAGATCCACGCCAAGCTCCGAGAGATCCAAGATCGGCAAGGAGAAAGCAGGATGGAGAGGATGCTCCAGCGCATACGCCTTGAAGTTCTCAGCAAAAGGCCCGACCTCCAAACCTCCCTTCTTAGCTGCTCGGATCGAGTCGGCGAACGCCATATAATAGGCGAACTCGCTGACAAACTCCACGTTTTGAAAGGGATCAGCCTTGGTCGCCTCTACCTCTCTTTTCAGCTCCGCCATCGCCTGTTGCGACCCTTGGAGCTCGGCCTCCTTCACAGCTACCTTCTCCCTCGACTCCGCCAGCTCGCTAGTCAACCGAGCGATCGTCACCTTCTGACGAGCGGCCTCCTCCTCAGTAACCTTCTGCGCCCGGACGGCATTCAGCATCTTGTCCCGAAATCGGTCAACCGTCAAACGAGACAACTCGGTTTCCTTCCTCGCCAGCTCAAGCTCTTGGCTCGCCCGCTTGGGTGCCTCCAAAGAGTCCTTCTCCATCGCCACGATCTTATCGGCAAACTCGGTGTTCTCTTTCCGAGCCGCCTCGAGATCCGCCTACAGGCGAATAGTGGAAGGTCGCCCCTCAAACTCCTGCGCAGCCTGGACAGCCATGGTCGCCGTGTGGAGAGAAAGGGCGAGAACAGCCTGCATCGTACTCCCCGAACGCTGACGAGCGATCGCATCTAGATCAGTCGTCCAGGCCTTCGGTAGAGCAGAAGCGGCCTTGCTGACGTATTGCGGGATGTCACAGGACTGGCGAGGAGATCGGCTGGCTAAGAAATCCAACACCATCGGCGGGCAAGACGGATCTGTGCGACGGATCCTACATCAATACAACAAAGTTAACACAACTCCTACGCAATTGCAAGTTTCAACCCAAAATTGCAATCTACCTCTCAGCCCTCTCGGGGTTGCGACCGAAGTACGGTTTCCCTCGAGGAGTCTCAGCGTCAGCGATCGCCATCTCTCGCATAAAAGCCGCAGAGGGCGGCTCGTTCTCCGTAGGGATAACGGTGATCGGAGGCGCGGCGATCGGCACCTCATTGCCAGGGCGGCAGGAGTTTCTTGGCCTCGGCCTTTGCGGTCGTTCGAAGCCCCTCCTCGGAACTCCCTCCTCGGCCACGATCGGCTCCACGCGAGGCTCCGCCTCCCGGAACAATTAGCGGCGCAGGTGGGGCCCGAGGCGACTTCTTGTGGCGAGACGGCCTAGAACTCCGTGATTCGACATGGCGATCTCCGTGGGGCTCCAGCGAGAAGCGAATCTCTGATTAAGACGATCGATCAACAGTTAGATATTTTCCTCAAGTAAGGCGATCGCCTAGAAAGTGAAGGTCGCAGAAACTCATACCTGGTACCGAGAGATGTCTCGGGAAGTGGAATAGCCGAGCCGACAACCAACGACTCTCCTTATTGATCCGGCTAGCCTCAAGATCGTCGTCCGACAAGCTCCGTATCCGCTCCCAGACAACCAAGAAATCAAAGGGCAGCTCTTCGACCGCCGGAATGTGAAAACCTGCAAAATCGAAATCAAATTAGATCAGTTCAAAACGCATCCGAATGAAGGGAGAGTCTAAACCCTTACTGGGAATTCATCTCCCGAAACTCAGTAGGGATCTCCAGCTCGCCCGAAGGATTGTCGCTCGCAGAAGCCCTCCACGCGCCGGCGACCCAGAACCACTTCGTCGGATCGCCCCGCGCCTTATTCGGGACTCCGAGGATTACCCGACCAGATCGGCCCTGAATATGGTAACCTCAGACCGACCCTTTCTGAGCCGTCAGCTTGAACAAATGGTTCATCTCCGACGCCGATGGGAGGCGGTACAGGCGGTGACCGCCGAAAAGAGTGAGAGTGCAGATAATTTGGAGCCAAGCGTTCGGCGTCAGCTGAAGTGGCGCCACGTTCCAAGCAGCCAGCAGGTGGGAGACAGCAAAAGATAGATGGAAGCGCAGCCCGGCCTCCATAATCGCCTCATTCATGGCGACCATACCCACCGGAGGCTGATCGGCTCGCTCATTCTCCGCCGGCGCGAATATATCCACATATGAAGGAACATGGAACCTCGTCCTCCAGACGGCCAGATCTTTCCTGGTCGCCGAACTCCGGATTTGGCCAAGCGACCACAAAGATCGCTGCGCAGCCCGGTACTGCGACCGTTTGGGAAGCTGATAAGGGTAGGCGACCGAGTATCCCCGAAAATCGAACCTCGGATACGGACCGGCCAACTTCTCCATAATCTTAGCAAAAACCTTATAGGCCCGGCCGAAAGCGCTATGCTGCTCCCAGTAGGCCCTAATCGCCAGATCTCTCTCTATCTGCGACCGTTTGTCTTCAGCAGCCGCTTCCTTAGCGACGTCGGCTTCATTAAATAAAGCCTCGATTTCAGCAGGGTCAATTCCAGCCCGAATAGCCTCAGCGACCGTCTCCAGGTGGAAGTCAGAAGAAGGCCCTCCCCGGACAGTCGATGTCCCGGCGGCGGAACTGGTACCCACTCCATGTGATGATGACGTTCCAGCCATTCTCAAAGAAAGAAAGGAGAAAAGGATTTTTTCTTACCCAAAGATGAAATTAATCGACGATCGACAGTCGAATCTCTCAGAAGCGTTCTTCAGCAAAGTCCTTCTTTCACCATAGATGAAGCGCGTAAGAGTTTTGACGCTGCGTCCTCACGTCCTTTTATAGGGGGAAAAAAGGACTCGTTTGCAATAAGGGAAAATCTCAGGGGTCGGATCTCAAACGTCGCACTTATTGACTCCCTCGAGACCCGCGTACGCGTCTATTCAAGGACGCGTCAGTCGAGGAGTCATTAATAACCGTTGATATCCTCCAACAGAAGCCCGACACGTGCGCGGAGACTTTTCCACGCCTATTGTCTTTTCCCGCGGAGTTTAGCGGCCAACCTGGTCGTCCAAACTCAGAATCTATCAGCTCAAAGACGATCGCCAGTTTATTTAAAAGCAGAGTCGCTCGTCAAAAGTTCAGCGATCGCCAAGAGAACCACCTCACCCGACGTTTCCAACATAGGAGCGAGCTGGGGGGCAATTATTGTGTCAAGATTTATTCATCCCGACAGGCGATCGACTATAAGGCCGAGCGACCGAGTCAACACCAGTCAAACTATGTCTAGCTCGCCTAATCGAAGATACCATACCACCATCAGGTACCTAACGATCGACTCCCAAGGTGATCGCCCTTTGGCATCTGGCGATCGACTCTAGTGTCCGGCTATAATGCACGGATTCTTCAAAATTGGGCAGTATGCAGTATCGGATACTGCATGGGTGCGGGTGCGGGTGCGATTCGCGTGGGATTCGCACGGGATTCGCCACGTGGCGAATCCGTGCAAAAAAAAAAAAAATTAGGACTCGCGTATCACGGCACAGATACGCGAGAGATACGCGTATCTGTGCCGTGATCTGTGAGTCCGAATTTTTTTTTTTTTTTAGATTTTTTTTATAATTTTTAAAAAGTAAATCAAATAAATTAAAATACAAAAAAGTAAATCATTTAATAAGTAATTACTTTTACCTTTAGCAGTATTCATGGACAACATTAGAAAGTTCCGCTGCTCAAAGCCATTTTGAATTGTTTTTTGTATAACTTGTTTTATGTATTTGAATTGATTTTATGGTGATATTTGAATTGTTGTTTTTTATATTTAACAAGTGTTATATATAATAAAATATAAAATAAACAGACGTATCCTTGCCGTATCGCACCCTAACATTTTCAAAAAAACGTATCCCCGCACCCGTATCTGCCCGCCCCCGCACCCGCCCCCCCGCACCTGTGCAACATAGGTGTCCGGCTAAGGACAATCGGCCTACGCCCCGAACAGAGACGATCGCCCGAAAAAGTCATCGAAGACTGTATCTCTGAACAGCACCCACGTGCAGATCCACAAAAGGCGCTGACAGACAAGTCCTTTGACCCCAGCCTGTCACCTACCTCACCTACCGACAGGCGCGCCGAAAGTTACGAAGTGGGACCACCCGTGACAGCAACTCAGGACGCGTGCATGCTCCCCATTGGACCGTACAGCTGGCTGCCAGCAGCAGCCGCGGACTTTAAGGGAACAAGCCCATGTGCTAAAAGACGATCGCCCTATTATTATAATACAGCAAAGGCGATCGCCCGGCATATCCAAGTCCTATAAATAGAGAACCTCCTCCTACTGGAAAAAGGTTCCCAACTCATTCACTTACATTCCGAATTCATTCACGGAAATACAGAAGAACATACATACCATCAAGCTCCCAGCTTTCTCGCCGGAATCCATCTTAGGATTTCTCTCTCCGAATCTCTCATCCAGAAGACGATCGGCAGAGGCAAGAAGTCTCCACAAGGCTGATTCCAAGAGATTCATAAGCCCAGGAGATCAAGCATCCAGCTAAAACTCGCCGTGAGAGACTGTCGATCTCTCACCGCTGCGGCTGTTCATCTCCTTTGTTACAGGAACTCACAGAGCATCACATCTGGTTCTTCCGGCAATCTACACGCTCACTAGCTAAGATAACAAGAATCTTTACACTCATTGTAATTGTATTCTTACATTAGTACTTGTATCCCCGAATATTAGTATTAATAATATCTCGCGAGAGCATTCAAGCCCGGGACTAATAACCCCGGCAAATCTTGTGTTATTTATCTTTCTCACGGAAGTGTTCTCGCATTTGTTTGCTATCCATCCATTCCAGTAATATCTATCTCCGGATAATATTTTGGGTAGCAACAAGTTTCTTGTCCCTTTATTTTCTTCCGTTTTTCGTATTATATATATATTATATATATTTGTTATATATATTTATATATATATTCTGCAGATTGGTATTTATCTATATATATATATATATTATATATATATTTGTTATATATATATATATATCTATATATACTGCAGATTGGTATTTATCTATATATATTATATATATATTTGTTATATATATATATATATATATCTATATATATATATATACTGCAGATTAGTATTTATCTATATATATTATTATATATATTAGTTATATATATAAATTATATATATATATATATATATATATACACACTGCAGCTTCATTTTATACCATATACATATATAGTATATATATATATATATCAGTTATATATATACCTATATATATATATACTGCATTCTTATTACTTGGTGTATTTCGATCGGTATTATCTTTATCTCGGCTAACTTAAACATATCATTGTGATTTTCAGATCGGTTCTGGACGAACGAATTCCCTGTTTTGGGGTCAGCTTGTTCTTGGGATTTATTTCAATAATTATATTGGTTTTATAGGTTCATTAGTTGGCCTGTAATACTTAATCCCTTTCCCGTTGAATATAATTGTAATAGTTATATTCGTTTAATCCGCTTGTATTAACGATCCTGTCTTTAGCCATTGGTAGACCCGATACCCAACAGTGGTATCGGAGACAGTTTTGTCGGGTGTCGGGTTCTTTGGCTTCGTGGTGATACGGAATAACCCATCCGGGTTTCCGCTCAGGTATATCGGCTTGAACCTCTCTTTTATTATTGTTTCTTGTTTCGGTTATATTGTCAAATTGTTGTCCTTACTGTTTTTCGGGATTGCTTGCCGCTGCCTATATTTCTGTGTTATGTGGTTGGATTCAGTTTTCGGGCGACTCTTGTTTCTTTTATTAATTAAAACTCAAACGAATTAAAACCTTAAAATCCAAAACAGCACTAATCTTGCGCTGCCAGGATCGAAAGTGTCCCTCGGATCTTTGTCAAGAGCTTGAGGATCCCGGTTTTAATTTAAACGGGTTTTAATCTCAAAAATCAAAACGAGTCCCTGAATTTTGATTCTCATCAGCTGTGTGCTTTCATTTCTGTGTGATTTGCGGTTGTCTTTGTGATTATCTTATACTGTGTGTGTCAATGGGCTCTTTCTCTGTTTTTAACATTGCACCTTTTGATGGTAAAAGAGATTTTCAAATTTGGCAACAAAAAATGAAGGGCATTCTAATTCAACAAAAAGTTTTCAAAGCTATTGATCAATCGTTTTCTGACAACACTGCTGCCGATAAAAAGGCCGAGGCAGATGAGTTTGCGTATTCATCAATTATCCTAAATCTGTCCGATTCTGTAATTCGGAAAATTGGTAAACATGATACAGCTCAGGCTTTATGGGAAAAATTGGAAGAGACTTATACTGAAACTTCCTTGCCTAGCAAACTGTTTTTACTTGAAAAATTTTTCCGGTTCAAACTTGATATTTCAAAGGATATAAATGATAACCTGGACACTTTCATAAAATTAATCCAGGATATCAAACAAACCGGTGATAAAAATATTGATGAATACACCCCTATTGTTCTTTTAAATGCCATACCTGATTCTTACAGTGATGTTAAGTCTGCTATTAAGTACGGCAGAGACAAAGTAACTCTTGATACTGTTATAAACGGTTTGAAAAGTAAAGAATTGGATTTGAAAAACAATAAGGGAATAAATCTCTGGGTGAGGTTAATTTTGTGAGGGGAAGACCTCAAAACCGCTTTCGAAAACTGAAACCTTCATCAAGTCAAAATCTACAGAGTAATTTTTCTGAAAAGAAGAAGGGCAAATGGAAGAGTAGGTCAAAGTCTTGACCTAAGAACCGTAAGTGCTATAATTGTGGTGAATCTGGTCATTACATTCATGAGTGCACTAAACCTAAGAAAAATTATCAAAATGATAATGCCAACCTTGTGGCTGAAAATGGCCGTGAAGATGAAGTTTTCATGGTTTCTGAAATTTGTGAACAAGCTAATACTGTGCATACTCTCACTTTGTGTGAAAATGAGCGACTTGTTGATTCTGCTTGTATGTTTCATATGTCGCCTTTCAAAAGGCTATTTTCTGAATATAGAGAAGTGACAAATTGGTCCGTCTCTATGGCTAATGAGAAAAAGTGTCAAGTTCATGGTTTAGGAGATATTCAGATAAGATGTGACTCTGGTTATTTGTTAACTTTAAAGAACGTGAGACATGTTCCTGATTTGTGTCACAATCTTGTTTCTTGTGGTACCCTTGATGATGAGGGGTATGAAGGTAAGTGGGGTAATGAGATTATGAAAATCTTTAAAGGAAATTTGTGTGTTTTCAAAGCTATAAAACGGAATAACCTCTATGTGAAAATTGCAAAATATGATTCTTTTGTGAATGCTGTCCAAGGTGACCCAACAGATCTGTGGCATAAACGTCTAGGCCACATTAGTGATAAGGGTCTGGAAATTTTGCAAAAACAAGGAGTGTTTGGGAAAGATAAATTGTCCCCTGTGCCGTTTTGCGACTCCTGTGTGGTAGGTAAACAACATCGTGTTAAATTTCAAAATCCCCATCCCCCTAGAACTCCTACAACTTATGACACTTTGCATTATTTGCATGCTGATGTGTGGGGGCCATCTAGTGAACCCACACATGGTGGAAATAGATATTTCCTATCTGTGATTGACGATTATTCCCGTAAGGTCTTTGTGTTCCTTCTGAAAAACAAGTTTGATGTCTTTGAGAAATTCAAAAATTGGAAAACGTTGATTGAAAATCAAACTGGGAAGAAAATTAAAATCTTAAGGACCGACAATGGCCTTGAGTTTTGCAATCAAATGTTTGATGAGCTTTGTGCTCAATCTGGTATTCAGAGACATAAGTATGTCCCTTACTCACCCCAACAGAATGGGGTGGCTGAACGCATGAATAGAACTTTGCTAGAAAGGGTCAGAAGCATGTTGGCTATGTCTGGGCTCTCGAAAAAGTTCTGGGGTGAGGCTTTACTTACTGCTGCTTATTTGATAAATAGATCTCCCTCTGTGCCGTTAAATGGTAATTATCCTGAATGTGTTTGGTCTGGTCGATCTATTGATTTTTCAAATCTTCGTGTATTTGGTTGCTCGGCTTATGTTCATCATAAAAATGATAAGCTTGAGCCTCATTCTGTGAGATGTGTGTTTTTGGGATATCCGAAAGGGGTAAAAGGCTATAGGGTTTGGCTTAAAGGCCAACCCGGTTTCAAAACCATTATTAGTCGTGATATTGTTTTCAACGAAAATGAATTTTCTTGCCTTTTACCGGATCCGGAAAACCCCCTTGCTCCTAATTAGGTGGAGCTGCACATTTCTTTGGATAATATGGATAATGTGCAAACAGAAACTATTCTTGATAATCTTGATAATGCTGATGTGCATGATGAAACAGAAGAAGTTCTTGAAGATAATTTGCATGATTATCAACTTACTCGAGATAGTTCGAAGAGAGAAATTAGAAGACCTTCTCATTTGAATGATTATCATATGGCATCATATGCATTCAATATGTTTGAATCTATTGATAATTGTGAACCCAAAACATATGATGAAGCTTTGAAATCTGAACACTCAGAACAGTGGCTTTGTGCAATGAATGAAGAAATGACTTCATTGCACTCAAATGAAACATGGGCTCTTGTGCCCCGACCACCTAACTGTTCGGTGGTTGATTGTAAATGGCTTTTCAAAGTTAAGGAAGAAAATGAGTCGGTCAGATTCAAAGCTAGACTCGTTGCTAAGGGTTTCACCCAGAAAGAAGGTATTGACTACACTGAAATCTTTGCTCCAGTTATTAAGTTTACTACTGTGCGTATCATGCTTGCTCTTGTTGCTCAATTTGATTGGGAACTAAAACAATTAGATGTCAAAACCACCTTTTTACATGGTGAACTTGAAGAAAAGATTTATATGAGTCAACCTAAAGGCTTTATTGATCCCAAGCTCCCTAATCATGTTTGCTTGCTTAAGAAATCGATTTATGGTTTAAAACAATCACCTAGGCAATGGAATAAGAAGTTCGATGAGTACATGCTCTCACTTAAATTTTCAAGGAGCAATTATGATCATTGCTTGTATTTCAAAACTGATTCCAAAAATCCTATTTTCTTGCTCATATATGTTGATGATATGCTCTGAGTGAGTTCTTGTGTGAAAACAGTTGATCATATCATTAAATGCTTAAGTGCGAAGTTTGACATGAAGCACCTTGGTGATGCTAAGCGTATTATTGGAATGAATATCTTTCGTGATAGAAAAAATTCCACCATTGTTTTAAACCAAGATTCCTATGTGCAGAAAATTATATCCAAATTTTCTATGAGTCAGTCTAAATCAACCTCTGTGCCTCTAGCTGGTCATTTCCTGTTAAGTAAGGATCAATCCCCGAAAACTGAGGATGATATCAACTATATGGAAAAAGTACCTTACTCAAATGCCATTGGTTCGGTCATGTACCTAATGGTCAGCACAAGACCTGACATAGCTTATGCTGTGAGTTGTCTTAGTCGTTATATGGCTAACCCAGGGGTTTACCATTGGCAAGCCGTTAAGTGGCTCTTAAGGTATTTGAAGGGCTCAACCAGGTATGGTCTTAAATTTTCTCGACACCCATAAGGTGTAAAATTGGTTGGATACGTGGATTCTAATTACGCTGCTAATCGTGATAACCGTAAGTCTACTACTTCATATGTGTTTACTTTGTGTGGCACACCGATCAGTTGGAAGTCTCAATTACAACCTATAGTTGCTCTATCTACTACAGAATCTGAGTATGTTGCTATAACAGAAGCATTAAAAGAAGCTATATGGTTAAAAAGACTATTATCAGAAATCGGTTTTCTAAAGGATAAAGTCGAAGTTTTTTCGGATAGTCAATCCGGTATTCAACTGTGCAAGAATCCAGTTTTTCATGATAGAACAAAACATATTGATGTTCGTTTCCATTTCATTCGAGATGTTGTTGCTAAACGTATAATCTATCTTGAAAAAATACTCTCCTAATTTAATCCTTCAGATATGGGTACTAAGTCTTTACCCGTCGAAAAATTTAAATCTTGTTTAAAAAGACTAAATTTTGATTCAGTCGAATAAATTTTTTGAACTTTGTGTTCTTTAGGGGATCTCTTTGTGAGTTAGTCTTCTTTGTGAATTCTTTTACCTTATTTACTTTGTGTATGTGCAGGTAACCCCAGAGATAGGCGATGATGAATCTTCTCCGTAACCCGAAAATGCAATTTGACTGGTTGGCCCAAAAAGGTGGAGAAATGTTATTATTTTGGCCCAAACTTGGCCCAGAATTATTTATCTCCATCTGGCCCATTAGTGCTGGCCCAGCCCGTGGCAGCCCTTTAATTAGGAGCCGTCCGATCCAGACTTAATATCTACTTTTGATCTGGACCGTCCGACTCCCCTTATATAAACCTAACCCTAAACCCTTCTCCCTCACTTCTCCCTTCTCTGTGCCGTCACCCTCCTTTTCTCTCTTCTCTCCCGTGACCTTTCCTTCCCTGGTCAACTCCACCTCCCGCTGCGATTTTTTGCTCCCGATTCTCACTACCTCCTCTCCCCCGTGAGCGGTTGAATATCACAATGGAATCCCGTGACCGATTCCATCCTTGTGAGTATTTAAATCGCGGCTGGGGAAGGAGTTTGATACACCGAGGGAAAAAATTTGTCTTGTGCCTTGAGAATCCGAAGTGAAAAGAGTGATATTCTTGTTGTGATATCATTGAGGGTGACCGGGATTAGTTCCTGTGGTTTTTGAGGGGTTTTTTCTGGGTTAGAAAGATGCTACCGGGGCTGTGTGCCGGCCGGCGGTGGATCGGCGTTCGTCCTTCGTGGATCGAACATTCTTGGTGTCAAATTGCGTAGGGTTCGGAAGATATGAGCCTAAAGACCACTTTCTCAAAGGGGGTTTCTTGTTCCTTTATTTTCTTCCGTTTTTCGTATTATATATATATATATATTATATATATATATTTGTTATATATATATATCTAAATATATATACTGCAGATTGGTATTTATCTATATATATATATTATATATATATATATATTTGTTATATATATATATATCTATATATATACTGCAGATTAGTATTTATCTATATATATTATTATATATATTAGTTATATATATAAATTATATATATATATACATATACACTGCAGCTTCATTTTATACCATATACATATATAGTATATATATATATCAGTTATATATATACCTATATATATATATTGCATTCTTATTACTTGGTGTATTTCGATCGGTATTATCTTTATCTCGGCTAACTTGAACGTATCATTGTGATTTTCAGATCGGTTCTGGACGAACGAATTCCCTATTTTGGGGTCAGCTTGTTCTTGGGATTTATTTCAATAATTATATTGGTTTTATAGGTTCATTAGTTGGCCTGTAATCCTTAATCCCTTTCCCGTTGAAGATAATTGTAATAGTTATATTCGTTTAATCCGCTTGTATTAACGATCCTGTCTTTAGCCATTGGTAGACCCGATACCCAACATTGACCTTGCCCTTGCATTAACCGAGTTTTCAAAAAGAACAAGTTATATGCAAGAGCAACTATTATAAATTAAGATACTTTCGTATGCTATCTCATCCATTGATTAGGAGGTTGGATTAAAGGTTGAGTCGACGCCTCCAACTGACTTTCCCAGTTGTGAGTTATTTAAGTTGATAAGTTTTCGAAGAAATTCAAATAGGTGTATTCCCTCCCCCATACACCTAATTCCGTTCCGGGACCGGGACACATCACATATATATAGGGAAAGGTTCAAATAAAAACCTTTCCCTAGGAGTTGAGCTAAAAATCAATCTTATCCATCCATTTAATTTAATCAATGGATGAGATAACATACGAATTTTATTTAAAGAGTAATCACGTTTAAGGGAAAAAAGGGTAGTATAGTTATTTTCTTTTCATTCCTTATTTAAGCATATTTCCATTCGATTTCATTTCGATTCGATTCGATTCGATCTGGGCCATTCGATTCGATTCGATCACCATTTCGCTTCTTCTTCTTCTTCTTCTTATTATTATTATTATTATTATTATTATTATTATTATTATTATTAATCTTAATTATTATTATTGTTATTATTACTAATAATATTACTATTATCGTTGTTGTTGTTGATACTGGGCCTATCGCAGGGATCCCGAAAGGGACGGCCACGAGGGTACTATTATTATTATTATTATTATTTACCCTTAATATATATTTGATTCGATTGATCTGATTCGATTCAGTCTGATTCGATTCCAATTCGATTCGATTCAATTGATTGATTAATTCGATTCGATTCCATTTCAATTCGATTCATTTCAATTGATTCGATTGAAATTAAAAAGCAGAGCCTTAGTGGGATATGTTCCTTCATTATAAATATTTAATTAGAGAACGATATTATTATTATTATTATTTTTATTTCACATCTGATGTTTTGATTTCTAGAAATTGCATAATACGTTTCCTTAAAAAAATCCATTATATGCTTTTTTTATAGAGTCAAGCAACGAATATAAATTAAGATACTTTCGTATGCAATTCAAATATTTTATATTTTTATTAATTTTATATTTTTGTATTGGAATGTTGCAAAATTCAAAATAACTGCTTATTTACTATATAAGTCTTGCTTAAATAGATTATAATTATTGCTTTATTCTATATACCTACTGCTTACATAGGGTATAATTATTGCTTATTTACTATATGTATTGCTTAAATAGACTATAATTATTTCTTTATTCTATATAGCTACTGCTTAAATAGGTTATGATTATTGCTTAATTTAAACATAATCAATGCTTAATTTAAATATACACATGCTTTTACACAGATGGTGTTTAATTTTGTAAATAAGGATTATTTTGTTAATGCATCTCATAATTTAAGCATAAAAAACTTTGATATAATAGCAATCATATTACACATGTAAGCATGATATTTATTTGAACAATTTTAATTGTGGTGTAATTAAATTATCAAGAATATTAATGTTATTTATTTTGCGGAGGCTATGGAGGATGAAAAGAAGAAAGAGTGGATGGATGCCATGCAAGACGAGATGAGTTCCTTGCATGAGAATAACACGTATGAGTTGGTAAAGTTGCCGAAAGGCAAGAGAGCTTTGAGGAACAAGTGGGTGTATCGGGTGAAGTCGGAGGAGCATACCTCGTTGCCCCGATACAAAGCTAGACTCGTGGTGAAAGAATTTAGTCAAAAGAAGGGTATTGATTTTTACGAGATTTTTTCTCCGGTTGTGAAGATAGGATCTATTCGTTTGGTCCTTGGTATTGCGGCTAGCCTTGATCTTGAGGTTGAGCAAATGGATGTCAAGACGGCTTTTCTTCACGGAGACCTTGACAAAGAAATTTATATGAAACAACCGGAAGGGTTTGAGGTCGAAGGAAAAGAGGATTATGTGTGTAAATTACGGAAGAGTTTGTATGGGTTGAAGCAAGCACCACGACAATGGTACAAGAAGTTTGAGTCGGTTATGGGGGAGCAAGGCTACCGGAAGACGACTCTCGATCATTGCGTATTTTTCAAGAAATTTGGAGATGATGATTTTATCATCCTATTGCTTTATGTGGACGACATGTTGATCGTTGGCAAGAATGCCGAGAGGATTGCCAACTTGAAGGAAGAATTGAATAAGTCTTCTGCCATGAAAGACTTGGGGGCGGCTAAACAAATTCTTGGAATAAGAATCACTCGGGATAGAGCAGCCCGGAAATTGCACATGTCACAAGAGTAATATATCGAGAAGGTGCTTAAACGCTTCAACATGGACAAAGCTAAAGTTGTTAGTTCGCCTCTTACTAACAATTTAAATTG
This sequence comes from Orobanche coerulescens, assembly GCA_033398695.1. NCBI lineage: Eukaryota > Viridiplantae > Streptophyta > Magnoliopsida > Lamiales > Orobanchaceae > Orobanche > Orobanche coerulescens. The sequence continues at coordinate 13,576,630 of CM065803.1, forward strand.
ACGAGCCAAGATTGCCCTAAGACGAATGAGGAGATTGAGGATATGGATAAAATTCCTTATGCCTCGGCGGTCGGAAGTTTGATGTATGCCATGGTATGTACTAGGCCCGACATTGCTCATGCCGTGGGAGTGGTGAGCCGGTATCTATCGAATCCGGGAAAGAAGCATTGGGAAGCCGTGGAATGGATATTTCGATATTTACGGGGTACTTCCAAACAGGGGATTACGTTTGAAAATGGGAAAGCAATCCTTGTTGGATATTCCGATTCGGATATGGCCGGTAACGAAGATAACCAAAAATCTACTTCCGGTTATTTGATGACGTTTGGAGGGGGAGCCGTGTCATGGCAATCTAGATTGCAAAAGTGCGTTACCTTATCTACAACGGAGGCCGAGTATATTGCGGCAATGGAAGCGTGTAAAGAGCTCTTATGGTTAAAAATATTTTTACGAGAGCTAGGCTTCCGACAACGACGTTATGTGGTTCTTTGTGATAGTCAAAGTGCGATTCATTTGGCTAAGAATGCGACTTTTCACAAGAGAACGAAACATATCGATGTGAGGTATCATTGGATCCAAGATGCTTTGGAGGAGGGTTTGTTTGAACTTGATAAAGTTCATACCGATGATAATGGTTCCGATATGTTAACCAAAACGTTAAGTAGAGATAAGGTGAAAGTGTGTTGTTCGATCGCCGGGATGGCGAACTCTTTCTATATTCCGGAAAGGGGGAGATTTGTAGGAGTATTTTTCGAAATATAGGCATTTTCGGAGTCGACTGGACTCTGGGCCACGGCACAAACCCTCTGGGACGTGGCACTACGCTTGAAAAGTCATTTTTCTCACCTTGCACTGCCGGGCCGCGGCACACAGCTGCCGAGCCGCGGCCCCCGAAATCACCCAGCATCGCCCGGCCCTCCTGTACCCTAGGCCCTGCCGATCACCCCCTGTCGATCCCTGTCGAAGCACCTGGGGCCGCGGCACATCCCTGCCGAGCCGCGGCCCCCGTCATCTTGCTTTACAAAGGCCGAGTCGTCTGTACTCTGGGCCGCGGCACCCTCCTGCCGGGCCGCGGCCCCTGCTCGAATCACTGGGCATATTTTTTGTTGTGTGCCGCGGCACACTTTGGCCGAGCCGCGGCACACGGAGGTCAACTAGCAAAGGGGATCTATTTCTAGCAGGTTTCTTACGAGACATCATCACTTCATCTTATACACACTTTGAGAGAAGAACAAGAGAGAGATAGAGAGAGAAACACGAGAGAGAAATACAATTCTTCAATTTCCCGGAGATTTATCGGTCGGATCGTCGTGATCTTTTGACAAGATCTTGGTAGCTATTGAGCAAATCTTTTCACCGGTGTACATCGAGATTTTGAGTACGGAAGTTTGAGTATTTCGTTAGCTTTTTGTGTAAGCTATTTACGGTGTTTTCTTTTCTCGATCTTGTTGTTATTGCGTATTCCAAATACTTGAAGAACATTTATTACCAAGTATTTGACGATTGGTGTATACCCCTAGTTTGTATTAGGGACGATTGTGTATTTTGTGTGTATTGGTGATAGTGGATTTAAGCGGTTTCGGTCCCGTGGTTTCTACTCTCGTCTTGAGGGGTTTTCCACGCTAAAATTGTGTCTCGTTATTTATCGCTTTCGAATATCATTTGTATTATTTTTGTCGAGTTGTAATTGTTGCTCTACTCGTCGGTAACCACAAAGTTACGATTGAAGAGTGGGAATTTGTCACGAGGTTCCGCTTTATTCGTTGTGACGTGACGTTAGTCGTTGTTTTTCCCAACACTTTCGTCGTCTAAGTACGACGTTATTGTTTTGTTCACGTCTTGGTACGGCTTGTTTGGATTTCCCGTCTTTGTGCGGTGTGTTTCGAATTCCCGTCTTTATACGGTGTTAGTTTAATTAGATTGATAGATCATCTTCGATCAGATTCAATGAAGATATGGACGACAACATTGCAGATCCAGAGACATTGTGCTCTGGTCACTTTGATTTTTATCAATTTGTAGGCATTTTGATTTTGCAGTTTTATGCTATTAACTTGGATGCTGTGAGCATGTTCGCAGATTCATCCTCCGTAATTTTTAGCGATACTGATATTGACCGATATAATCTCTCATTTTGATGAACGAATACTATTATGTTGAGTCAAAAAAAAGAAAACATTCCTGATTTATGTATGTTTGATTTCACTAATGAAGGTTCCTTTCTATTTTGCCCTAATTTTCTGATCAATTCAAAACATGATATACGTACAACTAATTATTCACACAGTGCGAAGGTAAATTTATATGGGAATGTGTGTGTGTGTGTGGAATGGGATGGGTGTGTGTGTGGGGGTTTTAATCCTTCTGTTTCTGGATATCGGATAATTCATAGAAGGATTAATTCTGTTTGCTAAAAGCAGTTTTGATTGACAATTGATAGGTGCAACTAAATTTTGTTGGTCCCAAGAATGATGAAGACTATCTCCACTGTACTAACACGAGTCATTTCTAGCGCGCTTTGTCCTCACTCACGCGCACCTGAGAAACTTCTCAGGGGATCACCCATCCCATAACTACTCCAGGCCAAGCACGCTTAATTTTGGAGTTTCTATGAGATGGCTACCAGAAAAGTGTAACACCCCGAGATATTCGGAATAATTACAGCGCCGTAAACCCTTTAAGTAAGGATTTACAAGGCTAATTAAAAAGAAAGTAAATTTAAGACATCAATACTGCGAAAATTCAAGTTTATGAAAACGTACAACTGGTTCAACGGGTAATTAATACAACCATATCGAATTAATATCAATAAGACACGCGTACTCGAGTACAGGAACCAAACCAAGAAAACAAATCTCCAATAACAATAAACATCACTGAACCCTTTCGTCGTCACGTCGGTCCTGTGGTCGCTTTCGCTGCTCCTCGGCTACCCGAACATCAAAACAAATGTCCACCCCGAAGGGGTTAGCAAAACAATGCTAGTACAAGTATCATATTAAAAATTGAATATGCATCAACAATACGTAACTGATACACCACACGGACTTCCGCTACGGAATCCGACAATGCGAATCTACAAGATTCCATTACACAGCATGGGTATTCCAATGATCCAGCCTCAAAGATAGATCCCAAGATGATCCCGTCGGACCAACACGAGGTGGAAATAACCCGGCCCAATGATCCAGCCTCACTCTAGATCCCAAGATGATCCCGTCGGACCAACACGAGGTGGACATCCGATCCAGCGCCCTCAGCATAGATCGTACAACGTATACAAACACAACTCATGCATACACATATGCCAAATCATTATGTTCATCAACATGAACACACAAACACTATATAACGAATATCATGACAAATCAACGAAGTAAATATCATGTTCAACAACATGCATAATCATACGCATACTCCAAAAATACCAATATTAACATATCACGATACTTGCCTCGAAGATGGCAAGAACGATACACTTCAAAGCTCTCGACGCACTCGAAGGCCGCCTCCTCCGATCAACGTAACAAGCTCGAACCTTAACAAAAGGAACGATATACAAATCATCTCAAGTCGAACGATGGCCTAACAATTCGGTCTACTACGAAAAGCTCAAAATAAACAAGTTGCTGGATTGCTTAGCGCGCGCCACGTACTCTACGTAACGCGGCGCTTAAGCTGGGCTGTTAGCGACGCTATCTTATAAGACTAGCGTGCGCGCTAGCCACTTAATCGATCGACTCGGCTGTCTCATAACGTACGCTACGTACGTTTTGTGCGAAAACCGAACCTCGATAGCGCACGTTAACTCACACATGTTAGCGTGCGCTAATCTTGCATGGCAGAATACTGCAAACCGAAAACTGGGTTGAATGGTGAAGAACTCATGAATTCTACCGTGATAATACAAGTTATCCTCGGGCATATCATGCTAATAAGGTTTCTGGAAGATTTATGATTATGAAATACCAATATACGGATAGTCATCTTAATATCATAATCCATTACGATCTACAAGAAGTAATCTAAGTTCCGATCGTCCTACGTTCCAAAACACATGATTCCAACGTGTACAACTCAGCAACTGGGTAATATCCGATTACTTGATCATAAATCGATTTGAACATGCTTAGGAGTCCTTATAATAAGATGGTTCAAAGGTTCATTCGATGTATAGTACCGATACGTCAAAAGTATCCTTCTAACATGTGATGACCGATGAAAACGAAATACTTGCTATCCAAACATGATTCAAACTTCCTTAGGAACATTACTAATCATTGGTGAAGAATCACCTACCTCAAAGTAGTGAAGAACACGGATGAAAATGAAGCAATCCAACACCGAAGGCTTGAACACCAATCTCCAATGATATATGATCTTCAATCTCGAACTAGGTGGTTGATACGAAGTGTTTAGGACGAATGGAGTTATGTTTCAAGTGCAAGAGTTCGGGTTATGGGGGAAGAAAGAACTGAAATCACGAATAAGATGCTGTCCTATTTATAATAAATGGCTATTAGCGCGCGCTATACCGTCAGTAGCGTGCGCTAACGGCTCACGCCTAAATCGTACTGCACTTAGCGTGCGCTACGCATATACCTGTAGCGTGCGCTAAGGCGTTGACTCGGCTTTTCCCGAAAGCCGTCCAGATACATCCGACACGATCCGACAGGGGTCCCCCGGCCAGATCTCACCTACCGCATGTCTCAATCAATCTGACCACGCATAGCGTGCGCTAATTACACTCTGTAGCGTGCGCTATGAAACCATGCTAGCGTACGCTACCCTTAGCCTGTAGCGTGCGCTACATGCACAAAATTTCAACCTTTTAAATCACATACACGAAATTATATGCTCGACGACATCGGATTATGAAATACGGAGAATAATACTCAGGCAAAAGTACAATCATTACAATATCACAAGTTCCAATTACATAACAGAAATCTCGGGTATTACATCCTTCCTCCCTAAAAAGAAGTTTCGTCCCGAAACTTAGGATGAAAACAACTCCGGATATTTAGCCTTCATACCGTCCTCCGTTTCCCAAGTGGCCTCTTCGACTCCATGTCGTGACCATTGTACTTTAACCAAATGTATTGGTTTATTCCTCAATTGTTTGATCCGGCTCTCAAGTATCTTGATTGGCCTCTCTTCGAAGGTGCCATCATTAGCTATCTCGATCTCGTCGAAATCAATGACGTGACTGGGGTCCGGTATATACTTCCGCAATTGGGATACGTGAAACACATTGTGAACGTGACTCAGTGATGGCGGTAAAGCCAACTTGTACGCTAAATCCCCAACTCTCTCTAGGATCTCAAATGGCCCGATATACCTTGGACTAAGCTTGCCTCTTCTCCCAAAACGGAAAATCCCTCGTGTAGGAGACACCTTCAATAGTACGTGGTCCCCAGCGTCGAACTCTAGAGGGCGACGACGTACATCTGCATAAGACTTCTGTCGACTCTGGGCAGTCAACAGTCTCTCTCGAATCACAGCTATCTTCTCTTGAGTCTGAATAATCAATTCCGGTTCCATCCCGATCAAATCCGAAGAATCATCCCAACACAGGGGTGATCGGCATCTCCTCCCGTACAAAGCTTCAAATGGTGCCATTCTAATAGAAGCATGCCAACTATTATTGTAAGTGAATTCGATCAAGGGCAAGTGAACTTCCCAATCAGTTGACCAATCCAACGCACAGGCTCTAAGCATGTCTTCTACAGTTTGAATAGTCCTTTCGGACTGACCATGTGTTTGGGGATGATAAGCTGTGCTAAAGTTGAGCTCAGTCCCCAAAGCCTTGTGAACTGCTTTCCAGAAGTGCGACACGAAACGACCATCTCGATCCGAAACAATGGTCTTCGGCGTCCCATGCAATCTGACTATCTCCGCAATAAATACTCGCGCCAATCTTTCGGGTCCCCAAGTATCTTTGAGCCCTAGGAAATGAGCCGACTTGGTTAGTCGATCAACTATAACCCAAATCATGTTCATTCCCGTTCTAGTCCTTGGCATACTGGTGATGAAATCCATCGAGATGTCCTCCCACTTCCATTCAGGGATCGAAAGCGGCTTTAACATCCCGGCAGGTCGCTGATGCTCAATCTTGACCTGCTGACAAGTCAAACACTTCGAAACGTACTCTGCTACGTCCTTCTTCATATTCCCCCACCAGAAGTTTTGTTTTAGATCCTTATACATCTTCTCACGCCCGGTGAATAGAATAGGGCGCGCTATGAGCTTCTTTCGAATAGTCCGTCTCAAATCATCATCATCGGGAACGCAAAGTCGACTTTGAAATCTCGAACTCCATCATCTTGTATCACGAATCTCGGGCTTTTCCTTTCTTTACTTCATCACATAATCGAAGGATCGAGAATCGTCCAACCGCTTGGACTTGATCTTCTCGACTAGTGATGAAGTCGGCCCATCACATAAAGTCGCCCTTGGATTCCTGGTGCCCATACTTCAATCCCTTCGCGGATCGGTTCTCGTTGAATCTTTGATGGGCGTAAGAGCTTCCAACACTCGAAGAGAAACAGGTTTACGGCTCAATGCATCGGCTACTACATTTGCTTTCCCCGGATGATAGAGAATCTCTAAGTCGTAATCCTTGATCAATTCCAGCCACCTTCTCTGCCTCATGTTTAATTCTTTCTGACTGAAAATGTATTTGAGGATCTTATGATCTGTAAAGATCTGACAATGAGTGCCGTACAGATAATGTCGCCAAATTTTCAAGGCAAAGACCACAGCTGCTAGCTCCAGATCATGAGTCGGATAACTAACTTCGTATGATTTTTATTGCCGAGAAGCATAAGCAATTACTTTATCCTTCTGCATCAACACACAACCCAAACCCTGATTTGAGGCGTCGCTGTATACCATGAATCCATCAGTTCCCTCTGGCAGTGCTAAAATAGGTGCTGTCGTCAGTCTCTTCTTAAGTTCATCAAAACCAGCCTGACATTTCCCATCCCACGTGAACTTTCGAGTTTTCTGTAACAGCTGAGTGAGCGGACGAGCAATTTTGGAAAATCCCTCTACAAAGCGGCGATAATATCCAGCAAGTCCTAAGAAGCTTCGGACTTCTTTCACGTTTTTAGGGGCTTCCCATTCCAAGATTGCTTCGACTTTCTTCGGGTCCACCTGAACTCCGTCGGATGATATCACGTGCCCAAGGAAGGTTACTTCCTTAAGCAGTCGCATTTAGAAAGCTTAGCATACAGCTGTTCCTTTCTCAAGATGCTCAAAACCACACGTAAATGTTCAGCATGTTCCTCTGCGTCCCTCGAATATATCAAGATGTCGTCAATGAAGACGACCACAAATTTATCCAAGTACTCCAAGAATACCCGATTCATCAATTGCATGAATACCGCAGGAGCATTGGTAAGTCCAAATGGCATCACTACAAATTCATAATGCCCGTACCGGGATCTGAAAGCAGATTTCGGTATATCCGATCCCTTAATTCTCAATCGATGGTATCACGATCGCAAGTCAATCTTCGAGAATACCCTTGCCCTTGCGCTTGATCAAACAAGTCGTCGATCCGAGGTATAGGATACTTATTCTTGATCGTCATTTTGTTAAGCTCCCCGTAATCAATACAGTCGGAGGGATCCGTCTTTCTTAGGACAAAGAGAACGGCGCTCCCTAAGGGGAAACGCTCGGTTGAATATAGCCCTTCCGTAACAATTCCTCCAGTTGCTTCTTGAGTTCATACATCTCGGTCGGCGCCATGCGGTATGGTGCCACGGAAATAGGGGTTGCTCCGTGCTCTAATTCGATGGTGAATTCCACTTCTCTTTGCGGAGGTAACCACAGTAGCTCGTCAGAAATACATCCGAGAACTCATTCACAATCGAAATAGACGAGCTCTACTCCTTCCTCTTTCCTCATGGCATAACACCAAAGTCCATGACATCCTGTTTGATAATTTCACGGCTTTCATTGCCTTAATCAATTTCCCGAGCTTCCCGGTCTCCATCCTCGGAATAAGTGTTCAGATCCGTCATCGCAATGATGGAAATGACTCTCTCTGTAATTCAAAGACACTCCATAACGGTTGAGCCAATCATCTCCGAGAATTAAATCGTCATCGCATATGTCAACTACAATAAGATTCGATGGCCAATCTCTTCCCTCTATAGATACTGGGAAATCCCTAGCTTCTAGTGTTCCCACAATTTTCTCTCCGCTCGGTAATCCCACAACATAAGGTTCACAATTATACAAGCACGAGATGTTCAAACGATTAACACGGTTCAAAGATATAAAAGAATGTGTGGCTCAGGAATCGAATAAAACACTAATCGGTTGCAAAAGGATCTGAATCGCACTGATGCAACAAAGGTGTTACGATCGTCGATCTCCTCATTTCGTACAGCGCGAGGAACGGACCCGACTGGATGTCTCTCTCTTCCCAACGTTCACTGCTGAAATCCACTCTGTGTCTGGTTCACACTTATCTCCTTAGGAACGTGGCCGGAGTGCGGTACCAAAGATCTAGTAGCGGCTCCACGTAAGGCCGCACGGTGCCCTTCTTGCCCACAATCGTAACAAGTCACGAGAAGATGCGGGCAATCACGTCGAACATGCCTCGCTCGACCACAATTGTAGCATTTCTTTGATGCGTCCGAAATCACTGATGCTGTCCGAACTTCTTTCCGCCTCTAGAAGGATGTGGAGGTTTCTAGCCGAATAAAAGTAAGGTGGCCCTTGCGGGCCCCACCACTCTTGTTTTCGCAAAGTCACGGTCACCTTCGCTTCTTTGCCTCTACCGATTTCTCCACCGCCGCCTCTTTCATGTCGTAGGCCGCTTTGTCTTGGTACTGCCGCAACGTAGTACACTCGAATCCGACATGTGCTCTTTGAATCTCCGGCTTCATCCGCATATCAAAATGAAAAATCTTTTCTGCCTCCGTTCTGACCAAGTGTCGCACACAAGTCAGCTGATGATTAAAAGTTTTAATTACATCTGTCACAGATGCCTCCAAACTCTGTGGTGAGAAAAACTCTCGGATCTTGGCCTCTCTAACTAGACGAGGACAATACTGTGCTTCCATCATTTGTTTGAATTCCGTCCAATCCGCATTATGATTCTCGGGTCGAATAGCCTCCCACCAATCAAAGGCCTCCCCAGTCAGAAAATACTGGGCAATGGGAGCCTTCCGGTCCTCGGGACAGTTAAGACCCGCGAATATCTTCTCCAACTCCTTGAGCCAGTGATCCCAAGTAAGTGCCTCAGCAGATCCGTCAAATTTTGGCGGGTGCAATTTAACCACTTCGGCAAGCCATCTGTCTCCCCGGTTATCCTCGTGGTGCTGCTGTCCCATCGCCGTCTGCATGCGATCAACGACCTGAGCGAACTGGTTTATCTGCGCCACCACTGTTGAAGCACTCTGGCATGTTAGGATTTGCGTCATCATTCGCCGATCCTTGCCGCCTCCGAATGGGAATCGGTTCGACTAGCCGATATTTCTGGGGTAGTTGCGGAATCCTCATGTCTCATGTTACCACGTCCGCGTCCACGACCGCGTCCGCGTCCACGTCCTCCTCTCAACATACTGTAAACGCAATTTCTCAATATCCAGAACAAAATTTTTGAAATAAAGTCCGTCAATACTCACAAAACAGTAATTAAGTAAAACGGTAGTATAAGAGATTAAGAGACTTACAGCCACGGTCCACATGACGACTTCGGCTGAACAGTGATGTTACAAACGACTCGTAAATCAAATACGTAAACAGACCCAACTAAAACCCGATTGCCAAGATATCCATGAATCTTAGCTCCGATACCATATTCTGTAACACCCCGAGATATTCGGAATAATTACAGCGCCGTAAACCCTTTAAGTAAGGATTTACAAGGCTAATTAAAAAGAAAGTAAATTTAAGACATCAATACTGCGAAAATTCAAGTTTATGAAAACGTACAACTGGTTCAACGGGTAATTAATACAACCATATCGAATTAATATCAATAAGACACGCGTACTCGAGTACAGGAACCAAACCAAGAAAATAAATCTCCAATAACAATAAACATCACTGAACCCTTTCGTCGTCACGTCGGTCCTGTGGCTGTTTCCCTGCTCCTCGGCTACCTGAACATCAAAACAAATGTCCACCCCCGAAGGGGTTAGCAAAACAATGCTAGTACAAGTATCATATTAAACAATTGAATATGCATCAACAATACAGAACCAGATACACCACACGGACTTCCGCTACCGGAATCCGACAATGCGAATATACAAGATTCCATTACACAGCATGGGTATTCCAATGATCCAGCGCCCTCAGCATAGATCCCAAGATGATCCCGTCGGACCAACACGAGGTGGAAATAACCCGTCCAATGATCCGGCCTCGGCCTAGATCCCAAGATGATCCCGTCGAACCAACACGAGGTGGACATCCGATCCAGCGCCCTCAGCATAGATCGTACAACGTATACAAACACAACTCATGCATACACATATGCCAAATCATTATGTTCATCAACATGAACACACAAACACTATATAACGAATATCATGACAAATCAACGAAGTAAATATCATGTTCAACAACATGCATAATCATACGCATACTCCAAAAATACCAATATTAACATATCACGATACTTGCCTCGAAGATGGCAAGAACGATACACTTCAAAGCTCTCGACGCACTCGAAGGCCGCCTCCTCCGATCAACGTAACAAGCTCGAACCTTAACAAAAGGAACGATATACAAATCATCTCAAGTCGAACGATGGCCTAACAATTCGGTCTACGGTCGAAAAGCTCAAAATAAACAAGCTGCCTGGATTGCTTAGCGCGCGCTACGTACTCTACGTAACGCGTGCGCTAAGGCTGACCGTTAGCGTCGCTATCTTATAAGACTAGCGTGCGCTAGCCACGCCCGACAATCGGACTCATTGTCTCATAACGTACGCTACGTGCGTTTTGTGCGAACCTCGATAGCGCACGTTAACTCACACATGTTAGCGTGCGCTAATCTTGCATGGCAGAATACTGCAAACCGAAAACTGGGTTGAATGGTGAAGAACTCATGAATTCTACCGTGATAATACAAGTTATCCTCGGGCATATCATGCTAATAAGGTTTCTGGAAGATTTATGATTATGAAATACCAATATACGGATAGTCATCTTAATATCATAATCCATTACGATCTACAAGAAGTAATCTAAGTTCCGATCGTCCTACGTTCCAAAACACATGATTCCAACGTGTACAACTCAGCAACTGGGTAATATCCGATTACTTGATCATAAATCGATTTGAACATGCTTAGGAGTCCTTATAATAAGATGGTTCAAAGGTTCATTCGATGTATAGTACCGATACGTCAAAAGTATCCTTCTAACATGTGATGACCGATGAAAACGAAATACTTGCTATCCAAACATGATTCAAACTTCCTTAGGAACATTACTAATCATTGGTGAAGAATCACCTACCTCAAAGTAGTGAAGAACACGGATGAAAATGAAGCAATCCAACACCGAAGGCTTGAACACCAATCTCGATGATATATGATCTTCAATCTCGAACTAGGTGGTTGATACGAAGTGTTTAGGACGAATGGAGTTATGTTTCAAGTGCAAGAGTTCGGGTTATGGGGAAGAAAGAATCGAAATCACGAATAGGATCTTTGTCTATTTATAATAAATGGCTATTAGCGCGCGCTATACCTGTTCGTAGCGTGCGCTAACGGCTCACGCCTAAATCGTACTCGGCACTTAGCGTGCGCTACGCATATACCATGGCGTGCGCTAAGGCGTTGACTTCGGCTTTTCCCGAAAGCCGTCCGATACATCCGACACGATCCGACAGGTCCCCGCGATCTCACCTACCGCATGTCTCAATCAATCGACCACGCATAGCGTGCGCTAATTACACTCAGAAGGCGTGCGCTATGAAACCATGCTAGCGTCGCTACCCTTAGCTTTGGCGTGCGCTACATGCACAAAATTTCAACCTTTTAAATCACATACACGAAATTATATGCTCGACGACATCGGATTATGAAATACGGAGAATAATACTCAGGCAAAAGTACAATCATTACAATATCACAAGTTCCAATTACATAACAGAAATCTCGGGTATTACAAAAAGAAGATGCATCTTGTTAGTATGAGTAGTCCAAATCAATTCATTTAACCACTTTCTAGTGCAGATCTCACAGGTCGAATCACAAGCCGCGCTTCGCGCATTTTTAAGCTCATGCAGGCAGGATGCTGGATCGAAGCCCAACAAATTTCATAAGGGGTGCTTATCATGTTTGATTTGAGTGGAAATCTCTAGTAATTACTGAATTTATTAATGGAGAATTGTGGAGATCCAGCATAATGTTGATGTCAGATTGGTCCTGGCCGGGGTAGACCTGAAGGAGGAAGACCGACTCCAGTAAGACCCTCGATTATATTCCGGCATTATGAATGAAATACATAGTGCCTATCCCGGGTTAAGACCACCCTGAAGATTCAACGCGGGCAACGACACCGAGAAAGCAAATCAAACAATTCAAATACATTCTGGTAAGAAATATAATGTATAAAGCTTGTTATTGATGCATCTGATACTTATGCAGGAGCGTGCTCACCCCGTCGAAGAAATCATTCGAAGAACTCACCCCGCATTAGAAAAAGAAAAATTAGTAGCATCAATTACTTACTGAAATATAGTAGCTCACATTGTAAGAAGATACATGAAAGAATGTCCGACTTTAGAAGTCAGACACCAGCATCAAGTACCCCCCACCCACCAAAAAGAAAAAGAAACATACTTATATATCCATCTCCACTTCTCTCATGCTCATCAAGCAAACCCCACCAAGACAAGCACAAGGCAAGCCATAATTGCTTCGCGCAACTTTCTCGATCGAGAAACCCCACTGGATGAATCAGCTGACGTACTGTCATCCGATGGAGAATCTCCCGACCGAGCCGCCTTCTTGGATTTCGAAGAAGGCGCGGGAGCCGGCGCCGGGCTCATAAAGAACGCAAGCGGGAACAAAACCTGGTCGACCTGATAAACCGCGAGCTGGCTATCTGTGTATACAGTATTAGCCACCGTGGCATTAGTCACTCCAGTAGTTATGTTCACCTGATTCCCTGACGTGGTCACGTTTAATTGGAAAGATCCGGGGCTGCCTCCGGCTTGCGTTCTCAGCGGGTTGCTCGCCGTTTGGAACTCCGATGTCGAGAGAAAGGAAGGAAGGACGTGGAATTGTATGAGTTCGACTTTCTGCTGTTCGGAGAATGAGTTGAGAATCCCGGTCTTGAGGCTGGAGAATGCGTTGTCTGTGGGGACGAATACAGTTAGGCCTTGGTTCGAGTTGTTGAGCTGCGTGTTGATTTGGTCGGATACTTTGGTGTTCTGTAGGAGGCGGATGAATGTGGTGAATTGGCCGGCCTTATCGAGGATGGCTGTTAAGTTGGTGGGGAACGCTGGGGAAGGGGCGGCTGCTGGAGACTGCGCGGAGATTGGAGTGGCAGGGAGGATGACGACGAGGAGGAGAGCGAATGTTGGCAATAGAAGTTTCGTCATTTTTGAGACTCTCTCTCTCTCTCTCTCTCTCTCTCTCTCTCTCTCTCTCTCTCTCTATTTTGGGAGTGTTTTTGAAGAAGTCTCTACTGGAACAATGAGGAAGGCAGGGTTATGGTTTATATATGAGAATGAATGTTTTTTACTTTCCTGATATTTTAAGTAAGGAAAAGTTTGTTGGCTGAGATGGTAAATTAGAGGAGAGTTAGATGTAAGAAATTGACATTTGAAAGGTGGGGAAGATGACTTTTGACAGTGTTGAGGCAGCTAATTGATTGCTTGGCATGGAAGGTAGAACAGCTTTGGTGGTGATGGGTTTTTATTGGGTGTGTATCATTGAATTCCTGCTTTATGATGGGGACGAAATATTTTAGAGAAAGCTTTTTCTTCAAGTATCCAGGTCCAAATTAATTAAAACCATTCTTCATCATCACCGTCATGAACTGTACCTTAATCCGAACTACATCTTTTAATCAATTGTTCTTCGTCGAATTAAGGTATATTTCTTGATTTCCCTCGAATTGACTTTTTGGGGGAATTTGTTCTTGATTTCGTTTTACATCCGTTTTTGATGAGCCAATTGTTGTAAAATGATGTTTTTAAACATATCCTATGGATTGAATATCCGTATTTCGGTTGGGAAGTCCATTTTCATGTTTTGTTGGGTCGATTCGTGTTCTTGGCCGTTTTGGGGGAAACCCTTGAACTTTCGTCGTTTGTTCCTTGAATTCAGCGGCTTTGGGTCGTACTTTGGAATTCATTTTCGTTGTTATTGTTGTCGTTCGTAGTTTATTGTTGCGGGTTGTCGTTCGGTGGAGTCGGCGAGTTCGTAGTCGGTTCGTGCCAACCTACTTCGGTCGATTCTCCGCGTTGTGGTTATTCGAGGCAAGTACCTTGTCCATACAATTCTTGTTTTATGGATATGATAATTAGTGATCGTCTCCCTCGGCGACATGAAGATTATAATGTCAAGTAATTGCCAAGAACTAGCTCACAATGTAAATGCATGCAATAAGCAAAGTAGCAAATTTTTACGCTAGATGCTCTTCCTGTCGCAACCTCGATACGAAGGAGAAATGAGATGAAATTTTAAAACTGCCAATATCATAGTTTTTTTCGGTTACATAAAAAAAATCACGAGACGACAATGAATTGAGATAATTGTTATAGTCCTGTCACATTACATTATTGATATTGTAAAAATCATTACGTACATTGTGTTGCTTTACAAGTTCTCTCACATTACATTATTGATATTGTAAAAATCATGATGTACATCATTCAACATGACTAGATAAAACCATTAATGAGACGATTTAATCTGCCACTATTACAAGTTCATTGTGTCATTTTAATTTTCGAAATCCCAAAAAAAAAAACCACATTCTTGATTTAGGTTGCAGTGTTTGATCTTAAAATCTTAATTCATCTCAGTTTATGTTGTTGTATTCTGCTGTGTTGCTTTATGTTCAGTTTGATGTGCTTGTAAATTTTCATGACTGCTCACTAAAAGAGAGGGCTCATGTGCTGGCACTTGTCAAATCTTAAAAAATGGCCAGCCATAATTGATCCAAGGATAATTGAGGCGGACCCTTGATATATATGCAGAGAATTGATAAAAATTTGAATCGCCTCCTGTGTTCATGGACGGGGTACTTGGATTAGGCTGACAATTTTCGATACGACACAACAACACAATACGAACTGATATAATTTTCGATACGACACAAGAACACAATACGAATTGATACGAAATTAATGGGTTAGTGTTTCATCTTATCATGTTTGAATTCTTATTGTGTCGACCCGATAAGGACCCAAAATTTTTGGGTTGGGTTCGGGTTGGGTTCGGGTTGACCTATTATTATTAAATATAATATTTTTTATATTATATTTAATACATTATTCTTTAATTTTAGGTTACTCTTACTCCAAATAAAACTATTGTCATATGTATTTCTTGGATTTAACATTCTCCAAAACTTTGTCATATGTATTTCTTGAATTTAAAATCGAATAGTGGCGTAACAAAAATCAGGTTGTAGTTCGGGCCGTGTCAACATGAAAAACTTTGGGTCAAATACGGGTTCGTGTCGTGTTCGGATTGGATTCGAGTTTAGACCTTTCGTGTCCACTTCGTGTTCGTGTTTGACAAATTCTTGACTGGTTGGGTTCAGGTTTGGCCTTATCAGGTCGGGTCGTTATCAGGTCGACCCGATAACGACCCAACACGACCCGATTGCCAGCCCTAACTAGGACTATGGACAATATTGAGAATCGGCATGCTCAGTTCATGAAAATCTGAACCGTGATCAAGTCAAAATATAGTCCTATCTTTATGATTCTATCTTTATGATTACTGCAAATATCCAACGATTTTAAATTAAATCACGTCTCAAAATCTTTATATTCAAACAACATACCACAAATACTAAAAAAAATATGGATGGGTAAGACTTAAGGGTATTAATATTTTGATATGTCAAATTATGAAATTGCCCCGGACAATGTACTGGGTGGTATCAACCGGTTAGATAATCTGTAAGTTGTGAGTCGGTCCACGACATTTGTTGCCCACCCCTGTATTCGACCTGATGCTTGTAAGCGGTTCAATTGCTTGTTTTCTGACCGCTTCCTTTTTTTCGCACAAACACTAGTGATTTTCGACTTGTTACCTCGGTATTTAAGAGAGTTTGTTCTCAACTCTTAATCGAGAAGAATGTTTCCAAATGCAAGCTGCATTGATTTGGATTGAACTCATCATAATTGGAAAGTAGGGGACAGTGCTTTAGATTCCGAAGTCCCGCTTTGGCTCGACTTTCACGCATAAATAAATCATTTTAATGACTTATGTCACAAAACATTTTCACGTAATTAATTTCCAGCTTGGGAACATGTCCAAAAACTAGATTATCTTCCTCCTTATAATTTTCATCAAGTTACACTATAACCTATTGAGTCTTGATACACTCATTACATAAGCTTGAATCTTGATGCATATTCCGTTACACACACTCTAAGTATGATGTTAATTAGTACAAATTCTAGGTCTTGACAAGTTACACTGTAACTTACCACAAAATCTCACCAGTTTGCTATATAGGCTTCTAGTCTGTTTTCATAAAGGTGTGAGTTAAAGCGTTTGAAATGTTGGAACTTCTACTTAAACAATTACCGTTTGTGATGGATAATATCGTAATCTGAATCACGCGCAAACTCCCATGCCGGTTTGATACCATTATTAGTCCGAAGCTACCTGATGGGAGAAGGATAAGAAGAGATGTGAGTCGTAGGACACAATAATTGGGTTTTAGAGAGAGGAAGACACTAACGGTAACTTGTGACTAGTTACATCGTAGCTTGTGGCAAGTTACACTACAAGTAGCCACAAAATAACATCGTCTTCTCCAACGAAACTACACTAAAGTGAAAAAATACTCGAAAAATTGGTAAATGAATGTTATAATATGTAATACCCGTACTTTTATTGACTGTTTGACCTTGCCGTTTTTCTTATTTCGTCGCTCTGTAAACTCTTGGTGATGTTGTCGATATTGTTATAGATTTTCGTATCTTGGTTGGATCGGAAGTGTTATGGGTCAGAGAAATAGCGCACGCTAGGCCTAGGCTAACGCACGCTAATTCTGCTTGAGTAGCGCACGCTAACTTTGAGCCGTAGCGCGCGCTAAGGGACCAGTCAGGTCAGAACGAGTAACTCATACTGCTTTCTGGACTGACAGTTAACGCAAGCTAGGAGTTCGTTAACGCACGCTATTCGTAGTCAGTAGCGCGCGCTAACATCCATCCGTAGCGCACACTAACGGGCTGGTTGGCAGAGACAGTGAGGTTGTCAGGTTTTCTGGACTATTGAGTAACGTACGCTAGTCTTCGGATAGCGCACGCTAAGCCATAGCGATAGCGCACGCTAAGACTCGAGCAGGGCAGAGGACAGTAGGTTCTGCACTCCAGTTTTGGAGACCATTTTTGGCTAGCGCGATTAGCGCACGCTAACGGGGCCGGTAGAAGCCACTGGGCTACCCGGTGACCTCGCTAGCGCACGCTAATAATCGAGGCGTAGCGTGCGCTAGACTGGGCGAGTATATATTGGACATTTGACTTCCATTTCGTCATTTTTCATTCTCTTCACTCATTTTCGACGGGAGAATATCGGGAGAGGAGATTTTGGGCGATTGGAAGCGATCCATCTTCAAACATCAACATATTTAGTTGGAGAACAAGGATTACACAACATCTAATCCATTCTATCGTCCAAATCAAGGTAAAAATCCTTAGAACCCTAGTTTTTGGGAAATTTGGGGTTTTTCCTAGATTCGTCCAATTTATCCGTTCTGAAGCTTGAGAACCTTGATATTATGATGTATCTATCCCGTATACATGTTTTTCCTATGATTTTACGTATTGGTTTGTGCCGTGTTTGGACTTGTGAGGGTTTGGGTGATTTTCAAAACTCTAGTTGTTTACCTTTGTTTTTTCGTGAATCGTAGACGGGTTTCGGAAGTTTCTTCGTGAATTATGAGTATGGATTATTGATTATCATATCCCTTACGAATCGTTTAGGTGCCGGAAGCGCGTTCTTGGACCTACCGAACTCATACTCTTTTCCGTTCAATTTCTCGATGTCTCAAAGGCAAGTATATATTTATGATTATACGTTCTCGACTTTGAAAGTAAGATATATGAATGGTATGATTGTTTATATCCACTCTGGGGCGGGCCGACAGGTCCCCTGAGGGTTTCGTAGCCTCTGGTGCGATTCGACGAATAATTTATGTTAACCACACTGGGGTGGGCCGACGGGTCCCCTGAGGGTTCCGTAGCCTCTGGTGCGGTTCCACGATTGATCATGTATGCATTGTTGTGATGCTATGAGATTTAGTTATTCCGGAATACTAGTCTTGATTTGATGAATTGACGGTTACCTTTACTTTATTGTTGAGAAGTATTGTGTTTCATATTTGATATATTTGCACTACCTATTCGACGGCTAACCCCTTATGGGGGAAGTACTTTTTATGTATTTCAAGTTCCAGGAGAGCGGATAGGCAGGTATCGGGTCGGCATGAAGATGATGGGCAAGCGTGATACTGTGTCTTATCTCCAGTTATGTTTTGTATTCATCCATTCAGTGTTATTGTACTGGAAGGGTTATTGAATACTCGAGTATTGTTTGTTTTCAGTCTTCCTTGTTATTCCGGCCTGTGTTGCCGAGGTTTTAATTTTGTAATGTGATGTATTTGGATACATTGTACATGGTTTGAATACCCTTTGTATCGTCTTTCATTTCATTGTATTTGGACATTCTCGGTCAAGTTTTATAGTTCCGCGTATGACTAGCCTTGTGGGTCCCACGGTGGGGTTCACGGCGCTGTAATATACCCTGAATAATTTGGGGTGTTACATAATATGGTATCAGAGCTTAGGTCTATGGATACCTAAGTTGTCGGTCTTTTGGGTCGATTGAGTCGTCATTTGTCCACATTATCACTACTCTGCCATCATCACAGTGCGACCGGTACTTGTAAGACCTCTTACTCTTCTGGTGTTTCCTTATTCGCTTACTTCTATTTTGGTATTCTTGAGAATCGGACACTTCGATGATGTGCGATTGAATTGTACTTACGTCCATTGTGTGTTCGTCAGTATGTCAGCTGGTAGGGGCCGTGGCCGTGGACGAGGACGTGGCGTGGCCGTTTCCCTCAGTTCTGTGGCGGGGTCAACCAACCCCAGTTTATAGAACTTGGTGCATCCAGACACCGAAAGTCAGCACGACTAGTCGACTGGCCAGGGGAACAACGCGGACGTTGGAGTTGCGAATGTACTTCAACAATTGGCTAACCAGATGACCATTTTAGCCCAAACCGTTCAGTTGAATAATCCGAACCCGAACGTGGATGCCTTGCTTTAGAATGTAATCCGTATGCACCCTCCACAGTTTGGCGGTGCCACAGACCCGTTAGGTTGGGAAGATTGGCTAGCGGAGTTGGAGAAAATTTTTGAAGCGATTGATTGCCCCGAAGTGAGGAAAGTACCGATTACTCAGTATTTCCTCACCAAGGAGGGCGCTACATGGTGGAAAGTCATCAAGCCACAGGATCGTGTTGCTACGTGGGATGAATTTAAAGAGCTTTTGGAGGCCGAGTTTTGTCCTTGGCCGGTGCGAGAGAGCCGAATTCGAGCCTTTTTCGAGGCTAAACCGCAGAATATTCCCGTTTCACAAGCAATTGTAGAATACAACCAACAATTGATCCACGTGAAGGATCAAGTGTGAAACGAGTGTGATAAGATCCGTTATTTTGATATACGGATGAATATGGACTTACGGCAGTACATGGCCGGATTTGCTTGCACCACACTGAAGGAATATCAGGACAGAGCTTTACCCCATGATATGTTAAGCCCCGACAACGATACCACTGAAGAATCGAAGAAGCAGAAGATCGCGAGAAATTTTTCTGGCTTTAAGAGTGGCAATTTTCAGAGTTCACAGAAGACTAACCGTTCTACCGGACAGTCGTCACGTTCTGCCAAAGGAAAGAGGGGTTTCTGTTCTGCTCCGGGCACCACAAATCGCATGGTAACTTGCTATAATTGTGGTCGTCCAGGCCACGTTAATTTGGAATGCAATTTTCCGCCGTTGAAGTGTCACACTTGCGGACAGATGGGACATAGAGTGACTTATTGTTCCGAACCAAATCAGACTTTGGACATTCGGGCTTCTGCCCTAGCACCACTTGACCAAGGCACTAATCAGCGACAATCTTTTGGTCAATCTTAGCAGAATTACGGCAGGGGCCGGGGACGGGGTCAGAACGCTGGAGGGGGAAACTCTAGCGTCAGTTCGGTACAACCACGAGTCTATGAGATGCGTCGAACAGACGCACCCGATGCGGTAGTGGCTTCAGGTACCATTCATATTTTATCTCATCCAGTCCGTGTGCTTTTTTGATACGGGTGCTACGCATTCTTTTATTTCTTTGGAGTGTGTACACAGTTTGAATATAACTTGTATGACTGCTTGCGATCCCGTCATTGTGAAACTACCTAGCGGGGATAGAATTATGGGAAACTGGGAGATTAAAGATTTTCCGGTGATTATATCCGGTATGGAATGGTTATCGAATCTGATTGTAGTTGATATGGTAGGCGAGGACGTGATCCTCGACGAGGATTGGCTTGATAGTCACCAAGCGATTATGAATTACCGTACTAAGGTTATCACCATGATGACTAAATACGGATCCGAGTACACATTTTTGGGACGTAAGTCGGGCCAATCCAAGTTACTTATCAGCGCCATGAAGGCCGTAAAACTTTTGAATAAAGGTTGTACGGGCTATTGGTGTTATGCCTTGAAAACGGAAGGGAACGAAGTCGATTTCTCTTCGATCCCGGTTGTTAATGAATATCCTGATGTTTTTCCGGACGATCTCCCGGGATTACCGCCAGATCGTGAGATAGAATCTTCTGTGGACTTAGAGCCAGATGCAGATCCGATTTCTAAAGCACCTTATCGTATGGCGCCTTCTGAGATGCAAGAATTAAAGAATCAGTTGGGAGAACTTCTGGAAAGAGGGTACATCAGACCGAGCGCTTCGCCTTGGGGCGCACCTGTTCTTTTTGTGAGGAATAAGGATGGTTCACTACGTTTGTGCATTGACTACCGTGAGCTGAACAAAGTAACCATCAAGAACAAGTACCCTTTGCCTCGTATAGACGATTTATTTGATCAGTTGCATGGGGCTGTAGTTTTCTCGAAAATTGATTTAAGATCAGGGTATTATCAACTCAGGGTGAGAGAGTCCGACGTTCTGAAAACGGCATTGCGGACGAGATATGGGCATTATGAATTTGTAGTTATGCCTTTTGGGTTGACTAATGCACCGACAATATTCATGCAGTTAATGAATAAGATTTTCATCGAGTATCTCGATAGGTGTGTGGTCGTCTTTATTGACGACATTTTGATCTATTCTCGAGATAAAGAAGAACATGCCCGACACTTGCGTTTGGTACTAGATATTTTGAGAACCGAGCCTCTATGCAAAATTCTCAAAATGTGAGTTCTGGTTGGAAGAAGTTATGTTTCTCGGCCATGTGATTTCGGCCGAAGGGGTTCGTGTAGACCCGCAGAAGATTGAGGCAGTGCTAGATTGGGCACCGCCTAAAAATGTTAAGGAAGTTCGTAGCTTTTTGGGCCTTGATGGGTATTACCGTCGGTTTGTCGAGGGGTTCTCGAAACTCGCTCGGCCGCTTACGAAATTACTCCAGAAAATGGAAAAGTTTGTTTGGACGACGGAGAGACAACATAGCTTCGATGAGCTGAAGAGACATTTGACTTCAGCGCCGATTTTAGCTTTACTACATGGTAGTGAGGTTTTTTCGGTTTATAGTGACGCTTCGGGTCAAGGTCTTGGCTGTGTGCTTATGCAGCATGATAAGACGATAGCTTTTGCATCACGACAATTAAATCCGTATGAGATGAATTATCCTACTCACGATTTGGAGTTGGCCGCAATTGTCTTCGCACTCAAGATTTGGTGGCATTACTTGTATGGTTCTCCGTGTCGGATTTATACCGATCACAAGAGTCTGAAGTATATTTTCAGTTAGAAAGAGCTGAATATGAGACAGAGACGTTGGTTAGAGTTGATAAAGGATTACGATTTGAAAATTCTTTACCACCCCGGAAAAGCCAATGTCGTCGCGGATGCTTTGAGCCGCAAATCGGCATCTCTTCAAATGCTCGAGGTTCTTACATCTCAGGCGAAGTTTCGTCAGGGTTTAATCGAGCAAGGAATAGAAGTTTGGCTCCAACGAGTACAAGGACAGTTGTGTACTCTCGAAATTACTTCATCCTTGGTTGACGGCATCAAAGGGAAAGAGTGGAGTGACCCGATGATTTCTCAACTGAAGGAAGATGTAATTAAAGGAAAAGCTCCTGGATTCATGGTTCACGAGGATAGTATTCTAAGATTTCAGGGCAGGCTTTGTGTTCCGAATGATCTAGAGTTGAGGCAGAGAATTCTCCGAGAAGCCCATGTTACGCCTTACTCAATCCACCCCGGGACGAGTAAGATGTATAAGGACTTGAAACGTAATTTTTGGTGGAACAACATGAAGAAGGATGTCGCGGAATTTGTACTACGGTGCTTGACGTGTCAACAAGTCAAGAACATCAACAACCAGCGGGGTTGTTGAAACCGCTTCCCATTCCCGAGTGGAAGTGGGAAGACATCTCTATGGATTTCATCAATGGCATGCCGAGAACTAGGGCCGGAATGAATATGATTTGGGTAATCGTCGATTGGTTGACCAAGTCTGCACACTTCTTGGGTATTAAGGCTACTTGGGGACTGGATAGATTAGCTTGAACTTTTATAGCTGAGATCGTAAGATTGCACGGTGCCCCTAAGACCATTGTTTCTGATAGAGACGGTCGTTTCGTATCGCATTTTTGGCAGGCCGTTCATTAGGCTTTGGGTACTGAGTTGAGATTGATCACGTCCTTTCATACTCAGTCAGACGGTCAGCCAGAGATGATGATTCAGATATTGGAGGATATGTTGCGAGCTTGTGCCTTAGACTGGAGTAATGATTGGGAGCTTCATTTACCGTTGATCGAGTTTGCCTACAATAATAGTTGGCATGCGTCGATCAAGATGGCACCATTCGAGGCACTTTATGGTAGGCGTTGTAGGTCGCCATTATGTTGGGACGAGGCTTCAGAGCTAATTGGAACAGAACCGGATATGTTGATGGAGACTAAGGAAAAGATTTCTATTATCCGGGATCGATTGCTGACTGCCCAGAGCCGTCAGAAATCTTATGATGATACTCGTCGTCGACCCTTGGAGTTCGAAGTGGGGGATCATGTCTTACTCAAGGTGTCGCCGACCAGTGGGATTTTTCGCTTCGGGAAAAAGGGGAAACTTAGTCCGAGGTATATTGGACCTTTCGAGATATTGGACAGGGTTGGAGATTTAGCTTATCGTTTGGCGTTGCCTCCAGCTTTAAGTCACGTCCATAGTGTTTTTCATGTGTCTTAGTTGAGAAAGTACGTGCCGGATCCGAGCCACGTTATCGACTACAGTGAGATTAACGTAGCCGAGGATATTACCTTTCCGGAGAGACCCGTGAAGATCCTTGAGTGTCGCGAGAAACAACTTCGGCATAAGACCATTCCACTGATTAAAGTGCAATGGTCGAGACATGGAGTCGAGGAGGCGAGTTGGGAAACGGAAGAGAAGTGCGGTCGGAGTACCCCGAACTTTTTTTTCTTAAGTTTCGGGACGAAACTTCTTTTTCGAAGGGGAGAATGTAATACCCGTACTTTTATTGACTATTTGACCTTGCCGTTTTTATTATTTCGTCGCTCTGTAAACTCTTGGTGATGTTGTCGATATTGTTATAGAGTTTCATATCTTGGTTGGATCACAATCGTGTTGTTTAGACCTTGCGGAAGTGTTCTGGGTCACAGAAATAGCGCACGCTAGGCCTAGGCTAACGCACGCTAATTCTGCCTGAGTAGCGCACGCTAGCTTTGAGCCGTAGCGCGCGCTAAGGGACCAGTCAGATCAGAACCAGTAAGTCATACTACTTTCTAGACTGGCATTTAACGCGCGCTAGGAGTTCGTTAACGCACGCTATTCGTGGTCAGTAGTGCGCGCTAACATCCATCCGTAGCGCACGCTAACGGGCTGGTTGGCAGAGGCAGTGAGGTTGTCAGGTTTTCTGGACTATCGAGTAACGTACGTTAGTCTTCGGATAGCGCACGCTATAAGAGCTGCGTAGCGCACGCTAAGCCATAGCGGTAGCGCACGCTAAGACTCGAGCAGGGTAGAGGTAGGTTCTGGACTCCAGTTCAGGACACCATTTTTGGCTAGCGCACGCTAAGATAAGGCGATTAGCGCACGCTAATGGGGCCGGTAGAAGCCATTGGACTACCCGGTGACCTCGCTAGCGCACGCTAATAATCGAGGCGTAGCGTGCGCTAGACTGGGCGAGTATATATTGGACATTTGACTTCCATTTCGTCATTTTTCATTCTCTTCACTCATTTTCGACGGGAGAAGCTCGGGAGAGGCGATTTTGGGTGATTGGAAGCGATCCATCTTCAAACATCAACATATTTAGTTGGAGAACAAGGACTACACAACATCTAATCCATTCTATCGTCCAAATTAAGGTAAAAAATCCTTAGAACCCTAATTTTTGGGAAATTTGGGGGTTTTCCTAGATTTGTCCGATTCATCCGTTTTGAAGCTTGAGAACCTTGAGATTATGATGTATCTATCCCGTATACATGCTTTTCCTACGATTTTACGGATTGGTTTGTGCCGTGTTCGGACTTGTGAGGGTTTGGGTGATTTTCCAAACTCTAGTTGTTTACCCTTGTTTTTTCGTGAATTGTAGACGAGTTTCGGGAGTTTCTTCGTGAATTATGAGTATGGATTATTGATTATCATATCCCTTACGAATCGTTTAGGTGCCGGAAGCGCGTTCTTGGACCTACCGAACTCATACTCTTTTCCGTTCAATTTCTCGATGTCTCAAAGGCAAGTATATATTTATGATTATACGTTCTCGACTTTGAACGTAAGATATATGAATGGTATGATTGTTTATATCCACTCTGGAGAGGGCCGACAGGTCCCCTGAGGGTTTCGTAGCCTCTGGTGCGATTCCACAGATAATTTGGGTTAACCACTCTAGGGTGGGCCGACGGGTCCCTTGAGGGTTTCGTAGCCTCTGGTGCGGTTCCACGGTTGATCATGTATGCATTGTTGTGATGCTATGAGATTTAGTTATTCCGGAATACTAGTCTTGAATTGATGAATTGACGGTTACCTTTACTTTATTGTCGAGGAGTATTGTGTTTCATATTTGATATACTTGCACTAGCTATTCGACGGCTAACCCCTTATGGGGAAATACTTTTTATGTATTTCATGTTCCAAGAGAGCGGATAGGCAGGTATCGGGTCGGCATGAAGATGATGGGCAAGCGTGATACTGTGTCTTATCTCCAGTTATGTTTTGTGTTCCTCCATTCAGTGTTGTTGTACTGGAAGGGTTATTGAATACTCGAGTATTGTTTGTTTTCAGTCTTCCTTGTTGTTCCGGCCTGTGTTGCCGAGGTTTTGATTTTGTAATGTGATGTATTTGGATACGTTGGACATGGTTTGAATACCTTTTGTATCGTCTTTCATTTCATTGTATTTTGACCTTCTCGGTCAAGTTTTATAGTTCCGCGTATGACTAGCCTTGTGGGTCCCACGGTGGGGTTCACGGCGCTGTAATATACCCTGAATAATTTGGGGTGTTACATAATATACGAACCGTAAGCTACAATATAACTTGCCACAATAACTACAAATTATGTCGTATTCTCCACCAAAATACAAGGAGCTAAAGAAATGATCACACTCTCGATAGATCTGTTTATTACCATTTTTGGAATAATCCTAACAAGACCGAGAAACATCGTAGGAGGGAAGGAAGAGGAAGAAGTTATGGAATAATCCTAACAAGACCGAGAAACATCGTAAGATATCTAGAGCCGGAATTAGTCGACTGAAGGCAGCTTGCAATACAGATTGGTTTTTATTTGAAAGCATTATTGGACAGACAATGAAATTTCTAAAGATCCAAGCTAGGGTTGTAAATCAATCCAAACGAACAACACGTATGTCTGTTCAAACCTATTTGAAAATTTTATCGAGCTTCAAACATTATGTTTGAATTTGATTCAACTAGTAATTGGGTCGAGTCTGGACGAACTTTAATCAAACCGAACACGAACCGAGCTCGAGTAGTTTGGATTTTTATATGTATTTTATAATTTTTATTGAAATCGAGCCGAGCTTGAGCCGAGCTCTTATATCTTACCAAACAGAAAATAATGTTTAAGCTTGGTTCGTTATATTAACGAACCGAGCTTGAACGAATTTTTTTACCAATCGAATTCGAATCGAGTATCGAGTAGCTTGAATTGATTTTCGACCTAATTTCACCAATGTTATAAATTTACTAAGTCGTTGGATTCTGTAAGGTACGCTTTACGTTAATTTAGTCAAGCATGCATCGCTAATTTACCTTTTATGCATTTACAATTTTATTTATTTATGTTCCTTCCAATTGCAAAATAAATAAAGGTTTATTAATCATTTACGTATTATAAGAGTGTTAATTAATACGAAGTCCGAATTATGTACTTTTAATTTATTTATCCCTCCACCATAACTACATAAAAAAAAAAAAAAAAAAAGAATTAGGCGTTCAGTGAGAGGATACAAAATTAATCACGCAAGTACAATGAAGGCCCTGCTAGTTTAGGTTAATGGGCCCTATTATATGCTATTACAAATTGACTAGGACAATCTAATTGGGCTCAATCTGATAGTAGATCCAACACACCCTGCAATAAATAAAAAAAATGAATGTAATCTCAAGGATAGTCGAGTTGGTGGAGTAGGTAAGCGCGGGACCGAAAGGTTACGAGTTCGATTCCCCTACCAACACTTTCTTGGTTGAGTCTGTCACACAGGGCTTGCCTAGTGTCGTTTACCTAGTTGGCGTAGTTTGCAAGTTATTACGTCCAGTTTGAGGGTTTATCCAGTGCGCACTTGAAGAGTAGCGGCTTCGGTTTCCTAAGTCATTAAAAAAAAGAAATGAATGTACTTACGCAGACAAAAAGGTCACTTAACATAGTTTTTTTTTTTCTAACGTACAAAATGTTGATAGACACATTTTCACACTTTTAAGAGCTTATACTTGTAATTTATATGAGCTCTTTATAAGAAGTCACCAAATAAATTTAAAAAAAAAAAAAAGAAAAAAACTTATACCAACCTTCATTAGGATATACTTGTTGTACACATTTCTTCACAAAAATATTGCAAGAGACGAGAGAAGATTATGGATTGTGTTGGTATTAGGCCCAAATGGAATAAGTTTCTTTGACTGGGCCCAAAACAAATATTTGAGCAGCCCAGTCCAAATTAGCCAAGCCCAGGCCCGGTTTCCTTATTAAATGCATTGACCTAATCTGGACCGTCCCTTTGTGGGAATTAATCCTACCCGTCCATCCTAAGGGTATTTAAATACTCCTAACCCTAAACCTAACCCATTTACCCCACTCCCCAGTCGGCGCCTCCTTTCTGTTTCTTCTCTCCCGATTCTTCTCTCCCGATTCTTCTCTCTTCGGTTTCGTCCGCTGAGATTTTCCTTGAACGTCTTCCGATCTAATAGCAACCCTTATCATTTTCAATGATAAGTCCGGGTGCTTTAAAATCGGGCGACCGTTTCTGGGGTTTTTACGATTCCTATAAATTGTGGGATCCATTTTGAGGAGAATACGGAAACCAACGATCAAACAGAGTGTTCTTGAGGCAATACAATCTTTCTTCGTGAGATTCTGTTTTCTTTGTGAAATCTTCTCAGTGAGGTTGGTTTTGGGTTATTGGGGGTTTTAAGGTTCGGGTCTTTGTGATTTGAGAAACCGGGTTTGTGGCTCGGTCGACTTTGGACGCCGGATATTTGGAGCTCTGGGCGGGTACACGAGGTGGAGGAGAGCCGACTTCTGTCTATAATCACCACCGCGTTCGTATTATTCGGATCGTTGACGATCTGTTGGTCGATTTCTTCGACTTAAATTTACATCTGTGTTTATTATTTCCCGATCTGTTTCGTTCGGTTTTACGCATTATTTAATTTTGTTGTGTAACCCTTAATCCCCATAAATCATAGGAAATTTATTTGTAATTTGTTTCTGTTGAGTTGTGTAAATTTATGTATTCGGATAGATACCCAACGGTGGTATCGGAGCCTCTAAACGGGGTTTCTATTCGGAAGGGCATACGGGTTCCTAGAGAATCCGCTCAGTATTGCTTTCTATACTTTCTTGTTTTTTAAATGCTATTCGTGTGATTGGTAAAGTATTATTATTACTTTGGAGTAATTTGTTTCCGCTTCCGTCTGCTGCACTGTCTTTGTGATCGCTTCGTTATTTTCGTTACGTGTTGAGGCTGTGGTAGTCGTAATCTCCGAGCCTACCAAACCCCCTTGCCTGGACCGCAAGTGTTCCTCGGATCTTGTGGGGGCTCAGGATTCGATTCCAGCTCACTTTATTTTAAAATCTGGTGTGATTTTGGTATTTGTGATATCTGTGTGATACTAGTATTCTATTCCAGCTCACTTTATCGCAAAATCTGGTGTGATTTTGTTATTCGTGGTATCTGTGTGATATTTAACTGTAATCTTAGGTTTTACAGTAATACCTTGTGCTGGTTTAAATCTTGTGTGATTTTTACAAATACAAAAATGGGCTCTCTTACTTCTTTTACAATGGCACCATTTGACGGTAAAGGGGATTTTAAAATTTGGCAACAAAAAATGAAATCTATACTTGTCCAACAGAAATGTTTTAAGGCCATTGAAGGTTCTTTTCAGTCTAATGTGACTCCTGAAAACGTGAGGAATTGATTGAGTTTGCTCATTCATCTATAATCTTGAACTTGTCGATTCTGTGATTAGACGAATAGGCAAAGCCCGATAATGCTAAACACTTTGGGATTAACTTGATGACACTTTTACGGAAACATCTTTGCCAAATAAGTTATTTCTTCTTGAAAAGTTTTTTCGCTACATGTGGATTTGAATAAAGATATTGATGGCAATCTGGATGCCTTTACAAAGTTAGTGCAAGATATAAAACAAACGGGTGACAAAAACATTGATGATTATTCCCTATTGTGCTCTTGAATGCTATCCCCGATGCCTATAATGATGTGAAATCTGCGATAAAATATGGAAGGGATTACATTACTTTAGATATCTTGTTATAAGTGGATTAAAGAGTAAAGAATTAGACTTGAAATTTAACAAGGTTTCTAAACACATTTCGATGTTAATTTTGTTAGAGCTAAATATCCCATTAAAAGGAAACCGTTTGTTAAAACCGATTAAAAAGTCTAATAAGAAAAAGGGGCAATGGAAGGATAAATCCAAATTAGGCCTAAGAATCGCAAATGTTATAATTGTGGTGAACTGGTCATTATATACAAGAATGCACTAAACCTAAAAGAATTTGCAAAATGATCAGGCAAATTTAACTATGGGCGATGTCTTTATGGTATCGATGATTTGCATCTTCTGTGAATTCGTGCTTTCTGGTGTGTGAAAATGAATGGTTCTTGGATTCGGATGCACTCATCACATGACACCTTATAAAAAGCATTTTACAAGTTATACTAATCTTGGTGATCGGTATGTTTATATGCACGATAAGGTGAAACGGTAGTGACCTAATAGGAAATGTGTGTTTAAAATTACGATGGTACACAATTTACTCTAAAAATGTCCGACACATTCTGATTTATCTCATAACTTTGATATCTTGTACCACTTTGGAAGATGAGGGCCTTCGAGGTCTTGGGAAATGGTTGCATGGTAATTTCGAGAGGATCCTTAATGTTGTTTAAAGGAATCCGGAAATTTAATCTATACATTTGCCAAACTGAAACTCCTGCATGTTCTAATCTGGTCTGTGCAGATAAAACCGAATTGTGGCATAATAGGTTAGGGCACATAAGCATGAAGGGATTAGAGATCTTGCATAAACAAAAATGTTTTGGAAAAGATAAAATCTCTAAGTTGTCTTTCTGTGACTCCTGCATGTTTGGCAAACAACATAAAACTCAATTTCCAAAACCTCCCGATTCCCCTGATCCCGTTTTTGAGAAATCTGGTAAGAGTTCCAATGTGCTTGATTATGTTCATGCTGATGTTTGGGGTCCTGCCAGTGTTACGACTCATGGTAGAAATAGGTATTTCTTGTCCATTATTGATGATTACTCTCAAAAAGTTTTCGTGTTTTTACTCAAATTGAAATCTGAAGTGTTTGAAAAATTCCAAACTTGGAAATCTTTGGTGGAAAATCAAACCGGAAAACGGATCAAAAAGATAAGGACCGATAACGGCCTTGAATTTTGCAATACTCAGTTTGATTCTATGTGTTCTGAAAATGGCATCCTTAGGCATAAATCTGTCCCTTATACCCCTCAACAAAACGGGGTGGCTGAGCGAATGAATCGCACCCTACTTGAAAAAGTTAGGGCCATGCTTGCTACTTCTGGGTTGTCTAAAAGTTTTTGGGGTGAGGCTCTTTTAACTGCTGCATATATCATCAATAGATCACCTTCTGTACCATTAAATGGCAACTATCCCGAGTCTGTGTGGTCGGGTCATGGTACTGATTTTTCGAACATTCGTGTGTTTGGTTGTGCTGCTTATGTGCATCAAAATGTTGATAAACTCGAACCGAGATCCATGAGATGTGTTTTTCTTGGATATCCCGACGGTACTAAGGGTTATCGTTTATGGGTCAGATCTGAACCCGGATTGAAGGTGATCATTAGCAGGGACGTGGTCTTTAATGAAACTGAGTTTCCATGTCTTGATAATCCTATACCAGCTCATGTGCTAGCTACTGAAAATTCTCCCCACCTGTTCGATTAGGGTGGAGCATCTTAGTGATAATGAATTACCCGCCGAACCCGATAATGTAGAAAATCCTGAACCTAATAATCAATCGATAATGGGGATGAATCGAATCAATCGCTCTGACTTATCGATTATCAATTAACTAGGGATAGGCCTAGAAGGAATGTTAGGAGACCTATACACTTAGATGATTTCCATATGGCTTCTCTTGCTTTCAATGTGTTTGATATGCTTGATGGTAATGAACCTAAGTCTTACAATGATGCTTTGATGTCTAATAATTGAATGATTGGCTAAGTGCAATGAATGAAGAAATGACATCCTTGCATGCAAATGATACTTGGAAACTTGTTCCAAAACCCGAAATTGCTCTTTGATTGATTGTAAGTGGTTGTTTAAAGTGAAAAAGGAGGAAGATAATGTCGATTCAAGGCAAGGTTAGTAGCTAAAGGCTTTACACAACGTGAAGGTATCGACTATCTTGAGATTTTTGCACCGGTAGTTAAATTGACCTTTATTCGCATCATGCTTGCATTAGTTGCGCACCATAATTGGGAGATGAAACAATTAGATGTTAAAATGACTTTTTGCATGGTGAATTGAAAGAAACTATCTACATGAAACAACCAGAAGGTTTTACGGATAGTAACCATCCTGATCATGTGTGCTTGCTCAATAAAACCCTATATGGCTTAAAACAATCCCCTAGAGAATGGAACAAAAATTCATAGTGCATCTTGTCCTTGAAATTTCGTCGTAGCGCTTATGACCCATGTCTTTATTATAAATATGACAGTGGTGTGCCCATGTTCCTACTTATTTATGTAGATGATATGCTTTTGATTAGTTCGTGCATTAAATCTATTGATCATGTTCAAAGTTGCTTAGGTGATCAATTTGACATGAAATACTTGGGGGATGCTAAAAGGATATTGGGCATGAACATTGTTCGGGACAGATCTAAAAGCACCTTATTTTTAAATCAGTCCTCATACATTGGTAAAATTCTTGAAAAATTTTCTATGGTGATGCTAAAATTGCTAGTGTGCCGTTAGCTTCTCATTTCTTATTATCCAAAACTCAGTCACCTAAAACTGAATCTGAAATTCGTGAAATGAGATCTGTCCCGTATGCTAATGCCATAGGATCTGTCATGTACCTTATGGTTAGTACTAGACCAGATATCGCTTATGCTGTTAGTTGTTTGAGTAGGTACATGGCTAATCCAGGAAAACCTCACTGGGAGGCCCTTAAGTGGTTATTGCGGTACTTAAAAAATTCCGCTTCTGATGGTCTTATTTTCTCTAAATCTGTTGATGGGATTAATTTAAAAGGATATGTTGACTCTAATTATGCCAATGACCGGGATGAATGTAAGTCCACAACTTCATATGTGTTTACCTTGTGTGGCTCGTGTATTTCTTGGAAATCTCAACTTCAGCATATTGTTACACTGTCTACTACTGAAGCTGAATATATTGCCACCACTGAAGCCTTTAAAGAGGCTATTTGGTTGAAAGGTTTACTAACTGAAATTGGTGTTCTTCGTGACAATGTGGTGGTCTTTTCTGACAGTCAATCAAGCATACATTTGTGCAGAAATCCTGTGTTCCATGATCGAACAAAGCATATTGATGTCAGGCGACACTTCATCCGTGATATAGTAGAAAAAGGCATAATTGAGTTGAAGAAAATCCCTTCACAGTCCAATCCTGCAGATATGGGCACAAAGTGTCTACCGATCGAGAAGACCAGATCTTGCAAGTCGATACTAAATATCGACTCCTTCAACTGAAGACTGTCTAGTCTTTCAGTTTACTATCTTTGTGATAGCTTTTCTAGTTTTTCTTTGTGATTTCTAGTTCCTACTTTCTTAGTGATTGTTTGTCTTTATACTTGTACTAACTTTGTGTTTTGTGCAGGTGGTGTGACGTTCGGCGATGATGACCTCCCTCTCAAAATAAGTGTACCCCGATGGCTCATTTGGTCCGGGTGGAGATTTGTTGGTATTAGGCCCAAATGGAATAAGTTTCTTTGACTGGGCCCAAAACAAATATTTGAGCAGCCCAGTCCAAATTAGCCAAGCCCAGGCCCGGTTTCCTTATTAAATGCATTGACCTAATCTGGACCGTCCCTTTGTGGGAATTAATCCTACCCGTCCATCCTAAGGGTATTTAAATACTCCTAACCCTAAACCTAACCCATTTACCCCACTCCCCAGTCGGCGCCTCCTTTCTGTTTCTTCTCTCCCGATTCTTCTCTCCCGATTCTTCTCTCTTCGGTTTCGTCCGCTGGGATTTTCCTTGAACGTCTTCCGATCTAATAGCAACCCTTATCATTTTCAATGATAAGTCCGGGTGCTTTAAAATCGGGCGACCGTTTCTTGGGTTTTTACGATTCGTATAAATTGTGGGATCCATTTTGAGGGAGAATACGGGAAACCAACGACTGAAACTGAGTGTTCTTGAGGCAATACAATCTTTCTTCGTGAGATTCCTGTTTTCTTTGTGAAATCTTCTCGGCTGAGGTTGGTTTTTGGGTTATTGGGGGTTTCTGGGTTCGGGTCTTTGTGATTTGAGAAACCGCCGGGTTTGTGGCTCGATCTTTCACCGGACGCCTGGATATTTGGAGCTCGACGCGGTACACGAGGGTGGAGGACCGAGCCGACTTCTGTCTATAATCACCACCGTTATTATTATTGGATCGTTTACGATCCGTTGGTCAGATTTCTTCGACTTAAATTTACTGTCCTGTGTTTATTATTTCCCAGTCTGTTTTCGTTCGGTTTTCTGCATTATTTAATTTTGTTGTGTAACCCTTAATCCCCATAAATCATAGGAAATTTATTTGTAATTTGTTTCCTGTTGAGTTGTGTAAATTTATGTATTCCGGATAGATACCCAACAGATTGGTTTCGTAATTTAAATGACTGTATTTGTTAATATATATTTTTGATTTCAGTAATATTTATATTAAAATAATTCTTTACAAAAGGCGAATAAATTAAGATTGAGTTTAAATCATAGGTGGATCCTCCAATTATTGCATACAATAGCTTCAGTCCCAAAATCAGTTTTTCGTTCGATTTTGTCCTAGTTTTTCTGACATTATTCACTTTATGTCTACATCGAAAAACGCAAAACAACGTCGTTTAAACTGACGTACAACGCATTTAACGTCAATATTTAGGGATTCGCGAACTTACTGATTGGGCATCCCACATTATATTTTTTGGACTAAATCGACTAAAAAGTTAATTTTGAGAATACATCTAGTATAATAGTTAGGGGACGATTTAGATCAAAAAAGACGCACTTCGGACGTAAATGGACAATGTTAGAAAAATTGAGATTACATCGATTAAAAAATAATTTTACGACGAAATCTATTTGGAGCACTAGTTATGGAATTGTTTGGAATTTTAATTCAGATAAGACTACTCGTGAATATATCGAAATAAACAAATATCTATACTATATAATACTTATTCCCCTTAATTTAATGTGGAAGGGAGATTTAATTGTAACTTTTAATTGTAAATATATGAAGAGACTATTTTAATTGTAACTTTTAATGTAAATAAACTAATTTAAATACAAAAGTTATGATAAACATCACACTGCAAATACACCTTCTAATACACAAGGTGATTAAAATGAACTTTTCAATGATAGTATAAATTACAAGATGGTTAAATTTTAGCTATGAAATTTTATATACAATCGGTGCATCGCACGAGTTGAATAAACCAAAAACAACCCCGTAACAAACATACTGGTTAGTAAAACCTCATTTCATATAACTAATTACATAGACTAAAATAAAAGGACAATAACAATAAAAAAACATATAAACTTCTCTAAAAGGCATTTAAATTCTGCCATCTGCTCATTCAACCGTCTGGCCCAATATACGTACAAAACACGTAGATATTCAACCAAAAATCGTGTATCGCACGGGTTGGATAATGCCTCGTATACTGTAAGTGTGAAAATTATTTCTACCATTGGACAACATTTGTAAGTAGTGTGATAGTTCCACTGGGAATGTTAGGTATCTTAAAAACACGAGACATAAATAATTTTAAGCATCTTACAACATAGTACTTATTGTTTTGAAGAACACTTCCAACTCAACTAAAACACCGAAGTACAAAATCTCACAAAACACAAACGGTGTATCTCTTTTCAGACCAGAGATTTTGACGGGGAGAAGGGAGGTCAAAAACCCTTGTGACGCGTACGCGCACAAACTCTGTGACGAGGCCAAGCGTGATTGGGCACACAACACAACCCAGAACCCTTATTATTTTATTTTATTTTATTTTTAATTCTTGAGAAGGAAAACCCGTTTCGAATAGACGATCTCGTTTAATTTTTCGACTCATAAAGTTGCTGGCGATATTTATAGATTCAATTGGTGTTGTGTGGCGTGGGGAAGATAGATGATGAACACTGGGGCGAGTAATCACATGATGTCCTCTGCATCGGCGTCTGGGAACAGCGCGCCGTCGCCGGGTTTGAAGACGTACTTCAAAACCCCAGAAGGTAAATATAAACTTCAGTACGAGAAGACTCATCCGACGGGCCTCCTTCACTATTCCCACGGCAAAACCGTCACTCAGGTTGGTCAAAATTATCGGCACCCTATAAGGGCTTTCTCTTATAATGGCATTTTGGGTGTAATCGGGAAGTTTGCGCCTTTCCGTGTATCTTGTTCAATATTAATATTCTGAGAAGCGTTCTGTTAGTTAATTTATGTTCATTTTTTTCATCTGCTGCATATTGCCTGAAGAGGTTGGATTATGGTGGTGACCTTTTCGATTGGTTCTGATATGTGTTTACACACTTTAATCATAAATTGCTGCTTTAAGTTGGATTGATGCATGTAAAAGCGTTTATTTGATTAACCTTGGTGGTATGTCGTTGGACTTAAACATGTATCGATGGGTCTTCGCGCTTAGGCACCGGTCCTAATGGTACCAGGACTTGCAATGAACTTAGATATGAGGTTTGAGTTGTTCGGACGAGCGCTCTAAATCCGAAGACCCGTCAGAAACGTGTTTTCAAGTTGAACGGAAAATAAACTATAAAGGTTTTTTGTTTGTTCTTTTATACATCTGATTTGTGAATCTCATACTAATTACTTATGCATGAATTCTATCTATAATCATTAGCCCTTGGTTCGGAACATTGTTTCTGTTAGTGTCTTTTACTCGAGCATCGAGAATGTGTTTTTCTAATTGGAAGAACAGATTAATTTAATAAGCCGTGGTTTTGACAGAATTAAGAGAGTGATTTACAGTAATTTTTTGTTCAGGTTACAGTAGCTCATCTCAGGGAAAAGCCAATGCAGGCTCCACCCCAGTCATCATCGAGTTTGGGTGTAAGCAGTGGCGTGAGGTCTGCAGCAGCAAGGTTATTGGGTGGGGGGAACGGGAGTAGGGCACTTAGTTTTGTCGGAGGTAATGGTGGAAGTAAGCCATCTAGTGGAAACAATACTAGAATAGGATCCTTAGGGGTTTCGAGTTCAAATAATGTGGTTGGTAATGTGAATTTTGACGGAAAAGGGACTTACTTGGTATTCAATGTTGGTGATGCGATTTTCTTGAGTGACTTAAATTCCCAGGATAAGGTAATTCGGCGGTTATCTGCATTTTTAAAAATTATTTTTAAAAAATTATCATTGAATTGATTAAAAGGGTTCTTTTTTTTTTGTGCTGCATAGGATCCTATAAAGTCTATACACTTTAGTAACTCGAATCCTATTTGCCACGCGTATGATCCCGACGCAAAAGACGGGCATGATTTGCTTGTTGGTTTGAACACTGGAGATGGTATGCTTTCTATCTCAGAAGTTTAATTAGATTATATATTATTTACAGATTTATTAACTGGATTCTCGTTTCTACGTTTTTGTAGTTTATTCAGTGTCTCTTCGACAACAGTTACAAGATGTTGGGAAGAAGCTTGTGGGGGCTCAGCACTACAATAAAGACGGTGCTGTTAATTCAGGGCAAGAAAATTGACTTTTTTTCTTTTTGCTATGCTATGTGTGTGTATATATATCTCCTCTTTCATGCAAGCTGTTGGTGTTGTAAGTGGCCAGCACCTAACACTGGCCGTTACACGTCGTCTTTCTCCATCTACTATTAATTTATTCCAGAGCTCCAGCTAAGAGTACCAAAATTTAAATTCTTGTTTAAAATTTTTAGCAAAATGTGTATAGTGATATGTTCATTAAGGGCCGGTGCTACGGTTCACTGTGATTTAG
Source organism: Orobanche coerulescens (assembly GCA_033398695.1). Taxonomy (NCBI): domain Eukaryota; kingdom Viridiplantae; phylum Streptophyta; class Magnoliopsida; order Lamiales; family Orobanchaceae; genus Orobanche; species Orobanche coerulescens. Next base: position 13,614,006 of record CM065803.1, read on the forward strand.
AATTTTGGTAGTCAGAATTTTGGGTGCTTGGAGTGCCGGGAATAGTAGGAATATTTGTTCTTTTTTGTAGGATTGAGAAACTAGATGTCAAATCGTGGCTGAAAAACTGGATAATGTTGTATTATTATATTGTTTTAGTTGTATTTATTTAAAGGTAAAAAGAGGAGAAACATGATGTGATAAAAGAGAGAGGAGTAGTTGTATTTATTTAAAGTTAAAAAGGAGGGAGGGAGGGAGGGAGTTTGAACCCTAGGCACAAACAAGCCCTAAGGTTCTGTGATGTTTTTTCTCTTTTTGTTTTTTTTTGACCGATTTCCCTATTTCCTTCTAACAGTCGGTGTACTAGCGTTGCGTGGATTCCCAATGGTGATGGCTCATTTGTTGTTGCACATGCAGATGGTAATATGTATGTATATGAAAAGGTAAGTTTTCAACTTTAGTAGACTAAATTATTGTCACATCGCCCTCTTAATTCCTTAGTTTGGCGAATTGATATAGAATGCCCTTTTCTTGTTTTCAGAACAAAGATGGCTCGGGTGATCCTTCATTCCCAGTGATCAAGGATCCAACTCAATTTTCTGTATCACACGCACGATACAGTAAGGTATTGGTAACTTTTATCTGTTCCATATTCATTCGTTTTTTTGTTGTGTTTTTCGTTCCGCACCACCTAGAATAGTAGGGTGCTTAGTTCATTTATTTATCGAGTGGGAAAAAGCTGATGTTATTCCCATCCCTCATTCACGGGTCTTGAATCAATTAACAGTTCCATAAAGTTTTAACGGCCTTTGTTTTATTCATATTGTACACTTCATATTTTTTTTTAATTACTGCTGTTATTCGATTTTCTGTTTTCTAAATCTCTTTAAAAAAAGACTTTTTTCACTTTATATGACTTCCGTAGCTTTATATGTAGATTAAATATTTATCATGTTTTCCTTTTCTTTTTTCCTTTTATTCTCTTCATGTAACCGGTCGTTGACGGTTTCAAAGGATGATTCTTGTTAGCTGACCCCAAATCATTCTCGGATTAATACCATATGTTGTTGTTATGGAGAGAGTAGAACTATGGTTGATAATTAAATTGAGATAGATCGAAGCCCAATTTCTTAGCAGTTTTGATGTAGATTCATTATATTGTTGGTTGCTTATAAAGTTATAATGACGTATTGTTCTCTGCAGAATCCGGTTGCCAGATGGCATGTATGCCAGGGTTCAATAAATGGCATTGCGTTTTCGGCAGATGGGGCTTATTTAGCAACTGTAGGAAGGGACGGTACCGTCATTATCCGGTCTTTTTTTTTTTCTGTATTTTGGATATTCGGTCGTTAGTTTCCAATTTCACCCCTCCGGTTCTTTGTATTCTTTATATGATGAGGAAAATTGATGAATACAGGTTACCTGCGAGTCTTTGATTACAGAAACGAACAACTTATATGCGGTGGGAAAAGCTATTATGGCGCTCTTTTATGTTGTGCTTGGAGGTGAGTGTCATTAATTTTATGCAGAAAGCGTCGAAATTCATTTTTTTTTTTGGGCTTTCTCTCTCCCTAGTAAAAGACACTGGTTTCAGAAATAATATTATGTAATCAAATAGTATAAGAATATATGGGGTAACTTTCTGACAAGCAAAACGACAGCGTGGATGGAAAATACATTTTGACTGGAGGTGAGGATGACCTTGTTCAAGTCTGGAGTATGGAAGATCGGAAGATTGTGGCGTGGGGTGAGGGACACAACTCGTGGGTAAGTTTCCAGCTACAATTATATAGTCAAACTAATATGAGACTGCCTCACAAAATGTATTCCGTGAGACGAGGTATAAAGTTTAGTTTTCATTTTTTTTCTCCAGTTTTTTGTAACCTTTCTTAGAGTTTTTCAGTTGTTTAGTTTTTTTTTTTTTCATTTTTTTTTTTAGTTTTTCATCTTTTTGTTTCAAGTTTAGGGTTCATCTTCAGTTCTTATGGTTTCATTTTTCAGTAATTTTTTTATTAAGTTACTCTCTCTCTCTCTCTATATATATATATATTGAACTTTTTTATTTGAAAATTTAGTTTTAGAGGATTCTTCTCGCGGTTAGACAGATCTATTAGATTTCAAAAGAGACCTATTCGATTATGTACATTATTTTGCTTGCAATAGAAAATGTAACTAAATTTAATGAAGTACTTGAATTTAGAAGAACTTTTTTTCCGGGTTTAGGCCCGATTATCCAAGTGTTGGTAGGGATAAATCTTCTGTTCTCATACATTTTGCACAGAATTATACATGATGCTTGTACGAGAACCCAAATAGCATCGAGTGGTGCCGCTTAGTCGACTCTCGCATACTCATTCGGGCTTTGATAATGGCAGGTTAGCGGAGTGGCATTCGACTCGTACTGGGTAGCTCCAAATTCAGACGGCGTTGGGGAAAATGTCGTTTATCGGTTCGGCTCCGTTGGTCAGGTAACACCGAACACTATTATTGGTCCGCTAAAGAAATCCGGTCGTTCATTCATTCGCTCCCTCGACTTATAATCTCTGTAAAGTTTGATTTTAAATTTCTAAGCAGGACGCACAATTGCTATTATGGGATCTAGAAATGGACGAGTTAGTAGTTCCCGTTCGTCGTCCTCCGGGCGGGTCCCCCACTTTTAGCACCGGCAGCCAATCATCTCACTGGGACACGCCTTGTTGCCCTGTGGGCACATTACAACCTGCACCAAGCACGCGAGACGTTCCGAAGCTGTCTCCATTGGTGGCTCATCGCGTCCACACGGAACCTCTCTCCGGTTTGGTGTTCACTCAGGAATCCGTGCTTACGGTTTGCCGGGAGGGACACATTAAGATTTGGACGAGGCCGGGTTTCGCCGAGAGCCAGTCGAGCAACCCGGATTCTTTACTGGGTACGAGCCTGAGGGAAAAATCATCGATAAAAGTGGGTGGGCCCGGTTACAAACAATGACAACACCCATTTGCACATTTTTTTTTTCAATTTTTTTTTCTTAGTGAAATGACGAGAAGCATACGGTGGAGAATCATATGCGGTAAGATTTCTAACTGACGATGACGAAGAGCGTTGTATAGACAGAGGGCGAAAAGTGTCTTTTGGAGTCGCGTTGAGAATGGGAACCCTTTGTAAGTATGAGAACAAACGTCTAGTGACCGATCAAAATAATCGATGTTGTTCTTAAATTGTTGGTGTTTTTTTTTTTTTTTTTTTTTTTTTGGTGATTAAGTTTTGCCACAGGAAACCATGGTCGGATTATCATTATATTCCTCTTGTCATGGGAAGCTATCTGTATGTTTGGTGAAAATAAGATCATCCATAAACTAGCTTGTTTTTTGAACTTATTTGTTTGATTCGCCATAAACTAATTTATAAGTTAATCTATAAGCTAGCTTAGGGGCTGTTTACCTTTTTTCCATTAATACCTGAATGGATTAAGTTGTCTGAGTGGATTAATCTGTCTGATTTGAAAAAATATCCTGTTGTTTCTTTCTTTTCTGAATGAACTATCTGAATGACAGAAATGACCATTTTACCCCTAAATATGAATTAAGTCCTTTTTTATAAAGGACGGATTGAGCATTTTAGTTTATATAATTTATTTTAATTTATATTATAATATATATTCATAAATCATATTATAATTTTCAGGTATATTTAAATAATCAGACAATATTTTATAAATATATTAAGTTATATTTTAATATATATAGTTATATTAATTTTTTAATAGTCAATATAAAAAAATCAATTTAAATAATATAACATAATATATATTAATTTATATTATAATATATATTCATAAATTATATTATAATTTTTAGATATATTTAAATAATTAGACAATATTTTTATAAATACACTAAGTTATATTTTAATATATATATATAGTTAAATTAATTTTTTAATAGTCAATATAAAAAATCAATTTAAATAATATAACATAATATATATTTTAATTTATATTATAATATATATTCATAAATTATATTATAATTTTAAGATATATTTAAATAAATAGACAATAGTTTTATAAATATATTAAGTTATATTTTAATATATATAGTTATATTTTTTTTAATAGTCAATATAAAAAATCAATTTATATAATATAACATAATATATATTTTAATTTATATTATAATATATATTCATAAATCATATTATAATTTTTAGGTATATGTAAATAATCAGACAATATTTTTATAAATATATCAAGTTATATTTTATTATATATAGTTATATTAATTTTTTTAATAGTCAATATAAAAAAAATCAATTTATATAATATAAAATAATATATATATTAATTTATATTATAATTTATTTATATTCATAAATCATATTATAATTTTCAGGTATATTTAAATAATCATACAATATTTTTATAAATATATTAAATTATATTTTAATATATAGTTATATTAATTTTTTTATCAATAAATAGCTTATATTTTATGAATTTTAAATGTATAATATTATTATATATTTTAAATTTATATTATATATACTCAATTATAATTAAGATTATATGAGAATTTATACTATATATACTCAATTTTTTTATTATTAAAGAGGGTAATTTTGGTATATTGGGGAAGTATTTCTGTCTTAATGGTAAGGACACCCCAAAAGTTGCTTAATGAAAAAGACATTATTAAGATCATTAAGTAGAAAGTAAACAACAAAATATAACTGATCGATTAAGCTGATTAAAAAGTAAACAGGCCCTTATTGAGGTTACACTTAAAACAGTATCTAAATAAGTTAAAGAATTAATTATATTTTTGGTCCTTGTAGTTTGTCGGGTATTTCACTTTCAGTCCAATTTTTTAAAAAGTTTCGGGTTTGGTTTAAAAGTGAAACACCCATTTTAGTTTCAGTCCATTTTGGTGTTGACTGTTAGTTTGACCGGTTAAACAACATAAAATGACTAAAATACCCTCCTTTCATTCTTTCTTTTTTCTATTATTATTATTATTATTATTAAAGTTAAGTATTTTTTATTTAAAAATCAGAAAGAAAAAAATTAATCTGGATCTTATTTTAAATTGTATTAATGAAAAATAAAAACTAGAATATTATTTTCCATAAAATAAATAAAAATCTGAATTATTTTATTTTATTTATTAAAAAAACTGCTAGTTATTTATTTTCTTAATTTTTTTTACTTTTCATAAACAATATTGTTTTATGTTTTAAAAAAATCTAAAAACCTAAAAAGACAGATTAAAGATTGATTATTTGAATTCAACTTCACCGGAGAAGATAACCGATCAGATTTTTTATTTATTTTATGGAAAATAATAATTCAGTTTTTATTTTTTTTGAATTCTAAATATAAACTCGATTTTTTTGAATTTTTGTTTATTTATGTCCGTTAAGTACTAACAGAGTGCTTAGTTGGCAGTTAAATGACACGCGACATATATTTATTGGCTGGTCAATATATGACGTAAAATAATAAAAAAATATAAGTTTAAAAAAAATAAAAAAAATCTAAAAAATCTGGAAAACTTAAGAAAAAAAATCAGAACTTCATTTTTTTATTTAAAAAATCTTGAAAATTTGAAAAAATCGGAACTTCAGGTATTTTTTTAAATTTTGGAATATAATTGATATTAAAGAATCGGAAATAAAAAATTTATAAACTCTGTGATATTATTTATAAATTATTTTAATAAAAATAAAAACTAGATTATTATTTTCCATAAAATAAATAAAAATGTGAATTATTTTATTTTATTTATTAATGAAAAGATGAAAATACCCTCCTAACTAACGGTCAAACCTAATTAAACTAACGGTGTTAGTAAAAACGGACTGAAACTGAAATGGGTGTTCCACTTTTGGACCAAATTCGAAATTTTTTAAAAAATTGGACTGAAAGTTAAATTATCAGTCATCAACTATCTTATCAGTTAAATTATAAGTATGCCGTATATCTATGTATATGCGATTGGGACTGCATGAGTGCGCCATTGATGACTAGTTTTGTTTCCCCATGATTAAATGGGTATGACACCCTATATTTATTTTCTATTGGACGTCATAAAATTCTCATTCTCCCACAAAAATGATCCATACCTTAACTTTCATACCTTAATTTTTAATATGTTAAAAATTAATTACTGTTAGAAAAATAATATCCAATTATATATATAACAATATATTAAATAATGTTAGTTCAGTTTGAGATGTTGAAATTAATTCCATTAGAAAAATAGTATTTAGTTTTATATTATTAAAAATAACATTATATTAAATGATGTTAGTTTAAATTGATTGGTAATAAATATAGTTACGAATATTGTAGATGAAAGATTTCGATGTGTATATTTGGCAAAATATAAACCAGCTTACAAGCAAGTTTATTTTTTGATATGCTATAAACTAACTTATAAATTAATTTATCAATCAACTAAACACGAGGAAATTAAAAAAATTACATACTGAGATGATGTTGGGAAAAATCAGATCCCACATTCATCCATTAAGGATGAGCAGAAATAACCGAGAAATAACATGAAAAAATAATAATAATCCACAACACAAGAATTTACGTGGAAACTCCAAAACCGGAGAAAAACCACGGCCCCCAGAGAAAGAAATTCCACTATGTGAAATATTATTACAATCACACAGACATTCTCACTCCCGATCCCCGTACCCCACACTCTTACAAACCTTTGACTAACTCACACCTCTCTTCCAACTCTCCATACTAGAGAATAAAAGAAAAGAATTTAACTAGAGTCAAACCACAAAGATTAAAGTGTATTTGACTGGTGCACTTAAAACCACACCACATGGGTTCCTTAAATAACCTTAAGGTTCCCACCCATTTTGTTCCACAAGCAATGTGGGACAAAACCCACTTCTTATATTTTGACACAAAACCAACAAACTCCACCTTGGCAAAATAAAAGAAGCTCCATTGTCTTCACCGACAATCATGACTCTCAATCCAGAGAACCATCATTCTCAAACCAGAGAATCCTACTCCACCATCTGAGTAGACCACTTAGAATACACCATTCTAAGAATTTCCTCGGCACATATCGAAAACCCCGCTGAAATTTATGGTGCAACTCCTAACTTTTGGTTCTCTTGGAAGTCCTTCAGCCATCGACATAACACACATTGTATCCATGCCAAACCGATACCCGTGTGTAAATTCCACCACACACCCTACATCCATGTCAAACCAATACCCGTGTAAAATTCCACCACACCCGACATCTTTCCATGACAAGCCAATACCCGTCCGCAAATTCGTGGATCCGCTAACATAACCACATCCTCTTTCACGACAACTCATATGCCAAAAGGACATACATTTTCTCATCAGAGAAAATCATCACTGTCACAATGTTAGCCCGGATTAGGAGTTATTTGTCAGATTAACTCCACCTCCACCTTGACACTTCAACTTCATAGCCTTGTGTAACCCGGATTGTACCAATATATCCTTGACATATACTTGTCATAAGGCAAACATGATCATTCCATCAAATTTCTCCACCTGCTTGAACCACCCTAGCCTGATGAACAACCGCCTCCAAATGAGACCCCCGGACACCGCTCAAGAAATTTTTTCTGATGTGGAAGGTCAGACATCGCTGCGACCACAGAGCATACTCAGAATTTCAAGAGACCCAACCCGGGCTCCGATACCACTTGTTGGGAAAAATCAGATCCCACATTCATCCACTAAGGATGAATAGAAATAACCGAGAAATAACATGAAAAAATAATAATAATCCACAACACAAGAATTTACGTGGAAACTCCAAAACCGGAGAAAAACCACGGCCCCGAGAGAAAGAAATTCCACAATGTGAAACACTATTATAATCACACAGACATTCTCTCTCCCGATCCCCGTACCCCACTCTCTTACAAACCTTTGACTAACTCACACCTCTCTTCCAACTCTCCATACTAGAGAATACAAGAAAGGAATTTAACTAGAGTCAAACCACAAAGATTAAAGTGTATTTGACTGGTGCACTTGAAACCACACCACATGGGTTCCTTAAATAACCTTAAGGTTCCCACCCATTTGGTTCCACAAGCAATGTGGGACAAGGAGCAATGCTACATATATACACATTCATACACACATTCATACACACTTAACATCTCATCCATTCATTTATTGTGGGACCCACAATAAACAAATGGATGAGATGTTAGTGTGTAGGAATGTGTGTATGTGTAGCATTTCTCGTGGGACAAAACCCACTTCTTATATTTTAACACAAAACCAACACATGATTCATTTATTTATATTCTAAAATATATCCATTGCAACTCGAAGTGAAACTTCAAAGTTCAAAATATAAAGGGTTTATTGTCTGTAAATTACAGACGTTTTTACAATTTCGGAAATTGCCCCCGTTTTTATAGGTTTCGCCTTAAAAACCCAAACCTTTTAATTTATCGCCGATTTGCCTCTCCGGTCGAATTTCCCCAATTTAAAAACTACGTGGCAATGACCGTTGCCATGTGGACACGCCGGAAGGGGAGAGCAGACGACGTCGTTTCAACTTAACCCAAACCAACTCAGAACGCCGTCGTTTCTTCCTAACATATTCCACCAAAAACAGAACTTAACCCACTAATTTTTAGGGTTCATGCGAAGTAAGTTTCTTAGACGTTGGTGATGGAGAAGGGCAGCGGCAGCGGAAGCCCGGACATTGACTCCGACACCGAAGACAGGTATTTCTCTTAGCTGTTTTGATTGTTCGATTGCATTCTGGGTTTTGAGTTTTGGGTTTAGGGTTCTATAATGTGATTTTATTTTGATTGTTCGATTTATTTTGGGTTTATTGCAGAGAATCATTTACTCTTTTTATTCACCATGGGGGCTATCTTGCTAAGCATTTGGGTTTAGATACTTATCATGGGGGGTTTTGTGGGACACTATATGATGTGGATCAGAGCTCATTCAATCTTTCCAGACTGAATTTTCTGATTAGAGCATTTGGTTATGCTTCTTGGGATGATATTTGGTATAGAATTCCTAGGACACACTCATTCAGGCCAATTAAAGGGGATGTCTAGGTTAAACAGATGATGGATCTTTTACCCACATTTAACATTTCAGTTGTGCATGTATATGTGGGAGGGTGCGTGGATGATGGATCTGGGAGACTTCAAACTCACCAGCATTACAAAAATACAATGGGTAGGATTGATTTGAATGGTTATGATTATGTGGATAAGATACAGGTTAATGAGAGAGAGCCCGAGGTTAATGAGGGAGAGTCTGAGTTTATTGAGAGAGAGCCTGAGCCTGTAGTTGATTTAGGTGGCATAGATAGGGCTGATGCTGATGGGGTAGTGAGTCAGTTGGAAGATGATGTGGTAGAACATGATGTACACTGGGGACATGAGTCAGAGAATGAAGATAATGGAGATGATGGGGATGATGGGGATGATGAAGATGATGAATTTGGGAGTGATCATAGTGATGAGGAATACATTCAGGCTAGGAAAAATCTTAGGGAGTCTATGCAAGAGGAAGTGAATAGAATTTTAAGTGATCATATGATCCAAGATGTGATCATAAATCTTTGAAGTTGGTGATTGGGATGAGATTTCAAGATGGTTGGGAATGTAGGAGAGCTTTGACAACTTATTCAATAGAAAATGGCAACTTTATACAGTTTAGGAAAGTGCAAAAAAATTTCTGCTATGCTAAGTGTTCCAGAGTGGGTTGTCCATGGAAAGTCTATGCCAGTTATAGGTCCAAGAATCACACATTCTGCTTGAAGACATACAAGGGTGACCACAATTGTGCAAGGCATATGAGCAACAAACTTCTGACAGCTAAATGGATTGCAATGCAATATGTTAATGTATTCAGAAGTAGGCCTAACTACACGGTTCATGATCTGAGGATTGATGTGAATGATAGATATGGGTATGATATACCAAAAGATAGGTTGTACAATGCAAAATCTATTGCAGAAGATTGGATAAGGGGTTCAGTTGTTCACCATTATGGGTTGATTAGGAGGTATATAGCTGAGCTGAGGAGAGTGGACAGGGAGGGTAGGTTTGAACTGTTATTGGATGATGATTGTGTGTTTAAGGCTTTGTATCTGGGGTTTAGTTCATTGATGCAAGGATTCAGAAGGAGTTGCAGACCAGTAATTGGTCTTGATGGATGTCATCTAAAAACATTTCTAGGTGGTATTTTATTGTGTGCAGTGGCCAAGGATGGGAATGACTAGATGTTTCCCATAGCTTGGGCAGTTGTGGAGGTGGAGAATGAAGATTGTTGGGGGTGGTTCATGAAGTGTTTGATTACAGATCTTGATATTACAGATGGTGGCAGTGGATACACATTCATAAGTGATCAACAAAAGGTATGTTTCTTAAGCTTTAATTTCCTTTTACTTTTAACTTACAACTTCTGATTTTTGATTACTTTGATTACATTTCAGGGATTAGAAAATGCAGTGAAAGCACTTGTCCCATATGCAGAGCACAGGAATTGTGCAAGGCATGTTTGGATGAACTGGAAGAAGCACAACCCTGGTCAAACTCTCAAGAACCTGTTCACAGCAGCTGTGCTTGCAACTAATCCAGGTGAGTACAATGTGGCTTTGGAAAACCTGAAGAAAGAAAGTGTTGCTGCCTACCAAGACTTTATCAACAGAGACACCCATAGGTTTTGTAAGGCTTTCTTTTCCACATCTTGTAAGAGTGATGACTATACAAACAATATTTCTGAGACTTTCAATGGATACATATTAGCTGCAAGAGGAAAACATGTGATACACATGTGTGAGGAGATTAGGTCTAATTTAATGTCTAGGCAAGTCAAACTGAAGGAAGCTATGAGTAGAGTGAATGATAGGTTGTGTCCTAACATTAGGAAAAAACTTGAAGAATACAGAGTTGAGACTGCAAATTGCAGGGCAAAGCCTGCTCTAGATGATAAATATGAAGTGTATCATGGTGCAAAGCAATATTCTGTATCATTGCCAACCAAATCATGCACCTGTAGAGGTTGGGATCTTACTGGTATTCCTTGTGTGCATGGAGTAGCTGCATACAATTACAAAGGTTTGGATGCTGCAGATTATGTGTCAGAATATTATACTGTGGAGAAGTATTTAAGGGCATATGAGCAAGGGTTGGAACCTGTGAATGGTGAAAGCATGTGGCCAACAGTTGAGGGATTCACAGTCAATGTAACACCCCAAACTAGGCGGATATTACAGTGCCGTGGACCCCCGACTGGGACCCACCAGGCGAATGAAAATGAATGAATTACACGGGTAAATGTAGTACCGAACCACATTACAACATCAATTACTCCGATGAGGAGTTTTATACAACGCACCCAGGATGATACCGAATACAAGTATATTTTATATGGAGATAAAATATACAACAATGAGTGAAATGAATATCCGAACGGAATGTCTGCAGCGGAATAAATACAAGAAACATAATGACTGAAAAGACCGGGGGGCCCTACTAGTATCACTGGGACTCCTCGCCGTCACCGTGCTCTCTCCGTGCCTTAGCCTTGCCATGACCTGAAAAAAAACAGCATCCCCCAACGGGGTCAGTTACACAGAACAACAATCCTCAAGGGTTGAAAATACACAATCATGATATATCTGAAATTATGAATTATCCTGTCGAAACATACGCAATCAAACATGCTATATGAATCGACTAATCGATCTGACTCAAAGGAATGGCGCCACACTACGTCCGGATGGAAATGTGTCCGTGCACAAGCCACCAACGATCAAACACGCGTGGTCTTGTACCTAATCGGTCTCACGAGCAATCGACTCGTGTGCGATCCAATGTGAGGCCACCAACCAACAAACGACTATAATGTGCCCGACATGAAAATCCTACACATACCAACGGCACGCCAAGATGACCCTAATGCCACAATATGACAAAAGTGACAATGAAAATGAATAATGACTCACCAAGATTGAATGATGGTGAAATGAATGATAGCTCAATGAAATGATCGGAACCGTCGTTCCTTATGACTGAGGTGATTAATTGACAATGACGAGTTTTGATACGGTTAATACAATGATGAATGAGTTATGATTATGAATGAACAACGACAAAAGGAATGAATATCCTTTTAACCGAGTAAGAATTAACTTACACAATACCGATGATGAATGTCCGTCCACGAACAACGTCCTAAATGAAATATCGGTCGCTCGAACAACCTTGAATAACACAATTACCAGTAATCCGATCATTACGCAAATCAAAAACGATCAAAATCGACTCAAACGTCGACACAACGATATCCGAGCTCGAATGAAACGAAACCAACTCCAAGATGAGTATTTCAAACCATCAAAACACTTTCAAGGATATCAATAATCCATTAGGAATCCATAACTCATGATTACAACAACATCAATCGGAAAATCCCCAATTAATCAAGTCAACCCCAAGGGTTCTTGAAATAATTCCGAAAATAACCATTAAATCCGTAGGAATATGTTTATACAAGTTAGATAATCCATAACTAACATATTCCAATGATAATCCAAGCTTACACGAAGAAATCGGAAGGAAAACCCCAAAAATCCGAAATTCTAGATCCAAGAGATTAATACCTTTGATTCGATGTGATGAAGATGATGAAATGATGATCAATCCGAAAGATGAGCTTGAAGATGATGATTGACGATTACACCTCGAAGAATCCTCTCCGAATCGCTCGAAATCGCCCAAGACTACCGAAGGAATGAAATGAGATGAAAAATGACGAACTCTGACTAAACTGTCCAATTTATAGTCAGTCCAGGTTAGCGTGCGCTAGCCCTTGTGCATAGCGTCCGCTAACGAGTAATTTGGGTAGTCCAGTACCCACTGTCCGAACACGGTAGCGCGCGCTACGTACCTCTTCGTAGCGTGCGCTACGGCCATACTACTAGCGTGCGCTAATATCCATTGTTAGCGTGCGCTAGCGAAATATTTGACGCCCAGTACTGGAGTCCAGAAAACTGTCTGACCTCTGATCTGACCCCGATAGCGTGCGCTACAACCATTGTTTAGCGTGCGCTAATCTATCGGTTGCGTATGCTAACAACAATGCATAGCGTACGCTATGAATTAACCCGGTGCAGTCCAGTAGCCACTGGACTCAACCTGATCCGACCCTAGCGCGCGCTACTCCACACATATAGCGTGCGCTACTACAACCCGTTAGCGCGCGCTACTTACCACTCGTAGCGTGCGCTACAAATATTCTCACTGCGGTCAGGTACCTTACGGATGCGGCCAGGTAGCCTTAGCGTGCGCTAAAGCTGAGCGGTAGCGTGCGCTACCTATACCCAATTAGCGTACGCTAAAAGGAGTATGTAGCGTGCGCTACTCCTCAAGCACAGCTTGCAACGAAAATGACAATGATGATAAACACGGCACGAAACTCCAATCAGATTAGTGATGAATGACGATTGATACACGATACAATTACTCTGAATGATAAATACCATGACTGAATATGAGTGACAAATGATCAATGATGAATGAGATTACTGAGTATCAATTACTGAATGATAATTACTGACTTACAACCGGGTATTACATACACCCCCCCTTAAAAGAGTTTCGTCCCCGAAACTAAGGGTAAACAACTCGGGATATGAACTATCCCTCACGATCTGCAAACAATAAAGTCCAAAAAGTTCTCGGGACCAATTCAAATGCACGCCCAAGTCCCCAAGTCTTGGCGTCTCGGATCACAGTGAACGATCTCCCGAATATCACGAAGTCTCGGTACGAAACCAAAAGGAATGCATCAAACAATCTCACAATCTCAAGGTTCTCAAATACGATCATTATAAGATAGATCAACAATAAATGATCCACAACCACGACACATTATTACGGATTGAGTTATATAGTCATCTGAAAGACAAGGCTATATATCAAATGTACCCAACATCGATATCCTCCATACCATCGATCTCCTCGATCCCAACGATTCGACGAAGACCCAAACCTGAACTCACCGCTTAATATGACCCCGAAAGGTTACCAAAACGAGAGTGACTATGACGAATGATAAATGATTAGATATCCGACAAGGATCAAGAATAACTCGCCGAGGTGAACTAATAACGAAATGAGTGATAACTCAAATGAAATTATTGGAACCATTGTTCCCCGTGAAGTGAATGATTGGTTGATAAATATAAGTCTTAACGTGATTGATATATGATGAATGACCTATGCGAATAATTGAACGAAGATGAAATGAATGATTATCCTATTACCGAGCAAGAATTAACTTGCTCAACACCGGTGATGAATGTCCTGTTGTATCACTGTTTAAGCAAACAACAGTCGAACTCGTCGTCTGAGATGAAGATGCTCTCCCAGCATGAATACGACTAGAAACGATCTCTTGGACGTCGGAGTCCGATGTCCCTCTGAACTCTTTCCATACCGAGGCAAGAAATTCACGTGATAATTACAGATCTCGTATGAAGATTGCATTATGATTACGAGATGGAATGATAACAATGAGCATACATGCTCTAACAAAATGAATGTATTAATAATGCAGTAAAACGATCGTCGACAAGACGCCGTAATATGAGAATATCGCAAGAAAAATCAAGTGAGGTGACAAGCCTATCTGATGAAATTCCTGAAATGATTACCTTGAAAAAGTTCACAAGATTGAAAAATTTGATTCACAAGATCAACAACTGAACCGTGAGATGGACTGGATGGTTAATGAATTAATCGAACAATGAGATTGACTCCGTGATGAATGAACTAATTGAACAATGAGATTAACTGAGTGATGAATGAATTGACTGAACAATGAGATTGACTGAGTGATGAATGAATTGACTGAACAATGAGATTGATCGAGTGATGAATGAATTAATTGAACAATGAGGTTAATCGAGTGATGAATGAATTGATGAACAATGAGATTGGTGAGCAATTCTTAGAAAATCCTACCACAAACCGCCGATAATAGCCGGCTAATCCGAGAAGGCTTGGTTTGCTTAACATTCTTCGGAGGTGACCAATCTTGGATAGCCTTCGTCTTCTGAGGATCAACACGCACTCCATCTGATGAAATTACAGGTCCGAGAAAAGTCACTACGGACATCCAGAACTCACCTTTGGAAAACTTTCCATAAAGTTGCTCTCGTCTTAACACGTCGGGAACCCGATGAAAATGAACCTCGTGTTCCTCTCGGTCACGAGAATAATAAAAATTTCATCGATGAAAACAACAACAAAACTGATCCAAAAGTCGATGAAAACCTGATTCATTAACTCCATGAATACCGCATGTGCAATAATCATCCCAACCGGCATAACCGCAAACTCATAATTACCAAAGCGTGTTCGAAAAGACGACATAGTGATAAAAGACTCTCGAATCAGAAACAGATGATATCCAGATCTTAAGGCGAACTTGGACAATACTGAACCTCCATGAACATGAACTAAAAGATCATCAATACGGGTAAAGGCATACAACTCTAGATAATCACACTGTACAACTCCCGATAATCGATACACAAGCGAAAAGAACCATCCTTCTTCTTGACAAACAGCACTGGTGCTCCCTACGGGGACGCACTCGGTCGGATATAACCTTTCCCGAACAATTTCTCAAGTTGATTCTTCAACTCCTGCATCTGGTCGGGGCCATCCGATACGGTGTCTTCGATAATGGGGACGTACCGGCTCCAACTCGCTCCTGAATTCCACTACTCTATGAGAAAGCAACCAGATAACTCGTCTGGAATACATCGTCAAACGATGACAATGATACCACGAATGATTGAACATTTCGATTGCCCGAGAATGGTCAATCGATAAAAAGTGATACAATGAATGATTGAACATCTCGATTGCCTTAGAAATGCCAATCGATGAAAATGATGCAATGAATGATTGAATAACTCGATTGCCTTAGAAAGTCCAATCGATGAAAATGATACAATGAATGATTGAATAACTCGATTGCCTTAGAAAGGCCAATCGATGAAAATGATACAATGAATGATTGAATAGCTCGATTGCCTTAGAAAGGCCAATCGATGAAAATGATACAATGAATGATTGAATAGCTCGATTGCCTTAGAAAGGCCAATCGATGAAAATGATACAATGAATGATTGAACAACTCGCTTGCGGAATTTCTCTGCTTCCATCATAATAGTAGTCCTTCTGGGACAACGGGGATTACCTCCCTGAAGTACACATTCGACGACCAACGACGAAAATGATAGTGACCATGCGCTTACGAACATTGAGAACGGCATCATGACAATCCATCTAATTAACACTCAATATTACATCGTCCTTAGATAAATTCACCACGATTAGGTCCACTAACCAATTGCGGTCATTAAGCTTACCTTGGTATGATTCCGAAAACTCTTCCATCGTCAGGTAGACCGATGGTATGAGGTCCAAAAGCAATAGGACTATCCCGAAATAAGTCTATTCAAGCATGATTCGAAAATGAATGAATGCGGTGTACCAGCATCAAAAGGTACACACAAGTTGAAATAACATTACGAGTATACCTGAAATCATTCGCCACGGATCGTCGATCCTCCTCATCATATGAATCTGGGACTTGCGGCCCCCGAACCGGACGCTCCCGTCGATAAATACGAGCTCTAACTCTACTTGCTTCCATTGTCTTAAACGACGATGACAAAGCGTCGATTCAAACGCTGGTTGCTTCGGGGCACGAGATGCCACGAGCCGACTGAGTCCTTTCGCAAAACGGGCCTTATGCCCAAAATTCCCACAATTATAGCACGTGACTGTCTCGGACACTTGGTACCGACATGACCAAGGTCCCCGATTATAACAGGTGATGGCAGAATTGGCCGCTCGGGAATGAGATTCCGCACGATTATGCGCCGTAGAGGTCGCTCGTAACCGATAGGACTCACACGAGGCTTCTTGAAGGTTGGTGACCGCCTTCGGATTGATTACGCTTCGTTGATTTCTTGTGACAAATGAAGGTTGTTGTTCAGCACTTTCCTTAGCGGTGGCTCATACGGGAGAGTTCTCTCGATTAATCCGGTCAGAGTGGCGCAATGATGATTGAGCAACCGCACATGGGTCATCATGGCACGCATAAAAGTGAGTGGATCAACCCGAACATCTTACGATCGAGCCGAGCCACAGGCACGATTTCCGGACAGTGATTAATTCTCGTGTTTCGGTCCGCACCGCGGCCTCGTCCTCCACGTCCTCTGCCAGCCCTTTCCATACTGAAGTAGGAAGGTCGCATAATGATTATATTTCCCGCATGATTATCACGTTATGATGATGTCATGAGATGATGAAAATGAGTATACATGTTCTAACTTAGTGATTATATGAATGATTTACTGAAGTGACATGATTATCTGATGAAATTCTGAAATGATTATCTTGAACAATTTAACAAGACTGATGATATGATCTTCAAGATCAACAACTGAGTAATGAAATGAATTGAGTGATTAATGAGTTAACATTATCGACATGATCACAATTGAAATTGATGAATGAGGATTGTTAACTAATGAATTATGAATGAGTGATTATTGCCAGAAATTATACCATGGCATCAGAAATCTTACAGTTCTTGGTCTGATTGGCTCGGCATTTGCACAGGTCACACGTGACGCGAAAGTCCAATGATACTAGTCCGATGACGATGATTTCAAATGAGACATGACTTGGAGGGTAGTATTCAAAACCACGCTCCGATACCAACTCTGTAACACCCCAAACTAGGCGGATATTACAGTGCCGTGGACCCCAGTAGGACCCACCAGCGAATGAAAATGAATGAATTACACGGGTAAATGTAGTACCGAACCACATTACAACATCAATTACTCCGATGAGGAGTTTTATACAACGCACCAGATGATATCAATACAAGTATATTTTATATGGAGATAAAATATACAACAATGAGTGAAATGAATATCCAAACGGAATGTCTGCGTGGAATAAATACAAGAAACATAATGACCGAAAAGACCGGGGCCCCTACTAGTATCACTGGGACTCCTCGCCACCGTGCTCTCCCGTGCCTTAGCCTTGCCATGACCAAAAACAAAGATCCCCAATGGGGTCCATACGTAACAACAATCCTCAAGGGTTGAAAATACACAATCATGATATATCCAAATTATGAATTATCCTGTCGAAACATACGCAATCAAACATGCTATATGAATCGACTAATCGAGACGGCTCAAAGGAATGGCGCCACACTACGTCCGGGATGGAAATGTGTCCGTGCACAAGCCACCAACGATCAAACACGCGTGGTCTTGTACCTGTCGGTCTCACGAGCAATCGACTCGTGTACACCAATGTGAGGCCACCAACCAACACACGACTATAATGTGCCCGACATGAAAATCCTACATACCAACCGCACGCCAAGATGACCCTAATGCCACAATATGACAAAAGTGACAATGAAAATGAATAATGACTCACCAAGATTGAATGATGGTGAAATGAATGATAGCTCAATGAAATGATCGGAACCGTCGTTCCTTATGACTGAGGTGATTAATTGACAATGACGAGTTTTGATACGGTTAATACAATGATGAATGAGTTATGATTATGAATGAACAACGACAAAAGGAATGAATATCCTTTTAACCGAGTAAGAATTAACTTACACAATACCGATGATGAATGTCCGTCCACGAACAACGTCCTAAATGAAATATCGGTCGCTCGAACAACCTTGAATAACACAATTACCAGTAATCCGATCATTACGCAAATCAAAAACGATCAAAATCGACTCAAACGTCGACACAACGATATCCGAGCTCGAATGAAACGAAACCAACTCCAAGATGAGTATTTCAAACCATCAAAACACTTTCAAGGATATCAATAATCCATTAGGAATCCATAACTCATGATTACAACAACATCAATCGGAAAATCCCCAATTAACCGAAGTCAACCCCAAGGGTTCTTGAAATAATTCCGAAAATAACCATTAAATCCGTAGGAATATGTTTATACAAGTTAGATAATCCATAACTAACATATTCCAATGATAATCCAAGCTTACACGAAGAAATCGGAAGGAAAACCCAAAAATCCGAAATTCTAGATCCAAGAGATTAATACCTTTGATTCGATGTGATGAAGATGATGAAATGATGATCAATCCGAAAGATGAGCTTGAAGATGATGATTGACGATTACACCTCGAAGAATCCTCTCCGAATCGCTCGAAATCGCCCAAGACTACCGAAGGAATGAAATGAGATGAAAAATGACGAACTCTGACTAAACTGTCCAATTTATAGTCAGTCCAGGTTAGCGTGCACTAGCCCTTGTGCATAGCGTGCGCTAACGAGTAATTTGGGTAGTCCAGTACCCACTGTCCGAACACGGTAGCGCGCGCTACGTACCTCTTTGTAGCGTGCGCTACGGCCATACTACTAGCGTGCGCTAATATCCATTGTTAGCGTGCGCTAGCGAAATATTTGACGCCTTGATCGAGTCCGTAAACTGTCGACCTCGATCGACCCGATAGCGTGCGCTACAACCATTGTTTAGCGTGCGCTAATCTATCGATTGCAGACGCTAACAACAATGCATAGCGTACGCTATGAATTAACTCTGGCGATCCAAAGAGCCACCGGACTCAACCCGATCCGACCCTAGCGCGCGCTACTCCACACATATAGCGTGCGCTACTACAACCCGTTAGCGCGCTACTTACCACTCGTAGCGCGTGCGCTACAAATATTCTCACTGCACCCGACCTTCGGATCGCAGCCAAGGTAGCCTTAGCGTGCGCTAAAGCTGAGCGGTAGCGTGCGCTACCTATACCCAATTAGCGTACGCTAAAAGGAGTATGTAGCGTGCGCTACTCCTCAAGCACAGCTTGCAACGAAAATGACAATGATGATAAACACGGCACGAAACTCCAATCAGATTAGTGATGAATGACGATTGATACACGATACAATTACTCTGAATGATAAATACCATGACTGAATATGAGTGACAAATGATCAATGATGAATGAGATTACTGAGTATCAATTACTGAATGATAATTACTGACTTACAACCGGGTATTACAGTCAAACCTCCAAGAATTAGGCCACTCCCTGGTAGGCCTAAGAAGAAAAGAATTAGATCTGCTAATGAGGATGCTCCCAGTAGGAGAAATCCTACCAAGATGAGTCAGAAGGGGATGAAGATGCATTGCACAAACTGTGGAGGCTCAAAACACAATAGCAGAACTTGTAGAAATACAACAGTGGCAAGGCCTGAACAGCCAAAGGTATGACTTGTATTGCTTGATTTTAGATGAATTTTACCTCTTACTAATACACTTGCATTGCTTTGATTGTTGTTTAGCGCAAGAGAGGGAGACCTGCAAAGGAAAAAACACCTGCAAATGAGGCCGAACCATCCAGAAATTCAAGTGCAAGTACAGCAGGTGGAAGGGGCAGAGGTGGTGGCCTAGCTGGAAGAGGCATATATGTGGCTAGAGGGAGAGGTGGAGCAGGAAGGGGAGGAGAAAGGAGAGGGAGAGAAGCAATGAGAGGGAGAGGAGGAGTTGGAATAGTTCCCTTTGGTTCTGCTGCACATGTAGAAGCAGAAAGGAACTTTGCATCTAGAGGGTTTGGTGTTTTTGTTGGTGAGACAAGCAATATCTACCATGGGGGAAGAATCTTACACACCTCTTCCTCAACTACCATGCAAGCAGGGCCTTCAACTCAAGAGAGCAGGGCCCCTCCTCCCTTTTAAACACTATGCTTTGTAATTCTAGTTTATTTTGACAGGATTTTGTAGTTCAAACAATCTAATTTTTGGAATTGAATGTTGCGTTATCCAAATTGAATGGTTGTTGAATTGAGTGCAGTGGTTTTGGTTTTTGCATTGATTATTTTTTTGGTTACTTTGATGTTCTTTGGAGTTGATTCCATTATTGAGAATGCAAACATACAAAAATTCCCACAATTGCAACATTGTCATTTGATTAATACTTCCAAAATAGTACATAGCTACTAAGATCCAAATATTATCAATACAGACTAACATACTACAACTATTTCAACTGAGATCTACTAACATACATACTAACGTCAACATATCAGCTAAGTCATCCATATAACTACAACAGAGACCAATCCTAATATCATGTACAATAAGCCAATTTCCCATTGCAAATTGTTGTTCACATGGATTTGTTCATTTGTGAAGCGGCGAAGCTCTTCATTATCTGCAAGGTAGACTTGACACTCCATCATCAACTGCTCATAATCATCATTGGATCTCTCATGCTTTTCCTCCATTAATCTGCAATATTGAACTAGCTCTGCAATCTCAGCACACTTGCCTTCAAAATCCATCATCAACTTCTGAAACTCAACTAACATTCTCTCATGCTCATCTTCCAGCAATTTATAATTTCTGAGTTGCTCGAGAAAAATTTCACCTTCTGCACATTTGGCTTCAAGTTCATTCTTCAACTCCTCAAAATCGAGCATTAATCTGTCATACTGCTCTTCCCTATCTCCATAATAATTGAACTCATTCATAGCATTCTCTGCACATTTGACTTCATATTCTGTCATCAAATTCTCATACATAGCAGCAAGTTGCTCATACTCAATCATCTCCGACCCCACTTGCGTTGCTTGATATCTCTGCTCTTTACTAACTTCTCCTTCGCACGAACCCCATTCGGTGTCGGAGTCAATGTCCGAACCCTGAAAAACCCCGCTGCCGCTGCCCTTCTCCATTGCCAACTTCGCACGAACCCTGAAAATTACTGCGATAGATTTGCCTTTCCCACAACAACTCACCAAAATCTACAGAGGATTTTGCCTAACTCGATGAATTTGCTTCGATGGATTTTGCCCTAAAAATTACTGAATATATCGCGAAGAGATCGATTTTGGTGGAATATGTTAGGAAGAAACGACGGCGTTCTGAGTTGGTTTGGGTTAAGTTGAAACGACGTCGTCTGCTCTCCCCTTCCGGCGTGTCCACATGGCAACGGTCATTGCCACGTAGTTTTTAAATTGGGGAAATTCGACCGGAGAGGCAAATCGGCGATAAATTAAAAGGTTTGGGTTTTTAAGGCGAAACCTATAAAAACGGGGGCAATTTCCGAAATTGTAAAAACGTCTGTAATTTACAGACAATAAACCCAAATATAAATAATAAAAACCTAATAAAATTCAAAAAATAACTTCCATACAGAAACGTCGCAATTCAGAGAGGATCATAGCCGCCATGAAGACGCAGAACCAGATGAAGTGTCGACTCCTTCTGTATGTTAATAATCGGCAAGAGTCCGCCCGTCTTCGAGCTTCTTACCAGCAAAGATCAGGCTCTGCTGGTCAGTTGGAATGGCTTCCTTATCCTGGATTTTCGCCTAGACATTGTCGAGTTCTTTTATAAAAATTGGGTCTTTTCCATTACCTCTTACAAAATTATGGTGATTTGAAATTCTTTTACGAAAATAGGGTAAAAACCATGGTCCCCACAAAAGATCAAACGTCTTATTTTAAAGTTTCATTTTAAACCTTTTAAACATACATTTTATTTAAAAAGTATTTGATGGTCAAACTTTGTTCTCGAAAAATGAAAAAGACATTTAATTTGAAATGGAGGAAATATTATTTTTTATTTATACATTTTATATATCAATATTTTATTTTTTACCCCAAATTACATTCTAGTTAAAAAAAACTATATATTATATCTAACAAATTATACATTTATAAAAGGATCATCAATACATTCTAGTTGATACAAATATTAAATGTATTATAATGTTACAAACTAACACGAAACTAAAACAAAAATTAAACACAAAATTCCATGAGAATCTAAATAGGAAATTACAAGATCGACAAAATATTACATAGTTCACATTGCATTAAATCTTGGTTGAGAATGTGAATAATTTCTTCTGTTACGACCAGGTTGATGGTATAGCCCACATCTACGAGGTTTATCAGGATGACGAACGTCCATCTCGTTGCAAAATCAGTTTGCACATCTTCGACCTCGACCACCAGAAATTTTTGAGTAATCTGCTTCGATAACCCAATCCGACTTCAACCAATATTCAACATGAGGAAGTGGTGTAAAAGCATTATGATATTATTGTTTTATACGTCTCGGTGTAGTAAACAGAATGCACAATGGAAAGAGGACTATCCCCTCTGTGACAGCAAACTGCAAGAGCATGTGAACATGGAAATCTTTCCATCCGCCACTTATCACATGTGCACATGGAAATCTTTCCATCTGCCACTTATCACATGTGCACGTATGTTGAAAATAACGAACAGTACGTCTATTTTGGTTGATCGACCAAAGTGTTACTGCTTTTTTTTGGTTGAATATTTTCTTAATGAATGAATGATGATGAAAAGTATGAATGTGATAATCTAATTTATAATTCAAAAAAGTATACTGATTTGATAATTCATGTCCGATAGAAATGACAATTCAGACTTCAATTATTTGACATGAGTATTTGTAATTTCATTTTTAATATATTTCATTTCAATTATTTGACATGATTCTTTTATAATGTGTTTTGCTTTTAATTAATTTTATAATTTGCTAGAAATAATATATAAATTTTAATCAATTATTTTATATAAATAGTTTTTTATATAATATGTAATTTGGGTAAAAAATAATATTTTAAAAAGTAAAAGTTATCAATAACAAATATGAAAAAAGTGGAAGGATTGTAAGTGTAAATTTTACGGGTTAGAATTGCAATATTTTGAAATCAACGGTTTTGGTTGCTGTGGACCCTACAAAATTTACCCTATTTTTGAAAAAAGATTTCATTATGCGGTGTAGACTAAAATCCCGATAAATAAATATGATCGGAGCTGAAGAAAAATATTCATTTAGCGAAATTAGTCATTTATCGAGAGAAATTTTGAACATGTTATAAAGAGTCGGGACCGGAGAAAATTATTCATTTGACGATGTTATTCGTTTATCGAATATTTATTTATCGAGGTTTTACTGTAATGGAAAATGCCATATTTTTGTAAAAAAACAAATCGACATTGTCGATCGTAGGACTGGGATTTTTACCCGAAGAACCGAATTTTAATAAGAACCGAACCGAAAAATTCGGTTTCGGTTCCGATTTTTTTATTATTAACCGGTTCCGGTTCTTAATTCGGTTCCATTTTAATAATTCGATTCCGGTTCCGGTTCCTATTTTATGATGTTGGAAAAAACCGATTTAGAACCGGTTCTATATATATTATATATATAATAATAAAAATAATATTATATATAAATTTTTACATAATATAGGTATTAATAAAACAAATTAAATGTATTTTGTTCAAAATATTACACATTAAATTCGATTTCTACTCAAAATTCGTTTTTTTTTTCAAAATTTGGATTTTTTGCACAATTCGGTTCCTAAAAGAACCGAAAAACCCAATTTTTACACATTAAATTCGGTTCCGGTTCCTAATTCGATTCCTGAGGAAAAAACCGGTTTTTTCGGTTTCGGTTCCTAATTCGGTTCCTAAAAAAAGTGGTCAAAAACCGAACCGATTTATGTATTTAAAAACCTGTTCTGATTCTTTAATTCGTTACCAAGAACCGAACCGGTCCCGGCCCTAGTCGATCGTGTCAGAGCTCTCCACCTCCAGTGATGGTCTTCCCCGTCAATGTCTTCACAAAACTCTGCATACCACCACGCAACCTCAGGATCAAATGAAGTGTCGATCCCTTTTTGATATCGTAATCGGCCGGAGTCCTCCCGTCTTCCAATTGCTTCCCGGCAAAAACCAGCCTCTGCTGATCCGGCGGAACTCCTTCTTTGTCCTGAATTTTTGCCCTCACACTGTCAATTGTATCAGAGCTCTCGACTTCCAGAGTGATGATTTCCCCTGTTAGATTTCTAAAGAAGATCTGCATCCCACCGCGGAGACGCAGCACCAAGTGGAGCGTGGATTCCTTCTGGATATTGTAATCGGCTAGTGTCCTGCCGTCTTCCAGCTGCTTTCCGGCGAAGATGAGGCGCTGCTGATCCGGTGGAATTCCTTCCTTGTCATGTATTTTGGTTTTGACGTTGTCTATGGTGTCGGAGCCCTCCACCTCGAGAGTGATTGTTTTGCCGGTTAGGGTTTTTACGAAGATCTGCATCCCGCCGCGGAGGCGGAGCACCAGATGGAGCGTGGATTCCTTCTGGATATTGTAATCGGCTAGTGTCCTGCCGTCTTCCAGCTGTTTTCCGGCGAAGATGAGGCGCTGCTGATCCGGTGGAATTCCTTCCTTATCCTGAATCTTCGCCTTGACATTATCGATCGTGTCAATGCCCTCGACCTCGAGGGTGATCGTCTTGCTGGTTAGGGATTTTACGAAGATCTGCATCTTCAATGTTGGGGGAAGTATGGGTGGATTTGGGTAGAGAGACTACAGAGTGTACAAACTTCGTGCAGAAAACGAGATCGATGAAACAGTTGATGTCGGTCTCGAAGGCGAAGGGGACCTTTATTTGTAGGGGAGAATCCGTCTTAGTGAACCAAGAGGCGGCCGGAACATTCTAGAGCCGGTATGGGCTTCGTCGCGGTTGCAGTAGGAGTAGGTCTCCTAATTTCACCCAGCATGAACATTGGTTAGATACTCCACTAGGTAGGATAAATATGACAAATATATATATATATATATATATAAAAAATAAAATGAAGATTTTGTTAAGTACTTTAGGGGATACAATCCCGATTCCCGATTCTTTAGGGATAATTCGGTACATGATATCGAGACTAAACTTTTAGAATGCCGATTTTTGTTTTTGGGTATAAATAGCGTTGTGTACAAAAAAAAAAAGGATGTTATTTGTTTTTAAATTTTCTTGTGGGAAAAAAAATATGTTTATGTTATTGTTTCGTATATCTATATATATCGCAAAAATATCAGTATTTTCAATATATATTGAATAATTTAGGTATATTTTTGGAAGTTTTTGATATATATCGATATACTGAGTGTTGGGTATCCGTTCCGGGTTACAAGTGACAGCGGAAGCAGAACTAATCACTAAATTTGCAAACAAATTACAACTAATATAATGAACTAGCTAATTAACAAGAAAATGTATTAATCACCCAGATTAATTTAAATTATAAGTAACCTTCTCCCTCAGATTCAACCCGCAGTAGAAATCTGTCACATAAAGAAGGAAGAAAAGAAACACGCAGCATGGAAACACAACAAAACGAAAAATAAACAGAATCTGAAATATAGACTATGATTAAAATAACCAAACCAGGCAGATCACTAAGATCTGAAATACAGCATAAGGCTGAAATGTGAGGCGGCTCAGTTCCCTCAAAACCGAACCCTCGTATGGAACACCGAGAACCACAAAGCACCCTGCAAACCAACGATCCTATGATCCCGACTCCGGCTGCCATGGGATCCGGTAGCACCAAGCTATAACAGCCGTGAATCCGTTCGCACAAAGCCAATAAAAAACGAGCAAGAACAGCCTCAGCAAAGCCCAAACCCTAGCACTCAAACTCAATATCACGAAGAAGCTCAAATCAGATCTGCTCTCTCTCTCTATCGTTTTTCTCCCTTCCTTTCACTCTAAATAAGTATAGTATATATATAGGGCAGAACCGACACTTCATCGAGTAAAGATCGGAATGAAGGTTACCGATCGGTTGAGAGAAAAGAGGAGAGGATCGACTTGCAGAGAAGAAAACAGGCGAGATAGAGAGAGACCGCTTCACACGGGGGAGGAGGATAGGATTTTGTTTTATAAGGTAGGACTGGGCTCCAAGTAATGTAAGTTGGCCCATCTCATTAAAGCTCCTTTGAGCCAATATACAACATCTCCATCTTGGTCCAAAGTGAATTCTCGGGTCCATTTTCAATATTATGTAAGGGTCATCATCGTTGTATGTCACCATCCGTACTCAAACACACAGTAAGCACAGAAATAATATTTAAGCAAAACACACATTGAAAGCTAAAATTGCACAAAGCACACAAATACCAAAATAGTTCCAAAAGCACAAACGCATTACGGGAAATATACAATATAAGAAACACATAGATTTGAGGGGACACAACTCCACCTCAAACGTAACGCACTAAGCATGTTGCTCCACTTGAAAAAGAGCGGAGGTTTACAAAAAACCACCAACACATGAAAGCTGCAAAACACAAAAGGTTGGTCGACCGAGCCACAACACTACAGCCAGCACAAAAAACGTCAAAGAACACAAAGTTCAAGAAAAAATAATAACACAAATTTGTACTACCTGCATCCACAAAAGGATTAGAACCACGAATAATTCATATAAGTCACGCAGACACAAAAATCATACACGTCACAAGGACACTCCACAGCCCACCAAAGACTGCAAACCACAAGAATCAACCAATATACATCACTAAGATTGATATCTGACGCAACCAGGTTAGCCTTATCATGGGGTTGATTTTTACCCTTTTTGTTCTTATTAGGACAATTCCTAGCAATATGACCCTTTTTACCACAACTATAACAATTCCGTAAGTTCTGTCGAAAATTAGAATTTTGACCATCCTTCTTAGTGAAACAGTCAAAGCAATGTTCATTCCTAAGCATCGAAACTGATTTGAAATTCAAATTATTACTCACATTGGTTTTTAAATCTAATTCCTTACTCTTTAGACCAGACACAACGATATCTAAAGATATGTTATCTCTACCATACTTAATAGCAGATTTAACATAACCATAAGATTCCTGAATAACATTCAAAAGGACAATAGCAGAGTAGTCATCAATATGTTTATCACCCGAATTTTTAATATCTAGAACTAACTTGGTAAACACATCAAGGTTTTCATCAAGAATTTTATTCAAATCAAGTTTAAAACAGAAGAATTTGTCAAGCAAAAACAGCTTATTCGGCAAAGAGGTTTCAACATATATTCTTCTAACTTTTCCCAAAGTTCCTTAGCCGAATTTTGTTTACCAGCTTTTCTTATCACAGAGTCAGACAAGTTCAAGATAATAGACGAATAAACAAACTCATCCAATTCAGCCTTTTTGTCGGCCGAAGTATTAGCGGCAAAAGTTTGATCAATGACTTTAAAAACTTTTTGTTGAATTAAAATACCTTTCATTTTTTGCTGCCAAATTTTAAAATCCGATTTTCCATCAAATGGGGCCAAGTAAAGTGTAGAAGAAGTGCCCATTTTTAAAACACAACAGATTAACCAAAAACAGTAAAAGGCACAGCAATAAGAAGCACACCACACTCAGATATATCCAATTCACACAAAGTAGAAAAAAGAGTTAAATTAACACAACCGCGTCAGTAGATTACAACTTCAAGCCCCTACAAGATCCGAGGACACTAGGCGGTCCAGGCAGGAGGGTTTGAACATGAAAAGTTGAATCGCACAACATTCCACCCAAAACAGCAATAGAACTCCTAAAAGGTATAAACCGGGTGCAGAAAATCAGAATAAAATCAGATACGCAGAAATAAAGCAATGCCCCCAGATTAATCACACAGATTATAAAGGCACAATAACCGACCGCAGTAAAAGAGTGAGGTTTAGCCAAAATACCAGAGCGAAACCCCAGCATGGTTTCGTAACACCGAGCAGTTCGGACAGACCCTAACAACGCTTCGATACCACTGGTTGGTATCCGTCCAGATTACAAGTGACAGCGGAAGCCAGAACTAATCAGTAACTTGCAAACAAATTACAACTAATATAATGAACTAGCTAATTAACAAGTAAATGGATTAATCACCCGGATTAATTTAAATTATAAGCAGCAGCCTTCTCCCTCAGATTCAACCCACAGCAGAAATTTGTCACACAGAGAAGGAAGAAAAGAAACGCGCAGCAAAGAAACACAACAAAACAAAAAATAAACAGAATCTGAAATATAGACTATGATTAAAATAACCAAACCGGGCAGATCACTAAGATCTGAAATACAGCATAAGGCTGAAATGTGAGGCGGCTCAGTCCCCTCAAAATCGAACCCTCGTATGGAACACCGAGAACCACAAAGTACCCTGCAAACCAACGGTCCTATGATCCCGACTCCGGCTGCCTCGATCCGGTAGCTCAATCACGGCTGCTTGGGATCCGGTAGCACCAAGCTATAACACCCGTGAATCCCTTCGCACAAAGCCAACAAAAAACGATCAAGAACAGCCTCAGCAAAGCCCAAACCCTAGCACTCAAACTTAATATCACGAAGAAGCTCAAATTAGATCTGCTATCTCTCTCTCGTTTTTCTCCCTTCCCTTCACTCTAAATAAGTATGATATATATAAGGCAGAACCGAAACTTCATCGAGTAAAGATTGGAATGTAGGTTACCGATCGGTTGAGAGAAAAGGGGAGAGGATATCGACTTGCAGAGAAAAAAACGGGCGAGATAGAGAGATACCGCTTCACACGGGGGGAGGCTAGGGTTTTGTTTTATATGGTAGGGCTGGGCTCCAAATAATGTCAAGTTGGCCCATCACATTAAAGCTCCTTTGGGCCAATATACAACACCGAGAATTTAAAAAAACAACATTATTAGGTAAAACTTCGGTGTTCAATAAAGTTGAGGTTTTTTCGGATAGTCAATGTGGTATTCAACTTTATAAAAATCTTGTTTTTCATGATAGAACTAAATACATCGATGTTCGTTTTTATTTAATTCGAGATGTTTTTGCTAAATGTATAATCTATCTTGAGAAAATACTTTCACAATTTAATCCTTCTGAAATAGGTACTAAGTGTTTGCCTGTTAAAAGATTTCTTGTTTGAAAAGACTGAATTTCGATCTTATAAACTTTGTGGTTACTAGGGGTATCTTTGTGATACTGCATGGTTTGTATTTGCTTTATCTTTACTAACTTTGTGTTCACGTGTAGGTATCCCAGAAAGGCGATGATGAAAATCCTGCCAACCATAAAAATGAAAATGTAAATGCCCTAAAAGAGGAGGAGAATGTTGGAAATAAATACCCAACATAGGCCTTCCATATTCTATATATTTTTGGCCCATTACTAACCCGGCCGAACACACCTATTGGCATACTCTTTCCCTCTCAGCCGTTCGATCTCTTTGGGGTAATTTTGGCCTTTGGTTTTGATCTATTAATGAGGCGGCTAAGGCTGCTACCTCATTCATTTCACTCGTCCGCCTCCTCCTTATACCTTCTCTGTGTTCTCTCTCTAGAAGCTTTCCTCACCCATTGCGATTCTCCCTGATCTCTTCCGTCTTTCTCTCATCTGATATCTCTTATCGATTCTGTCTCTTTCTCAATGGATCGATGTCTATATCTACAAATTAAGGCTTCGGTCGTCCTTTCAAAATAACAGAAAATCTCAGAGTGATTCTTCAACATTTAATCGCTTTTGTGTGATATATACACTTCTCTTGTGAGTAGGGGTGGTTCTGTACGGTATACCGAAAATTTTCATCCATACCGTATACCGTACCGAAATTTTCGTTATGATAAAAATCATACCGTTATCATACCGAAATTTTCGGTATATCGATTTTCGGTATACCGATTTTCGGTATACCGAAAATTTCGGTATGACCTATTTACATACCGTTATTGTACCGAAATATCGGTATACCGAAATCAAGCCGGTATACCGTTAATTTTTCGGTATATCGAAACTTCTGCGGTATACCGAAAATTTTAAGATATATCAAAAAAATTCAATATACTATACAGAGTTTGGTGTACTGAAAATTTTCGATATACCGATAATTTTTCGGTATATCGAAAATTTTCGGTACATGCCGAAAAAAATTTCGCATACCGAAAATTTTCGGTATACCTCGGTATATCGAAAATTTTAAAATCTCATACCGTTACCGTACCGAAAATACCGGTAACGGTATCATACCGTACCGAAAAAATCGGTATACCGAAAATTTCGATATTTTCGATATTTTTCGATACGATATTTTCGGTATTTCGATATTTTCGGTATTTTTGCCAGCCCTACTTGTGAGGTTTTGAGAAATCTGAGAGAGAGAGAGACCTTCAGTGAAATTGTAGTGGATTGATTTGGACTTACCTGACTGATATTTGGGTGCTACCGGTGCTTGGTGGTGCCTGGTCCGTCGGTCGTGAGTTATCTGAGTGATACTATCAATCTTATGGGGTTCAATTTCAGAAGATCTGAGCCTATACACATTCAAAGGGGATTTTCTCTACACTAAATAATTATTAATTTAATTATTTATTGGTTTTTTTTATTATCTGTTAATCTTGTTGTTAACTACTGGATCTACTATTATATATATTAGTAATATAGATTTAATTCTCATTCATATTCGGGCTTCTTGTTGTTCCAGGAATCACGTCATAACTTTAACCGATTATATCTGTTCTTCTGTCTTTAATTGTTGTTAGTTATAGTTTGCATGTAATAATCTCTGTTGTAGGTATATTCGATTGATCCACATTTATATTATTGATCCTTGTTCGTTATTGCTTGGATCGATACCCAATAATTACTAAATTCATTATTTGTGTATTATTTCATTTTATATCCTTCCGTTTCTGTTGTTTCACCATGGACTTGGTCATGTGTTGAGATCAGGTTGGTTGATGGTTTGTATGTATGTTTGTTATTGATCGTGTGTTTTGGGTGTTAATGTTAAGAATTGAGGATTGGATGATGGATTGTGGGAGGTCGGATTTTTTGTGAGCACTGGTCAAACACGGCATTGGGATTGTCGTGTCTTACGCAGTGTAAGACTCGATGCTGTGCGTGGGTGCTTGCGCCATGTGTTGGGAGATTTCAACGAGTGCTCACTACCTAACAAATGTTGCGGAAAACATGATGCTTGTTTGCGACGTGTTTGCAACACGACACTAAATTGTAACACCCCAAATCACAAATGGGACATTACACGCCGTAGAACCTCACCGAAGTTTACCAGGCTAACACATAACACACCAACTGAATATGAAATCGCATAAGACACAATCATCAAGTAAAATAGGGTTGTGGTCTCGGCCAAAACATTTTAATTCAATAACGAAAAATGTAACCACAGTAAATCCATTGCCCACGCAGGGGATTTTAACCAATAAAGAAAAATAAAATGGACTCGAGCCTCATCATCATGCTAGTCCATCCTTTGTGTGCGCATCTCGTGCCGGCTCCTCAGCTCGACCAGTATCGGAAATGCATAAGACGCATTTCCCCCATTTAAGGGGTTAGCATTCGAATAGCTAGTGCAAGTATACAATTACACAACATTATATACATACGAGATTCAACGCAAACAAACCATTTAGGAAAAACATTTGAAATCAATATTCCGGAATATCACATTTACATTTAAAAACAGTATATCTACAAGTTTCCACACCAAAACCATACACACTTGGTAACTCGCGACCGTACCCATTAGTATCGGTCCCCAGAGGTCCCGTCGAACCGTCCCCAGGTGAGAAACCATCCGCGGCCGTACCCATTAGTATCGGCCCCCAGAGGTCCCGTCGAACCGTCCCCAGGTGGAAGAACATCAACACACGCACCCATGTCCACTTCCGTGGCCGTACCCATTAGTATCGGCCCCCAGAGGCCACATGCCATCCCCAGATGGAAGAGCAACAATCACATTCGTTCAATAATACCATTTACATCATTCGCATCAAAATCATACACACATAACGGAATGTAATACATGTACTTGCCTTGAATAAGACGAAACGAAGGAAACGACGAAGGAATAGGTTTCGGTCCGAACAATCCTCCCAAATCCGTTCCTAACACAATAACGGTATACAACAAGTCTCAATAATGCGGAAAGGTAAGAATTAATCCTAATTCTACCCGATGGAACAATTTTTCGGTCATTACGAAGTCCAAGACGGTTATAATCTAACAATGGAGAAACTACGAGGTTAAATTTGTTAAACTATAATGGAAACAAGGGATTCACGACTAAACAATCGTAATCTAACAATTCGTCAAGGCTAAATCGGATTAAGGAAAGAATTATGCCAAAAATCCTGAAATCCCCAAAAACTAGGGTTCAACGAAGTATACCTCGATTCGGACGGAGAATGGTGATGATTTACCTTCCTTGGAACGCAATAATCAACCTCCAGAGGGTTTCTACGGATTGCACTGGACGAATCGCTCCAAATCGCTCAAAGGAAACTCACGTCGCGAGAAGGGAAGAAAAGGAATGAAATGAGGCGACTGAGGATGAGTCAGGAATTAAAAGGCCTGACAGCGCGATACGTACGTTAACACAAGCTGTTAACGTACGTTATGATGGTTACATACGTAACCCAACACTGGTTAACGTACATAACAAACAGCCTGCACAAAAATGCGAAGGCCATAACGTACGTTATGCATGCAGCAGTTTCCAGCTCTGAACACTACATTCTGCACAGTCGATACAACGACGAAACGCAACACAAGGATAGAACCAAAAGTGTAAATATGAGGTGTTCATAACAACGAAGCTGAGTGTTGAAAAAGAATGCACCTCCAACTACCGAGGAATCCAACATACGACAAGGAGGGTAGAGGCACCCTAAACTCTTAAGAAATTGCAAAATGGCCCAAACATCCGAAAATTCAAGACACGACGTTGGATTAACAATACGAAACTCACAACATGAGCAACTCATCCAAACGAACTCATAGAAACAGAGAAATAATGAAATCGAACGAGTTTTACGAGAATCGAGCGTACATGCGATAAAACATAGTTCGAGATGAAAATACGCAAAAACATCACCGAAACTCGTCCAAATGGAAAAACTCAAAGAACAATATAGATTCAGAATCCTAAAACAGTGACAAGCGGGTCGTCCAAAACGGACATACACCAACAACGAAAATTACCAAAAATAAAAAGTACGGATATTACATCAATACTACAAATTGGATTGTGTGTAACATAATTTTCTGCGTGTGAGTGACACCTATAGATACCCTCATTCAGACTTTTGTGTTCTAAAACATAAGACTTGCTTGACCCCTTTCTTTTGCGATTTTTCACTTATTAGACCCGATTTATGGAGCAATCAACCTTTTAACGTCGATTTGGAGACTGTATACCACATTCTTTCTGTTCATCCACTTGTTTTTCGTCCGATTTAGGTAAATTTTACTAGAAACCCTACTTTTAGGAAAATTGGATTTTTTTTATTAAACCAGTCCAACCACCTTATAAAGAAAAAAAACTAAAACCCTAGCCCCTTTCGTGAAGTAGCCTCTCTCTCTCTCACTCTGCATTCTTTCTAATGCCAATATCCTCTCCTATTTTTCCACAACTGGTCGGTAACCTTTGTTCAGATCTCTACTCGATGTGATTGCTAAGGCCCTATACATATACCGTGTTTATTAAGTGGAAACATGTGGTGAGTGAGAGACAGTATATGACCTGAGTTTCTTCGTAAGATTGAGTGCTAGAGTTTTGGGGTTTTTGAAGGCTGTTCTTGTTAGGGCTGGGATAGTTCGGTTTCTTTAAAAAAAGTAAGGAACCGAAGTTCCAAATGTGTTATGTAATTCGGGTTCGGTTCCTGACTTTTTTCTCCAGGAACCGAATTTCTAGGAACCGAAGTAATTTTACCAAAAAATCGAAAAAAGTGAACGGAAATTTACAGTTCAAATTTTTCAGAAATAACCGGAAAATCCGAAATTTTTTCTGTTACTTCAGTTAATTTGGTTATGTTGATATTTGTTACCTTTGTTTTTCTTTTTCAAGAGAAAAGAACAATTAACTCAGAAAGACAGTTCTCATACAACTTCTTACATATCATCCAAAAAAGAAGAGAAAGAAGAAGAAGAAATTTGAGCTAAGTTAATTAGCAGTAAACTTGAGCTTAAATCAAATTACAGTAAAGTATGAAATTGGGAGAAACAAAGATAATCATAAACTCGATTGTTTTTATTTTGTTAGGTTATGTTTTTTTTTAGTTTATATGGTGTATAGAAAGTAGAAATATCTAAAATAAAATAACTATAGGTAGTACGGTTAGCATGTGTTTTAATTTTATGTTCGGGTATAATGGGTTTTAATTTTTTGTTCGGTTATTGTCACTAATTTCGGGTAGTACAGTTATTGAAATTTTGAAATTACAATAACCGAACCCAAACCCGAAATTTATTGCAAGACCCGAACCCCAAATCTATAAATAATTTTTTTCTTAAAACCCGAACTGAACCGAAATGTCAATTTCGGTTCGGATCTTCGGTTATTCGGGTCCTAAGGCCCTGTTCTTTTGGTCTTATTTTTCGCTTTTGATTCGATTCGATTGATTCGAGTCCATTCGATTCGATTCGATTCAGTCCATTCAGTCGATTCGATTGGTTCTTATTATTATTATTATTATTATTATTATTATTATTATTATTAATCTTAATTATTATTATTGTTATTATTACTAATAATATTACTATTATCGTTGTTGTTGTTGATTACTATTATTATTTACCATTATTATTATTATTATTTACCCTTAATATATATTTCGATTCGATTGCCCATTCGCCTAATTCAATTGATTCGTATTCATTCACCCAAAAGAATGCACTATGTCCCAACCCTAGTTCTTGTGATTCTTTGTGGGCTTTGTACGATCAGATTCAAGGTTGTTATAGCTTGGTGCTACTGAATCCTAGGCAGCCATGGTTGAGCTACCGGATCGAGGCAGTCGAAGTTGGGAAAAAGTGTCGTTGGCTTTGAAGTTCTATGTGGTTCTCATTTCCATACGAGACGGACGGGTTTTAAGAGGACTTGGCCATCTGACATCTCAGCCTACTTTTCATATATTATTGATCTGTATTTGTCTGATTTGCTTTTCGGTATTTCCATTCATTTTGTTTCCGAATTTCGGTCTGTCGATTTCATTATTCTTGCATTATTGTTTTGCTGCCCTCGGCTTTGTTCTGCCTTTTGTGAAAGGGTTCACAACTTTATCAATATTATTTGTGGCTGTCTATTTGCCGAAATACCTTGGTGGTTGAATCAGTTCAAATGTTTGATAATTTACTTTTTATCTCAAGTTGTAATTTGCTTTCAAGTTAAATGACATTTTATTATGGCTTCTGTTGTCGCTTGTAATTCGGACGGATACCCAACAGTGTTGTAGCTTGGTGGCAAATAGAGGCACTGCTGTCGGGCCATCGGGCGGATATCAGATGGCCTCTTGAAATAAAAAAAAAATTCAAGAAATTTCAAAAAAAGAGAGAAGTCACTGAAAAAAAAAGAACTGGGAAACTAGAAGTCGGCCTGTCTGCCGCGATAACACAAGTTGGCCTCCGTCTGACACGATAACACAAGCTAAGCTTCCTTTGCGATTTTGGTGGCTTGTTTACAAGCCAACAAACTATTGTACGCAACAACTGCTACGAGTAGAGAATACGTAGTCTTACGGCAATTGGCATAGTTCTGTACACTCTAAATTTTTTTCCTTTCTTCTACCCGTCAGCTGCTGTGGCCCACTAATTTTGATTCTGTGCTTCGGTTTGATGTGGTTGCGAATCCATTTGGCCGACACTACCAGTCTCTAAATCTTCGTTCCGTTGAGCAAAATCGTGCCTCGAAGTTGATGTGTCGTTCCATGTTCTTCCCCACTTGAGAATCTCAAAAATAAACGAAGTTCCACACATTGTGCCTCCAAAACCAGCAAAGGTCGCAAGCAGGACCGATATAACAGCTTGCAGATGAAGCTATAAATCCACACATAAAAAATAGATAGTTATGACTTGTGTATTAGAAGGCATAACCTTAGCTACAAATTGTAGGACTAAGTACAAAAACTACCCCCTGAACCTTTAGTCTAATTACGAAAAGGCCCGAGTATCTTTCAGGATTACAAGCACCCCCTTAATATTTTTTCTATTTCACAAATTGCACCCGCAAGGGTGTGTTTGCAACACTCTTAAGAGGTAATAGTAATTTTAGAAAATGATTTTCGTAATTAGCCTAAACCTGAGGCAAAATATAAATATAATACTTTTTGACCATAGATTGTCCCAAAAGACGATCATATTTCAAAAATAATATTGCCATATTTGCATAATTTGTTTTATAATATACTTCATTAGTATTTTTGCTCATTATATTTTGAGTGGGGATCTATAATCAAAGTTCAACCTGAAAAAATAAATAAAACGACACAATATAAAACTGAGGGAAGATGCTAGCCAATTACTACCACATCATCTTAGGTGGAGTCGTCTTACCAGAGAGTAAAAAATATGCGCAAAAAGAACCACAAGCACAAACTGAATAGTTGCATACACCCAAGCGAATCTCTTCCTTACTACACAAAGAAAGAGTGCGACAAAATGAGCCATAAGAGTTTTAGGACCAAAAAAAAAAAAATTACGGCTTGAGTTTGACGAGTAAAAAAACCTTACCCATGGTAGTTGATGTCATAGACGCAAGGAGACCTAATATGCATGAAAAGGGCAAAGATATGGCAATTGCACTCGATCCCAGTTTATTGACCTACATGACAGGAACTAAGTATTTCACTTAAATTTATATATACCCCAAAAATAAAAAGAAAACTGTCTCAGAAAAAATGGAGTTGTTTGCCAAGTATGGAGTCATTTTACTTACCAATAGTTGCTCCAAAAAACAAAAATATGCAAGCATGCTAACAATCACGAGAACCGGTACATCCTGCCACACCCTATGGTATATAGTTGCATTAGTCAACAAACTAATTTTATTGCAAATGATAGTTAACGCAAGTTTCTCTTCATTATTGGAGCAAAATAATAATAATAATAATAATAATCATATAATGTAGTCACCTGTATTGAGCTATTTCGGGTGGATGAGTTCCGTGTCCTCGAGTTTCAGCATTCTGAATTCGTAAGAGCGTGACAGATAAATTTTTAACTTCTTGCTTGCAGACATCACAAATCTTGTTGCCTTTTATGCTGAACCATTTAATAGCGCATTCTTGGTGGGCCAGAGCAAGTTCACCTTTACAGCTACACTCCATTTTTAGTGTGTCCGAGCCCTCACCCAGTTCGACTAAACATATTCTACAAACAGCTTCTTCTTCAGGTATTTCTTCAGAAAAATTATTGTTCTCATCTGAACAAATCGACCGATATTAGTTAAACGGAACCAACCTTAAATTACTGGGAAGTTCTAAGGTACCCGTACGGGTACCATACCCGTACCGTATGTATATTCACCACTAGATATGTAGCAGATCAGTTTCATCATGAATACAATGGTGAATATACATGCATGTATGGTACCCATTCGGGTACCTTGGAATTTCCCTAAATTATTTGATGTAAAAATTTTTTACCTGTATCGTTAGTTGGGTTGGGAGCTGATATGCCCGCAGTCTCGGCCGTTGATCTTGGAGTAGAAGGAATCACACGATACACGCTGCCTAAATAATCCATCCGTTTCACACTTCCGTCTTCATTAAACACAGGTACCGAACGTGAACGACGTATTGATCGCTTGGGCCCACATTTCTGCACAATGATAAAATCTGTAAGATTAAAGTCAGATATCAGAATTGACGAGTTGGTTGTAATGAATAAAGTTATTTTTTTTTTGGAAGATAATACGTAATAACTATTATAGAACTAAGGGGGGTGTTTATAAACACTTCCATTAAAGGTAACTGTCAACTTTCAGCTGGAAAAAAGAAAAAAGTTTCCAACTCTTTTGAATGCCAACTTCTGCTTCTATTTTGCATCTTACTCGTAATCTAAAAACGGGGGGATGGGTGCTTATGATTTCCAATTTTGCTTCTGCTTTTTACTTTTATAAACAAATAAAGAACTTTTCGAAGTTATTAGTTAAATACTCTCACTTAACTTAATAACTATATCATCTTTTAGCTTTCATTTATAAGTTCTACCATATTTTTATTCTCAAATATTTTTGGCTTCTGCTACAGTACAGATGCAATGTATAACAACACAACCACCTTATTATCAGACAACGGAAACTGTACATATCTTCACTCCATGACTGATAATCCCAAGTTTAAAGAAAAAAAAGGTGTTACTCACAGCTACATCAGTTGAAGTGTTAACACTGCCTCCATGAGCCGACTCAGGATTCGAGTGCAAAATCGGAGTAGCTGGTAAAGACGACGTCCTATTCATCTTGGACGTGAACAACTTTGTAAGTGAAAATGTCCTAACATTTGATGTCTTTTCAGGGGAAGCTCCCAGCGCTAGCATGGCAGCTTTTTCTATCTCCGCGTTTGTATTCCGGAATTTGAAGCTCAGTTTGGGGACAAAACATTTCAAGGCTAACTTTCCTTTGGACGACGAAGGGCCCGGAGAACCACTGATTCTTGTTCGGTTCGGACTGGGCAATGGGGAAAAGTTTACTCTTTTGGGAGTTGGCGGAGGCGAAGAGGGCATGTTTGCCGTCACGAAATCATTCATAGATCCCCCAACTGTTGGCTGCTTGGGTATATTCAAGATCAGGTCTTGCCTTTGGTTTTGTTGATTGCTTAACGTGTCTTCAACCACTATTTCAGTTGATTCTCGGGCCTAGTAACCGCAAAGAAAAGGCTTATCAATCCAAATCTTGAGAAGGGAATAAAAAAGTAGACACCACATGATTATAAAAAATAACGCAATATGGAGTAAAAAATTTGAAAATTCACTCTAGAATGATCTTATATAAACGAGCTCGATAGATTTATTATTATGGATGTGAAATCCATAGTTTTAACCTTTACATCCAGATGCAACCTTACGGAATTCAAATCTAACAAGAGTGATAAACATTACTCCCTCCGTCCCACTTGAAGTGGGTACATTCACAACGTGATTTTATCTCAATAGAAGAGTATACTTACAAAATTAAATTCTATTTGTCTAATCAAAATGTATATAATATTCCTTAGAATTAAAGTTTTTCGTTATATAAATTACAATATTAGATGATTGTAAAAAAATAATAATAGATGGTTTAAAACGATTCATACCTTCATTAAAATGACTAAAACTGAAAAGTTGTACCTTAACCAAGATACTCTCTTCAAGTGGGATGGAGTGAGCATTATATGACATGAACTAATGATCTCCCGCAAATTTTCAATGCAGCTCTAATAGTAATTTGTATAAACAAACATGGTTATCAAATTGTTGACTAGTCGACGACAAGTCGTCCTGTCGGATTTTAAGAAAAGCCGTTGGACGACTTAGTTAGTTTAGACGGTAAATTTCTTTAACCCGAAACCCAACCCAAAAACCCAGATTTTTACCCTGAAACTGACCCTAAACGAATACAACAACAACAACAACATCTAAGCCTTAGTCCCAAAATGATTTGGGGTCGGCTAACATGAATCAAACTTTGAAACCGTCAATAATCGTTACATAAATAACATAAAAGGAAAAAAAGAGGGAAAAAGTAGAGAAAAAAGCAAATAAAAAAAAGAATAATGTAAAAAAAAAAAAAAAAAAATCCTGAAAAATAAATTAAAAGATAACATGAAATAAAAGAAAATAGAAAAAAAAGAAAAAAAAAAAAGGAGGAATCAGACTCCATCCACCATCCGTATTCTTTCCCGCCACATTTGTCTCTCCATCGCCATACTTTCTCCAATTCCAAGAAACCGTATATCATTTTCAATCATCTTTATCCAAGTTTTCTTGGGTCTTCCTCTACCTTTCACAACATTACTTGTTCCCCAACTTTCTAGCCTCCTCACTGGGGCATCAATAGGCCTTCTTCTCACATGACCAAACCATCGTAATCGATTCTCCATCATCTTGTCTTCTATAGACGCAACTCTTACCTTCTCT
This sequence comes from Orobanche coerulescens, assembly GCA_033398695.1. Classification (NCBI taxonomy): domain Eukaryota; kingdom Viridiplantae; phylum Streptophyta; class Magnoliopsida; order Lamiales; family Orobanchaceae; genus Orobanche; species Orobanche coerulescens. Next base: position 13,654,839 of record CM065803.1, read on the forward strand.
CTGATCACCTCAGTTCGAGCCGATCCTTTTTGTATGACCACACATCCATCGTAGCATACGCATCTCGCCACATTCATCTTTTGAACGTGACACTGCTTTCTGACCCAACACTCGGTGCCATATAACAACAGCAGCCTAATTGCCGTGCGGTAAAATTTACCCTTTAATCTATGAGGCATGCCAGGATCACATAAAACCCCTGTGGCACTCTTCCACTTCAACCACCCTGCCTTTATTCTGTGAGCCACATCGCCATCTAGCTCTCCATCCTTTTGGATAATAGATCCAAGATACCGAAAGAAAGTGGATCCATGAACAACTTTCCCATCAAATGTGATCATCCCTGCCTCTCTATCATTGTTTTCGCTAAACCTACACTCCATATATTCAGTCTGTTTTAAAGTGTATGAAAACACAGGCGTTTTTCCATCTAGTTTACAGGTTTTATTTGCCTGTTTACAACTTAAATTATATTTAGATGTTATTATCATGTAGTGACTATGATCTATTACGAATATTAGTTGAATTTGACCTTCATATAGTCCTTGATGAAAACTATGAAATTATTGTGTGTTGATTTATATTATGTATTATATTTAATAAATGTATATGAACTTCATGTCGACTTGACACGAATACTCGGACGACTTGACGTCCTGACAGTGCATGAGGGACTTGGCTCAACTTGGCGTCGTGATAACCTCGCAAACAAACGACTGATCGAAAATTTTAAAGGACCCAGATGGCTGACGTGTCAATACACGATTCAGCATGGAGATGGGTCGACAACAACATGTGTGGGGCCCGCCACCATCTTCCCCCAATCTGTGTATTTGACACATGGCCATCTAGTTCCTTGGAATTTCCTAATGACTATGGGCAATATCATTGCTAACCGAGCAACTATTTTCTAAGCCCAATCACAAACCCAAACTCTTTTCCTTTTCGAACTCAAACATATCTTCTTTAACAAGGATACCAGTTGTGTTCATGAATCTAAAGTTTATATATGTATATATATATATATATATATATTCAACTTAAGACCACTGAGAGCTCTAGAAAATGTACAGTAGTTGCGGTCCGAAACAGATTATTATTAAAAGCTACAATCTTTACACCATTTCGATATTAAAAACTCAAGATAATGATGATTGGGCGAAAAAAAACGTCCAAATATTTGCAGAAATATACTTCTCCTATATTCTCACAACTTTGACTATTAATATCTTTAATTCTATATTTTTAAAAATTATAAATAAATGATATTTTGAAAATGACTATATTTTTTCATTTCTATGAGATAGTCAAAAGAGATAAAAGAAATTTCCTGTTGGAAATCCAATCATTAGAGGTACTACCCGGGGTAGGTTGAAGAAGAATCGAAATATCAGATAACAGAAAATACAAAAAAAAAAAAAAAAGTACCTTCGGCACCAGAGAAGGTGACATATCAACAGAGCTGTCTTTTCTGGAGAAACCCTCGTCGCTGTCTTTCGGTAAAGATTTTCCTTCAGCTGGGTCCATGACTCGATAAAAATTATAAAACCCAGGAAATTTATTTCCGAATTAACTCGATAAATTACGATAAAGCTCTAACCACAACCTCAAAAAATTGAATTAAAACAGAAATTTAAAATACAAAATACTGTGAGATGGGGAGATGTAAAGAGATACAGATTTTATCTGGTTGAAGTGGCAACTGAAAGAGATAGTATTAGTAATACTGTTCTTTTCCTTTTCTCGGACGAAAAGCTCAGACCTGAGATATGTTTGTTTGTTTCTTGATTTTCTTAAATAGATTAAGATCAGAAGAATTTTGTGCCCTATTTACTTTCTCCGCCCAAATATTTTTTTTACATGGAGTTTCCAATCTTACGCCCGATTAGTTCTTGGGATAACAGTTTCGACTCCACACTACTACTGCCAGTTAAATCGTGAGATGTGTATCTGACTCTCAAATTCTTAAATATCCTTAACTACTGCGCACAAGGAGTCGTCCCCCAAGTGATTGCTCCATGATGGACCCCCCAAATCCAACCGCAGGGTTCCACCGAGATCTGACCTCTCACACTGTCGTTTGAAGCCCTCAATATTTAATTGTTCCACCAGCGTACCTCGGATGACTAGGACCTAACCCTTAGTCAAAGACTAAGGGATCATTGGACCTTGAGAAATTCAATTCCAAAATATTGACACTAGAAATTGAACATCTGACAACTAAATTGAAGGTCAGGTGATCAACTTCGCCAAGACAGTTGGTTAATAAAAAAGTCCATTAATAAAAGAAAGAAAAGATTAAGTGATTAATGAGAATAATAATATCTTTCATCTACAGAACAGAATAAAGGGGTTTGTCGTTTGTGGAACTTGAGAATATTAATTCGATAAATAATATATTTAGATTGAGTAGCTCAAATATATTGTTTGAACGGACATTAAATCATTCGAATACATTCAAGTAATAATTAAGATAGGTTAATTTAAATAATATACTTAAAATACATTCAAGTAATAATTAAAATAGGTTAATTTAATAATAAAAAATTGATAATATTTGAATATTGAAGAATTCAATTAAATGTGAAACAAGCAAATGACGTTTTGCTAACCAAGAATTAAAAAAAAAACAATTGGATTTTATTCTAATCAGATTAGTACCAATAAATAAGTAAATAGATAATGATCATGCATATGTCACCCTCAAAAGGTCAACCCTCGAATGATCGTTTTTAAGAAACAGATGTGCAAACTACAATTGGTAATATGTATTCATATTATCATATATTAGCCCAAATCGTAACTCGTCGGATATTCGTTAAATATTTTTCCGCTAGTCGTAATATAAGTAGCGGCGACTACAGAAATTTTGGGTAAACGAGTCAAAATTTTAGTATTACAATTTTATACGTTATATTTATACAAAAATAAAATAAAAAATGTAATGGTTGTAAGTAAGAGTTGGTAATTCTTGTCCTATAATATATACCATAAAGTACAATTCACCATCTATTTTCACTTACATTTTATTTTATTTTTCAATTATTTAATAGTGTAAGTTATATAACAAAAATATTAATGTTAGGAAATATTATATAAATGTCAAATAGTCTTTTACTAGTACAATTTATGTTTAAAACTAAACTCTTCAAATAGAACATGAGGAATAAATACAATATAAAAATAATTTAAGCTTGTGGGGTCAGTTGACCCCACTGACCTTCACGTGTATCTGCCCCTGAATATAAGTGTAGTTATAGTAAGTGACAAGATAATGTAGTATTCCATAAAAATACTTCTGGGAGGAATTTTGCTACCATCAAAATTCGGGGTTTAGTTAATGACCAAAAGTCGTCGGCTAAACTCAGAAGTTGCTGGCTAAAGCCTAGAATTGTGGGCTAATATCCTTCGTTTAAAGTTTAGCCGATGACAATATTCTACAATCGTCGGCTAAAGTAAAACTTTTTAGTTGATTCGATATACAGTTGTTGGGTAAACTTTAGCCGACGATTATTATCCATTATCAGCTAAAGTTTACAGTTCAGCCAACGGTCTATGCGTCGTCGTCCAAACTTAAGTCGACGACCAGTTTGTCGCCGGGTAAAATCCCATTTTCAACTGATGGTTTAAGCAAAAATCGTCGGCTAAAGTTCCTTTTTTAATAAGAACTAAATTTCAGATTTTTGTATTATCAAAACCTGTTCCCGAAAATTTATCTCCAATATACATCAATATCAACCAAACACCAATATATACCAACATTATAAACACAACTTCAAATGCACAATAACTCAAACAAATACAATATAAAACAATATTTACAAAAGACAACTCCATCAAGATATTCTACAGTCAACGATCTCAATAAAATCATAATAATCGCAAACATAGTATCCTTACACACTAACAACGTACAAGATATACCGAGGATTTACATCATTACCTTTCCATAATTTTACAAACACATGCATATGAAAAAGATAACTAAAGAATCTCCGAATTACAAAAAATAGAATCAGCACCGTCATGTGAGGCATCACCATGGTGCTGTGAATATGGGGATGGAGCTTGTAAAGGCGTAATTATAGGAGGTGATGGTGGCGGTGGCTGAAATCCCGCATTGGTCATAGTCGAGTTGAGTGAGGCCATATATGCCATCATCATCTGCGTTTGTTGAGCCATCGTCTGTTGTTGTCTTTCCATCGCCTCATGGTGCTGGACCGCCATTGTCTGTTGTTGCCTCTTCATCACTCGCTGTTGTTGGGTTATTATTGTTGCTGCTGAGTCATCATCTGTTGTTGTTGAGCCATCGCGTGTTGTTGCTCTTAATTGCAAGGAAGCATAATCCCGATTTAGCCAAAAGAGATCCCACAACTATTAACAAGGTCGATCAAATATATCCTTACATCGGAGCTATAGTTTGGGGTACCCTTTATCCTTCTAAAAGGAGCCACTCTTGGAGGTATGGTTGGGTCAGGGGGTTATATATTTGAAGAAAATGTTGAGCTTTCGACGCGTCGTGGGGATGCCCATAAGATCTTTCTACAGGAGTAAGTGAGGATAGCAGATGAGTTTTGAGTTGAGTCAGAAAGGTGTGTTGGAGAGAAGTTGGCTAAGAATGTATAGTCACTTTCGCTTGTGTTCTCAAAACTTGAACTCTTCAGGACAATTTCAACAGTCGCCCCCAAGCCTGTCAAAATAGGTGCACCTCTGTTTTTGAAGACTTGTACATATGTAATATCCGACTATAATTCTTCATTTTTATCTGTCGTTGTATTACTCGAGTAATTTGAATATCGTTGCATTCAGTATTATGTCGAGGTGTTATGGATGTGAGCTTCGTATCGTTATTATTTCACTTCATACTTGATGATTCAATGTTTGGGAGAGTTACATTTTTTGGTCTTTTCTGACGGTGTAACGTACGCTACATAGTATGATTAACGTACGTTAATCTTGTACCTTAACGTACGTAATGCTCTCTCTGTTACGTACGCTAAGAGAGAATCTGACATCAGTTGACTTCCGCACGTAAACCTGTTATTCGTTGGCATGCATGTGTGTGATGTCTGGGCTGTCGTGTCGGTCGAAGTCAACCATTAATAGCGTGCGTAACACTATTTTAATTAGCGTACGCTAATGGCCTGCGAATTCAAGACAATAGCCACTGAAAACCGCTTACGTACGTAACATAAGCTGGTTAGCGTACGTAAGAGTGTTAACGTACGCTAAAATTGTTCGATAGCGTACGTTAAGCCTGGGCAATTTATTTATAGACCAGCCTGTTTTCCATTTCTCTCCAGCTTCAACCCGATTTTTCTCTCCGTTTATTCCCTCTCCTACCTCCTAAGACCTATAGTTACCTTCTCCGACTTGGTTTCGAGTCTTGTAACTTGGATTGGAGCTCATTGATTCGAAGTTTGAAGGTGTTCTTGAGTTTGGAATGTGTTTCTTGTGGTGTTGAGGGTGGTTCTTCGTTTCTGGAGGTATGTACATGTTTATCTTTTGTATTTTTCGTGTATTGATGTTAGTAATGTAGAATACTTCACTTAAAGTTAAATTAATCAAGTAGAACATGGTTATAATTAAACTTTTTAACACCTCTTGATGAATATGATAAATGAGGGTTTGAAATGGATGAGTTCTTAATGTTATAACCATGTTTATAATCATCAAGCTCACCTTGCTGGACGAATTCATCTCAGTAGGACCTTGATAAATCAGTTAGCTTCATCATAGTTAGACTTAACCAATGGAATTGTTATCATATAGTGTTTAAACACCATGCTTGATATTCACTTATCTTGGGAAGAACTTGGCAATGTTAGAAGTATGATGATGTTCTCTTGTTCAGAATTCTTAGGAGTTATAACCTCATTATGTTTCAGCCCAGCAGGACTTTGAGAAATGATGAGGGTAGTTGTAAGAATAACAATAACTTCTTATTAACCGGATGTGTTAATAACCTAAGAATGTGTTTGATCATCAAGAAGTGTTCTTAAGAAAGTGAATTCATAATGATATTAATGGATCTTTCAGTTTTGTAAGGATGGTTTGATAATCTTCATAAATATGGTGTAATCTCATAACTAATATTATAAGCTTAAATATTTAATTTAGATGAGATGTAATGATGAACATAGTTGTGTAGATTTTTACATTTCAAACATGGTAATGTTTTTGGAAAGTTTAATCAACATAAAATGATATTAACACCATAAGTGGTTGTTTAGCACGTTCTTGATAAATTCTTAGTTATGAAGAATCATGCGAACATTCGGTAAATGTCTTGTGAACCAATTTTAAGGTTGAAATAAGGTAAAAAGAATTCTTGGTATAAGACTTCGATATTTTGAGTTAGCGAAACTATTCTAATGGATTGTAGGGTGTTGTCTTACCAATTCTATATCGATAATTATACGGATATGTTATTGAGTAAAATGTATTTCGTTTAAGGTTGATTGTTCGAGTAAACGATATTAGTCGAGGATCGTTCGTTCGTTTCGACAAAGGAGGACTATTCTCGTCTCCATATTGAGTCAAGTTATCTTGCTTGGTTATAATGATGATTAGATTCTTGTGATGTGTATACATTTCATGTGTATGAGATGTTTGTCGTAATTTGACATTGTCGTTGACGTTATTCCGTTTTCATCATGGGGTTGCATTCCCAAGTACGTCACCTTGAATCGTTGATCTCGATGGTCCTTATTGTCACTTCAGTGAGTTTCTCTTGATCCTTAATCGGATATGTATTTCGTTGAAATTCGTTGTCATGTTGTATCGTGACATATCTGGAATCATATTTGCGTGCCGATTGATTATTGTGTAGGATTTTTAGTCGGGCACTTATATAGTCATACATGGATGTTTCCGTATTGGACTGTGCACACGAGACATAGTTCGTGAGGCTAATTAGGTACATTATCACACGTATATTCTGGATTCCGTATACGGGGTGGACATGTACACAGACACATTTCCAGATCGGGCGTACTGTGATGTCCATCTTGAGCCATATTGTTAATCGTTCATAGTCCATGTATGATTAGATGTGTTCGACGGTTTGTGACTGATTGTTCATACGCCCGAGGGGTATGTTCAATAGTCGGGATGTTTTCCTTGAGATCTAATATATATGAATTGTATAATGTCGGGAGAATCATTTATCATGTATATCTGACCCTGTGTTTGAGCGAAATACTTCTTTGTATTTTCGGTCGAGGCAAAGGCAAGGCACGGGAAGAGCACGGTGACGGCGAAGGGTTCGAAGGATACTAGTTCGGGGGCCCCAAGTCTATTGTTGTCCGGTTATGTTTTAACCATGTAATATTACTTTAATTCTAGCTTATTTAAACTTTTGTCTGGTTGGATTAATGTTTAAGTATTTTCCATCTCCATATGGTTTATACTTGTGTTTTCGGTGTATCATAAGGCCGTTGGCCATACTATTAATAAACTCCTAGTCGGAGTAGTGACTAATTATTGTGGTTCGGTATCACAAAGATAATGCTTATTTAACATGTTTTGGATATCGCCTGGTGGGTCCCAGGGGTGTTACAGAGGATGGTATCAGAGAGTGTTGTTTTCTCTTCAAGAGTCGTTGTATAATGAACTAGTATCCAAAGACCTTCGTGTCACGTGTGACCTGTGCAAGCGCCTGACCCTACGAGCCAAATACGGTATGTACTTTTCAAGCCATAATTTAGTTACTGGCAAGGTATTGATATCGGAATGGGTCTCTTTGTTGGTCTTGCTATCTGTGACATAATTTATTGGATTAATAATTCGAGGTAAATGCTGGATTGATTATATGATTGAAATTTTTCGACTTGACGTCGATATAATATTCTGCGTGACATTAGTGGTGTCGATAATTAATTATGAATTGTTTCCTTGAATACTTGATTTCTTGTTGCTATTAACTTATCGTGAATTTTGAATAAAATCTTGAACTGTACTTATGGTTATCATTATGATTGATTCTTTCAGTATGGAAATAAATCTGAGAGGTCGTGGTAGAGGGGGACGAGGCTGCGGAAGGGGCTGAATCCCGATACCTCGAGCCAACCAACGCGCGAATGTGGATCATAGTTCTGCAGGCAGTGGTTCGCCTTATAGGGAGCAATCGCACCACAGTGGACGTGAGAATCCGCATGTCGATCCTTACGTTGTGATGCAGGGCATGATGACTCAAATGACCCAGATGGGTCAATTAATGGAAGCTATGTAGAGGGCCACTACTGGACAGCAACAGGGGCCTCATCCTCCACCTCCTGTGCTTGGCGGACCCGTGAGTCGGATCATCAGCGACATCTCTCGCCAGCGACCTCCGACCTTTGAAGGCTCCTCTGAGCCTGCTGGCATTGTGCATTGAATCGAGCATTTTGAAAAATTATTCGAGATGGTGGACTGCCCGGAGGAGAATCACGTCTCCGTAGCAGCTTACTATCTTAGCAAGGGCGCTCACACTTGGTGGCTTTCAGTAAGGCCAGTTGATGGTGCTAATACCTGAGAGGAATTTAAAAACCTCATGCTAGATCGTTACTATCCAGGGCCACTCCGTGAGGCCAAGCTGTCGGAATTGCTAAATCCGGACCTGTCCGAGGATGATGATGTATTATCTGTCGACGAGAAATTTCAGGCACTTCTCCCTTTCGCCTCGTCGATTGTCCGAACAGAGGCGGTTAAGATCAAATATTTTATCAAGAGACTTAAACCCCGAATGAGAATGCATCTGTTGAATCACCACTGTACGACCCTACCGGAGTTCATCGAGAAAGCTCTGGAATACGAACTCACCGTGAATGAGATTTCTAAGAAGCAACCACAGTCCAACAACAAAAGATCCAAGAACCAGAACCAGACTGAGAGTAACCGGGGGACATTCAGGAAGCCCCAGCCTTTGCCAAACCCTTCTGATCGACCACCCATGTCGTCGAAGCCAGCCGAATCGCACTCTCGAGCGGTCCTTTCATCTGTTGTGTGCTATAATTGTGGAGACCAGGGGCACGTCAGCTCCAAATGTATGAAGCCAGCCGTCGCATGCCATACTTGTGGAAAGAATGGTCATCGTGCTCGTTTTTGCAGGAGTGGACCCGGACGAGAACCAGTGGCGTCTCATGCTCCCGTTCAGTCTTCTGTCCAGGATCGTGTGCATCTGTCCGCTTCCTATCAGACTACCGGGGGAAACAGGGGAATGGGCCGTGGGAATCAGAGTGGTACACCTGGTGCTGGGGCTGCGAAACCCAGGACCTACGAGATGAAGAAAGCTGACAATCCCGATGCCAGCATGATTGCAGGTATACTCGAGATTCACTCTCAACCGGTGTGTGTTCTTTTTGATACCGGAGCTTCACACTCCTTCATATCTACTTCTTGCTTAAGTTGTTTACCTCTAGACCATGTTATCAATTGTGAGCCTTATGTAATTTGTCTGCCCGATGGTAGAAAAATTATTGGAAATCGTAAAGTCCAGGACTGTCCGATTCGTATGAATGACCGTGAGTGGTTGTCAAATCTGATTGTAGTCGATTTACCTAAGGATGATATAATCTTGGGTATCGATTGGATGGATCGTCATGATGCCATACTTAGTGTCCGCAAGCGGATGGTAACCGTCACTTCTGATGATGGTTTCGAGTGTATTTTTCGAGGTGATAATCACAGCCATTCTGGGAGAGTCATCAGTGCTATGAAAGCAGTGAAACTGCTTAATAAAGGGTGTATTGATTATTGGTGCTACATGACCAAAACAGCAGATCGACCAGTTGAATTGGCCGACATTCCGGTAGTCCGAGACTACCCAGACGTACTTTCAGACAAGTTGCCAGGCTTACCTCCGCATCGTGATGTGGAGTTTATTATTGAGTTAGAGCCAGGTACATCCCCGCTTTCAAAAGCACCGTATCGTATGGCTCCGACGGAGATGCAGGAGTTGAAGAACCAGCTTGAGGAGTTGACTGAGAAGGGCTATATTCGACCTAGTGCGTCCCCTTGGGGAGCACCAGTGTTATTTGTACGAAAGAAAGACGGATCTCTACGTTTATGTATTGATTACCGTGAGCTTAACAGGATAACCATCAAGAACAAATATCCTTTTGTTGCGAGGAAATCCCTTACACTATGCCGCAAGTGCACGGTGTCAACAAGTAATAAAGTGATGAGTAAGATATCGTTCCCTCGAGGACTGGTTTCACTAAGTACCAAAATATAGTCAACTCGTAATTTTATTTGAAGAACAATTATATAGAATTTATATCTAAACTAATTTCAGAAAAATAAATAGAAAATAATAATAGTGCTAATAAAGATAATAATAATAATAATAAGAGTGTAGGATTATGATTTTCACCTCAAACAATCAGGAATGATTTTTATTCAATTCAATTCACTTTTATTCAATTGATTGTAAGCCAGGAATTCCTAAATTATTCTAAAGCCTTTCCCAAGGTCGATAGAAAATACTACGAATTATTAACTCGATATATCCCTATTCGAATTAGATAATTAATAGCTAAAATTGTTCATGAATTTCCACAATAAACAGGCTTCACAATTCCCATGAGTATATCCCTATCTCACGAAAATCATGATTTTTCTCACAAGAACTATGCCTAAATTTCATCTCCCGAATCCATAAAGACATTCAAAACAATTCAACTGTTGGCCAGACAATTAAAAAGCATTAAGAACAATGAGACAAATCCAACTCAATACGAATAACGAGTAAATTGAAATAAAAATAAATAAATCAAACCGTCATGTAATCGGCTACAATCACAATCCTACTCAAACAGATCTAGAAACTAAGATACGGAAAAATTAAGAAAAACCGTAAGGGATCCATGGTCTTATCGTCGCCCACAAATCTCTTCGTTTCTGCTCCTCTGGTGTCTCCGCTCTATCTATCGATCTCCCTTTTTATGACCTTCAATCCCTATTTATAACTTTCCTCAGCCTCCAAAACGCGTTCGGGGATTTGGGTCGAAAACTGCTCTAAAAACGGCAAAGAAACGCGGAAGTCTCAGCAAAACCGCCCTGTGGGCCGCGGCTCACTTAAGCTGTGCCGCGGCCCCTAACCTTCAGCGCATACCTGGGCGCGCTATTTTTCTTCCTGGGCCGCGGCTCAGCATCCTTGTGCCGCGGCTCAGGGTATAGTCCGCTTGGGGCTTCGCTGGGGCCGTGCGTGTGCCGCGGCTCAGCATCCTTATGCCGCGGCCCCTGACCAAAAATTGCTGTTTTCGCCCGTTTTTCGTCGTTCGAGCTTCCGGACTCTAATTTCCTGCAAAACATAAAAGAATAGTGCATTAAAAGCTCATTTATGCAGATTTAGGCTCAAGATGGATATAAATAATGATAAATAAGCGCATAAAAATACGCCTAACAAATACCCCCAAAATTGAGCCTTTGCTTGCCCTCAAGCAAAATTCAATTTTCAAATAAAAAGTATAGTGAATGATCGTGCAAATCCATAGTGCTCAACTTAATCAATACTACCCTGAAAATCTCAAAGAATAATACGAGTATCGTATTAGTGAGTCACATTCACGGACACTGATTCCAAAAAATAGTCATTTTCAGTCCTAACCAATCGTTCATGAAGAAAATCAAGCTCAAAGATTAACAAGCGTGAATTTAACCGACCGCTAATACGAAGGGTTAGAGTAAACAAGCCAACTCGCCCAGTCCCACAGTCTAGTGGCAAAATTTAAGAGTTTCATCATCAAAATTACTCCTCGGACAGCATTCCCTTATGTATGATCATAACAAAGATTCGAGTTAACCACTAGGTTCGGATCTCGGGATGTTTCAGCGGGATAATCCTAGGGTGAATTTCCATTCTCATGTATTGGGGAACCGTTTGACGTAAAAGACACTCATGGGGCACATGGATGCTTCTAGTTACTAAATCCCCCTCTACAGCGGAGAAAAAACTCGAATAGCAAGTCCCGCATGTCAAGGTTGCCGTTTTACGCGAGAGTAAACTACGTCACGTGAATACCCCCGGTTACTAGGCTTCCCATCATCGGTAATGCGATATTTCTAAATCATTAGTCTATTCAGGGTTGTCATTTTACGCGAGAGTAAACAACGGGTCACGTGAATACCCCCGGTTACTAGACTTCCCATCATAGAACATGTATAATATCTCGACTTTTTGGAAAAACTGTTCGACTCTAAACTCAATCCAAGTGCCAACAAGACTCATATTACTGGACGACTAGCTACGCGAAAAGTTTAACCAAACGTATGAACGGTGATTTGAAAACACGTATGTCTCCTTTCTTATACGCTAAGATTTCTACATAAACGAAAAATATAGACCTAAATGAATGCTCAAAGGAAACAGATATCGCTGACTGCAACTCGACCAAAAGTCAACCATTTCTTCAAAAAGAAATCAGTATCGTAACATCAGTTTTACACACGTAAGCACGAAAAATTCACGAAAAATGAAGCAATGATGAAATCGCAATTTATAACCAAGAAAAATTAAGAAAATAACGCATGCTTCAATTTATTCCACTACACATAAAAACATAAACAATAAAACTCATGTGAAAATAAAAGAGATAAAGAAAAGTGAATCTTATTCCAAATGTCTTCTTGAACGCCAGCACATGTCTGAGTGGAATTGTCTGTCAATCCATACTTCAAATAATGCCCAACATCACCAGAGACCCCCAAACTTAGTCTCTAGTCATGAAATAACTATAGACATTAAGTCAAGAAAGACTAGAATATGAAGGATGATAACTCGTTGGGGTTAAAAATATTAGCGAAATAAGGGCCACAAGAATACACGAATCCAAACGAAATAACAAAACAATGGGAAAAATTATTAACGAAAAATCAAATAAAACAACTAACTAGAAAGCAAGTAAAAATGATGGGTTGCCTCCCATCAAACGCTCTATTTTACGTCTTGAGCACGACGTGGCAAAAAAAAATTTAACGTGGCTTCTTTCTAGGGAGATTGCCAAATAGCCCTTCTTGCAATCTATAAGCCTCTTATTCCACAAGGGAGGCTTTGGTTCATGCCTGGTTGCCAAAATTAATGAGTAAGAATAATTATCCGGACAACCAAAAAATAATGGAAGAATATAATAATTATAAGGTATGAAAAAATAAGCAGAGTTCGAATGGGTAGATAATAAAGACATATCATGAACAACCTCATTAGAACTCAAAGAATCGGCCTCAACAAAATCAAAAGTAATAGGGTCAATCTCTCCCATTATGGATTTAGGAAAAATTATGCGTGGCACCGTTAATAAAATTTTAGATACAAAAGTGTTCACTTTATTATTCGGAGTTTGATGTCAATTTAATGAAATTTCTTTGGAAACATCATCAATGGTAACTTCTTCTACAAGCTCATCACACTTTATGTAATTATCAGGTACTGGGGGATCGACCCTAAAACTCAGCATGTCTTTCTTCTCAACCTCCCCCTCGACTTCACTACTAAATCTATGAGCTGAAAAATAACCATAGTGAATCTCAAGACCACGACATTCTCGCTCAAGAGGGGTACTATCAGGATTTTTGAGAGCGTCTAAACATTGTTCAAGCATGGTCTTTTGTTTCGGGGGAGGGGGCTGACTGACCCTATTAGGCAAATTATTAAGATTATCGAAATTTATGAAATGCCAAGGGTCACGATAATCAAAGGAAAACATAATGAAAAAATAAGAAAGAAAAAAAATAGAAACTAAAAAAAACTTCAAATTAAAATTAGAGTCGATTGGTATTGATATTAGCAAAAAATCAAATCCCCGGCAACGGCACCAAAAACTTGTTGCGAGGAAATCCCTCACACTATGCCGCAAGTGCACGGTGTCAACAAGTAATAAAGTGATGAGTAATATATCGTTCCCTCGAGGACTGGTTTCACTAAGTACTTAAATATAGTCAACTCGTAATTTTATTTGAAAAACAATTATATAGAATTTATATCTAAACTAATTTCAGAAAAATAAATAGAAAATAATAATAGTGATAATAAAGATAATAATAATAAGGGTGTAGAATTATGATTTTCACCTCAAACAATCAGGAATGATTTTTATTCAATTCAATTCACTTTTATTCAATTGATTGTAAGCCATGAATTCCTAAATTATTCTAAAGCCTTTCCTAAGGTCGATAGAAAATACTACGAATTATTAACTCGATATATCCCTATTCGAATTAGATAATTAATAGCTAAAACTGTTCATAAATTCCCACAATAAACAGGCTTCACAATTCCCATGAGTATATCCCTAGCTCACGAAAATCATGATTTTTCTCACAAGAACTATGCCTAAATTTCATCTCCCGAATCCATAAAGACATTCAAAACAATTCAACTGTTGGCCAGACAATTAAAAAGCATTAAGAACAATGAGACAAATCCAACTCAATACGAATAACGAGTAAATTGAAATAAAAATAAATAAATCAAACCGTCATGTAATCGGCTACAATCACAATCCTACTCAAACAGATCTAGAAACTAAGATACGGAAAAATTAAGAAAAACCGTAAGGGATCCATGGTCTTATCGTCGCCCACAAATCTCTTCGTTTCTGCTCCTCTGGTGTCTCCACTCTATCTATCGATCTCCCTTTTTATGACCTTCAATCCCTATTTATAACTTTCTTCAGCCTCCAAAACGCGTCCGGGGATTTGGGTCGAAAACTGCTCTAAAAACGGCAAATAAACGCGGAAGTCTCAGCAAAACCGCCCTGTGGGCCGCGGCTCACTTAAGCTGTGCCGCGGCCCCTAACCTTCAGCGCATACCTGGGCGCGCTATTTTTCTTCCTGGGCCGCGACTCAGCATCCTTGTGCCGCGGCTCAGGGTACAATCCGCTTGGGGCTTTGCTGGGGCTGTGCGTGTGCCGCAGCTCATCATCCTTGTGCCGCGGCCCCTGGCCAAAAATTGCTGTTTTCGCCCGTTTTCCGTCGTTCGAGCTTCCAGACTCCAATTTCCCGCAAAACATAAAAGAATAGTGCATTAAAAGCTCATTTATGCAGATTTAGGCTCAAGATGAATATAAAATAATGATAAATAAGCGCATAAAAATACGTCTAACACCTTTGCCTCATATTGATGATTTATTGGATCAACTTCAGGGAGCTGCTGTGTTTTCTAAGATCGATTTGAGATCTGGTTATCATCAGTTGAGTATTCGAGAGTCTGACATCTCGAAGACAGCCTTCCGTACTCGCTATGGGCATTATAAGTTCGTGGTGATGCCATTTGGATTGACTAATGCACCGGCGGTATTCATGGAGTTGATGAATCGAGTTTTTATTAACTATCTGGATCGCTTTGTAGTCGTTTTTATTGACGACATTCTGATTTACTCTCGTGACCACGAAGAGCATGAACATCATCTCCACCAAGTTCTCGATATGTTGAGTCGGAAACAACTTTATGGGAAGTTTTCTAAATGTGAATTCTGGATGCCTAAAGTTATCTTTCTTGGGCATGTGATATAAGCCGAAGGAGTGAGAGTGGACCCACAGAAGACAGAATCCATTCGAGATTGGCTACCTCCGAAGAACGTGAAGGAAGTTCGTAGTTTCCTCGGCCTAGCAGGCTACTACCGACGGTTCGTGGAAGGATTTTCCAAAATTGCGCAACCGATGACTAACCTCCTAAGGAAGGATAAGAAGTACTTGTGGTCAGAGTCATGTCAGCAAAGTTTTGATGAGCTAAAGATTCAATTGATTTCAGCACCTGTTTTGGTTCTACAAAGGGAACGAAAGGATTTGTGGTGTATAGTGACGCGTCGAGACAGGGCCTTGGATGTGTACTGATGCAAGAAGGAAAAGTGATTGTCTATGCATCGAGACAATTGCGACCCTATGAAGTTAACTATCCGACCCATGACCTGGAGCTAGCAGCGGTGGTGTTTGCTTTAAAAATCTGGAGTCACTATCTATATGGAGTTACCTGTCAGATCTTTACCGATCACAAGAGCCTGAAATACATTTTTACTCAGAAGGAGTTAAACATGAGGCAGAGAAGGTGGCTAGAATTAATCAAATATTATGATATCGAGATCCTTTATCATCCGGGCAAGGCAAATGTGGTTGCCAACACCTTGAGCCGTAAGACAGTGCAGGAGCAGATGCTTAGCCGCTTGACAGCTCAGAGGGAATTGCAGTTAGATCTTGTGAGGCCAGAGATTAAAGTTTGGTTACAGCGTGTTCAGGGACAACTTTGCACACTTGAGATTTCTTCATCTCTTGACGATGTAATTAGATCAAAGTAGGTTACGGACCCATTCTTATCTCGAGTTCGGGAGTAACTCAAGGGAAAACCCCTGGATTTGTGATCCACGAGGGCGGATTGATACGCTTCAGGAATCGAGCGTGTGTACCCGCAGACGAAGAGTTGAGGAACTCTATCATGAGAGAAGCCTATGCTACCCAGTACTTGATTCACTCGGGGTCTAGTAAGATGTATAAGGATTTGAAACAACATTATTGGTGGGGAAATATAAAATGTGAGGTTGCCGAATTTGTTTCGAGATGTTTAACCTGTCAGCGGGTTAAGACTGAGCACCAGCGACCTGCAGAAATGCTGAAACCGCTCCCGATTCCCGAGTGGAAATAGGAGGACATGTCGATGGATTTTATCACTAGCTTGCCGACGAGTCGTCGAGGAATGAATACGATTTGGGTGATTGTGGATCGACTGACCAAATCAGACCACTTCTTGGAGATTAAGGACACGTAGGGTCCCGAGAGATTGGCCCAACTATTTATTAAGGAAATTGTGAGGTTACATGGTACCCCCAAGAGTATTGTATCGGATCGTGACAGGCGATTCGTGTCGCACTTCTGGAAGGCAGTTCATACGATGGGCACGCAGTTGAATTTCAGTACGGCTTTTCATCCGCAGACCGATGGTCAATCCGAGAGAATCATCCAAACTCTAGAGGACATGTTGAGAGCATGTGCTCTCGATTGGAAGGACGATTGGGAAGCCCAGCTACCTCTAGTGGAATTCACTTATAATAATAGTTGGTACACTTCGATTCAGATGGCACCGTATGAGGCATTGTATGGCCGTCGTTGTAGGTCCCATTTGTGTTGGGACGAACTATCAGAATCTTTGGGTACGGAACCCGATATGTTGTTAGCAGCCCGTGAGAAGATCGCTATGATTTGGAGTCGTTTGTTAACGGCTCAAAGTCGACAGAAATCCTACGCAGATCACCGTCGACGACCGCTTGAGTTCGAGGTTGGTGACCATGTGCTAATGAAGGTGTCTCCTACCCGAGGTGTTTTTCATTTTGGGAAGAGAGGCAAGTTGAGCCCGAGGTATATTGGGTCGTTTGAGGTTATGGAACGTGTAGGTGATATGGCCTATCGACTGGCTTTGCCACCGGCTTTGAGTCGAATTCACAATGTGTTTCATGTCTCCCAGTGGAGGAAGTACGTTGCTGATCCGAGTCATATACTTCAGTTCGATGAGATCGACTTAGCGGAGGATCATTCGTACGAAGAGCGTCCTGTACAGATACTCGAGAGGAGGATCAAACAGTTGCGGAACAAGATGATTCCCCTGCTAAAGGTTCAGTGGTCACGACACGGGGTCGAGGAGGCTATGTGGGAAACCGAGGATAGTATGCGAATGGGATATCCCAAATTATTTACCCCTTAGTTTCTAGGACGAAACTCTTTTTAAGGGGGGAGTATGTAATATCCGAATGTAATTCTTCATTTTTATCTGTCATTGTATTACTCGAGTAATTTGAATATCGTTGCATTCAGTATTATGTCGAGGTGTTATAGATGTGAGCTTTGTATCATTATTATTTCACTTCATACTTGATGATTTAATGTCTGGGAGAGTTACATTTTTTGGTCTTTTCTGACGGTGTAGCGTACGCTACATAGTATGATTAACGTACGTTAATCTTGTACCTTAACGTACGTAATGATCTCTCTGTTACGTATGCTAAGAGAGAATCTGACATCAGTTGACTTCCGCACGTGAACCTGTTATCCGTTGGCATGCATGTGTGTGATGCCTGGGCTGTCGTGTCGATCGAAGTCAACCATTAATAGCGTGCGTAACACCATTTTAATTAGCGTACATTAATGGCCTGCGAATTCAAGACAGTAGCCACTGAAAACCGCTTACGTACGTAACATAAGCTGGTTAGCGTACGTAAGAGTGTTAACGTACGCTAAAATTGTTCGATAGCATACGTTAAGCCTGGGCAGTCTATTTATAGACCTAGCCTGTTTTTCATTTCTCTTCAGCTTCAACCTGATTTTTCTCTCCGTTTATTCCCTCTCCTACCTCCTAAGACCTATAGTTTCCTTCTCCGACTTGGTTTCGAGTCTTGTAACTTGGATTGGAGCTCATTGATTCGAAGTTTGAAGGTGTTCTTGAGTTTGCAGTGTGTTTCTTGTGGTGTTGAGGGTGGTTCATCGTTTATGGAGGTATGTACATGTTTATCTTTTGTATTTTTCGTGTATTGATGTTAGTAATGTAGAATACTTCACTTAAAGTTAAATTAATCAAGTAGAACATGGTTATAATTAAACTTTTTAACACCTCTTGATGAATATGATAAATGAGGGTTTGAAATGGATGAGTTCTTAATGTTATAACCATGTTTATAATCATCATGCTCACCTTGCTGGACGAATTCATCTCAGTAGGACCTTGATAAATCAGTTAGCTTCATCATAGTTAGACTTAACCAATGGAATTGTTATCATAAAGTATTTAAACACCATGCTTGATATTCACTTACCTTGGGAAGAACTTGGCAATGTTAGAAGTAGGATGATGTTCTCTTGTTCAGAATTCTTAGGAGTTATAACCTCATTATGTTTCAGCCCAGCAGGACTTTGAGAAATGATAAGGGTAGTTGTAAGAATAACAATAACTTCTTATTAACCGGATGTGTTAATAACCTAAGAATGTGTTTGATCATCAAGAAGTGTTATTAAGAAAGTGAATTCGCAGTGATATTAATGGATCTTTCATTTTTGTAAGGATGGTTTGATAATCTTCATAAATATGGTGTAATCTCATAACTAATATTATAAGCTTAAATATTCAATTTAGATGAGATGTAATGATGAACATAGTTGTGCAGATTTTTACATTTCAAACATGGTAATGTTTTTGAAAAGTTTAATCAACATAAAATGATATTGACACCATAAGTGGTTGTTTAGCACGTTCTTGATAAATTCTTAGTTATGAAGAATCATGCGAACATTCGGTAAATGTCTTGTGAACCGATTTTAAGGTTGAAATGAGGTAAAAAGAATTCTTGGTATAAGACTTCATTATTTTGAGTTAGCGAAACTATTCTAATGGATTGTAGGGTGTAGTCTTACCAATTCTATATCGATAATTATACGGATATGTTATTGAGTAAAATGTATTTCGTTTAAGGTTGATTGTTCGAGTAAACGATATTAGTCGATGACCGTTCATTCGTTTCGACAAAGGAGGACTATTCTCGTCTCCATATTGAGGCAAGTTATCTTGCTTGGTTATAATGATGATTAGATTCTTGTGATGTTTATACATTTCATGTGTATGAGATGTTTGTCGTAATTTGACATTGTCGTTGACGTTATTCCGTTTTCATCATGGGGTTACATTCCCAAGTACGTCACCTTGAATCGTTGATCTCGATGGTCCTTATTGTCACTTCAGTGAGTTTCTCTTGATCCTTAATCGGATATGTATTTCGTTGAAATTCATTGTCATGTTGTATCGTGACATATCTGGAATCATATCTGCGTGCCGATTGGTTATTGTGTAGGATTTTTAGCCGGGCACTTATATAGTCATACGTGGATGTTTCCGTATTGGACTGTGCACACGAGACGTAGTTCGTGAGGCTAATTAGGTACATTGTCACACGTATATTCTGGATTCCGTATACAGGGTGGACATCTACACAGACACATTTCCGGATCGGGCGTACTGTGATGTCCATCTTGAGCCATATTGTTAATCGTTCATAGTCCATGTATGATTGGATGTGTTCGATGGTTTGTGACTGATTGTTCATACGCTCGAGGGGTATGTTCAATAGTCGAGATGTTTTTCTTGAGATCTAATATATATGAATTGTATAATGTCGGGAGAATCATTTATCATGTATATCTGACCCTGTGTTTGGGCGAAATACTTGTTTGTATTTTAGGTCTAGGCAAAGGCTAGGCACAGGAAGAGCATGGTGACGGCGAAGGGTTCGAAGGATACTAGTTCGGGGGGCCCAAGTCTATTGTTGTCCGGTTATGTTTTAACCGTGTAATATTACTTTAATTCTGCCTTAGTTAAACTTTTGTCTGGTTGGATTAATGTTTAAGTATTTTCCATCTCCATATGGTTTATACTTGTGTTTTCGGATCCTATGTATCATAAGGCCGTTGGCCATACTATTAATAAACTCCTAGTCGGAGTAGTGACTAATTATTGTGGTTCGGTATCACAAAGATAATGCTTATTTAACCTGTTTTGGATATCGCCTGGTGGGTCCCAGCGTGGGGTCCATGACACTGTAATAGCCGTCTTCTGGGGTGTTACATATACAAGTGACAAAATCATAAAGGTCGGAGATTTACACTTTTAATAACAAATAAATCAAGCATATACTATTAGCACTGCCCCATCAAACCAATTGTGTAGTAGGGGGAAGGAATGTCAAACCATACCTACTAAATAAAAATTTATATTGTCGGATTGATTATAAATCATTAAATAAAGACAACACAATTTTACGACATGAACAACAAAAATAAAGCAGTACTACTTCCTAGTACGAGAACATATACAATCTGTAAAATATCACAAATTTATATAGCATATGTGAAAATATGCTTACCGAGATAGTATTGTTTAATTTTTCCATGCACAATGGCACGTTCTTCCAAGTAGTCCACGGACTCTGTCTCGGATGAGACGCTTGTCAGCACTCAAGAATGCTGCACGAGACGAGCTCGAGCTTGGAATTTGTGGCTCGAACAAGCTTGAGTGAACAGTAATGAGCCTCACTCGTTAAGGCTAAAACTCGACTCCAGTCTGCTAGTTTGCAACCTTAAATATGATGATGGGAGAGCAATTAAAAGGAAGATGTCCATATTTCACATTTCTGTGTAGCCCCATTAAAATGCATAATCTGTTTCACATTGAATCCTCCTCTCACTAGAAGTATTTGTTCTTCATCGTCTTCAGTCGTTCTACAATAAGAGAGAAGAAAACATACCTCCTCATAATGATTTAATTTCAGTACTTTTCAATTTGATTTGGTGCAGTTGAGTTCAGTAAAATATGGTTCAGTTTAGTCCAATTCAATTCACTTCAGCTCAATCCAGCAAATTATTATTATTAATAATAATATTATTATTATCAAAATATTATATATATAATTAATATTTTTGTATATATTGTTATCTAATATTAATTATTGTTATTGATATTATATTATCAAGAATACTATATATTTTTTTTACTATTAATCTTATTATTTTTATTATTATTTGTCATAGTGTTTTAAATTTTGTTGTAATCTAAATACTATTACTTAACATTATTAGTTATTAGTATTATTATTAAAGTATTATAAATTATAATATTATATTAATGTTCTATTATTAATACCTATTATTATTGCTATTAGTATTATAATGAGTATTATTTATACTAATATTATGTTACATGATTTTAATATTATTATACAATATTTTTATTTTAACTTTGTTATTATTATCATATTATTTAACTAATGATTTTAATCATAATTATTGTACATTATTATTATTATTATGTTAATATTATTATTTTACCTAATTTTATTAAAAATTATTACACATAATTACTATTATTGTTATTAACATATATTATTATTAATATTATTACTATCAGTTCAACACTTTTCAATTCAACTCAATTCAGTTCAGTCCAGTTTAAAAAGAACAGTCATAGTAACCCACGATTACGCTATGCTACGAACTCACTAATCGTTCCACGTTTAACGTGCTTTCAATGAGACACTCTTCTTGAAATGGTTCATTTAAGTCAAATGGCGCCTCATATGGTAAATTTAAATAAAAGAGTTTCACATTATTTCCATCCATTATGATATTCTCATCCATCTTTTGTAACTACAAAAATAAATGAAAGCAATCATTGTCGAGATATATTAATTATAGAGATGATAAGTTTTCATGCACATTTCCATTTGGGATCTCTTTCTTTTAGTACCAAATCATAAAAGTAATAAGTTATATATGCCCTGTTCTTTTGGACTTATTTTGATTTTGATTCGATTCGATTCGATTCGAGTCCATTCAATTCGATTCGATTCGATTCGAGTCCATTCGATTCGATTCGAGTCCATTCGATTCGATTGATTCGATTCAATTGATTCGATTCGATTCTTCTTCTTCTTCTTCTTATTATTATTATGAATCTTAATTATTATTGTTATTATTACTAATAATATTACTATTATCGTGGTTGTTGTTGATTACTATTATTATTATTTACCATTATTATTATTATTTATCCTTAATATATATTCGATTGATTCGATTCGATTCGATTCGATTCAGGACCATTGATTCATTTGATTTAGTTTAGTTCGATTCGATTCGAATCCATTCGATTCGATTCGATTGATTCGATTCAATTGATTCGGTTCAAAGACTTTATTACCCTTAAAGTCTACCACTAAAAGATAAAAAACATAAAAAAAATAAAAAATTATTAAAAGCAATGAACAATAATCTAAACGGTCTCACAACTCAATATTTCTCTCTGCAAAAAAACTCTCCGCTGTATCTCTCTGTAAAAAACTCTCCCGTCGTGAAACCCTTTCGCCGGCCAGAAAATGTCGAACTCTGACTACCACAGAGAATCTGAAGACGCCAGAAGTTCCTCACACGCTAGTGACACTCCATCTGAAGAGGAATTCGTCAATGAGCCGTTGGTTAGTGTATTTTCATTCACACACGATCGTGCCACGATGGTTGTTCATCGTCTCACGATGGTGCTGAAAAAGATGACACCATCATGTGCACGATGGTCTTTCATGGGCACGATGGTTTACACACGACGGTCGTCGATCGTGTGTGCCGTCGTGGGCAAGAAGATCAAAGGCTTCTGCCTTGCACACGATCGATGCTCGTCGTGTGAGCCGTCGTGTTGCACACGATGGTTTTCACACGACGGGCATCGATCATGTGCATGCCATCGTGTGCAATGCAGAATTTTTTTTTTCGTTCTCTTAAGCATTCTATCATATTCTTATGATTTGTATGTCTATATTGCAGACTGGTTGCGTATGGAAGAGACCTACATTGCGCTTTGTTACACGTCAAGTGAATCTTTACATATGGGAGGCGGTATTTAAAGAGATCATTGAGACACTAAGAAGTATGGGCCGCAATTCCACAGTTGGTGATCGAGATATCGAGAGCTTGACCGAGGGGGTCCTGGGGCGTTTGATTAAAGTTAGGAGAAATAGGAGTTCAAATACTGGCCTACATCACTTGATTGCCCGTCAATTGGAGGGTGATCAAATCCCCCCGGATGAGTCGTGGTTCCAGGTTTATGGGAAGACCATTCGTTTTACGGACCGTGATTTTGCCATGATTACAGGACTGCATTTTGGAAACTCTACCTTCCATCCATAGGACGACCATCTCCTTCGGTCTGACGGTATTTTCCACAGAATACTCCATGGCAAAAATATTAAGGTTAGTGTTTTGCGGAAGATGTTCAATGCTCGAGATTTTGGTAGAGACATAAGAGATTATATGAAGGTTGCCAATTTGCTTATATACTACTACTTTATCCTATGCCGTGAAGACATGATGGTCGAGACATGGGCATGGGCATTAGTTGAGGTTTCCTTGGGGTTCTTATGCCTTTGGGGTTTTATCTTACTACATAGGCAACGTTGCCATGAAGGAGGGATAAGAGCATAAGGACTATCACTTTTATGGTCCTGTTTGGGCTTTACAGATATGGTCGTATGAGATGATTCCTTCATTGGAGCATTGTGTGGTATTCGAAATAAATCTGTCCAAGTCCCCCGGTGTTTGATGTGGACTACGAGTAAGATGTTCTGTGATTTCACTCATTTTTTCGATGATAAGGTACATAAATTTGTAAACGTATTTTCTCCTGACTTCACTCATCTCTTCAACGTTATGTGATTGCCCATCTAATGGTATGCTTTAATGACTACTTTTGTAGCACAAAGTACTTCCCTCTTTACCGCATATGGAGGAGGATGAGGCTGAGTACTACTATCTGAGTTTTGAGAATGGCTCGCCATATGACGTTATGTTCATTAAGCCTATAAGAATAGCTGTGAAAAACAAGGAGGATGAGCCTGCGCCGATCTCGAGAAAGAAAGTTATGGATAGGTTGAAGAAGGATGCTGAGAAATTGATTACATATGAGTCGGCACATAAAGTGTCGAAGCGACGCCGATAGAGTACCCCACTAGTAGATGGTGCAGAGACATCGGACCGAGAGAGGCAGCCATAGAGGGTGTCTTGTGTCCACGGACTTCCTTGTTCGGACCACACCCAGGACGCGAGCAGGGATGAGTACTTCGATCGCCGTTTGAAGGCGATCTTGTACGACGAGTCTGAGACAGGATTTATTGCTCGAGTTTCTCGAAAGGGGCCTTCTGGGATCGTGGATTTCTTCAAACCTACGCATAGACGTTCTAGGAGCCCGGCGCACTACTCAGCTGGGAGCCATGATAGGTTTCCCAATAGGCCTCGTCATTCTACATCTGTTAGAAGCACCCAGCGGAGGATTCCTGACCCTCCACGCCACTCAGTCTCTAGTGCAGCCCACAGTCACCATTCTCAGCGTCAGTCTAGTCACCATTCTCAGCGTCAGCCTACTCACCATTATGAGGTCCAGCACAGTCACCATTCTGAGATCCAGCACAGTCATCATTCGTAGATTTAGCATTCTTCTGAGCGGACTGAGCAGCCCCTTGATTATGAGCATCAGTATCAGCCATTTGACGCGCTGTTTCAGCAGTATGGGACGATGTTCGACTGGTTTCAGGACGAGCATCATTATAGTGCGATGTTTCAATGTGAAGGTGGTGGTCCTCAGCAGCAGCCTCCATTTCAGATCGAGCAGCCAGTTTTTGAGATCGAGCAGCCGGTTGTACAACTCTTTGATCGTTATAGTTGTGAGAGGGATGCTGAGGGTGATGGAGATGGTGAGACTGCCGGGACGCAGTTGTTAGGTGAGCGTAGTTTTTCACCGCGAGTGAGTCGACCATCTGCTGCTCTTCGGGAGCCTTTTGTGGTGGCGCCTCCAAGAGATAGCGAGGCTCTGAAGAAGTTGTACCTACACTTTAGGAGGGAGCAGCCACGTGATGCTATCCGGTGTTTGGAGACTGGGCATGCTCTCACCTAGGCATTATTGACCGGATAGAGTCTAGCCGTGAAGACATTGATGCCGAGGTGATAGATTGTTATGTGCTTGCGACTCAAGCGAGGCTTCAGAGGGGAGTCTGTAGTGTTGGTGTCGGTAGAGTTGGCAATGTACTTGCCGGCTCCCAATTTTACGTAAGTTCTATAACTTACTCGCTTGTATATCATTCGTGTGATGTGGATTTGTTTTTTATTATGTGGTTTGGCTCTTTGTAGTTAGTTATGGCCAACGAGTTTGCAAGACTCCATCCGGATGATCCACTTGGTATCAAGGTGACATGGAAGCCGATTTACAGGGATTGGAAAATTCCTAAATGCATCGAGGACTACATGACAGGTCTTGATACACCATATACGGTTCCATGGTCAAATTGCAACGAGGTAAGTTTGAAATTTATATTTATAAATGATTCGCTATGTTTGATGTGATGATCTTATATGATTACATATTTTGTTTCAACAGATCATTACCATTTGTTGCCTCGACCAGAGCCACTGGGTGACTATTAAGATTGACATCATAACATGGACCGTGGAGTTGTACGATTCCTTGTCACACCAACACCAAGGTGGTCGATACCGATTCAACCAACTGCGACCTATTACTCATTTGATGCCTCATGTGCTAGCTCAATCCGGGTACTGGCTGAACAACCAATCGAATAAGAAGTATGACACGGAGATGAGTTTCAAAATTATGCCACGAGAGCTATAGTTCATACAAAACGACAATCACAGTTGTGGCCCCTTTGCATGCATGTACTTGGATCGACTCGTCTCTGCAAACCCAGCAGCAGGGCACCAAATCAAGGAACTTAATGAGAAATATATTAAGAAATATCGATATGGTTTAGCTGCTAAAATCTTTATGTTGTCGTTAGACATGTAAAATAGTTTATGGTGTGTTTTGTGTTGTGGCAAGATTAATGTGTCGTGTTGTTAAATATTTATGTTGTCGTTAGACAGTTTTGGCAAGATTAATGTGTTGTGTTGTTAAATTTTTATGTTGTCGTTGGACAGTTTTGGCTCGATGTTGCACACGACGGCTGCACACGATCGTGTACGATCGTGTGCAACCTGCCCACGGTCATGGGTTGCTGCTGTCGTGTGCCCACGATGGCTGCCATGACCGTGTGCACACGACCATATGTCCCATCGTGGGCACGGCCGTGTGCACCATCGTGTCCACACGACCGTGTGCCCCATCGTGGGCACGGCCGTGTGAACCATCGTGTGCACATGAACTTTTGGTATTTTTGCCAATTTGATTTATTGTGTTATCTAGAAGGATATTTTATGATTCTAAAATTGCTTGTTCAAATATTAATTACTATATAACTTCTTATACAAACTCGTATTTGTCATTTCGTGTAATTCATTAGTATATGAGATATTTCATACAGATGATAAACTTATCCGTACGAACTATACATTGAGAACATATATACTACACATGATATGCAATATATTATGTTAATTCAATCAATAACTTTTTAAATAAGTGTATCGTTAACAAATACTTGTTAATATATAAGTAACAACACCTAATTTGACGAGTAATATGAGAAATTGGTGAAAATTGTTGATGTTCTTGTGCACACGACCATGTGCCCCATCGTGGGCACGACCGTGTGCACCATCATGTGCACACGTGGATACAGTGCCAATTCGGCACCGTGACACCTGGTTGTCAACGTGGCACACGATCGTGCCCATCGTGTGCACCATCGTGTGTACTACAAAGGGCAGTATCAAATTATTTTATTATAAAATCCCATCGTGGGTCCTCCCTTTTTCAATATAAGCCCATCTTCCTGGACCGAGAGTGAAATACCTGAACCATAGTCCCCTCCTTTTCACTATAAACCCTAATCAATTACAATCAGTTGAAATCCATTAAAATCAAATACGTGAAATGAGCGGCCGATTACGAGAAAGCGATTTAGGAGGAATCGAAGCACCTCCACCAAAAAGAAGAAGGAGGATACCTCCTCCCAACCCATCATACAGAACTAGGCCGAGAGGAAGATACGCAATGCTCATAGTAAGTTTTTTGATTTTGTTGTATGTGTAGTGTGTACTGCGAATTAATATGTTTCATGAAACAGGGCCTATTTAAAAACACTGCGAGCACTCCAGTCATACTAGATGGTAATGATGATGATGATGATTTAGAGATTTCTGAGAATACAAGTAAAGAAGTTATTTTAGAAGAAGTTCATGGAGTTGATGATACAAGACTAAAGAAACAGCAGCAGATGGGGGAGAAGGGATCCAAGTGATTGTGGTTTTTAAGTTATTATTAAATGTTTTGGTGTGATGGTGATGAACTTTTGTTTTGTAAACTTATATGCTTTTGGTGTAAACTATTGCTCTTTAAAGTGAGCTACTTTGTTATGGTTAATGTTTGTCTCCATAATCACCTTTATTTGCTTTACATCACTGATGTTTGACTTAAATTTCAATTCAAAGATAAAGAAAACACTACAAAAAATATAGTATTTACCGACGCCAGTAAAGGCGTTGGTATTTTTGACATTTAACGACGCCGTTACCGACACCCGTGAATTTGGACGATCCCCGACGGCTTTAGCGACGCCATAGCGCGGGTATCTTCCCGTGAAATTTGCCGACGCTAGTACCGATGACTACCGGCGTCGGAAATATACCAACGGCGCTTATGCCGTCGTTAAATGGCATGATTATTTTACACAATTACGTGACTTGCATGAATTAACGACGCCACTCCCACCGTCGGTATTTGTTAAATTTAACAACGCCTTTACCGACGCTAAGCTATCTGTCAAATTTTATAAGGCCATTACCGACGGCTCGTTGGCGTTGGTAAATTTTAATACATACTCAGCCCTCTGCCTATTCTGATTCGACCTAAAATCGTTCTAATTCACCTCTGCAAAACGCCTCTCTCCCTGCACCTCTGCAAAACGCCTCTCTCCCCGCCTCTCTCCCCGGCGACCTAAAATCCCCGACGGAGATATCTGCGCTTTATTCCTCCGGGGCACGGAGCTCATAAATAGAGAGTTTAAAAAACCAGAGATACGATCAGATCTTAGATCACACCCCCAATCATCACGCTATCCTCTTTCGATTTCCCAATTCAGGTAACATCTCCGTTTCCTTTCCATTTTTGATTGTTTTCCGGACACTTTTGGGTTCCTTGTTTATTTATATTGAACATTTTGCCTTTTTTTTTTTAAATTTGTTTGTGGGTTTAGTCATTAAGTCTGATCGATTGAAATTTCAGTTGTTAGAGCTGCGCATATTTTTTTTCGTGATTTAGTTTTGATGTATTGGGGCTTGGATTTACCTGCGCCATTCAATAAGCTCATTTTAGCTGATCCTTTTTCTGTTGTGGTTTGTCCGTCGCCACCTGTCTGAGTTGGATATTGTTAATACTTGAATTTTGTCGCTAATTGATTTGGTTAATAGTGAGTCTGCTCTCGTTGTTTCTTCTTGTTTGATGCAAAATACAGTAGCAAATGGATCATTTAGTTTCTCCAACACCCTTCATTTTACTTGGGATTTAGATAAGCAAGCTGAATAATATTAAATACAAATATCCTTTTTTGCTTTAATTACATATACTCCCATAAGTGGAGGTTTGTTTTGCTTGACGATATATGCCTCTGTTTTATATTATGAGATCTCTGTAATCCTTAAAGATAACCATTTTTTTTTAAATTTGTGATTAGACTAAATCTGATGAATTTGTTTGGGATAATCACAAAATCTACCCTTGAGGTTTGTGTAATCACGAAACCCCCTAGAGAAGTTCCATAGTTACGAAAAAAACTTGAGTTTTGTAGTCTGTAAATTAAAGGGTGGTAACTGTAAGAGTTTTATGACTGTAAGGGTTTGTTTTCATAATGTTCTTCATAAGACGAAATCGTGAGACCTGGATTTTTCTGGGGGTAATTTTGAAACTTCTGAATTTTTTTTTAAATACCCAAAACCTCAAGGGTGGTTTTTGTAATTATCACTCTTTGTACAGCCCTTCTACTTCTGTCTGTGAAATTTACTTCGCGTTGGCATCCATCTGAGCAAGATTCTACTCGGAGCAAGATTCTACTCGGAGCAAGAAGTGAGTCTGTCTCTCTCTATTTTCATTGTAATCTTTTTTGATGTATACTTGTGGTTATATATGCAATAGCTTCGGATTCTTGAATTCTGTTCCGCAGATTGCTTTAGTTGGGATTTTTTTTAATTGAAATATCTTCTAGATAATCTTTCCTTGTTTCACTTGGATAACACAGAGGATTGGCATTATTTTTTGCTGTATCTTATTTTTATTTTCTTTTTATTTAGTAAGTTTGACATTCAGTAAGGGGTTTCTTCTTAAGCACAACAACAAGAAACTCGAAAATGAATTGTATATTCTTCTGAATTACCACATTATATCCATGGAATGATTCACAATTTCATGTATACCTCACATTTTGCCGGTGATCTATTTCATTAGCCATGTGGTACCATTTCTCACTCCTACTCTTATACCTCGGATTTCTCCAGTAGTTTCATGTATCCAGATTACATATTCCATAGAAGAGTATTATAGTTCTAGATTAACTCATATATTATGTATATGTACATGTATAGCTATACTCACATGTTATCTTTTTTTTGATTATTTTGTTACAATTTTTAGAATGGGTGACAACCGTGACTGGATGTATCGCCGGAAACTTGATGGCTCTTGGAATACTGCATTCCTCTCTCGACTTAACAACTTTATCGAGTATGCAAGTAGTCAGCCGCACTGCATGTCGGGTGACCACATAAGATGTCCATGTAAAAAATGTGATAATATACAGTTCATGATACAGAAAAAGTTAAGTATCACATTGGGAAATTTGGGTTCATTAGGGAGTATAAAACTTGGATTTTTCACGGCAAAATTGAAATGGATGAGGGATGTGAAGATATGGATGAAGATGTGAATATGGATACCAACGAGTTGGGATCCAATTCGTACCGTACGATGGTCATGGAGCATGTCGGACACCATTTAGCACGATTATTACACACGACGGAAAGTAAAAATACAAGAGGTCCGACATGGGTTATCAAAGGGAGAGGAATGAATCCACTTTTTGTTTTCTCACAGTAAAATCTTCCATCCAGACAATTTTAGCTAGAGCTGGATCTGGTTGAGGAACAAATTCATTGAGTTTTTTGATTAGTTCATCTGGTGTTGTTGCAACGACTATGATTCGTTTAGCACGCTCGGAAATAAAACCCTTTTCAGCAGAGTAGTCGATGAAAGATAGTAAACCATCAAAGAAACCATTGACATTAAGCAGACCTATTGGGTTTTGATGAACATTTAGCTGGGCTCTGGTAACCACATGAAAAAGTTCCTCAAGGGTGCCAAAATCACCGGGAAGGGTGATAAAGGCGCCATAATTATTTATCATGTGAGTTATACGATCTTGCATATTTACAGATCTAAACTCATCTCCAATAGTTGACCCGGTGATTTTACTTTCAGCCAGAGGTTTTGGGATTATTCCCAACACTCTTACTCCTTCCATATAGGCAGAAGTAGCAGCTCGTCCCATTAGTCTTAGACTTCCTCATCCGTAAACTACATGAATGCATTTTTCTCCTAAGGTATGACCCAAGTTGTGGGCTGCTTCAGTAAATCATGCCTCTTTTCCATAACTAGCTCCACCAAAAATGCAGACTGTGCTAAATTTTTTTGTTGAAGATGATGACTCCATTTTTGAAAAGAAATTTTTTTAGTGAGAAACAGAGAAAAGTGCAAGTTTGAGGGATGAATGAAAGAAACAAGCACAATGTTTATTTATAGAAGAAAAAGAAGGTAAAAATTGTTTAACAAGTTTGTGATTGCGTTTGATTGCGCTTCAACTACTCAAAAAAGCATTTATCGCGTATCACATTTTTTATTCAGAAAATATCACCACACGACAAAAATAAAAGATACTTATGCGTATGTATAGTAGTTGTGATTGTGGCTCACATCTTCCTCTGATTTTACGTTCAGAAATGGCCTAAACGCCTTCTATGAGTCGGGGAGAAGCTTCTCATCCAATTTTCTTACAAATTGGCAAACAGGGTCTTTTAACGTCAGATTTCCAAGACGTTGTTCATATTCTGGTTTGAATTTATTCCACAAACATCGAATTCCGTAATGTACGAGTCCACTAGGATGCGTGTCAAGAGAAATTTCGATATTATCTAAATTCTCTTTATTCAGACCATCCTTAATTAACTGAATTTTATCTTCTCTGTTTGTAGATGGAATTCCTAAAGATCGACATTTTAAATTACAGTTCCATCTAGCACATTTATAACAAACGGCTATCATATTTGCTCGTCGTTTCTTCGCATATGAACTTTTTCCAAGCCCTGGTAAAAATCTAGTCGGTGTTTCTGTGAATTCACCCTCTATTCTTACTTTGGCTTCAATTATGAATCTTATGTCAAAAGGTATGCTTTTATTCATAAGCAACCTCATCCTTTCAAGCCTTGCCTTGTAAATTTTTTAAATTGCATTTTTGCTTAGAAAGGGAAATCTTTTTTCAATTTTATACAATGTTTCTTCCATGATTAAAAAAAAATGAAAATAATTGGAGAAAATATCTACAAATATCAGTTGTTGTGGGAAACTGAAAAATCCGACTTTTAATAGTCACGGAGTACCGTTATCCGCCACTTGACCGGACAAACACAATTGAGTACTAAGTTACAATGTCGAGAAATTTGTACCTATAAAAATAGTTTACAATGTCATATTTCAAATATAACTTATACTTCCCCGGCAACGGCGCCAAAAACTTGACACGTGTAACACCCCAAAATCCTATTGGGTTATTACAGTGCCGTGGACCCCACGCCAGGAGATCCACCAGGCGGACCTGACTAAAATACATTAAATTACACAATAAGGGAAAATCATAGTCCCTACCATGACATCCGACACAATATTCCGATAAGGAATTTCAACGACAAAGGTGGCCGACATGGCCAAAAATGAAATACAACAACATCCATGAACATTTGTTCGGGTAATACAACACGACAACAACTGACAAGACTGGAGTACACTCCAACTGACTGACTCACAAATGAACAACTCGGACTAGTATCGCTCGAATGCCTCGTCGCCATCGTCATGCCCCTGTGTCTCAACTCTCTCCTCGCAAGCACCTAAAACATGAAAACATGTTCCGCCCCCACGGGGTCAGTCATCCAGATAATGAACATCAAATACATGTATCCAAGCGAGAATGAAGCAGTCTGATGATAATAATGTCTGAAATGCTCACAAACCAAGGTAAGAACCGAGCATTCGTGAAATACTATGCCCACGGCATACTATTAATACATTCGGCAGTCGAACATAAGTGCCCAACGGCGAATCATAATCACATAATACCACAATGAATTACACGACATGAACCAAACCAGGACTGAATTAATTATGAATCACAATGCCTGGAGGCTCCAATGAAATTACCAGGACAATAATAAAGGCTTGAAAGCCACTCAACCGAAGCTGTCAAATTATCACAATCACATGAAGCCAAAACAGCCCGTAGCTGTTATTGATTAGGGCCGAAGCCACGGCACGAAGCCGTATCACAATTAGGGCCGAAGCCACGACACGAAGCCGTATCACAATTAGGGCCGAAGCCACGACACGAAGCCGTATCACAATTAGGGCCGAAGCCACGGCACGAAGCCGTATCACAATTAGGGCCGAAGCCACGGCACGAAGCCGTATCACAATTAGGGCCGAATCCACGGCACGAAGCCGTATCACAAGAATGATAGTGTGCTGCCTTGAGTCGGCCAACACGATGATGATGACTCACGGATGGGCATTGTACTCGACAGTCCCAATTCAATACCTCGATTGCCTTAGAATGGCCAACCGATAACAATGATGCGGCGGATGATTCAATACCTCGATTGCCTTAAAACGGTCAATCGATAACAGTGATACAATGAATGATTGAACACTTCGATTTGCCTGAGAATGGCCAATCGATAACAATGACACGATGAATGAGTGAATACCTCGATTGCCTTAGAACGGCCAACCGATAACAATGATATGATGAATGATTGAACACCTCGATTGCCTTAGAACGGCCAATCGATAACAATGATACGAAGGATGTCTCGGAACCTTTAATCGGTTACCGACAACGAAGAAGAGAAATGAATACGTCAACGCCTTTAATCGTCCAAAACAACGTCAAGGACAAAACTCCAACATTAATAGCAATGATTACAACAACGTCTTAAATCGACATTAATATCAACAACAACGATCGATACATCGATACCGCGAACCGGTGATCGATAATAACATTAACAACGAGTATCACAATGCCTTGAACCGGCCATTAATGAACAATAAAAACATTTGGCATAATTGCCGAAAGGCATCGTATCGAACGATCTCTTAATATCAATGAATTCATGAAGAGATTAAGTCTCGGAATGATACAACACATTCATACACATATATGATAACATTAATCTCATTGACTAGTACAAGTATAAAACTTGCCTCAAACCGAAGGCGAGAAGGTACTTCCACGATCAATGTCCTTAATGAAATTATCGGCCGCTCAAACAACCTTGAATAATACAATTACCAACAATCCGATCAATATACGAATCAAACATGAATATAACGAACTCAAAACGTCGATACGGTTAAACCAAGTTCATTGGGGCATTATATCGAACACTTTGTGGACAACTTCGATTGTTTATAACCAAACCTCAAAAATACCAACATCAAATCCCCAAGAAGTGTTTCAAACCAACAAAACATCTTCAATACGATCAATAATCCATTATGAATATCCAAAATCATGATTACAACAATGATTAATCGAAAACCCCCAAATCTAACTTAATATTCAAAGTGTTCTTGAATAATCCTTCAATAATCCAATGAATCATCAAACATATCCATAATCATGCGTATATCACTTCATACAACATGATCTTAACATCCAAAACATCATATCTCAACACAAAATCGAAATCCAAGATGTTGAAGAAATTACCTCTTGAAGATCAAAGCACTTTAATCCGATGAAATCGCGTTAGATCGACAATCCGAGCTTCACAACCGAAACAAAATGATGAAAAATGAATACTCAAGTGATTGACGATGAATATCTCCCCCCTCAAGCCTTCTCTCTCGGGTGAGTTGAAGAAGAATGGAAGAAATGAGTTGAAATCGCAGAAAAAACGCAATTATAGCGCTGACTGCTATGTGTGCCGCGGCCCAGCCGAAGTGTGCCGCGGCACAAGGTACAGAGTGCTCGGCCAAAAACTGGAAATGAGAGTGACTTAGCTATTTCGACCATAACTCCCTCGTACGGACTCCGATTGACTCACGGTTTGAACCATTGGAAAGCTAACTCGATGCTCTATAATATTGCAAAGATTCAGAATTTTTGGAGTTTCCAAAAATTAATGATGAATTAACAAAGTCGAACTCATACGCGGAAAAGTCGATAAAGAACACGGAATTCAACAGAACGACACCGAGACGAACTCGGATGAAAAAAGTGTAGAATTAATCATTCTCGAAATGACGAAAAGGTAACAATAGAGTCGGTAAGATGGACTTCCGCTAAAAATAAAAATTACCGAATGAAATTACTGAATGATAATGATCGAATTACAACCGGGTATTACATACCCTCCCCCTTAAAAAGAGTTTCGTCCTCGAAACTAAGGGTAAACCACTCGGGATATGAACTATCCATCATGATCTGAAAACAATAATGTCCAAAAAGTTCTTGGGACCAAATCAATTGCACGCCCAAGTCCCCAATACTTGACGTCTCGGATCACAGTGAACGATTTTCCAAATTATCACGAAGTCTTGAGTACAACGCCAAAGGGATGAATTCTCAACAAATGATCCAAATCTCAAGATTTTCGAATATGATCATAATAAAATAGATCAACAATAAATGATCCACAGTCATGATACATTAATACGGATAGATTTACATAGTCATCCAAAAATAAGGTTACATCTCAAATGTACCCAACATCGATATCCTTCCATATCATCGATCTCCTCTATCTCAACGATTTAAGGTAGACCCCAAATCTGAACTCACCGCACAATATGATCCCAGAAGGTCACAAGAACAAAATGATCACAATAAATGATAATGAATCGAAATCCCACAAGGATTAAGAATGACTCACCGAGGTGAGTTAATAAATTAATGAGTGATAGCTCCATGAAGTGATTGGAACCGTCGTTCCTTGTGAATTGAATGATTAATCGATAATTATGAGTCCCAACATGATTGATATATAATGAATGAATTATATGAATGAATGAACGACAATGAAATGAATGATTATCCCATTAACGAACAAGAATTAACTTGTTCAAACCGGTGATGAATGTCCTTACCTCTGGCCCTCGAGGCCTGATAGGGTCCCTTGGATGATGCACGGGATGGAGTAACAAAGTCTCTCGATGCCCTTGAGTTCTTTTGAGATTTACTGGCACTAGAACTCTTACAGTATTTTTGCCGGTGTCCCTGCCTCCCACACAGAAAACAAACAATAGCTGGCACCGTACACCGGGTACTAACGTGACATGTTGAATCACAATTAAAGCAAACAACAGTCAAACTCATCGTCTGAGAGGAAGATGCTATCCCAGCACGAAGACGACTTGAAAACGACCCCTTGGATGTCGGAGCCCGATGTCCCTCTGAACGAATCGACATTCAAGTCCTCTCACCCGAAGAAACTGAAGGATGCTTCTGAGTAAGCTCCTTGATCAAAAGATCTGCTCCAAGAGCCTTCCCGATGAATTCGCTAAGTGAACTACAATTGTGATTGAACAACTGCATCCTCAACTGCGGATTTAGCCTCTTGCTAAAATATTTGATCTTATCCGCCTCAGTACGGATAACTGACGAAG
Organism: Orobanche coerulescens; assembly: GCA_033398695.1. Lineage (NCBI taxonomy): Eukaryota > Viridiplantae > Streptophyta > Magnoliopsida > Lamiales > Orobanchaceae > Orobanche > Orobanche coerulescens. The sequence continues at coordinate 13,691,266 of CM065803.1, forward strand.
CAAACTGAAGTAGTCCCTGAAACTTCTCAGCAATGACAATAACACCCTTGTCCTCGACGGGTTCGGGGTTCAAAACCTCTGACAACTTGGCTTCATGAAGTGGAGCCGGATAATACCTCTCTAACATGAGGGTCTTGAACTCACTCCAACCACAATCGCGATCGGTGGGTTTCACAGAAAGCCACCACGAATAAGCACCCTTAATCAAGTAATAAGCCGCTACTGCCACTTTACTCTCTTCGGGACACTGAACCATGTTGAAGAGTTTATCAAAATGCTCAAGCCAATGAACAATATCAGCTGGTTCTGACGAACCCTCAAAAGTAGGCGGCCTTTGACGAGAGATATCGCCAACAATCTGATTCACTACTCTAGTCTGTCCATGAAACGGAACCTGGAATCCCTGTTGCGGTGGACCACGAACCATCGAGGTCTGCATGGTCTCCACTATCCGCGTCATATGAGTCATATGGGCCATCATGCCCTGCATAAATATGAATGGGTCAACCCGAACACCTTCCGAGTGAGCTGCTTCTCGGGTACGACTCCCTGACGGTGAATGATTATCTGACAGTGAATAAGTAGCATATCTATCTGATGAACACATGTTAACCCTCGCATCCGCGCGGGCGTTCATACGAGATCCCGGATTCTGGTCCGTACCGTGGCCTCTTCCCCTGCGTCCTCGACAGCTCTATCCATACTGGAGCAGGAAAGCCACATGATAATTATAGATCCCGCATGAATATCGCATTATGATTACGAGACGGAAAGATAACAATGAGCATACACGCTCTAACACAATGAATGCATTAATAATGCAATTAAACGATCGTCGACATGACGCCGGAATATGATAAGATCGCATGAAAGATCAAGTGAGGTGACAAGACTATCTGATGAAATTCCTGAAATGATTACCTTGAACAAGTTAACAAGGTTGAAAATTTGATTCACAAGATCAACAAGCTGACGTGAGATGGATTGGATGATTAATGAATTAATTGAACAATGAGATTGGTGAGTGATAATGAATTAGCGGCGATGAGATTAACTGAGTGATGAATGAATTGACTGAACGATGAGATTGACTGAGTGATGAATGAATTAATTGAACAATGAGATTAACTGAGTGATGAAGGAATTGACTGAGTGATGAATGAATTAACTGAGCAATGATATTGACTGGGTGATGAATGAATTAACCGAGTGATGAATGAATTAACTGATTAATGATATTGACTGAGTGATGAACGAATTAACTGAGTGATGAATGATATTGACTGTGTGATAATGAATTAACTGAGTGATGAATGATATTGACTGAGTGATGAATGAATTAACTGAGTGATGAATGATATTGACTGAGTGATGAATGAATTAACTGAGTGATGAATGATTTAACTGGGTGATGAATGAATTATCTGGGTAATGATATTGACTGAGTGATGAGCTCAAAATGATGATTGAGGGTTATTAACTGATGAATGAGTTGATCCTTAATGCTTACACAAGTCACACGTGCTCCAAAACAATTAGTCATGAATCAATCTTAACACTAATATCACATATATGTTTCAACAAACATGAACAATTAATGACATGATGAATGTATGAACATAAAGCGAATCGAGTCCTTACACAGGTCATACGAAGCTTCGAGGTCTCACGATACTAGTCCCAACTGACGACGACTCGATGAATGAATGACTAGTGCAGTCGTATTGATATTACGACTCACAAAACCCGACTGTCTAGATTTTCATAACTTGACAGTCCCACTACTACCGCATCGGTAGAGCCACATAACTCACATATCAGGGTATCTCACAACCCAAACTCTCTGATACCATCTTCTGTAACACCCCAAAATCCTATTGGGTTATTACAGTACCGTGGACCCCACGCCAGGAGATCCACCAGGCGAACCTGACTAAAATACATTAAATTACACAATAAGGGAAAATCATAGTCCCTACCATGACATACGACACAATATTCCGATAAGGAATTTCAACGACAAAGGTGGCCGACATGGCCAAAAATGAAATACAACAACATCCACGAACATCTGTTCGGGTAATACAACACGACAACAACTAACAAGACTGGAGTACACTCCAACTGACTGACTGACAAATGAACAACTCGGACTAGTATCGCTCGAATGCCTCGTCGCCATCGTCATGCCCCTGTGTCTCAGCTCTCTCCTCGCAAGCACCTAAAACATGAAAACATGTTCCGCCCCCACGGGGTCAGTCATCCAGATAATGAACATCAAATACAGGTATCCAAAGGCAGAATGAAATGGTACAATGATAATAATAATACGAAATGCTCACAAACCAAGGTAAGAACCGAGCATTCGCGAAATACTATGCCCACGGCATACTATTAATACCTGTTCGACAGGTTAGAACATAAGTGCCCAACGGCGAATCATAATCACATAATACCACAATGAATTACACGACATGAACCAAACCAGGACTGAATTAATTATGAATCACAATGCCCGGAGGCTCCAATGAAATTACCAGGACAATAATAAAGGCTTGAAAGCCACTCAACCGAAGCTGTCAAATTATCAGAATCACATGAAGCCAAAACAGCCCGCAGCTGTTATTGATTAGGGCCGAAGCCACGCCACGAAGCCGTATCACAATTAGGGCCGAAGCCACGGCACGAAGCCGTATCACAATTAGGGCCGAAGCCACGGCACGAAGCCGTATCACAATTAGGGCCGAAGCCACGGCACGAGCCGTATCACAATTAGGGCCGAAGCCACGGCACGAAGCCGTATCACAATTAGGGCCGAAGCCATGGCACGAAGCCGTATCACATGAATGATAGTGTGCTGCCTTGAGTCGGCCAACACGTGATGATGACTCACGGATGGGCATTGTACTCGACAGTCCCAATTCAATACCTCGATTGCCTTAGAATGGCCAACCGATAACAATGATGCAGCGGATGATTCAATACCTCGATTGCCTTAAAACGGTCAATCGATAACAATGATACAATGAATGATTGAACACTTCGATTTGCCTGAGAACGGCCAATCGATAACAATGACACGATGAATGAGTGAATACCTCGATTGCCTTAGAACGGCCAACCGATAACAATGATATGATGAATGATTGAACACCTCGATTGCCTTAGAACGGCCAATCGATAACAATGATACGAAGGATGTCTCGGCACCTTTAATCGGTTACCGACAACGAAGAAGAGAAATGAATACGTCAACGCCTTTAATCGGCCAAAACAACGTCAAGGACAAAACTCCAACATTAATAGCAATGATTATAACAACGTCTTAAATCGACATTAATATCAACAACAACGATCGATACATCGATACCGCGAACCGGTGATCGATAATAACATTAACAACGAGTATCACAATGCCTTGAACTGGCCATTAACGAACAATAAAAACATTTAGCATAATTGCCGAAAGGTATCGTATCGAACGATCTCTTAATATCAATGAATTCATGAAGAGACTAAGTCTCGGAATGATACAACACATTCATACACATATATGATAACATTAATCTCATTGACTAGTACAAGTATAAAACTTGCCTCAAACCGAAGGCGAGAAGGTACTTCCACGATCAATGTCCTTAATGAAATTATCGGCCGCTCAAACAACCTTGAATAATACAATTACCAACAATCCGATCAATATACGAATCAAACATGAATATAACGAACTCAAAACGTCGATACGGTTAAACCAAGTTCATTGGGGCATTATATCGAACACTTTGTGGACAACTTCGATTGTTTATAACCAAACCTCAAAAATACCAACATCAAATCCCCAAGAAGTGTTTCAAACCAACAAAACATCTTCAATACGATCAATAATCCATTATGAATATCCAAAATCATGATTACAACAACGATTAATCGAAAAACCCCAAATCCAACTCAATATTCAAAGTGTTCTTGAATAATCCTTCAATAATTCAATGAATCATCAAACATATCCATAATCATGCGTATATCACTTCATACAACATGATCTTAACATCCAAAACATCATATCTCAACACAAAATCGAAATCCAAGATGTTGAAGAAATTACCTCTTGAAGATCCAAGTACTTTAATCCGATGAAATCGCGTTAGATCGACAATCCGAGCTTCACAACCGAAAGAAAATGATGAAAAATGAATACTCAAGTGATTGACGATGAATATCTCCCCCCTCAAGCCTTCTCTCTCGGGTGAGTTGAAGAAGAATGGAAGAAATGAGTTGAAATCGCAGAAAAAATGCAATTATAGCGCTGACTGCTCTGTGTGCCGCGGCCCAGCCGAAGTGTGCCGCGGCCCAGCCGAAGTGTGCCGCGGCACAAGGTACAGAGTGCTCGGCCAAAAACTGGAAATGAGAGTTACTTAGCTATTTCGACCATAACTCCCTCGTTCGGACTCCGATTGACTAACCGTTTGAACCATTGGAAAGCTAACTCGATGCTCTATAATATTGCAAAGATTCAGAATTTTTGGAGTTTCCAAAAATTAATGGTGAATTAACAAAGTCGAACTCATACGCGGAAAAGTCGATAAAGAACACGGAATTCAACAGAACGACACCGAGACGAACTCGGATGAAAAAAAGTGTAGAATTAATCATTCTCGGAATGACGAAAAGGTAACAATAGAGTCAGTAAGATGGACTTCCGCCAAAAATAAAAATTACCGAATGAAATTACTGAATGATAATGATCGAATTACAACTGGGTATTACAACACGCTCTTAGTGTAACTATCGCAAGTGCACGATATCGTATCAAGTAGTAAAGTGGACTTTTTGAGTCCGGTTTATCGATCCCACGAGGAAGTTTGGTTATAATTTGAATTATACACTATTAGTCTATTTTTATAGATACTAAGATGAGTGAAACACACAATTAAAGAGTTTGGTTTAATAGTTGCAAAGTAAATGCAATAATAGTTCTAATTTTTTAAGGAAATAAAAAAAAAAGATTGCAATAATAATAGATTGATTAACGATAAAGTGGAATAGTTGGGATTACAAACTTAGTTCGTCATTAGTTATAGAAGATGTATAGGAGATCATAAGATGAATTTACTTATTATGTTGTGTAGATTCGATTTTCCTTAAAAAGACGGTTTCTCTTTCGAACTATAAAACGCCCCTTACATATTGAATCAATCCACTATATTTCTATGTTGATTGGCTTCAATACATAGCATTAGGATTTATGAAAATAACTCAAAGAATCATCTAAGGTCTAGAGGTATATTTCTATCCCCTAGAACAACTTAGAGTGAAGATCATTTGATCTAATCAAACATATTTTCTTTCGAAACATATGAAGACCATAAATATCGTCATTTATTGGCCAAATAAATAAAGATTGTTAAAACAATGAAAATCACACACAATAATAAGTAATTCACAATAGATCTTTATGCAAACTTAAATAACATGACTAACCTTGTTTATAATCCCAACTAAAGGTAACTTAGCCCATGAAGGGTTTAATATACATAATACAAGCTTTGGTGGTCATTATTAGTTGAATCAACAGAAAGAATTGATCCTCACTCCCTTAGTAGATAAAGGAGAAAGAAGCAATAAACTCTCTGAACAACATATGTTATACCACACTTACACAAATCACTCAAGAACACAAGTGTGTTCTTCACACAAAAGAAAAGATTACAAAAAATGAAAAATTATAAGATGAATGATGAATGATGAAGGATCTAAGAGGTCTATTTATACACCTAAAGTCATCTAATAGCTCCAAAAATCCAGCATTATTAGAATAGATCGGATCAATGCCAGCCATCCCCTCAATAATACACAAAAAGTATAAAAAAATTAGACAAATCTTAACAATCTGTCAAGAGTTACGGCCGTAACATTAAGGAGTTACGGCCGTAACTTGCTTCGTCAATTTGCTCACTGGTTGCTTTGAGAGTTACGTTTTCAGCCCAGAATTTCTCAGACTTTGCATTTTTGCCCCAAATCTTCTTTGGATGATAACTTTTGATATATAACTCTGATTTTGAATCCGGAAAGACTGCCGAATTCGTCTCGGAAAGCCCTACAACATGAATATATCAAAATTCAACAAAGAGAATATTTAATAAACATGTTATTTCTTGAGTAAATCAGTTATTTAATCCGATTAAGACTAGATTTACATCATCATCCGATAAAAATAAAATTATTAAAAACTAATTAATTAAAAGCAAAAAACGAGTAGACTAGCTCAATTATGGGTGAATTTTATCGATACAAACCATGGATAAGTGTATAAAACTGACACTTATCACACCCCCAAACTTGAATTCTTGCTAGTCCCGAGCAAGACTCTTTATTATTCATGCTCCATAAATAAAACAATTAATACACACATAAATTAAAATATAAATAGAGAAAAAGAGATCAAAATGTCATTAATACACAACAACCAGCTTTATACAGTAGATATAAATGAATCAAGATTCAAAATAAATCTACTAATGATTATGAAGTTAAAACACGGTTTTATTTTGTAATTCCAAAATGCAAGGTTTCCCCCCAAAAGGCTGATTATTTCTTACCCACTCGTGATACACACTGTAATACCCGGTTGTAATTCAGTCATTATCATTCAGTAATTTCATTCGGTGATTGTCACTCAGTGGATTTTCACTCATTTATAATCATTCATCAATCATATTCATTCACCGTGTTCACCGTTCGGAAAAACTTCGAGTTGTGTATCGTTATTGTTCATTGTTTCAACTTTCCTCATATGAGTTCGACTTTGTTAGATCACCATTAATTTTTGGTAACTCCAAAAATTCTAAATCTTTGCAATATTATAGAGCATCGAGTTATCTTTCCAATGGTTTGAACGGTGAGTCAATCGGAGTCCGGACGAGAGAGTTATGGTCGTTTTAGCTCAACCGCTCATTTTTCAGTTTTGGCCGATCACTGCCGAACGAACTCGGCCGTGTCGTCCGACACGGCCCGTGCCGTACTCGTCCGGAAAGTGCCGAAGTGTCTGCCTCAGGACCCGACCGTGTCGTCTGGCACGGCCGAGTCGAACCCTTCCGGATAAGCCAGAAGCGACTGCCGACACGCCCGACCGTGTCGTCTGGCACGGTCGAGTCATGCCGAGTCACTGTCGGACGGGTCACTGTCGGTAGGCCCTCCGTGCCGCGACCGTGTCATGCAGGACACGGTCGAGTCCCTGTCGGCCAACTGTCGGCCAGCTGTGCGACACGACCGTGCCGATCGGCACGGGCCGTGTCCGGCGATCAACTCCCTTAAATTCGTTTTTTCAAGCATTTCACTATTTTTCCCCTTTTCTTCACCTTCAACCGAGAGTAAGCTTGAGGGAAGGTTTTTCCTTCACAAATCATTTGGGTGTTTGATTTTCTTCATCTTCTTTCGATCGTGGCTTAGGATAATCAATTTAACGCGTGTTCTTCGGATTAAAGTACTTGGATCTTCAAAGGTAATATTCTTCAACACCTTGGATGTCGATTCTATGTTGAGATATGATGTTTTGGACGTATCATGTTATATGAAGGGACATGTATATGATTATGAGTTTATATAAGGATTCATTGGATTATTGAGGGATTATTCAAGAACACTTTGAATATCGAGTTGAAATTGGGGGTTTTCGATTAATTGTCGTTATAATCACGTTTTCGGATATTCATTTTGGATTATTGATAGTATTCATGGGGTTTTGTGGGTTTGAATCATTCATTGGAAGTTGGTTTCGGATGTAATTGAGTTTTGGTTGTAAACAATTGGAGATTGTTTACAACGCGTTTGTTTTAATGCCCCAATGAGTTTCGGCTATTGTTGTATCGACTTTTGAGTTGGTTGTGATCATGCTTGATTCGTGTATTAAGAGAATTGTTGGTATTTATGTTGTTCAAGGTTGTTCGAGCGGCCGATAATTTCATTAAGGACGTTGATCGTGGAAGTACCTTCTCTTCGGTTTGAGGCAAGTTTTATACTTGTACTAGTCAATGAGATTAATGTCATCATATATGTGTATAAATGTGTTGTATCATTCCGAGACTTAGTCTCTTCATGAATTCATTGATATTAAGAGATCGTTCGATACGATACCTTTCGGCAATTTTGCCAAATATTTATTATTCCTTTTTGGATTGTCATTAAAAGCGTACGCCGATTAAAGGCATTGGCTTATTCATTTCTCACCTTCGTAAACCGGTAACGATTAAAGGTACCGAGGCATCCTTCATATCATTGTTATCGAATTGCCGTTCGCAGACAAATCGAAATATTCAATCATTCACTATATCATTGTATCGATTGACCGTTCTAAGGCAATCGAGGTATTCAATCATTCATCATATCGTTCATATCGATTAGCCATTATAAGGAAATCGAAGCGCTCAAGCATTCATGGAATCATCCGCTGCATCATTGTCATCGGTTAGCCGTTCTAAGGCAATCGAGGTGTTGAGTTGGGACTGTCGAGGATGGTGCTGGCCGACTCAAGACAGCATACCATCCCTAATTGTGATACGGCTTTCATGCCGTGGCTTCGGCCCTAATTGTGATACGGCTTTCATGCCGTGGCTTCGGCCCTAATTGTGATACGGCTTTCATGCCGTGGCTTCGGCCCTAATTGTGATACGGCTTTCATGCCGTGGCTTCGGCCCTAATTGTGATACGGCTTTCATGCCGTGGCCTCGGCCTTAATTGTGATACGGCTTTCATGCCGTGGCCCGCCCTAATCAATATGACTTACATTTCGGCTTCATGTGATTGTGATATTTGTGATTTTAATTTGTTTTTAGGCCTTGTGATTGTCTTGTTAATTTCATTGGAGCCTCCGGGCATTGTGATTCATATTTAATCTGTTACGGTTTGGTTCATGTCGTGTTGTATTACGACAGGATGTTCGTGGAATCTTTGTTGTATTTCATTTTGGCCATGTAGGCCACTTTTGTCGTTGAAATTCCTTATCGGAATATTGTGTCGGATATCATGGTAGGGACTATGATTTTCCCTTGTTGTTTAATTTAATGTATTTTAGTCATGTTCTTTGGTGGATCTCTGGCGTGGGGTCCTGACCTTGTAATAACCCGATAGGATTTGGGGGTGTTACGAAATGGTATCGGAGCTTTGGGTTGTGTAATACCCTGAGATGTGAGTTATGTGGTCCTACCGTCGTGGTAGTAGTGGGATTGTCAGGTTATGACAATCTAGGTAGTCAGGTTTTGTGAGTCGTAATATTAGTGCATTTGCCGCGAGTCATTCATTCATCGAGTCGTAAATCGGTGAAGACTAGTATCGCGAGACCTCGAAGCTTCGTATGACCTGTGTAAGGACTCGATTCTCTTTGTGTTCATATATTCATCATGTTATTAATTTTTCATGTTTGTTGAAACATATATGTGATATTAGTGTTACGATTGATTCATGACTAATTGTTTTGGAGCACATGTGACCTGTGTAAGTGCTAAGGATCAACTCATTCACCAGTTAATAATCCTCAATCACCATTTTGATCTTGTCGATCATGTTAATTCATTCATCACTCTGTTAATCTCATCGTTCAATTAATTCATTCATCACTCAGTCAATATCATTCATCACTCAGTTAATTCGTTCATCACTCAGCCAATATCATTACTCAGATAATTCATTCATCACTCGGTTAATTCATTCATCACTCAGTCAATATCATTCATCACTCAGTTAATTCATTCATCACTCAATTAATTCATTCATCACTCAGTTAATTCCTTCATCACTTAGTCAATCTCATTGTTCAGATTAATTCATTAATCACTCAGTCAATCTCATTGTTCAGTTAATTCATTAATCACTCAGTTAATCTCATCGCTCGATTAATTCATTCACCACTCAGTCAATCTCATTACTCAAGTAATTCATTCAGTACTCACTCAATCTCATTATTCAGTTAATTCATTCATCACCCAGTCAATCTCATTGCTCAATTAATTCATTCATCACTCAGTCAATCTCATTACTCAATTAATTCATTCTTCACTCAGTCTATCTCATTACTCAGTTAATCATTAATCACTTATTCAATCTCATTGCTTAGTTAGTTCATTCATCACTCACTCATTGCTCAGTCAATTCATTAATCATCCAGTCCATCTCATTGTTCAGTTGTTGATCTTGTGGATTGAATTTTCAACCTTGTTAACTTGTTCAAGGTAATCATTTCAGGAATTTCATCAGGTAATCATGTTACCTCATTTGATCTTTCATGCGATCTCATCATATTCCGGTGTCATGTGGACGATCATTTTACGCATTATTAATACATTCATTGTGTTAGAGCGTGTATGCTCATTGTTATCATTCCGTCTCATAATCATAATGCGATCTTCATACGAGATCTGTAATTATCACGTGACTTTCACCTTTCGGTATGGAAAGAGGCATCGAGAGGAACATCGGACTCCGACGTCCAAGGGATCGTTTTCTAGTCGTCTTCGTGCTGGAAGAGCATCTTCATCTCAGACGACGAGTTCGACTTTTGTTTACTTTAACTGTGATACAATATGACATCCATCACCGGTTTTGAGCAAGTTAATTCTTGTTCGGTAATAGGATAATCATTCATTTCATTGTCGTTCATTCATTCACTTAATTCATTCATCATATATCAATCATGTTGAGACTTGTCATCATGAAATTAATCATTTAATTCACGAGGAACAACGGTTCCAATAATTTCACTTGAACTATCACTCATGACGTTATTAATTCACCTTGGTGAGCCATTCTTAATCCTGGTCGGATTTATAGTCAATTATCATTCATCATTCATTTTAGTCACTTTCATTCTCGTGACCTTCTGAGATCATAGTTAGCGGCGAGTTCATCGTCGGATATACCTCTAATCGTTGAGGTACCAAGTCGAGGTATTTTCCGTTTCGGAAGACCGGGGAAGTTGAGTCCGAGATTCATTGGACCGTTTGAAATTTTGGATCGAGTAGGCGAGTTAGCTTATCGATTGGCTTTGCCTCCGGCATTGAGCCGAATTCATAATGTGTTTCACGTCTCTCAGTTGCGGAAGTATGTTGCCGACCCGAGTCACATACTTCAGTTCGACGAAATCGAGATCACGGAATCAAACAGTTGAGGAATAAGTCGATTCCTTTGGTCAAGATTCAGTGGTCTAGACACGGAGTCGAAGAGGCTACTTGGGAAACCGAGGATAGTATGCGGGAGAATTATCCCGAGTTGTTTGACCCTTAGTTTCGGGGACGAAACTCTTTTAAGGGGGGGTGTATGTAATACCCGGTTGTAATTCAGTCATTATCATTCAGTAATTTCATTCGGTGATTGTCACTCAGTGGATTTTCACTCATTTATAATCATTCATCAATCATATTCATTCACCGTGTTCACCGTTCGGAAAAACTTCGAGTTGTGTATCGTTATTGTTCATTGTTTCAACTTTCCTCATATGAGTTCGACTTTGTTAGATCACCATTAATTTTTGGTAACTCCAAAAATTCTAAATCTTTGCAATATTATAGAGCATCGAGTTAGATTTCCAATGGTTCGAACGGTGAGTCAATCGGAGTCAGGACGAGAGAGTTATGGTCGTTTTAGCTCAACCGCTCATTTTGATTTTGGCGATCATCGCCGACGAACTCGGCCGTGTCGTCCGACACGGCCGTGCCGTACTCGTCCGGAAAGTGCCGAAGTGTCGCCTCAGGACCCGGCCGTGTCGTGCAGCGCGGCAGTCGAACCCTTCCGGATAAGCGAGAGCGGCCCAGGCACGCCCGGCCGTGTGCAGCGCGGTCGAGTCATGCCGAGTCGGCTGTCGGACGGGTCATCGTCGGGAGGCCCTCCGCCGCCGCGACCGTGTCATGCGGGACACGGTCGAGTCCTGTCGGCCAACTGTCGGCCGGTATGCGACACGACCGTGCCGATCGGCACGGGCCGTGTCCGGCGACGATCAACTCCCTTAAATTCGTTTTTTGACATTTCACCATTTTCCCCTTTTCTTCACCTTCAACCGAGAGAGTAAGCTTGAGGGAAGGTTTTTCCTTCACAAATCATTTGGGTGTTTGATTTTCTTCATCTCCTTTCGATCGTGAAGCCCGGATAATCAATTTAACGCGTGTTCTTCGGATTAAAGTACTTGGATCTTCAAAGGTAATATTCTTCAACACCTTGGATGTCGATTCTATGTTGAGATATGATGTTTTGGACGTATCATGTTATATGAAGGGACATGTATATGATTATGAGTTTATATAAGGATTCATTGGATTATTGAGGGATTATTCAAGAACACTTTGAATATCGAGTTGAAATTGGGGGTTTTCGATTAATTGTCGTTATAATCACGTTTTCGGATATTCATTTTGGATTATTGATAGTATTCATGGGGTTTTGTGGGTTTGAATCATTCATTGGAAGTTGGTTTCGGATGTAATTGAGTTTTGGTTGTAAACAATTGGAGATTGTTTACAACGTGTTTGTTTTAATGCCCCAATGAGTTTCGGGTATTGTTGTATCGACTTTTGAGTTGGTTGTGATCATGCTTGATTCGTGTATTAAGAGAATTGTTGGTATTTATGTTGTTCAAGGTTGTTCGAGCGGCCGATAATTTCATTAAGGACGTTGATCGTGGAAGTACCTTCTCGCCTTCGGTTTGAGGCAAGTTTTATACTTGTACTAGTCAATGAGATTAATGTCATCATATATGTGTATAAATGTGTTGTATCATTCCGAGACTTAGTCTCTTCATGAATTCATTGATATTAAGAGATCGTTCGATACGATACCTTTCGGCAATTTTGCCAAATATTTATTGTTATTCCTTTTTGGATTGTCATTAAAGCGTACACGCCGATTAAAGGCATTGGCTTATTCATTTCTCACCTTCGTAAATCGGTAACCGATTAAAGGTACCGAGGCATCTTTCATATCATTGTTATCGAATTGCCGTTCGCAGACAAATCGAAATATTCAATCATTCACTATATCATTGTATCGATTGGCCGTTCTAAGGCAATCGAGGTATTCAATCATTCATCATATCGTTCATATCGATTAGCCATTATAAGGAAATCGAAGCGCTCAAGCATTCATGGAATCATCCATTTGCATCATTGTCATCGGTTAGCCGTTCTAAGGCAATCGAGGTGTTGAGTTGGGGCTGCCGAGGATGGTCTTTGGCCGACTCAAGACGACATACCATCCCTAATTGTGATACGGCTTTCATGCCGTGACTTGACCCCTAATTGTGATACGGCTTTCATGCCGTGGCGACCCCTAATTGTGATACGGCTTTCATGTCGTGGCTTGGCCCTAATTGTGATACGACTTTCATGCCGTGGCCGGCCCTAATTGTGATACGGCTTTCATGCCGTGGCCCGACCCTAATTGTGATACGGCTTTCATGCCGTGGCTTCGCCCTAATTGTGATCGGCTTTCATGCCGTGGCTTCCCCTAATTGTGATACGGCTTTCATGCCGTGGCCCCCTAATCAATATGACTTGAGTACATTTGGCTTCATGTGATTGTGATATTTGACAGTTTTCGGCTGTTTTTAGGCCTTGTGATTGTCTTGTTAATTTCATTGGAGCCTCCGGGCATTGTGATTCATATTTAATCCTGTTCTGGTTTGGTTCATGTCGTGTTGTATTACCCGAACAGATGTTCGTGGATGCTGTTGTATTTCATTTTGGCCATGTAGGCCATTTTTGTCGTTGAAATTCCTTATCGGAATATTGTGTCGGATATCATGGTAGGGACTATGATTTTCCCTTGTTGTTTAATTTAATGTATTTTAGTCATGTTCGCCTGGTGGATCTCCTGGCGTGGGGTCCACGGCACTGTAATAACCCAATAGGATTTGGGGGTGTTACACACACGCCTCCCTTTAATGGTTGCTCTCGATCACTCGTTTATTTTTTGACTCAATATGAAGAAGAATTTCATTGGCGTCATCAAATATTGTGATTTTTCACGAAATTGAGTGTATTGAAATTCAGCCTGCTAATTAATTCAGATCTGCTCATAAACTACATCCCTTTTAGTGATAGCTTTCACACCGTTATTTGCTAACGTGTAGCTCTTTTCACTAACACAATTTCTATCTCTTTTTTTTAATAGGTGATAGCTTTCACACCGTTATTTACTAACGTGTAGCTCTTTTCACCAATTTTTCTGAGACGGCAGTTACGCACCAACAATGGTTAGTCCTTTATTTTTCGCAAAATTTAAGACCCCCAAAATTAGGCAGCTGTTTCTGCTCAACACTTCTCCTTTTCGTCATTTTTTTTAGGTGATAGCTTTCACACCGTTATTTGCTAACGTGTAGCTCTTTTCACCAATGACTCCTTTTTTTTTAGGGAATAGAATTTTTGCAGAAAATCATTTCTTAGTTTAAGCATGAAAAATCAAAAACTCCACAAATTAAGTAAATTTCAGTTCTATTTTTCATCAACCGATTGATTCTTCTTTTCTCAAGGTAATGAATGACTCGATTTTATATGATAATTGCAAGGCTTGGAAAGAGATATTAAGGCTCAAAAAATTTTGCAATATACAATTTTTTTATCGGTTAAAACGATTTTAGAAACTTGTATATAGCTAATTTATTGGTGTTATGGCCAGATCTAGAAATCTCATAGATCAAAATACTATAAATATATATATATATATATATATATATATAATAAAAAAAATTAAGGCAAATAACCAAATCAATCAAAATACACCAAAATTCCAACACACCAAAATAATTAAACAAACCACCCCAGACTTGAAAATAAAACCGTCCACAGTTTTTTAAAAAAATAAAAAGCAATGCAGAAAAGCAGAATACTCCCTGTTAAGAAAGTTGATGTTTGAGCTAACGCCTTTTAGAATCTGCAAGAGAATAAATATACGAGGCATACAACAAAAGAAAATAAAATATACTCGTAAGTATAACACAATTTTTAAGATGCGCATCAAGAAAGTCCGAAGAGTCGCCTTACGCTGCCATCAATGCTTTTATTAAAAAAAACACACAATAAAAATTACAGCAATAAAATAACAATACATAAATTGCGAATAGATGCGCGTCAAGAGATCAAGAAGAAACTCCTTAAGCTGCCACTATTTAGCACGATTATTACACACGACAGAAAGTAAAAATACAAGAGGTCCGACATGGGTTATCAAAGGGAGAGGAATGAATCCACTTTTCGTTTTCTCACAGTAAAATCTTCCATCCAAACAATTTTAGCTAGAGCTGGATCTGGTTGAGGAACAAATTCATTGAGTTTTTTGATTAGTTCATTTGGTGTTGTGGCAACGACTATGATTCGTTTAGCACGATCGGAAATAAAACCCTTTTCAGCAGAGTAGTCGATGAAAGATAGTAAACCATCAAAGAAACCATTGACATTAAGCAGACCTATTGGTTTTTGATGAACATTTAGCTGAGCTCTGGTAACCACATGAAAAAGTTCCTCAAGGGTGCCAAAACCACCGGGAAGGGTGATATAGGCGCCAGAATTATTTATCATGTGAGTTATGCGATCTTGCATATTTACAGATTTAAACTCATCTCCAATAGTTGACCCGATGATTTTACTTTCAGCCAGAGGTTTTGGGATTATTCCCAACACTCTTACTCCTTCCATATAGGCAGAAGTAGCAGCTCGTCCCATTAGTCCTAGACTTCCTCCTCCGTAAACTACATGAATGCATTTTTCTCCTAAGGTACGACCCAAGTTGTGGGTCGCTTGATAAAGCATGCCTCTTTTCCATAACTAGCTCCACCAAAAATGCGGTGTGCTAAATTTTTTTGTTGAAAATGATGACTCCATTTTTGAAAAGAAATTTTTAGAGAAAGCAGAGAAAAGTGCAAGTTTGAGGGATGAATGAAAGAAACAAGCACAATGTTTATTTATAGAAGAAAAAGAAGGTAAAAATTGTTTAACAAGTTTGTGATTGCGTTTGATTGCGCTTCAACTACTCAATAGAATAATGAAAGCATTTATCGCGTATCACATTTTTTATTCAGAAAATCTCACCACACGACAAAAATAAAAGATACTTACGCGTATGTATAGTAGTTGTGATTGTGGCTCACATCTTCCTCTGATTTTACGTTCAGAAACGGCCTAAACGCCTTCTATGAGTCGGGGAGAAGCTTCCCATCCAATTTTCTTACAAATTGGCAAACAGGGTCTTTTAACGTCAGATTCCCAAGACGTTGTTCATATTCTGGTTTGAATTTATTCCACAAACATCGAATTCCATAATGTACGAGTCCACTAGGATGCGTGTCAAGAGAAATTTCGATATTATCTAAATTCTCTTTATTCAGACCATCCTTAATTAACTGAATTTTATCTTCTCTGTTTGTAGATGGAATTCCTAAAGATCGACATTTTAAATTACAGTTCCATCTAGCACATTTATAACAAACGGCTATCATCTTTGCTCGTCGTTTCTTCGCACATGAACTTTTTCCAAGCCCTGGTAAAAATCTAGTCGGTGTTTCTATGAATTCACCCTCTAATCTTACTTTGGCTTCAATTATGAATCTTATGTCAAAAGGTATGCTGTTATTCATAAGCAACCTCATCCTTTCAAGCCTTGCCTTGTATATTTTTAAAATTGCATTTTTGCTTAGAAAGGGAAATCTTTTTTCAATTTTATACAATATTTCTTCCATGATTAAAAAAATAAAAATAATTGGAGAAAATATCTACAAATATCAGTTGTTGTGGGAAACTGAAAAATCCGACTTTTAATAGTCACGGAGTACCGTTATCCGCCACTTGACCGGACAAACACAATTGAGTACTAAGTTACAATGTCGAGAAATTTGTACCTATAAAAATAGTTTACAATGTCAGATTTCAAATATAACTTATACTTCCCCGGCAACGGCGCCAAAAACTTGACACGCTCTTAGTGTAACTATAGCAAGTGCACGATATCGTATCAAGTAGTAAAGTGGACTTTTTGAGTCCGATTTATCGATCCCACGAGGAAGTTTGGTTATAATTTGAATACTATTAGTCTATTTTTATAGATACTAAGATGAGTGAAACACACAATTAAAGAGTTTGGTTTAATAGTTGCAAAATAAATGCAATAATAGTTCTAATTTTTTAAGGAAATAAAAAAAAGATTGCAATAATAATAGATTGATTAACGATAAAATGGAATAGTTGGGATTACAAACTTTGTTCGTCATTAGTTATAGAAGATGTATAGGAGATCATAAGATGAATTTACTTATTATGTTGTGTAGATTCGATTTTCCTTAAAAAGACGGTTTCTCTTTCGAACTATAAAACGCCCCTTACATATTGAATCAATCCACTATATTTCTATGTTGATTGGCTTCAATACATATCATTAGGATTTATGAAAATAACTCAAAGGATCATCTAAGGTCTAGAGGTATATTTCTATTGTAATATCCGGAATTTCTACTACTGTTGTTTGATATTATTTTATCCGAGTTATATTGTACAGCATGGAATCTGTACAGTAGGGATAAAATAAATGAAGGACTGAGATGTCAGTATTGGTATAATTGTCGTATTTGGTCGACAATTGTATTTGAGGATATAATGTGTTGAGTAATGTATATTTGATATGTCGTATGATCGTAATTGATATGTCGAGATGTTGGACAAGGATAGCTGAAAATGGCTAAGTATAGCGTTATTAGCGCACGCTGATATTCATGCATAGCGCACGCTATCGTGCAGGGTTAGCGCACGCTACGTTCATAGGTTAGCGTACGCTAGTGCAGATCAGCTCAGAAGGAATCTACGCGTGGACCAGGCCACTTTCGGCGCACGTTCTGATAAGTCAACGGATGTTGTAATGTAGTGTTAGCGCACGCTAATGCATGTTGATTAGCGCACGCTAACTATATATCGGTCAACAGGGAATCTTGGCTTTATTGGTTGATTTCGGCTTGTGGGGTCATGAGCATCTTCGTGGTAGGTGTAGACTGTAGCAAGTCAACTGGTATTAGCGCACGCTAAGGTAAATGACTTGCGTCGCTAAGCGGGATGATTTACGACGTTAATGCATGGGCATTACGACGTAAGTTAGTTCTGAAGCAAGACAGTAGCCTCTGGGCTTCGATAGCGCACGCTAACAAAGTCAGTTAGCGCACGCTAAGGCGGTAGCGCACGCTAAACATGAGATGTTAGCGCACGCTAATAATGAATATTATAAAAAGGGACAGAAGGGTGTTATTAAGCATTTCGTCATTCTTTCTTCTTTCAGCTGAGAGAGAGAGAGAGAGAGTTGGGATATATTTGAGGTTCCAAACACTGGATTAAGATGGAGTTAATCATCCATAACAACATTTGAAGCTTGAAATCATTGGTGATTCTTGTAAATGGATTCAACCTTGGAAATCAATCCATTCCTTCAAAAAGGTAATTACTCTTCACTTTGAGATTTCGTTTTGGATTGTATATGATGTTCTTGAGCTGATGATTATCATATAAACAAGTTCATAAGTATGATTATGAGTTGGATTACCGGATTATGATAATGTTATTGTTGATATGAAGATATTGATATAAATTAGATGGTTTCGAATGAGTTGTTATCTTCAAAGAGATATGTTGGATAATGTCTTCCTTCAATTCGGATCTGTGATGTCGTTGTTGTTGGTTCCTTCATATGATGATGAACATGGCATGATTATGAGTTCTTGTTGTTTAGGTTGTTGATATTAAGAAAGATGAAATATGAATATATGACTTGAATTAAAAGTCGGATGATTACCTATATGTTAAAGGATATTGGATTTCGTTGTTTGATAGCTATGAACATGATTCAGAATCACTTAGAGTCTTTGATAATCGCGGATGTTGATCGGTATCCGAAATGCATGTAGCGCACGTTATTAGCGCCGCGCTAAGCCTGCGCTAGCGCACGCTATCGGGAACAACTTAGCGCACGCTACAGTAAAAGATTAACGTGCGCTAAGTCAACAGGCGGGGTAATATATTCTGTTTCGGTTATGAATTCGTGATCGTTTTAGTTGGTTTGATCAGACTTGTGGTTAACTAAGATATTGTTGAGCCGTTGGGTTTGTGAAGTGGTTTTAGCGGTTGTTGATTATTATCGGATTGTTGTTTAATCGATTATTGTACTAGGTCAAGTTTATTGATCGGTGTCTATAACTTAGTATCTTTGCGGTCGTGTTCGAGGATGTTCGTGAATTGCTTTGGTGGGACCGAGGAACTTGTAGATGATGACAATGGAATTGGTAACGACCTCATCATCGTCGTATCGGTATCGAGGCAAGTTATTACTTGCTCGATTATAATGTTTAATGAATGGTTTTGATTTCATTTCGTTTATAATGCATATAGCGATGATTATTATTGTGAACTGCGGGTATTCGGATCGCATATCGTTCTTTCGATTCAGCTTGGGAAAATCATAATGTATATGATTTATCTCAGTTATTGGTATGTTCGAGTATCGAGGTTACATTGTGATAAAGACGAGGATTCGAATATTTATGGTTCATGATACGTTTGAATCGTCGAGCGTTGCGGATAATCGTCGGTGATGATTGGACATCGAGGTTGCTCCCGAAGGACTCGGGGCAGGTATTCCATATTGATTATGGTTTAGTGTTATTTATTTTGGTCTCGTACATTTTCTTTCATGTTGTTGAACATGGAGTCGTTCTAGTAAATTGTCTTGTTGTCGTGCATGTTATGTTGTTCATGTTGATGAACGTGTTAAATTGCATATGTGTATGCATATTGTGTTGTTCATGTTGTGTAATTAATCCGATGGGATTATGAGGATCTATGCTGAGGGCGCTGGATCGGATGTCCACCATGCGTTGGTTCGACGGGATCATCATGGGGATCTATCTTTGAGAAGCTGGATCGTTGGACGGGTTTTCCACCATGCGTTGGTTCGCGGGATCATCATGGGGATCTATCTTGAGGGCTGGATCGTTGGATTACGGTATTGTGTTGATGGACTCTTGTGACTTCTCATCCTTGATTTTATCTTGTGTTGTTGTTCTCATTTGTATGTTTCGTTATCCACCTTTTGTTGATCTGATTGGATCAACAAAGGGATCTATGCTGAGGGCGCTGGATCGTCGGATTTCCATTGAGTATACATGATTGTTATTGTTGTGATCATATTGACGTGGTCATATGAGTATGCATTTGTAGGTCTTGTGTTAGGACCTTGTCCGTATTGCATTGATCTGATCTCGGATCAGACTGGTATGATTGTCGTGGCACTTCATATCTCGAGGTATGTTCCGTATTTCCTTTGGTATTCGTCTTGATGGACGATCGGTTATCGTCTTGGGATTTGATGATGTTATTCGATGGATCGTATTGGTCAGAAATGGTATATTTCCGTATCGTGAGTTGGTTATGATAGTTTGAGAACCTTGAGTAATGTTTGAGGTACAATACTTATATTATGTTCGAGTTTATTGGTAAATCGAGTATAGGATGTGTAATGTGATAATGGTTACTCTGATGAGAATTACTTGAGTAAGCAAAGTTATGGCGGTAAGATTACGTTGGTCGTATTCTTATTCTGTATTCTTATTGGTATGTATTATTGATGTGATGTGATTGATATCATTGTTGGACGTTATGGTGACCCGTCGTGGGATTTCTTTTTAGGTTCTTGGAGTATCGAGCTTGTAGCGGTCGTGAAGAGATGAGCTTCCGGAGGATCTTGGCTAGGACATGTTGTGTGCTTTGAGTTTCTTGTTTGGTTCTCGTAGCCGCGACTAGAGTATCTTTATGGTTGGTCTTTTTCATTGCGTGAGTATTTTGAAATGCTCTTTTGATATCTCGTAGCGAGGTTACTTTGGAAATCGTTTTCTAAACTTTTGAATGTCGGCGGTTTGGCCTTGCGATTTCAAATGAGGTTTCTGACGGTTTGATAAATGAGTTTTATAAATCTTTGATTATTTTTCAATAGATAATCATCGTTAGCCTCTTGGGCATTTGTAAATGTTTGCGAAAATTTCTTTTAGCCTTGTGGGTTCCATCTCGGGGCCCACGGCGCTGTAATATTTCCGGTTAAATCTGGGGGTGTTACATCTATCCCCTAGAACAACTTAGAGTGAAGATCATTTGATCTAATCAAACATATTTTCTTTCGAAACATATGAAGACCATAAATATCGTCATTTATTGGCCAAATAAATAAAGATTGTTAAAACAATAAAAATCACACACAATAATAAGTAATTCACAATAGATCTTTATACAAACTTAAATAACATGACTAACCTTGTTTATAATCCCAACTAAAGGTAACTTAGCCCATGAAGGGTTTAATATACATAATACAAGCTTTGGTGGTCATTATTAGTTGAATCAAGAGAAAGAATTGATCCTCACTCCCTTAGTAGATAAAGGAGAAAGAAGCAATACACTCTCTGAACAACATATGTTATACCACACTTACACAAATCACTCAAGAACACAAGTGTGTTCTTCACACAAATGAAAAGATTACAAAAAATAAAAAATTATAAGATGAATGATGAATGATGAAGGATCTAAGGGGTCTATTTATACACCTAAAGTCATCTAATAGCTCCAAAACTCCAGCATTATTACAATATATCGGATCAATGTCAGCCATCCCCTCAATAATACACAAAAAGTATAAAAAATTAGACAAATCTTAATAATCTGTCAAGAGTTACGGCCGTAACATTAAGGAGTTACGGCCGTAACTTGGATGACTTACGGCCGTAACATTCTGTAGTTACGGCCGTAACTAACCGTCAATTTGCTCCTTTGGTTGCTTTGAGAGTTACGTTTTCACCGAGAATTTCTCGGGCGTTGCGTTTTTGCCCCAAATCTTCTTTGGATGATAACTTTTGATATATAACTCGATTTTGAATCGGAAAAAGCCGAATTCGTCTCGGAAAGCCCTACAACATGAATATATCAAAATTCAATAAAGAGAATATTTAATAAACATGTTATTTCTTGAGTAAATCAGTTATTTAATCCGATTAAGACTAGATTTACATCATCATCCGATAAAAATAAAATTATTAAAAACTAATTAATTAAAAGCAAAGAACGAGTAGACTAGCTCAATTATGGGTGAATTTTATCGATACAAACCATGGATAAGTGTATAAAACTGACACTTATCACGCGGCAGATATGAGGTGGCATGCTTCATGTTATGGTTCAAATGATGGAATTATGCGTCATCCTGCAGACTATCCAGCATAGAAGCACCTTGACACTATTTATACAGATTTTGCTGCGGAGGCTAGAAATGTGAGATTAGGTCTTTCGACTGATGGTTTTGCACCTTTTGCACAATCAGGGCGACAATATTCATCATGGCCAGTTATAGTCACACCCTATAACTTACCACCTTGGCTCTGTATGAAGGAACAATTCATGTTCCTAACAATCTTAGTACGAGGGCCACGCAATCCTAAGATGCAATTGGATGTGTTTCTTCAGCCGCTCATAAATGGGTTGGTGAATTTGTGGGAAGAGGGTGTTCCAACATTTGACATCTCATTGAAGCAAAATTTTCAAATGCGAGCACTGTTGTTGTGGACTAATTAGTGATATACATTTCATGTGTAATAGTATTTTTCTGTCTCCACTCTTGCAAATGACCTGTTCATCTAAAGCCTTCACTCTTGCAAATTTCTGTCTCCCTTGCCATCTATGAAACCATACAAACCTCCCTCAAGTAAGACTAAATTTAACCCAAGGGGGCTATTTGTAATTTTCGGAAATCTGGGGGTCCTACCAACTGGAGGATTTAAATGGAAGAATGTTTCTGGTATGAGAATGTAAATAGGAAGCAGCTGAAGCAGCAATTTTATATGCACTAGATGCACTTATACTCTTTTCATTAGACTCTGTTTGGTTGGTTTTCATATCCTGAGCTTCAACTTCTGACTTAACTTCGTTTTGCTCCTCTTCAGCAGTTGCCTTTTGTTTTTCAGCTTTC
Organism: Orobanche coerulescens; assembly: GCA_033398695.1. Lineage (NCBI taxonomy): Eukaryota > Viridiplantae > Streptophyta > Magnoliopsida > Lamiales > Orobanchaceae > Orobanche > Orobanche coerulescens. Next base: position 13,714,282 of record CM065803.1, read on the forward strand.
AATGCTTGTTCTTTCTTCTCCATGGATGAAGTCACAAACCGTAGCCCATGATATCTCAGTAAATTCCTAGGCTGTATTATCATTTCAGAGAGAAATTAATCAGCAGAAGTTCAACTACTTTCAGCACCAAACATTAAATATGCGGAAACCTTAGAAACCGGTAACACAGGGTAGAACCCACTTTGGCAATAAGATTCTTTTCTCTTTTTTTTTGGCCAGAATTCAACACAAAGTACCAAAATGTTCAGAAATCCCCACAATCAGACAACATTAGAGAGTAAAATCAAATCAAACTGAATTTTAAACAACATTAACAAAACCAGAAAAGATACTCAGGGTTGATTCAAAACCCTCCATGTTCTTGAATAACTAAAATTTATGTCAAACCAAAAGGAGAATGATACCTTGATTTGGGGAATGGAATAAGCCAAGCTTCCCAGATACGACATTTGGGCATATAATCGAGCTTGAAGCGTCCTACCAACACATACCTAGACCAAGAATCGATATGAAAAGCACAACAGCCGCAACAGTGATCAATGCAGATCTCCTAATTACAAAAGAACCCAGTTATCTTTAAAATTTAGAACCCCAAGGCACTTATTTTTTTCTTACAAAAGTACACTCTCAAGAGGGATCATGACACATCAGGGGCCTATTTGCAAGGTAAATACAAACCATCTTTTTTTCTATGAATTGTTGTTTCTATGATTAGTACACTCTTAAAATGCAAGGTTTAGTTTCTATAATTGGCTCCTGTCTTAACTATTATGAATTGTTGCTCATTTTAATTACAACCATCTTTTTTTCCTCAGATGTTCTCGATGAGGAGAGGTGGTGGCGGGCGCCGCAGTAGCACGGGCTCCTCACGAGCAGCTCCCGGACACTCTTCACCAGCTACGGACTCCCCACGAGAAGGTCCTGTTAGGTCTTCGTCTGCTCTACCCGAGACTCCGCCGATTGTTCTACTCCGAGACAGGGCAGACGAGGAGACTAGTGCACACATTTCTGAAGATGAGGATCGGGAGGTGATAGCTTCTGAGGCAGCATCAAGTGTTGTTTCCTGTAGAAAGATTGCTCTTGAAAGAGATACTAAAACCGGGTTAGTTATTTACTATTTAATCATCAATTGTTTTTGTTACAGCGAGTGTTCAAATTATTTAATCAGTTGATGACAATACTTAGAGGTCATATAAAATATATTTTTAGGACTAAATTTATTGAGGAATTGTATTTACTGTCATCAAAATGCTTAAACAAATGTTGATTAAATGCTATAACTAAGTATTGTGATGATCTAAATGATTAATTTGGTTTTGGTTACAGAGAGATAGTGATTCATCCCCAGATTTCCAGGGTGTGCACGAGGAGTTTTAAAAGAGTTCCCAATCCGACAGGCTTCAACTGGAAAGATACTCCTAATAGCGTAAAGGCCCAGTATTATACCTTCTTTAAGGTAATTTGTAATAATTATGTAAACTAATTATATTCAAATGGAAAGTTAGTTTTATTAACTTGATATGCAATATTTCATAGAAATTTTTCACGTGGCCTATTGAGTGGGAACAAGAAGTCTATGATCTTTGGGAGTCTCGTGCACGGGTTAGGTTCAGCAATTTCCCAAGTGATGCAAAAAAGAAAAGGGATCAAGGGAGGCCGAAACACATCCCTACTGATTGGTGGGAAGGTTTGTGTGCTTACTGGGATACTCCCGAGGTGAGAGGTGTATCTACGAGGGCGAGAGGCAACCGAATGGCTGAAGTGGATGGCCCTGGTACCGGGATAAGCAAGCACAGTGGAGACTCTAAGTCTGTTAGCGTACTTTCTCGAGAGTTGGTTAGTAATTATCTAATTATTTTTGCTTGTATATGTAAGTGTGCATCGTAATAATTTCGAAGTTTTTTTAATAAATAGGCAACGAAGAACAATCTTCTATTAGAGCAGTGTGTTTATACCTCTTTTCGGGCCATCCACATGAAAAAAGATGGAACTTTTACGACACAGAAGGATGCGGATATTGATGTAAGTATATATGCATTCGATTCATCTACGGTATTTTGGAATACATTCGATTCAGACTTGTTATTTTGATTGTCATGGAAACAGTGTACTGTCAGTTGGTATATGGAGGATGCATTTGAGTTTTTTTTTTATTATAGAAAACAGTGGTTGTTATGATTTAGTAAGAAAAATAACAATCATGTATGTGGATTGCATTTTTATATTATCATGCATTTATTTGGGTAAGAAGGGGAGAGATAAGATTTTTTTCTTGGTTGGTTACATGCAGCCCCCGATGCTAATCCTTTTTCCGCTTCAACCTTGCATCCGTCCGTATCTTTGACTGGAGCCAGGACCCTAAGCCTAAGGGCTGCACCACAAGTAGGACTTGATTCAATCAACTGTAGCGGTATCAATACTCCATCCCATGGCCCTTCCTTCTACGGCCGATCTAGGGTTGACTGGACCTAGCATAGCTGTCCTAGACATGGGAATCGCTAGCTGCAGTTCGATCCGATTGGCCGCGGGCAAGCTGTATGTATCTAGATAGAAGTAGACCTAGAGACCTTTAGAAGATGAGGCTCAGGTGAAGGAGAAAGAGAGTAGATCGGTTCAACAAAGCACCTTATGAACCTCTCCTATACTGTCTTTTCCTGTTCTAGTTCATTCTCTTTCTCTATTTTGTGAAGAAAAATCTGACCTTTGTGAAATCTTTTTTTTCTTGTGAATTTCTCACATATACAAGCTAAAACTACAGCCAACATGGAATATGTAGTTTTGATGTGATATGTTCATTTGTTTTCACACCCATGGAGCTGTTGTAATATGTAGTTTTGATGTGATATGTCATTTGTTTTCACATCCATTATTTTACATGATGTCGGCTGTTTCATTTGTTTCATTTTATAATAAATAATATAATATAAAAAGAATCCAGGATCTTGCAGTGTGTGTGTGTGTGTATATATATAGAATGCAGACTCTTTAATCTAATCCAAAAATGTGTTATTTGGAAGTATTCTTTCATTTTTTATTGATCTTACTGCGAGTCAGATGTGGTTATGCGAGTTTTTCTTATCCATTTCTGCTAGCTACAAAAAGAAAAACTTGGCTTTTCTCCTTGCAATGTAATTAGAATATTGGGCATGTTTTTTTCTCAGGCTAGGGTTAAGGAGCTTGCTGCAGAGCAAGGAGAGGGAGCAGATTTCAATATGATCTATAAGACTGTACTGCAGGAGAAGGAGGCCGCCAAAGAGTATGTCAAGAAAAACAGGATGTATGGAACTGGCAGTCTAGCTCCGAGCATCATAAGCACAGGCTCTAGCGGCGGTGGATCAACCACCTCACAGTTTCACGCATCTGAAGAGATCCACACTCGATTCACATCCTTAGAGGAGAAGCTGATAGAGGAGCGCAGACTGAGAGAAGAGCAGGCAAAGGTGATTGAAGAAGAGCGCGTGAAGAGACAGCGCCTTGAGGAACAATTGCAAGCTATTCAAGAAATGCTGACACAACAAAATCTTCCACCTCCGAGTCGCCCTTCTACTTCACCTTGATTTAGACTACTTATTTCTTTTTCTTATGCGATGAAATGATGACAACTCTTGATTGTGTACGACGATACAACTATGACGATTGTGTAACATTGAGACGTTTTTGATATTTATGACTAGTTTGTTTTATTATTCAGAAATTGAAAGCAGGTAATGGAAATAATTAAAAATTCAGAATATTTGTCAAAAAGAAAAAATACCGACGGCAAAACTGCTGTTGGAAAATTACCGACGCCCTTTTACCATCGGTAAAACGCGTCGGGATTTACAATTTTACCAACGGCAGCGAGGCCGTCGGCATTAGTAAATTAGCGACGGCTACATTCCGCCGGAAAAGGCGTCGTCATTGTTCAGTTTAACAACGCCATGCCCGGCGTCGTTATTGCAAAACTAACGACGGTAAAACGGCGTCGTAAAACCCGTCGGTAGTGGCGTCGGTATCCGTCGGCAAAACCGTCCCAGTTTCAAGCCGCACGGGGATTGCCCGACGCCAAATGCGTCGGGAAGCCGTCGGCAATTTAACAACGCCAAGAAATGGCGTCGGTAACTTTTTACCGTCGAGCAGTTTTCCAACGCCCTTTTGGCGTCGGTAATGGCGTCGGTATTCAGTTTACCGACGCCCCCTTCTTATTTTGCCGACGGATTTTGGCGTCGGTAAATACTGTTTTTTTGTAGTGAAATAGACACAAAATTATGCATTTCAACTAATAATCAGAATACTGAATCAATACATGGTCCATCGAGGATCAAAATATCAGCACATGATTGTTGCTAGTAAGTCACAAATATAAAAATACATAAGCAATTTAAGTTTCATGGTATGGACATCCTCTTATGTCATGGTCATCATTACGACAAATGCTACACCTCTTCTTCTGTCGGCGCCTTTGCCTCGTTTGTTCATCCATTCCTTGAGTTTTTTCACGGATATTCAAATTCACACCACTTACGGGAATGAATGCTTTGCAAGATTTTCTATTGTGGTTGGTTCCTTTACACCTACCGCACACCTGAGGCCGTCCACCTGCGGGCAAATTTTCAACAGCAGATCGTGCACGACTCATCCTTGGTCGGCCGGCTTGTCGTACCCCCTCTGAAGGTACGCAAACGATGGATGAGATCTTCGGTGGGACATTCCACTCATCAGGATGTGGGATAGGATTAATATGCTCCTTATAAGTCTCTCTAAGGCCTTGTTGCTTGAAATAACGACTAACAAAATCATACACGGACAAACCATTGCCGGCACGCCTGCTACAATAAGCAATTATGTCAAGGATGTGGTGTAGGATAATGTATTTTTTATTCTGATGAGGTGTAGGATAAATCCAGACCAGCTCTGTGTTGCACACGATGGCAGCACATGATCGTACCCATCATGGGTTACGATCGTGTGCATCTTACCCACGGTCATGGGCTGCTGCTGTCGTGTGCATCCTGCCATGACCGTGGGCACACGATGGCTAGCTAGTACCATCGTGGGCACGACCGTGTGCCCCGACAGCACTCAGCAGATGTAGGATACAGTGCCCATAAGCTGTAGGATACAGCGCCCGCAAGCTGTAGGATACAGCGCCCGCAAGCTATAGGATACAGCACCCGCAAGTTGCAGGATACAACGTGCGATAGCACCCGCATGCCCACGGCCATGACCGTGTGCACACGACAGCATAGACAAAAACATTGAATGGTGTGCACATAAGAGCAAAACAATTACCTTATAGCGGAAACAGCATGACGACATGGAATCTGATCCAAATCAAACTCACGACAACAACATGTCCAGGTTCGAAGGTCGACCTCATAAGAAACTTTGTTTTCTTCGACTTTATAAACAAGTGGGGTGGTAGCTCGAACGGTAAGAGTCAGACTGGCTTGCACAGAGTTAGAAAGCTTTTCAAAAGTGTGCATTGTCAACTCATGGTCTCTTGATGTAGCTTCTCCCCGTTTCTCATCAAACCAATTCTCTAAAATTAGGCGAAACATCTCAAGTAACGAGCAAATAGGTAAACACCTCGCCCACAATATACGATTATTAAAGCATTCAACATCATTGGATGTCAAGAAGTTATAGCGTCGTACCGGACACTTCGACCTAGCCCACCTCTCTGGCTCAATTTCAGAAAGGCGTCTGTGAGCCCCATTAGGGCTTTCAATATGTAGTTTCAAAAAGTAGTTTTCAAAAACTTCTTCACGATGCGTGTAGGCAGCAGTTCTAAAGAGTCCTATAGCATGCGCACCGTAGGAGGTCGGATTTTTTGCAAGATGGTGATAGCAGAACTCGTGGAATGCATTCAGATAGACGGCTCGAATAGCATTCTGAATGCTCTTATGTTGGTCACTCACAATCAGTAAATCTTCCATCGGATTGTAGCATCTGCGCAGGTTATACAAAAAATAAGTCTATGACTAGTCGTTCTCTATCAGACCGAGACCAACTGCAAGAGGAAATACTTGCTCGTTCCCGTCAAATGTGACGGCCGCAAATAGGGTTCCTTTATTCCCTCCCTTCAGGTGAGTCTCATCAACTATAATCACCGATCGAAGGCACGTATCAAATGCCCTAATACTCTGTCCGAGTGCAACGAACATGTGGCAAAAAAATCCCTCACGAGTCGTCTGCAAATCACAAATTATCCCTGGATTACGCTGTTTTAACAAATACAAATAAGATGGGAGCCTCTGATACGACTCATCAAAGCCGCCATATGTATTCTCTATCGCTATATTCCTCGTCCGGAGAGCAAAACTGTATAGCATATCAATGCCGTACTCCCTACACATCTCTGCAATCATCTGCTTTGGCCTCAAAGTGACCCCCTCACCGGTCAATCTTTTAGCAAAATAATGGGCGGCAACCTCAGAAGTGACCGATCGTGCGGCAGCACGGTTCAAATCAGGGTGACAGCTGTGCTCCAAGGTCAACTTAGTAATTCTCCAAATAGTTGCACCCTCAATAACACACAACCTAAACTGATAATTTTTTCGCCCACTCTTACAGACAAACACTATACGTTTATCGGCGGAACGATCAGTGATACACTGTAGCATGTTTTCCAAATGATACATTCCTACAGTTATCCTCAACTCTGTCTTGGAACGAAAGGTGGACCCCACCTCTAGCTGACCGGTAATCGGTGGAGGCTGCTCGACCCAACCCAAAGTCCCGGCACTACCGGGGTCCGGAAATGGAATGATTCAGTTACGCATTAATTGTAGATGCTCATGCTCGCTCGCAGACTGATGGTCGGATGAGAAGTTCCGACGACTCATAATCCTATCCATTTGGGCCGGTTGGCGAACCCAAGCAAGAAATTCCGCAGATAGTGACTCAAGCAAGTCTCTACAACAATCTTCATTTTCGGATGTATGCACCTCCTCATCTTCCTCGTCTTCCTCATCTTCCTCGTATTGATAATCTTCGGAAGGCATGTCATAATTTATGTTGTCGGGCTCTACTCTCGAGCTGCTACATCCCATATTAACCTCGGGAGTGGAGGAGCTGCCGTTCTCAACATAGACCTCAGGATCCTCCTTGTATTCTACTAGTAATCGAAGTATCTCGGTATCGCCCCGTAATAGGACTTTTACTTTGTTTCCCTTGGCCATGTGTGCCAAGCACCATAATTTGTAATCGGACTCATTTGGACCACCCAAACCCTCTCTGATAACCCCCACGAGGTTTGCACGACTAAATTTGCTCGTGTCGATGTAGACAAAAAAAGGAGTCACCGCCTACATATGCCGATCGCTCCCAATGACCACCGTGATGTATCAAAATACGCTGCCACGACATCTGATTACAAAAAGATGAATAACTATTCAAAAAACTGAGCGAACAATATTATAAAACGGTCTGCCTTGTACACGACCGATGCACACGGTCGTATGATACCGTGTGCATCAATCGTGTGCAAGTTTCTGGCCATGAACACGATCGCTACACACGATTGACGATCGTGTTAAACGATCGTGAACACGTTAGTTGTGCGCACGATGTCAAGGCCGTTGGACACAACCGTTGCACACGATCGTTGCACACGGTGGCTTCCCATCGTGTGCAGCGATCGTGTCCGTACGAATTGGTCGGAAAAAAAAATTCCAGCGGTCAAATACTGATGCATACCTTCTTTATGAACCAAGAAGCACGACAAATGAAGTCCTAGTTGAACGTCAACTTTTCTTTTCGAATAATCTTGTGATTTTTATAAGATTTTTGAGAGACCCTTTGTCAAAAATGGTTGTGTTGTTTTGATGTATATGTTGTAGTTAAATTTTTGTTGTTGGACATTAATATCGATCGGAGCAGATGAGGAAAGTAAAAAAGAAAAAAGAGAAAAAAAGTAGTTTAAATTAAATAAAATAAAAAAAAATGAAAAAGTCAACATTACAACAAAAGAGATGACATTTTAATTTTTTTAATCAAAATGATACTAAAAACTTATAGTTTTATGAATGGAGATATAAAACTTATCAATTTTATGATTTGGTATTAAAAAATTGATTTCCAATTTCCAATTTCCCCTACTATTACTCATTTACTCAAGACTAATGAAAAAATGGCCAATCAATTAATTAGTACATATTTAGTTCAATCCAACTAAGAAAATAAAAAAAAAAAATCGTATGCGCTTCATCTTAATTCAAATGAAATTTTCTTAGCCCTAGATTGGGAAATTACTTCTTCATCATGTTCATGTTTGATTCAAGAAAATAAAGGAATTCTTACATCATTATGCTATTAAAACAAGTAAAGAACAATTAAATTATACACAAAAATAAGTAAGAAAAATGATTACTTGAATAATACTACGGGTCTTGAATTAATCTTCAAAATTCAAGGTTAATCTCCGAAATAAGAATAATAGTAAGTGAATCTGAATTTGAACTATATAACAATAATTGAATTCAAGGTTAATCTGAATTCTGATATATATATATATATATATATATATATTAGGTAATAAGTTGGAGAGGATCCAAAACAAAGAAGAAGAAATCATAAAACTCAAGATCGGCAAAGTGAGCGTCGGCTCACTTCCGTTCCGGTCATGTAGCTCAGTTGTGAGCGAATGCTAGGCTCGGCGCTCAATTGTTGTGCTCGGCAGGACCCATCCAAATGAAAATGAGCACCGGTTCACTTGCCCCCGGACAAAGTGCCGAATATATAGTACCAAAGCTAACCATTTATTGTTGTAGATAATTTAAGCCATCCATATACATCTCAGTAAGGAGTTATGTGGAATTAATAAATGTCCTATAAATATTAGAAAATATTGCATTTTTTCCTCTTTCACGAATAAGACATACTTCATTTGATCGATTTCTTTATTTCTCTATGAATCGTATGCCAACCGAGGAAAAAGCTGTTAATCTCTAAGACTCTAACGATCCGAGGGGAAAAAAACTGTTAATGTTTCTGTTGAGAGTGCTAACACAGGGTTGGAACAAAGGCGAACTTTGGAGAGTTTGAGCTCGACTCGTTCATTGTCAAATCGAGCCCGAGCTGTCTGTTGAACTGGAATGAATGTATGGGAAAGAGAATTCATATCTGAGATAGCAGCATTACCTGATATCAAGCATGAAAATCTTGTTACCCTCAAAGGATATCAAACACTCCTGCTCTATCACTGCATGGAAAACAACAGACCTGTGTATAATGTGAGAAACAAAATTACATAAAAAAAAAAAACTATGATTTTCTTGATTGTTAAATGTGATGCGGAGAAAAACAAAGTGAAATATGTTTCTGATCGCGCTTTCTTGTATTTTTCGAGAAAAATTATAAAGGTGCTATTTCTGGCCTGAAATATGCCGACACCAATCATAGTACTCGAAAAAATCGGACGTGTATAACGAAATCTTAACACAAATGTACAGTTATAGGAGAGAATTACTCACGAAACACGCTACTAGCTTATGCTTTTCATCTTTAAAAAAAAAAACATAAAAAAATTATTACACCAAAAAACACTTTTTTTAAGGAAAAATAGAAAATGAAACTACAAGATCAATCCATCCTTAACCAACAGTTCCAGCAAAACCACCAAATCGGACATAGAAGCCCTTTCGTTTGGATCTCGTCTCAAAGCAAGCTCGGCTATATCCGCAAGTCTTAGCAACGGCTCAACGTTTCTAGGTAAAGCCACGTACCGATCGATCAAAGCAGCCGCCTTTCCCTGTTTGATCTGAGGTAAAGCCCAGTCGACAACATTCGGCGGCACACAGTCCCCATCATAAGCTTTTCTCCCAGTCAGAATCTCAAGAAGCACAACGCCAAATCCATAAACATCCGTCCTCATATCCACGGTAACATCCCTTTCGTTGGACGTCAGAAGCCCGAAATCCGCAATCCGGGCCACCCAATCGCCGTCCAGAAGTATCTTCGAGCTTCTAACATCACGGTGCACAATCGGAGGTACGACCTCCTTGTGCAGGTACTCGAGTCCCTTTGCAGCCTGCATCGCAATTTTCAGCCTGAGGGTCCAGTTTAATGAGCATAGACCTCCGTGCAGGTGATCATGAAGTGACCCGTGCGGCATGAGCTCGTAAACCAAAAGCCTTTCCCCCATCTCCGAACAATAACCCAACAAATTCACTATATTGCCATGCCTAATGTTGCAGAGGATCTCGAGCTCCATTTCAAAGTCCCGACTATTCGTGCGGATAATAGTCGCGGCATTGGCCCGTTTCACGGCTATGGGACGCCCGTCCGCAAGGGTGGCTTTGTAGACAAAACCATAACCCCCTCGGCCAAGCTCGTTAAATTCCTTAAACCCATTAGTCGCATCCTTCAATTCCGAGAGTCGGAAAATTTGAGCTATTCCGGGGCATGGGGCCACCGATGCCGGAGGATGCTGATCGGCATCGGCGTCGATTTTGGGTGCGGGCTTACGGAAGCAAGAAAGACTTTGTCTCTTCTCTCCTTCTTCATTATCGGTGACTACAAAACGAGGTAAAAGGCACCACGCTAGCGAAATTAGAAAGAATCCGGAAGCAGATGACCCGATTACGAGAAACAGCTGACGCAATTGATCCCGATGCTTTTCTCGAGTTTCTTGTAAAGACTCGAGCTTGCAAATATCCCCACAAGAACTGTTTTGGCACAACGAGCAAGGCGTGCAGACTCTATCGGCATCGGAAGTACATAAACTCGAAGGGAAAAAGCCTTGGGAACAATTCAGCCCGCAGGCCGAACAAATCTTTAGATCCTTTCTCACGCACAAGCTCGTCAAATCCGGCTCGTTGAGAAGGCTCGCGTTGAAAGCAAACATCCCTTTGCCACAAGCGCCAGCCGTACATAGCCCCGGGCTGCATAACTCCAATGGAGGACCGTAATCGGCCGGGGAAGCAGATGAATTGGAAAACCAGCAATCGAGTACTAAATCGCCTTCTCTAATGCCGCACGTGAGGAAATTGGAGGAAGCAATGGCGAGAAAACCCGGTCCTTTTGGGATCAAAGAAGAATTGAAGTCACCCCAACATTCTATACCATGATCATCCTCTCTAATCCCGCAAAAATAGTGTGCGCCAGCTGATAGAGATACGAATCTAATCCCAAGTGGAGGATTACCATATGAATCGCTATCACCCCAACATTTGATTTCACCAGACATCTGTGTAATACCACAGACTGAGTTTGTACCAGAAGCTAAGGCCACAAAATTATCAAATATGCCTGAAATTCCAAGATCACCGGAATTCGGGCCCCAGCAAGCAATTCCTCCATCTCTGATAGTACCACAGGTAAATCCATCACCAGAAACTAGTTTTCTGAACACGAGTATACCAGTACTCTGATCGTAAAAACGGGCACTCTGTGTGGAGCTTAAACTGTTGTTGGAGACTTCAATAATGTCCCAACAATCAACGCTACCGGAATCATTATCTGAGTAATAAGATCCACGAACTGCGCAAACATGATTCTTACCAGCGGCAATATGAGAGTAAGCATTGGACTTAAACATGTGAGGGACAAGATCGGAGCTCTTAGAAAATCCCATCGAATCCCAACACAATACCTGCGAGTTGTTCGACAAAATACCGCAGAGAAACCCCTCCCCGCCGGAGAGCGCCGCCATCGAAGGCAAAACGGCGAAGTAATGCAACGAGCTCGAGGAGGCCGTTGAAGAGCTATTATTGGCGTCCCAACATATCACAGCTTGCTTCCCACTGGCATCAATGGCGCAAAAGAAGCCGTAATCTCCGAACGATGCTGAAATCGGGCCCATGCAGCCGAATCCAGAGGCTGGATCGGCGAGAATCAGTAGAAAAAAGAGTGTGAAATGCTTTAATGATGGATCTGGCGAAGGCCCAGAAAAGATTTTTTGAGGAAACTTCATGACTTTGATGAATATGAGATGTTGTAGTACAGAGGAGCGATACAGTGGACATAGAGTAAGAGAAAGTACGGAAGGGTGAGAAAGGGGAGAGAGATGAGGTTGGGCTTGATCTTCTGGAGGTGATGAGGAGAGAACGTGGGTGCTGCGGCTGTTACTGCCATTTTTACAGTTCTCCTCCTCTCTTGCTGTGGACCGTACGTCAGTAATATTATACTGTGTTTTTTAAAGTAAAATACTACTCCCTCTATTTCAAGGTTGAGCCATTGTGTATATTTGATGTATTTTATGTAATAATTTTTTTTTGATACCGAAGTTTCAAGTGATTGCTCCCCAAGTGATTGCTCCATGCTGAACCCCCTCAAATTCAACTGTAGGGTTCCATCGAGATCTGGCCTCCCACACTGCCGCTTGAAGCCAACAATATTTAATTGTTGCACCAGCGTACCCTGCAGGGCTAGAATCTCTTCTTTAATCATAGATTAAAGAGTCATAAGCCCTTGAAAATTCTTGTCCTCACAGGGACTCGAACCCGGGTCTCTCACTTGAAGTGGGCGATCCGTGGTCAGTGAACCAAGTTCATTGGTTGTATTTTATGTAATAATTGATATAAATAATGATGGTAAATTGTGGTCTAGTTTAGAAAGTAAAAAGTATTGATAATAAATGTGTGATGGATATTAAAAAGTAATATAAAGATTCAGTCATGTGCTATAAATGTTAAGTCTTAATGACTTTAATTTTTATCTAATGACACTATATTAATTGAGTTTTTAATTAGGTGAGTAAATGACTCTAAATTTGGTTACAAATCATCGATATAAGTAATAATAATAATATTCATGTATGTTATTACTATGGAATTACAAAGGTCATGTTATTATTACTATGAAATCACACGTTTCAGAATATTCATGCAGGTTATTAGTATGGAATTACAAAGGTCATGTTATTATTACTATGAAATCACACGTTTCAAAATATTTATGTAGGTTATTACTATGGAATTATAAATGTCATGTTATTATTACTATGAAATCACACGTTTCAAAATATTCATGTAGGTTATTACTATGTATTTTGCGCATATTATGATTGCTTCTGCTAAGTAGTTGCTTTCGAATGCTCTTTGAGAAATATTAGATTGAATTTATCATGTGCAATGAATTATTATTGAAAAGAAAGAAGGTCCGTGCATCGCAAAGTGTTTTCTTTTTCTATATGTAGAATCATTAGGGAGAAACCAATATTTACACCCTTTTGCGGTAAGTGTTAGTACTTCCGATTTGAACAGATAGATTAAATGAGTTTGCTATAATAACAAAATACAACATATTAAAAATATCACCTTGAGTAATGAATAGAAAGGAAAAAATACATAATTTTGACTTGAAGCCATTCGTAAATTATAATATCAAATAAAATGTTGAGTTTTAAACATAAGCAAAAGTTCAAACTTTTCTCGAAAAACAAAACCGGTGCATCGCACGGGTCAGAATGCCTCGTTAAAAAGTAAAAAGTGAGTGCTTGATTTAATTGTGAAAAGTGATATGTGTAAACTTACTAAATGGACAAATTTTGAGAGAAATGTAAATCTTTGGGTGGAACGGAGGGAGTATTTCCAACTCTTTTGTTTTTCAAAAATAAAATAATGTAAATATTTTAATGGGCAAATTTAATTTGGTCCCCTAATAAATTTCATAATAATATCGGGTTCCTAACTTTTCAACAATAACATAATGGTCTAAAAAGTACACAAAATGCAAAAATTAATTACATAATGGTCCAAAAATGGCCAAAAGTAGACCAATCTGTTATTAATTTGGACAAATCTGTTGTTGTTGAAAAGTTAGGGGCCTGGATGACTGAGGAGTGTCTATTAGGGAAACCAGATATAGTTCTCTCTATTTTAACTGACAACTGTTGGATTTGAGATTTTACAATTGGGTTTTACGCTTAATTTTACATAGTATCGGGTTTACATATCCATAGCGGACGTACAAACAGTAACATTCAAAAGTATTTCAATTGAAGTGACATGATTCTAGCAAATTCTCCAAAACCAGGGTCGCCATTGGCAATGGCAGCGCTAGCCTCCGCTCGGGGTATCATCGTCGGGAGGATATAAATCTTAAAAGAAAAAGTATATCTATAGAAAAAAATAAGTTTACTAATTTGGGGTTGTTTTATTAACACGGACATTTTTTTGTTAATAACACGCATTGTGCCACTTTATTATTTTTTAACTTATTTTTTATTTAAAAAACTAAAAAATATATTTATGAAAAATTAGGGATGACAATTTTGACACGACCTGCATTGAGATATACTAGATAAAAATTAGGGATGACAATTTATATACTTACAAAATATACTTAATAAATATACTTAATAAAATATACTTATAAAACTTGAGATATATATATATACTCCATATATTTATCTACTTTTTATATATTTATTAATATATCTTATATATTTATATTAATAATGACAAACTTTATAAATAATATGATAAAAATGAAATACTAGATTAAAAACTCGTAAAAATATTAATTTTATTAGCTTTAAAGTAATATTTTTTCTACCCGGGTCGACCCGTCCCTCGTGTGACCCGCGGCGGGTCGACAAGCCCCGCCCCGTTCAATTCATGGGGCTTTGGATCTTCAAATACCGACTCCGGTCCGCTCCAGTGCCATCCCTATGAAAAATAGGAAAAGTGGGCCAGGGAATAAAAGAGGTGTGTAACACAACCATTCATTTACTCGGATCCCTTCCAGTCCCAGCGTTTGGAAGGGCAATTAAATCCCAGCGCTTACGTGGCGCTTGACATGGCTGCCACGTAGGGATTTGGTATTTTTTAAGAGAAGCAAAAATAAAAGGGATTGAATTGTATTAAAAAAATTGTTATCTCTATTTTTGAACTTTAAATTTTTTTCTATAAAAACATAAACTTATTTTTTAAAATAAAATTTCAAAATTTTAATAAAAAGAGCAAATACTAAAAAAAATATATATTTAAAAACCTGAAAAAAAATCAGAAACGAAAATTGGTAACAATAAAAAAACTATTTTTATTGTTTGCATAATAAAATAAAAGGTTTGTAATTTTTTAAATATTAAAAAAAATCTGAAATTTTTTTTCCGTGAAAAAAATATATTTGGATATATATATATATATATAATAAAAAATAAGAAATATTCAATAATAAAATTATTATATGATGATGATCGTATTTTTTAATAAAAAATAAGATGGGAGCCTCTGATACGACTCGTCCACATGATGATGATCGTATTTTTTTAATAAAAAATACGAAATATTCAATAATAAAATTATTCTCAATATTATATGTGACGACTTTTATATGATACTTTTCAATATTAAGATATAAAGTATTATTTGCATATTATTTATACTATATATTTGAAAACACTTCATTATACACGACGTTTATGATTTTATTACATATTTTTTTTATTTTTGTTCATGCAAAGAATCTCCAACACTTTCTTACTTTTTATACTCTTGATGTTGTTACGTAAATTTGACGATTAGTGAATGTGGTTCTGGAATATACTAACATCCGATAGCTTCTTCTTCGAAACTAAAAGAGCAACAAGTTCTCAAAATAGAGAACAATTGGGTATCATTCACTACTACAAATATGGACCTGCATAGCGCTTTTTTTTTTTTACTACAATAGCGCTTTTAGGCGCTATGCAAGTGCCTGACGCAAGCACAACACTTTTTTAGGCGCTTTGTAAGTGCAATAGTAAGACAACGTTTTTTTATGTGCTATGGAAGTATGTGCTACCTAAGTACACATTCTACAATAGCAGTTTAGAAAACGCTATGTAAGTATTTTCCCTGTCTAGTTAATTCGTAAGATATCGTTTCTAAAAGCACTGTCCAAGTAGCAGACATTTACTTCAATAGCGCTTCAAGAGCGCTATGTAAGTATTTTTTTTTTTTTTGCTTTTTTTTAACTGAACATTCATAAAATTTTATAAATAGAAAATTTTACAAACTCCAAATCTAAAATGGTAATGCAACCCAAGCATCTCAAGCAACGGTATAATGTAGATCAAATAACTTTAATATGCCTAAAATAAATCCCAAATATATCAACTTCCATGAAACTTGAAAAAAATAATAATACGTACAAGAGTCAAATTATCCAGAACTATTTCATACATTAATAGTAGGGCTGTCAGAAATCGGGTTCCATTTTTTTTGCAGGAACCGAATCCGAACCGAATTGTGTATTTCGGGTTTAGTTCCATATTTTTTTCTATTCGGAACCGAACACAACCCGAACCGAAATTTTCGGTTCGGTTCCAACAATATTTTGATTTCATTTTTTCATGTCTATATAAATCTATTCATCTGTTTTAATCTAAAAAATTTTTATTTTAAACAACAATAGCCTATTTAAAATCAAAGTTTGACTCCAATTTAAATTTCTAAACAACAATAGTTCAATTAAAAACAAGATAATGAAGATACAATATTGAATGTTTAATTGATACAATCAAAATATCAAACAAATTGAAGCAACAAAAAAGTAATTTGAACTTCAATAAATTAAGTAAGACGGTATACTTCTAAGATTTTTTTATTTTTCTTTATAAATTAACTAATATTAATTAAAAAAAGGTAAATAGGTAATTTCGAGTTTTTATGAATTTTTTTTCGCAGGAACCGGACCCGAACCGAATTTCTATATTCGGGTTCGGTTCCAAAAAAATACACAATTTCAACACCCAGGAACCGAATCGAACCGAGAATTTCGGTTCGGTTCCGATCGATTCCACGGGTTCCGGGTTGAAAATTCCCAGCCCTAATTAATAGATAATAAAAACAAGTAACTATAGATTAAACTAAAATGATCAAAGACTACTTCAACAATTTGCACTTGAGAAATCTGTTGTACAAGTACCCTGCCCAATTATTCTGGAAGCGAACCATTTTGTCAGGAGAGTAGAACTTCAGCTTGTGGGAACGAGTGAACTGTACACCAAAGCAAATACATATATAACTATTTAGATCGTATGAAAAGATATACACTTTTTTAGGAAATATTAACATATCCATACATTTACGCCAATACTTGTTTCAGCAGAACGCAATAAATCCTCAATATAGCATCCAACATAATAGCCGCAAGAGATGCCATCACTTGTAAGTTGCTTGGGGCACTATAAATAACAATTTATAAATACATCAACATTTCGCCTTGCACTATGCTTGAAATATAGCAGGTAGTTAATTAATATAACTTAAAGAAAATCAATCACCTGTATAGTTGTCCATTTAAAAGTGTTAAACGCAGTCCTAGTGCAACTCCTCCCACAATTAGTACGAAAACACCTCATAGCACTGTCAAAAGAAAATATTTCTTCCACATCAACATCATACATAGTTTATATTTTTAATAATTAATCAGTTTTATTTAATTTTTCAATTACGTAGAAGAAACTCTACGCTGTTTTATAGTCATAACTAATTGTATTCTTAATTATTACAGTCCATGTCCTAGAAACAAACAAT
This sequence comes from Orobanche coerulescens, assembly GCA_033398695.1. Taxonomy (NCBI): domain Eukaryota; kingdom Viridiplantae; phylum Streptophyta; class Magnoliopsida; order Lamiales; family Orobanchaceae; genus Orobanche; species Orobanche coerulescens. Next base: position 13,731,729 of record CM065803.1, read on the forward strand.
AGAACATCTTCGAAATAGAGCCAAATAAAAGCCATAAAATTTCCAGATGCAGCAAAAAAATTCAGTTAATATCATAAGAAGCACTTACATTAACAGAAATGAAATCACACAATGAAAAATGGTCCCATTAGATATGGACCAGTTTTAACCTCTACTCAACGGTTAGAATCAAGTATTAAGATAAAGATACAGTTTCAATCATAAGCAACCTTTGAATAGAAAAATTTGAGACAAATAAGAAAAATGGAATCTACCAACAGATGTTTATCATTACGTTAACAGTTTCCCAGTGAATAGAGTCAATCAATAAGAACATAGATAAAATTTGTCACAAGCAGCATTATAAATCAGATGATCCCATCAGATATATCATTCTATCTACAGCATCCTCAAGCTTAAACTACAAATTAATAATAAAGATATGATTTTTAGAAGCAGCACCACATTTGTTTGAGACCACGTATATATATATATATATATATATATATATATATATATATATATATATATATATATATATATATATATAACATCACCAACAAGTTAAAACATCGAGTCATCACTGAGCATCCATCAGATCTAAACAGTAGGATCATGCTCATAGCCGAAAATATAAACATATAGATATCAAGCAGTGCGTGCTTGCTGTGTGCGTGTGTGTGTGTGTGTGTGCGTATATTGCAATGGAAAACGGTGGGTCTATGATTAAAAGGCAAAAATAGAGATTGCAAAAATAGAGATTGCAACATGATATTTAAAATATAAACTTACTTTTCTACAAGCGCTTTCAAACTCCTGTACTTTGCAATGGTTGTCATATGACCTGGATCCATAAAGTAGATACTCTATGTTGTGGTGTTAATAACAACCAAAACCCAATGTTTTCTACATTTTATTTATTATATAGTTAGAAGCAATTAAATAAATTCAATGAATTATAGGTTCAAAAAGTAAAACTTACGAAACATTGTAAGGCACCAAAAGTAGGTGGTCTTTGTCAACATATCTAAGCATACACTTTGCCAAATGAGTGGATGCCTCAGAACTATCCACCAAGGGAGACACGATATGATGAGGTGATGCGAAAGAGAACTTGGTTACCAAGTCCGGATTTCTGGATAAATAGACCTCACATAAATACCTTTAGTTCACAAAAAGAAAACATGATTAGAACTTGGATCGGGTGTTGTGAAATTTATTAAGTGTTCATATTACCTGATGTAAAAGACGAGGCTCGAAGCACTTAACCATTGGGTATCCAATACCTCCAAAACATTCTCCTTATTAATATGTTCAATCCAAGGATCCGCATTCCAGAAAGGTCCCGTATCAACCTCTATATCAGTAACACGATCGAACATACCAACAAGACGAACTACCTCCAAAACTCCATCATGACTAACATCTTCTGGAAGAGGATAACCTAGTTGTCTCGACGACACACCAGCAATTGATTTTACTATTTTCTCCTTCTCTGGATCCTTAAGATTCTCATGGCCCATAGAATGCTTGCTTTTTTCCTTGTTCATGGTTTTGGGTCGTGTCTAGGATATAACAAAATATATACAACTGAGACAAGATGATCATTGAATCATTAAATTTCTAGAAGTCTAGAATTATATCCACATCATTCTTGTTTTACAATTATACATGTAACAGAAAAATTAGATTATATACCAGACCTCTAGTTTCATGGAGACCAATTTGCATGGCCATGCAAGAAAATATCCGGGAGCTTCACCAACAAGGTTGGTCTCGTCACAAGGTCTAGGTAGCTTACTTTTTAACTCTGATTTTTCTGCCACTTCAAATTGCACCCTCACATATCCTTCTTCGAGTGGAACACCGTGAAGAATTCCATCATTGAGGTCATTATGCAAGATTCCTTGCCCAACATATCTACGACCGGGATCCAAATACAAATAACAAGGATTTTTTCCCTATATTTTGAAATATTTGGAAATATTATCAATGATGACATATAGGTAAACAGAATGGTAATATATTTTCTAACTATGTTCTACAAATAAAAATAGCACTACTAATTCTGCCAAAAGTATACACTCTTACGTCCTCAAGTATCATTTTGGTTTCAAATTTCATGTGTTGTTTATTAATTGGTCAGAAACTTGTATATGTTACAAGGCAGCTGGGGTTTTACAAATATTAATGCGGCTTTTGTATATAAATTATGATTGCATACTGTCCCGATGTAAAAGTCTACCGCATAAGCAAAATTCAAAAAAGGTACGTAAAATAATAAATATAATCCGGAGAAGAGAGAATACCTCTGGAAGGGCTTCACCTAAACTAACATCAATATGGCCATCATAACCTTCATCAACATGATTATCCATGTCAAAATTATCGATGTCAAAATTACACATATGGCTAGAACCTCCAGATTGCACCCCTTGTGTTTTACAGCCCTTGCTTTTCAACTCCTTAATTTCATTTTTCAGATAGGAAACATCATTTTTCAACTGTGATAGCTCGCTGACAGACGATATTGTCTGCAATGTGGTCTTAGTTACACCCCATCCGACAGCTCTCAATCGTCCGGAATACTCTAATGGTATTAAGCGAGCAAGCAAATCATCAGTTCCAATATTAGTAAGCTCATGTTCTGGGAACTGATCTGAAATGGCAACCTAACAAATGATACAATTTCAAACATAATGTTAACGAGTATCAGTGCATTGCAAGTCACAGATAAATTAGTGAAATGGAAAGATTAATTGTTACCACATCCTCGAGGACTTGAATTGCACCAGGATCGTCGAATATACCCTCTGCATTACGTCTAGCATACTCCCACGCATCTAGTCGAGTCACAACTGTAATACCCGATTGTAAACTCATTCATTTTCATTCATTAATTGTCATTCAGTATATTGTCACTCAGTAATTTTTCACTCAGTAATAATCACTCATCATTAATATTCATTCGTTGTGTTCACCCTTCGGAATAATTCGTATCATATATCAGTTATCATTCACCGTCAATCCGGTTGGAGATTCGAGCCGAGTATATCATCATTTTCATCTTTGTAGTGGGCTGTGTGTGAGGAGTAGCGCATGCTACGTACTCTCTTTAGCGCGCGCTAATTGAGTACGGGTAGCGCACGCTACCTCTTAACATTAGCGCACGCTAATGTGGTTCAGGCAGACAGTCCAGAAGGCCCTGGACTGCAGTTGAGTTGTGGTAGCGCACACTAGTAGCTTGGGGTAGCACACGCTATACAATCGGTGTAGCGCGCGCTAAGGTCGATCAGGCAGAGTCCAGTGGGTACTGGACTGAATTAAAATAATTCATAGCGCATGCTATGAGTAGATATTAGCATACGCTAATGGTGTAGTAGCGCACGCTGAGTCTTGGGTGTAGCGCACGCTATCGCGAGCAGATCAGAGGACAGAAGGTTCTGGACTTCAGTTACTGGGCATCAGATATTCAGTTAGCGCACGTTAACACAAGGTTAACGCACGCTAATAATAGACGATTAGCGCACGCTACCAAGGCAAGTAGCGTACGCTAGTGAGGCAGTCAACGGGTAGTGGACTACCCGGTAAGTTCGTTAGCGCGCGCTAAGCTCAGGAATTAGTGCACACTAAATTGGGATTACTATATATTGGACAATTTCACCTATTTTCATTATTTCTTCACATCTTCTCCTCCTTTCGTCGGTTTTGGGCGATCTTGAGCTTTTTGAGAAGTGTTCTTCCGGCTACAATCATCTACAAACATCCACAAGCTTATAATTCAGAGTAATCATCATTCCATCATCTCCAAACATCAAACCAAGGTAATCACTTCTTGAATCTAGGATTTCAGAGTTCAAGTGTTTTCTTCCTGATCTCTTCGTGTGAGCTTAATATTATGTTGGAATGTATTAGATATGGATTATCTACCTTAAATACACGTATTCCTATGGATTATTGGTGTATATTTCGGATTTAACGAATATTTGGAGATTTATTTCAAGAACCCTTGGGGTTGACTTCGATTATTTGGGGTTTTTTCGATTGATGTTGTCGTAACTTTGAATTGTGGTTTTCTATTGGATTATTGATGACATTAATGAAGTTTTGTTGGGTTGAATCATTCCTTGGAGGTTTGGTATCGATATTGTTGGGGGTTGGTTGTAACCAAAGGGTAGAATGTTTACAACGTAGTCGTTAGAATGCCCCAATGAGTTTGATTATGGTTGTATCGACGTTTGAGTCGGTTGTTATCGTGCTTGATACGCATACTAAGCGGATTGTTGGAAATTATGTTATTCAAGGTTGTTCGAGCGACCGACATCTCATTTTAGGATGTTGTTTGAGAAAGGACATTCTTCACCGGTGTTGAGTAAGTTAATTCTTACTCGGTTAATGGGATATTCATACCTTATGTTGTTGTTCATTCATACATGTAATTCATTCATGATGTATCATTCATGTCAAAACTTGTAATTATCAACTAATCATGTAACTCACGAGGAACGACGGTTCCAAATCCTTTCATTGAAGCTATCACTCGTTGTATCATTATTTCATTTCGGTGAGTCGTTCTTTATCCTGATCGGATTTCAGTCATTATCTCTCATCTTGGTCGCTTTTGTTCTTGTGACCTTTCCGGGATTGTATTGAGTGGCCGGGTGGCGTATGTGTGAAATTTTTAGTCGGGCACACTATGGTCATGTGTATATGCGGGACTCCGCACACATTGGACTGTGCACACGGTAAAGTACCTCCGTGAGACTAATTAGGCCAAGTAGCGGGTGTATATGCGGGACTCCGGACACTCGGCTACTTGTGCACTTGCACATTCCATTCGGGCGTACTATGATGCCCATCATTCAACTCAATTCATTAATTCATTCATGTGATTGCTGTATATTGTTCAACTCTTGAGGATTGTTGTTCTGTGTAACTGACCCCATTGGGGATTATTGTTTTTAGGTCATGGCAAGGCGAAAGCACGGGAAGAGAACGTTGACGGCTAGGAGTCCCAGTGATACTAGTAGGGGGCCCCAGTCTCTTCATTTTATTCATGTTGTCTTTTCATGTATTTTCCGCTGCAATTCCGTTTGGACTATATTTCATTCAGTATTGTATATTTTATCTTCACACGAATATACATGTATTCTGTTCTTCTGGGTGTGTTGTGTTTGAAACTTCTCATCGGAGTAATTGTTGTCGTAATGTGGTTCGGTACTACATTTACACCGTGTAAGTCATTCATTTTTACTTGCCTGATGGGTCCCAGTCGGGGTCCACGGCACTGTAATATTCGCCTAGTTGGGGTGTTACAACAACAGGGTTTTGTTCACCTTTTTTAATTTTTTCATTAATTTGTACAGAAATCAATTTTCCTAATTATATTCATATAAACTTTACTATAAACCACCCAAAACTTGCAGCCTGAAAAAAATATAAACCATGCACAAGATTTTACGAAATTACTTGAGCAAACCATTTTGCATATGTTGATACAATGATTCAATGAATCATAAAGTTCAGAATCACTTACTACATTTAAACGATTTTTTATTAGAAAGAAAAAGGCAAAGAAATACACCCATTGTGCAACATACAACTCACTTACAATTATCTCTCTAAGGCGCACATAGCCAACACATGCTTTCCTGTATCGAGCCTCCATTGCTTTTGCTCGCTCTTTATTCTTATTAATTTTTTCCTATATTTGAATTTCAACTATCAAATACAATATCCAATGAAGTAAATTGCTTTTAAATATAACATCTCACTAGTTAAGGAATAAGCTTACTAGAAAATCTACTTTCATTGACTTCTGCACATACTCCTTCCAGCAAGGGGTCACGGTGGAAAAGCGTGCATACAGAGGAGGTGGCGATGTAGAGTAGTTACCATTTTCATCTCTAGCAAGAGTCCTCAATCTAGTTCTAAATTGTCGATGAAGGTTTCCGGCACGAGAAATTATTTTTTTTCTATATTCTTCTTCAACCCCATTGAAGGTTTCCTGCATATTTGTTTTACAAAAAGATTCAATAAATTAGATCTGACCCCAAGCAACAAAATAACATAATGAATACATAGAATTAATTAGATTTTATTAATCTCTACAAGTCAGGTTCTGTCTGATTAGGATTAATCAGATTTAATCAGGTTCTGCCCTGCCCTGGAATATTTATGCTCCAAAAACAAAATGTAGTTTCTGCCCTGGAACTATTTTTTAATAAAGAATTCTTTAATAAAGAAGAATATAAAAATAATCACAAATAAATAAATCTGTTAATGGAAAATTATTAAGGAAATATGATACCTTGATTTCATCCCACAAAGCTTGTTTCACATTGAGCAAATCCTTGTTACGCCAATTATCACATGTGATTGGGACATGCCTTCTTACATAAGAGCCGATAAAATGTGCTAGAGTCATAGACTCTTTAACAATCGGTTGTCCCATCTCATTCCAATTCACCTAAAATATATAATATAAATGATACATCGTATTTAAAAAATTGGTAGTGCTTAATATATATATATATATATATATATATATATATATAAATCATTATGTTAGTTTTTGCTACCTTTTGCACTATGCCTTTAGTCCTAGCTTTCTTAACCTTCAACCTATTTACTATACCTCGCTTCGCACTTTTATCCGTGACACTACTAGTTCCATTGGTGCCACTAGTGCCGGTTGTGTCGTGAGATCCACCAGTCATGATCCTAAACAAAAAACACAAAAAAAAAACAGTAACGCCATTTAATAAAAAGATTAAGATATTTCATGTGACAAGTTCATCATACAAGATATATGCAAGTTTATACCAAAAAAAAAAAAAACAGCAGTTAAGTTTATGATAACAAAGCAAGCATACATTTCTTGGATTTACTTTTTCTTTTACGCTTCTTGATAGGTTTTGATCTTTTATGCCCATGCACATTTTGAAATTCTGGATTAACATATTCTCCCTCATCATGGTCATTTCTAGAATAAAAACATTCATATTCATCATCGTCATTCATGATCGTGGAAAAAATCACTCCAGAAAAGGGATCATCTATATTATCGACTTCTTCGTCTACACCTCAGTGACTTGATAACTCTTATTGAGTTTGTTTGACAACACAACAATGAACCACTTCTTATCAACTGGATCAGTAACATAGAACACTTGTTGAGCTTGAGTTGCCATAATGAACGAATCATCTTTGTACCCAACCCTCTCAAGATCAACCCTTATGAATCCCGAGTCTTCAACATGTACACCACTGACATTGTTAACCCAACTGCAATCAAACACTGGCACCCTAAAGCCAATATAATCGAGCTCCCAAATATTTTCAATTCTGCCAAAGTATGTCGTATCAGCCAAAACAGGATCAGTGTCACTGGATGATTGGTGTAGTGCCGTCGCAGTAATTGCAACTCCACTATTCTGCATTGTGCTTGTTTCATCATGTTCTCCCCTGTAAAAAGTGTATCCATTTATAAGGTAACATTTGTAAGAATACACAAATGAATCAGGCCCTCTTGACAACCAATTAACTCTATCTGATATTGATTCATTATTTTGATTTAACTCGTTTGTGACATGATTCTTGAACCAATCAATAAATGTACGATTGTGATCCACTTCTATCTAACTAGCACCTCTGCCTGGATGTTCTAAGCTGAGAGTTTGTTTATGTAAATCTACGAAGGGAACAACATCAACACTGTTATGTAGAACACAAAAGTGCACCTGATGCCATTGTGCACTATCGATCTCTACTTGTTGACCTCCGGTTACACCTTCACCATCAACCCTACTATTGTGACGATCACTAGGCAAACCAATTGCTTCCACGTTTGGGATAAATTCTGACCAAAATTCTATTGCTTCTTCTATCATGTAGCGTTCTGCTATACAACCCTCTGGACGGGATCTATTTATCACATAATCTTTTAATATTTTCAAATAACGCTCGACTGGGTACGAGCAGGACCACACATCCTAGCCTCATAGATAAGGTGAACAGTTAAATGAACCATGATGTCGAAAAAAGATGGTGGGAAATACATCTCAACCTCACAAAGTGTCTCAACAATTTGTCGTTGTAGATACGACAACCTTCTCGGATCAATGACTTTGCTACTCATTTACTTAAAGAACCAACACAATTTTGTGATGGTTACCCGCACCTTTTCGGGCAATATGGAACGTATAGCAATTGGAAGCAAATTCTCCATTATGACATGACAATCATGTGATTTTAAACCTTTTAATTTCAAGTCAGTCAGAGAAACAAGACTCTTGATGTTGGATGAGTATCCTTCTGGAACCTTGACATAATGGAGTGTTTGTAACAACACTCTCTTCTCATCCTTAGTTTCTCCACAAGAATTAGTTCATCCCTTATTCCCGTTTCCTTCATATCCATTCTCGTATTGTAGCCATATTTATTAGTTTTACCTGGGACACCCAGCAATGTACCAATTAGGCTCTCAAAAACATTTTTCTGCACATGCATGAGATCAATGAAATGTCTGACATAAAGGTCCTTCCAATAACTCAATTCAAAGAAGATTGAATGCTTCTTCCAACCTTTAGTAGGGACATCCTTTGAAATTTCTTACCAAGCTGTACATTTAGGTTTTCAACCTCTTTCAACACATCGGAACCTGTTATTTTAGGAGGTGCACCTCGTTCTTCAACTTCACCATTGAATACTGATGGCATATTTCTAAACCGATGTTTCGAGTCCAACCACCACCTATGCCCCATATATACACACTTCTTGCAATGTTTCAAATATAGTTGATCAGTCTCCTCGCCACACCAAGGACATGCATCATAACCTTTCACACTGTATCCTGAAAGATTGCCATAAGCGGGGAAATCACTTATCGTTCCGAACAACATGGCCTTCAACCTAAATTGATCTTTCTTATATTCATCACGCACTTCAATGCCCTCTTCCCACAATAGCTTCAAGTCCTCAATTAAAGGTACTAAGTATACATCAATATCATTACCAGGTTGTGTGGGACCAGATATCAAAATAGACATCATCATATATTTACGCTTCATGCACAACCATGGTGCCAAATTGTAGATTATCAGAATCACAGGCCAGGTACTATGAGAATTATTTTGAAGCTTGTAAGGGTTCATTCCGTCTGTTGAAAGTGCTAGGTGAAGATTCCTCGGTTCTTTCCCAAAATCCTGATATGTATTATCAAATGTCTTCCATTGAGGTGAATCAGATGGGTGTCTCAACATCCCATCTTTAATTCTCCCATCGTGATGCCATGTCAAACGTTTAGCATCTTCGGCACTAGCATACAACCGTCTAAGTCTGGGTAGTAACGGAAAGTACCACATGATTTTGGCCGGATAATTACCATCCTTATAACGTTTTGTACAGCACTTCGGACATTCATTAAGCTCTGCGTACTCTTTTCGATAAAGAATACAGTCATTTAGACAAGCATGAATCCTATCATGTATTAACCCGATAGATTGAGCATTTGTTTAGCCTCATATGTTCTGCGAGGGAGGACATTGCCATCTGGCAAGAGTTCACTAATAGTTGTGAGCAACTCTGTGAAGAACACATCAGAAACTTGATGTCCAACCTTTAAGTTATACAAAGTCAACACCGCCGACAATTTAGAAGCCTTGGTGCACTCTGGACACAAAGGTAATGCAGCATTATTGTTACCCGAAGTATTATCCGGATATAATATGCTGGAATGGACGAGTAACAGACAAAGTGCGAGAGCACATCCGTAGGGAAATAAATAACACAAGATTTACCGGGGTTGTTAGTCCCGGGCTTGAATGCTCTCGCGAGATGTTATTAATACAAATACGTTGGAGTACAAATATTAATGTAAGAGTATGATTACAATAAGTGTAACAGACCCTAGTTATCTAGCTCTTGAGTGCTGCTCTGTGAGTTCTTGAACTGCAGGGAGTTCTTGCTCTCGTTTCTGCCGACCGTTTTATGAGTTAAGAGGTTTCGAGAGTGAGAGATAGAAAGATGTCCGAAGTGTATAGCGTAGCCAAGAGAGAGAGGCCAACTGAATCCGGAGAAAAGCAGAGAGAAAGCCGACCCTTCTCCAAGTGCAGGAAGCCTTCTATTTATAGGAGTTGGGATGCCTTTAATCCTGACGGGCGATCGCCTTTCTTGTAATATAATAAGGGGGCGACCGTCTTTTAGCACATGGGCTGGTTGTCTTAAAGTCCGCGGCTGCTGCTGGAAGCCAGCCGTGCGGACCAATGAGAGGTCTGCACGCGTCCTGAGTCGATGTCCCGGGAGGTCCCACCTTGTACCTTTCGGTGGGTCTTGTCGGTAGGTGAGAAGATAGTGGCCGGCTGTGGTCAACAATCTATGTTCTGCGGCGCCATTCGCGGATCTGCACATGGGTCTCTATCCCGAGTTTCGGCCTTCGCAGACTTGGCGGATGCTGGCTTCGCGTGGCATGAGGCGGTCGTCCTTGGCCGGGCACCAGAGTCGATCGCCAGGTGCCAAGAGACGATCACCTTAGATGTCGATCGCTCGACTTTTGGGTTTGATCTGGGATCTCCATTCTGTGGGCAAGTCTGCCTTGGTCTATTCGACTCTGTCTCGGTCGCCCGACATTTGTGCCGATCGCCTGTTGAGGTGTATAAATCTCGACACAACAATTGCCCCCCAGCTTGCTCCGATGTTGAAGACATGGGGTGAGGTGGTTCCGCTGGCGATCGTTTAGGATAAAGACGGGCGATCCATTGAGTGGATTTTGGTCTCGGATTTGGGCGACCTGATCGATTGGCGAGCTATCTTCGGTCTTGTTCTTGTGATCTTTTAATTTTGCAGATCCCTCATGGAAGGCCAGTTGTTTCGACCTTGAGGAACCGTGCACAGTCGTGGAGTTCGATGGACCGACCTCCATGATCGTGTCTTGTGCGTGAGGGACATTCCACCTGTAGTTTTGTCTCGCGACTCACTTTATTGTGAGGGTCCTCCGTTAGGCTGCGCCCGCCTCGTATTTAAACGAAGGGCGTGCGGTCTTGGTCTGGAGGAGTCCTTGCACGGGGCACCGTCATATTAATCGACTCCACGTCCGCAGCTTGTTAGCACTTTTCTACCTCGGATCGTCATGTTAGATGGCAATCCTCGATGGTATACGTTGTGACGGGGGTAGGGACGCGTCGCATTGTCCGGGTCCACCAAGTTAGATGATGAATCTTTGAGGTCGGGCGAGCGTGTCCACTGATTTGTTTGGAGGGTCCTTCGGCTACGCCCGCCTCATATTTAAATGAAGGTCGAGCGATCGCAGCCCAAAGGAACCTTGCATGGACGAAGCAGTCGGTTTCATCGACTTCCAGGACCATGGTTGCACTCTTCTACCTCGGATCGTCAGGTTAGATGGCGATCCTCAATGGTATACGTTGTGCTGAGGGAGGCGATCTCGTGCCTTGGTCCATCATGTTAGATGATGAACCGTAGATGGCGAGCGAGTCCTCCATTTTCGGAGATGTTGCTTGATTCTGGCGATCGGGTTGGAAGACTGGTGATCGTCGTTCTGACGCCGATCGCGGCATTTGATTCTTACCGCCCGGGGCTCCGTCTAAGTAACTAGACTGTCCAGCTTGCCTCCTCGAACAATCTCCAGAGTTGTCTAAGGAGGTCGCGACATTGATCGGTGTTGTGGCCGAGACTCTTGTGGTAAGCACAGAATTTGTTGCGGTCCAGATGACCGTGGTCCCTTACAGCCTTCGGCTTACTTAGCCATTCGCCCCCCTGGATGGCGTAGAAAATTTGAGCCGGAGATAGACTGAGGTTGTGGTAGAGATGGGTTTCCACGTCTTCGAAGGTCCTGAAATCACCGGGTGGCTTGGCGACTGCCTTGTTGGACTTGGCGATCGCCGTGTCTGCCCCCTCATCTTGGCGAAGGGCGATCAATCTTCATCTGGCCAAAAAGTCTGCGGCCTTGGCGCGGAAGATTGCGTAGGTCGGGGGGATGTCCTTCGTAAGGTGCCTGAACATGGGCGAAAGACCGCTGAATCCCCCTAGGACTGAGTAGAGGGCGATCTCGTCGCTTAGGGCTCGCCGTTGAGGATTATCTCATCTACTCGATCAATGTAGTCTGTGTCGGTCTCGTCTTCCCCCTGCCTGATTTTCATCATGCGGTGGGGACCTTCTGGTCGAGCGACCTTGGCGGCGAAGTATATTGTGAAGTCGCTCGCCAATTGTTCAAAGGAACCGATTGATCGCGGTGGCAATGAGATGTACCACCTATGGGCCAGGTCGCCTAGTGTTAACGGGAATATTCGGCACATGGTCGCGTCTGATGCCCCACACCCGGTCATGTGGATCCGGAACTTGCTCAGGTGAGTCTCGGGGTCCGATCTTCCCTCGTACAAAGGTGTTTTAGGAGGAGTGATCCTCGACTGTACGGGGGCGAGTTCGATTTAGACCGCGAGCGGCTCGCTCAGCCCAGCGATCTTTCTCTTGGCGCCTGCCCCAGTTTCTAGGAGCGCCTTCATGCCATCGAGCTGGCATTGCATCGCGGCCATCGCCGTAGCTTGGTCGCTCGTGGTTTGCCTCTCGGAGCGGGAGCCGAGGCGATCGAGTACTGATATCCTGACTCCGCGGGAGGCGATGAGGTCGTCTCCGCCGATCTCGGTTCTTCAGCGAGGAGGAGCCAAACGGCTGTCCTGCCTTCTGGGAGTTGGATAATCTGAACTCCTGGTGACGGATTCGGGCTCCGTCGTCTCATGGCTGGGGCCAGAATGCCCCGATCGCCAAGATGGGTCGCTGCCTAGGCGGCTGAAAATGGAACCGTCCCGCCTCGCGAGTGCTTCTGCTCGTGAATCAGGGCTTCCTGACGATCGCTCGTCAAGTAACCCCTTGAGCTTCCGCTTGCCCGCGCGGCGGATGGCCGATGGGGTAATTGCGGGCGCGTCGAATGCTCTCCGTCGCTCCCTTAGGATGGCCATAGCCTCCTCGATCTGTTCCGCGGTTTGGAACTGGTCGAGCGAAAGGCTGGGGCCATCCCTTAGGCGCGGGATCGAGAGTATCGCGTCGCCGTGGCTACCCTCTGCCGTAGGTTGGGGCTCGGATTGATCCGGAATAAGGCGTCCGGCGGATCGGAGAGTGGATCTCTTCGATGTGGTGGCAGACGTCATGAATCTGAAGGTTTTTCTTTGAAGAACAGTGAGTTTTTCTTCAAGTATATGCCCCGGAGAATAGTGAGTGTTTTTCGGGACGGTCGGAATGAAAATGAAGGTTTAGATGCCCTCCTTCTAGCGCCAATTGTTGTTACCCGAAATATTATCTGGAGATGATATGCTGGAATGGACGAGTAACAGACAAAGTGTGAGAGCACGTCCGTAGAAAAATAAATAACACAAGATTTGCCGGGGTTGTTAGTCCCAGGCTTGAATGCTCTCGCGAGATGTTATTAATACGAATACATTGGAGTACAAATATTAATGTAAGAGTACGATTACAATGAGTGTAAAAGACCCTAGTTATCTAGCTCTTGAGTGCTGCTCTGTGAGTTCTTGAACTGCATGGAGTTCTTGCTCTCGTTTCTGCCAACCGTCTTATGAGTTAAGAGGTTTCGAGAGTGAGAGATAGAAAGATGTCCGAAGTGTATAGCATAGCCAAGAGAGAGAGGCCAACTGAATCCGGAGAAAAGCAGAGAGAAAGCCGACCCTTCTCCAAGTGCAGGAAGCCTTCTATTTATAGGAGTTGGGATGCCTTTAATCCTGACGGGCGATCGCCTTTCTTGTAATATAATAATGGGGCGATCGTATTTTAGCACATGGGTTGGTTGCCTTAAAGTCCGCGGCTGCTGCTGGAAGCCAGCCGTGTGGACCAATGAGAGGTCTGCACGCGTCCTGAGTCGCTGTCCCGGGAGGTCCCACCTTGTACCTTTCGGCGGGTCTTGTCGGTAGGTTAGAAGATGGTGGCCGGTTGTGGTCAACGATCCATGTTCTGTGGCGCCATTCGCGGATCTTCACATGGGTCTCTATCCCGAGTTTCGGCCTTCCCAGACTTGGCAGATGCTGGCTTCACGTGGCATGAGGCGGTCGTCCTTGGCCGGGCACCAGAGTCGATCGCCAGGTGCCAAGAGACGATCGCCTTAGATGTCGATCGCTCGGCACTTGGGTTTGATCTGGGATCTCCGTTCTGTAGGCAAGTCTTCCTTGGTCTATTCGACTCTGGCTCGGTCGCCCGACATTTGTGCCGATCGCCTATTGCGGTGTATAAATCTCGACACAACAAGCATCATGCTTTAACTTCTCATGCATGTCGGGATGATCATGTAACTCTTCATTTATCACATTGGGAATATCCTTTTCATCACTAGAATTTCTACCCTCAGTGTCTGTCATAACATTGGTATCTGTATCTACAAACTGATAATTTGAATTCCAATTACTTGAGCTATGTTCCCCTTTATCTTCATCATGAAATTTCCAAAATGTATAAGTTCTATCAATACCATGACATATTAAGTGTTCATACAACTTGGCCTGACCATTAAATTCCACAACATTTAAACACTTTTGACACGGGCATAAGATAAAAGGAATGTCATTTGCATGTTGAGTTGCATATTTACAAAACTCTGTCACACCATTCTTATATTCTTTTGACAATTGGGGTGCATTTACCCAATTGCGATCCATCAAAACACTGACAAAAATATAAAACCTGAAGAGCACAATTAATTAGTAAACGGTAAATAAGGCAGTGATATTTTAAGATATGGGCAACACAATCTCTATACTCAAGTACTTGAAGATATGGGGTATGAAGCACAAGTAGACATTTTGACCATTGAACTTGTGTCTGCAAATGGCTGACATCATTGCGCCACTGTGTTACTTGTGTTCAATACTTCAAACTAAATTTCATCTTTCCCACCAAGTAATCCAAGTGTAGCAAGAAAATCATAAAAATACCAGTTAACACTAAGAGTAGATATCCAGTTTAGAATTATTTTCGTTCCAACTTCAAAATCAGTCTCAATTTTGTAAATTTAACAAAAACATAATCTTTAAATCTTTCTTTTTAAACCTTAACATGGATGAGCGGAGAAATTTCAGTGAATTTACCTTGGTTGTTGGGTTGACTGATTTGCGCAAAACCCTAAAAATAACCCGCTCTATTTGCTGGATTTCGATTGAAGATTGATGTTGATGTTGATCGATTGAACTTGATTGAAGACTTGATTGGATTCTTCGATTGCTGGGTTTCTCTCTTTGCCAGAAGTGCTGCGCATACAGTTTCTTCCTTCCCGATGGAGCAACAAAAAAAGAAGATGTTGTGTAGGTTTTTTCCTGCTTTTTCCCCCTCTTCGATCGACTCAGATGTAAAAGATAATAAAAAACACACATGTAACATGTAAAAGAAAATAAAGAATAAAAATAATTATTACTTTAACACAGAAAACGCTTTCGAAAACGCTAACGTACTATAAAAAATTCAAATTTAAAAAATAATTACTTAAAAACTGCTAACTACAATAGCGCTACTAAAAGCGCTGTCGTAGATAAACGCTACAACAACGCTTCTTAAAAAACGCTATTGAAGTATTTTCTTTTATTTTTTATTTATTTTTAAATTTCTCACAATAACTTGTAGCGTACTTTTCTGGAGAAGCGTTGTCCAAGTGTACTGCTTGCATAGCATTTATGAAGAAGCGCTATTGAAGCAGTGTCTCCTAAGCCCAAATTTGTAGTAGTGATTATTGGTATGAAACACATTGGCGGTGAAGAAATTTTAAAGAGTTTGGGTACGTGTTGGGTCATTATCATAATTTAAAACTCTATTGCACTATCGTTTTCGGGGCGTGATGGGTGGGGAGGGGCACATGACGAGTACAATGTTGAATTCTAAGTATTTTTCTTGTTATATGTGGTGTGAGGCGGGTCGATACGGGATGGTGGAAACTAAAACGCACTCGTCCCGCGAATTTAGTATGGGATCAAGTTGAATTGACATTTCAAACCGCCTCATGGCACTATTTTAGAGTGCGGGCTTGATGTTTATTTGACAATAACTCATAAAAATTGATGTGAAAAAAAAACTTATTGCAAGAATAACTTAGTTAAAAAAATATGAAAACTTTGGATGTACGTCTTAATAATTTACACGTCTCATATAAAAATTTAATTTCAGTTTGTAATAATTGATATGAAAAATTAATTTTTTTTTCAAATAATTTATTTGGAATGAATGATTTAATTTAAAAAAAAAACTAAAAGTTTGAGATGGAAGTCATGGTGATTTACATGTTTCATATGTTTAATTTTAATTTAAGAAGTGGATATGAAAAAAATGGAAGGAATGATTAAATTTAAAAAAAAATGACTTGTACAATATTAGTTAGAACTTTAGAGTGGGGAATAATCTTAATTGGATTATAAATTCATAAAAATAATATGAAAACATATATATTTGGAAGGAATGATGTAATTAAAGAAAAAAAATTTAGAGACAAGTCTTAATCAATCCATAAAATTAAGTACAGAAAAATATTTACTTGGAATGAATAATTTAATTTGAAAAAAATCTCAAAAGTTTAATCGGAACCTATAGAGAATTTAATTTTAGAGAATTTCTATTTTTGAGATGCGAACCATATTATAGAATGGAAAAAGGAAAATCTCAAAAGTTTTATCGGAACCTAAAGAGAGTAGTTGTTTTTTTTTTTGAGAAATCTACTGTGTCTGGCATTTATCACTTTCACACTGTGCTAACATCTCATCCATTTGTTTAATGTGGGACCTATTTGTTTATTGTGGGACCACATTAAATGAATGGATGAGATGTTAAGTGTGTATGAATGTGTGTATGAATATGTGTATATGTAGCATTGCTCTTTTTTTTTTAGGTACGGTTGTACTTACCTATGTGCATGTATGTTTTTTTATCTTGAATTACGTTTAACTGATCATTATTGTCGAAATTTAATAGTGTTTATTTTTTTTAAATATAATTATTAAACTTTAAAAATAATAAATCTCTATATACCCTTATAATACCAAATATGTTATTTTTAACTATTTTCTCTACAATTCTTTAATCAAATTATTATATCTTTAACATAAACATTATATTGAATTAAACACGAGACAACACTTTCTCATTAAGGCTGTGTTTAGCACTAACTTATCATATTCAGGAACTTATTTGACCATTAACTAAAAAAAAGTTCGTTAGCATCTTTTTTTCTCTCTCCTACTTTTTTCTTCCTCTTTAATAATATAATAATAATAAGAAACACATATAAGAAGCATTCTTGGAGTTAGCACTCCTAAACTTGTTCTAAACTAATAAGAAGTTTATTGTTTATAATATTTTAAAGATATTCACTATGAGTCTCTTGGAGTTGCTCTTAGTAATTACTGTTTTCGACGTCTTTTTTTTTTTTTTTTTTAACTTTTTTTAATTTTATTAACCTAAGGTATAAATTGATAATTTTATAATTTTTATATTATTTATTTACTACTCTTTTGATACTTACCTGTATTTGTTAAAGTATTAATTTCACATTGAGAAAATACAAGATTTGTATCGATATATAAAGATCTTGGACTACTCCTCTCATTACTCCAGCCTTTAACATGGTATCAGAGCAGACTCTATACGTGCGAGCCCAACAACCCATGATGTTCTAGCTCCACGCCGCCCAAGTTAAAAAGTCAATTATGTAAGCTTGATTCCGGCTACGCCGGAGGGGACGTGTTGAGACATTAATCCCATATTAAAAAAATACAAATTTTACCATTAATTTTGAGATGTAACCCCAAACTTCAACAGTATTTAGGTAGCACGAATACTGCCTGCAAATAAAAAATCCCAAGAGACTAAAATATTTAGTAATGAAATCCTTACCGGGGACCTCCGGGGAGCCTAGCGGCCCTACCCTCGCCGCTGGTGGTGGGCGCATCAAGGGGGTGGCTAAATAAACACCCCCCATATACTAAAAAAACACCCCTACCTAATAACCTAGGGTTGTAGTAATGATGACCCCTTTATTTCATTATTAAAATAATGATTACTAATTTATTTTTAATCAATAAATATTAATTAATTAATATATGTATTTCTATATTATTTAATGATTAAATATTTAGGTAAATAATTACTTATTTATTTTAAATTAATAAATATTAGTACCATATAGATTTTTTATATGTTATTATAAAAATATAAATGAATACATAAAAATAAAAATATGAGCCCAAAAATAATATCATTTAACATTCTTTCATGAATACACAAACACAAGAACTAGAGACCCAAAATAATACCCATTAACAATCCTCTATAGTTATAAAAGGTGCTTCGGGATTACAAGATTTCAGTTGTCTATAAAGTTCCAGACGTGACATGAACATAGTTTCCCATCCAGCTGCACACAGGGCTTTGTTCCGTGCATTGTATATGGTTTTCAGTATAGAAACATTCTTCTCGTCATGCTCTTTCAATATCGAGAGTATGTCACGTGGTGCAACATTCTGACTTGTTAAGTTAGCCACCAACTGATTTTCGTGTTCTTTCAACCGCCTAGCATAAGCATGTCCCTCCAAATGTTGTGCAGGTAGATGATTATGTTGATCACATATCACCCTTAACGTCCAACCGTCATATTGTTTAATATACGAACCTACCAATTGAAATTTACAATTGATTTTTTTGGTGCCAGAATTTTTATCTTGTTGCTTTAATTTTGTATTCACCACCACGATCACAAATAAGTGTCACATAAGACACCACACCATTTTCCTTTGCCTGTGATCTTCTCGTCACGATGACATAACCAAGAGAGAATGCCGTGTTTTGCACCCATTCCATCAACTCATTAAGAGAATCGAACACCTAAAATTCAAATAAAAAATATTAGTAAACATTACGATGACCAAAAAAAATTAGTATCACGATAAGTATTTATACCTGATCGGTAAAAAATGGTGATATCCCCATAGAGAATTCATTGCCTTCATCTGAGTTTTTTCCGTATAAACTCGACATCTTTTCTCAGTATTGTCTCTCTCTCTCTCTCCTGTGCTCTCTCCCCCGATCACTCTCATAGATTTATCTTATTTGTATTGTTTTGTTTGATTAATGTAAGTCATCTATTTATAACAAAATACAAATGGTTAGTAGTTAGATTAGAATTAATGTTAAAATTTAAAAAATAATAAAAAACAAGTGGTTAGTAGTTAGATTAGAATTAATGTTAAAATTTAAAAATAATAAAATACAAGTGGTTAGTATTTAGATTAGAATTAATGTTAAAATTTAAAAAATAATAAAATACAAGTGGTTAGTATTTAGATTAGAATTAATGTTAAAATTTAAAAAATAATACAATACAAGTGGTTAGTAATTAGATTAGAATTAATGTTAAAATTTAAAAAATAATACAATACAAGTGGTTAGTAATTAGATTAGAATTAATGTTAAAATTTAAAAAATAATAAAATACAAGTGGTTAGTATTTAGATTAGAATTAATGTTAAAATTTAAAAAATAATAAAATACAAGTTGTTAGTAGTTAGATTAGAATTAATGTTAAAATTTAAAAAATAATAAAATACAAGTGGTTAGTAGTTAGATTAGAATTAATGTTAAAATTTAAAAAATAATACAATACAAGTGGTTAGTAATTGGATTAGAATTAATATTAAAATTTAAAAATAATAAAATACAGTATTTAGATTAGAATTAATGTTAAAATTTAAAAAATAATAAAATATATGTGGTTACTAATTAGATTAGAATTAATATTAAAATTTAAAAAATAATAAAATACAAGTTGTTAGTAGTTAGATTAGAATTAATGTTAAAATTTAAAAAATAATAAAATACAAGTGGTTAGTAGTTAGATTAGAATTAATGTTAAAATTTAAAAAATAATAAAATACAAGTGGTTAGTAGTTAGATTAGAATTAATGTTAAAATTTAAAAAATAATAAAATACAAGTGGTTAGTAGCTAGATTAGAGTTAATGTTAAAATTCAAAAAATACTCAATTTACAGATATCAGTTTTTTGTACATTTTCCTAGATTTGAATGTTGAAATGAATTTGTTTAAAAAAAGAAGCACTTATAAACAAAAAATAAAGTGGGGGTATTTATGGGGTGTTGACATTATTATTATTAAAAGAAAGTGATGAGATGGCGGTGGGGTCAGGGTGTTTATGAGGGGTGTTTATTTAGCACCACCCGCGCATCAATTGGACATAGGCTTACTTTTACATTATCCCAAATTATTGGCTAGGAGCTTCTTGTTAGTTGCCATGCACGTGCTTAGCTTCTGATCATCTGCCCTTTCCCTGTCACCGCGATATGGGGCTACGGCAGCTGAGATCAAATTGGACTCACTACTTTGTCTTCTTATGCAGGTGTGGAGTCACGATCTGAGTATATGAAGGCGAGCTGACGAGGAAGATGTTGAGGTAAAGATTGCGGATCAGATCGTACTCCGTACGGATAAGTTCAAGTATTTGGGTTCGATCATTCAGAAGGAAGGTGTGTGTGAAGATGATGTCACGCATCGCATCAAGGCGGGGTGGCTAAGGTGGAGAAGCGGCGGCTGACGGTCGCATGCGACAAGAAAGTCTCTCTAAAGTTGAAGGGTAAATTCTATAGAGCGGCAATCCGACCTGCAATGTTATATGACTCCGAATGTTGGGCGATGAAGAAGTCGCTTGAGAGCAAGTTGGAAATGGCTGAAATGAGAATGTTACGTTGGTCGTGTGGTCGCAAATTTTTAGATAGAATTGCGAACGGGGTTTTCGAGCATTTGGAAGTGGCACCCATTTGGCGAAAGTTAGGGAAGGAGATTGAGATGGTTTGGCCACATCCGCGGGAGCGGGCATCTGCTCGGTGAGGAGGGTCGAGAGTTTAATGGTTGTCGGGAGAGGAGGAGGCGGGGCCAGGGAGGACGTGAGAGGCTTGGCGAGATTAGATTTGAAGGCCTTAAACCTTTCCGAGACCATGGCTGTTGATAGGTGCGCTTGGGCGCGGATCGAGTTGTGGATTCTTTTGTAGGGGCAGTCTTGTAGTTGAGAGCCTCGGGGTTGGGTTGTCTCGGTTAGCTTTGACCTAGAGCATTGCATTTTACTTTTATTGTATATTTTATCCTATGTCTTTGCGTGTGGTGTATTTTTGAGGAGGCATGCGAGCCAACCTCTCTTTTGTTAGAGCGGCGTTCATCGGGAGTGAAGTAGCAAATTCCGCTTAGGTAAGTCCCATGTGGATCAAGCCATGGGCTCGGTATGGTCTCGAGCTTTTCGAATCATACGTTTTCCTTTGTATTTATCACAAGATTCTGCTTTGTGCACTAAGTTGGGTCTTCACGAAATGACCTCCTACTAGTAATAAGTAGGGGCATGGTCTGCGTACATCTTACCCTCCCCAGACCCTGCTCTGAGCGGGATATACTGGGTATGTTTGGTTTGGTTTGGTTTAAGGGGAGCTGACGGTCAGAAAATATCGGAGTCGGTGGGTATATGGAAAGGGAGCCTATTTTCCCCCTCCGAACCACTATTTTCCCCATTCCGATGAAGTATTTTTTTTTATAAAAATACTTTTCTCTTTTATTTAATTGTACTTTATATTAAAATATTTATTTTATTTTATTTTTATATAAATTAATTATGTATGCTATAATCTTAATTTTAGATCATTTTTATCTAGAAAGTACTGTATGTACATTCAATCACAATCGACGATCTAATTTTTTATATTTTATATTTTTTATCAAGTTGAGCTGGAATTAGTGATTGTATTTTTAATTGTGACTTGTCTTTATCATGGTTACCACTTAATCATGTGGAGCGAAAATATTAGAGAAGAAAATAGAGGATGCCTAACTCCATATCTGTTGATAGCCCATCCACCTTGGCATCCACGTGGCATCCACGTAAGCACTTCAGGCAGTTGGACCGGCCGATCAGAGCAACAAGCCGGACCGAGCATGAACCCGATCTTTTCCCGGGCTCGTTAAAGACCGGACCGGGCAGAGACTCCAAGACCGACCCGATACCCAGACCGTGAAGGCCGAGCAGATCGAGGATAAAACGCCCCGACTCAAGATTACGACAAGGCCGACCTGAGCGGCGGGAGACCCGAGGACCGACCCCAGCGGATAAGCGTTGCCTGAAGCATGCGGGACAGGCACACATGTCAATTAATGCATGCAGTCATGCCCCTTCCCGAAGCAATCCTTAGAGGCCGCCATGTGTCTAAGGTGTTCTTACAGTCTGACAAGTGTTTTGGGCATATTCCCCAGTATTTTCCAGCTGTCATTTCTTGACTGGCCGAGATTGCCTATATATAGAAAGAGTATACAGTGAGAGAAGGACTTTGGACTTTTGGCATTTATGAGAAAAGAGAGAAAAAAAGAGGGAATTTGTAATACCTTTGAAAAAACTGATAGACCGGCACAAAAATATTCTGCTCGGCTCTACTTCATATAAAGGTCATTAATAAAATTTGGCGATCCAATCCTTTTCATCTTGTTTATTATTTTCTACGTGGCTTCGATCAACTCGTCCAAATCAGCACACGTGACGTTGACCATATCAGACGTCAACAGATTGGCGCTAGAAGAAGGGGACCTCCGATAAAAAAAAAATATACTGCTCACCGGAGATGTCTCACGACAGTTCAAAAAACCCTCAGCCCGCGACGGAGGAAGAAAATCTCTGTAAGGTGGTAGAGTGCTTTAAACATCCAGCCTTCATCCAGGGCATGACGGCCCTTATGGCACGGGTTACTGGGGGCGGGACCCTACAAAAACCTGAAGACCAAATGGAGGCGGAATCTCAGACGACCCGCCCAGCTGCCTCGGGATGAAACAAAAAGAGAACAGCCTCTAGGGTCTCCGGGGAAAGGGCGGAAAGCCATGGCAAAAGCTCACATCCCTCTCGAAAAAGTAGGCTTTCGCGCCCCTTATCCGTGTTTGATCGCCTCGGGGCAGGGAAGAAAATCGAAAAAGCAGCGCCGGCTCCCACTATCCAGAGTCAAAGCCGTAAAGAAGAAAAAGCTCCCCACCAGTCCCTAAATCCGGCACAAATATTACCTCCAACTCCCGGCGATAACTCGAGTGAGATCGAGTTTCTTAAAAAACGCCTTACGGAGCTCGAAAACAAGCAACTCCAGCCATCCCAAAGTTCGGAATGGCTTAACAGCCAGGAGAGTCCCCTGGCCCCCAGTGTTCTGGCGGAACCCCTCCCGGAGAAGTTCAAGATTCCTCAGATTCCGCCGTACAACGGGGAGACAGACCGCAACGCCCATCTTGGACATTATAATTCCTGGATGGACCTGCACGGGTCTCAGGACGCGTTCCGGTGCCGAATGTTCTCCTTGACTCTGTGGGAGAGGGCCCAGAGATGGTACCGGACGCTGCCCCACCATTCTATTCAAACATGGGCCCAGCTCTCGGCGACATTCCGATCCCATTTCATGGGGTCCCTTGTGCGAGTCGCCCCGCGCTCATCCATCGCTTCCGTCGTACATGGGCCGAATGAGTCCCTTAAAGATTATATATCTCGTTTCAACAAACGGATATTGGAGACGGAACCCATGTCGGACGATGCGCTGGCCATTATTGCCCAGGCCGGCCTCCTCAAAAATTCTTTCTTCCGCTGGACGGTGTGCCAGAATGTCCCACACACCTACCAGGAATTCTTGGAGCGCGCCAGCTCCCATATAGCTGCCTAGGAAGCTATGCCGGCACCAGTTTTAGTCATGCCCTCCGATCAAAAATGGTCCTATAAAAAGAAAGAAGATAGGCATGACTACAAAGAGGCCCGTCAAGAATCCCGTCGGGAGAATAAGACTCCCGCCTCTTCCTCGACAACCCCAACAACTCAGAGCTATCAGGAGCGTAGGCCCGAGCTCATGGCTAATTTCGCTGAAATATATTCCGTCGGAGCCGCTGCCATATTCGATCAAATAAAGGACAAAAATTTGCTCCTGGTTCCTCGGCCGATCTATAAAGATCAAAAGGACATGGACCAGATCCGCTTTTGTAAATATCATGAATCAGCGGGTCACAACACCGAACAGTGCTGGGACCTCGTCGCCGCCCTGATCGCGGTATCCGACGATACGGGCTTAAGGCGATTTACCCGGAACCCGCCCCAGGATCGCCAGGATCGGGCTGACCCGAAAAGGGCCAAGAACGATCGGGTGCCTCCAGCCCCCAAGTCCCCCTGGGAAATTCTGACCATTATGGGAAATGCCGAGGTCGATGATCATCGGTCAAAGCGGCAGAAAAAGGCATCCATTCGAGAGGCTACCACCTCTTATCAACGGACCGAACGCCGATTAGAGGGGTTCCTATCAGTGGCCAAAGAAGCCCCCCAAAACCCCCAGCTGGTAGTTACTTTTGAAGAATCCGATGCAGACGGCTTGGACCATCCCCACTCAGACGCCCTTGTCATCACCCTGCCCATAATGGGGATCCCAATATACAGGGTGTTGGTAGACTCCGGGGCCTATGCCAGCATCATCTACCTTCATACCCTTCGCAGGATGAAGGTAGACCAATCTTATGTCCGGCCCTGCAACGAGGACATTAGGGGGTTTGCCAACTGTCGTACCTCACTACTGGGGGAAATCGACCTCGCCTTGGAGTTAGGTCAGGGGCCGATCAGAAGGACGATATCACTACCTTCAAGATCATCGATGTGCACATTGACTATAACGCCATCATAGGCCGACCTGTGATGTCAAGGCTGAGGGCCACTCAGTCCACGTATCACCTGTGCATGAAGTTTCCCACCCCGGACGGCGTCGGGGTACATAGGGGAGATCAAAGGGCTGCCCGGGAATGCAATATCAGCATCCGGGCTCGCGAAATTAACGCCGCCGAGGGCGTCCCAGAAAATTTATCGGAAGAAATGGGGGCCACCAGCTCCGAACAGCTGGCAGGTGGCACCCTACTCGAACAGGAGACCGAGGGTCCCGGGGCCACGCAAACCCTCGAAATGGAAACTGACCAGGAAGCGGACCGGGGCCGCAGGCCCGGGAAAGAGCCGTTCCTAGAAGAGGATCCTGTCGACCCGCGATACCAAAATCCGAAAGGGAAAATTCGCCATGCTGAACCAACAGAAGAGTTGGACCAGGTCGACATGGACCCATCTGGTCCCGTCCGACGACTAAAGATCGGCCACAACCTCCAAGAGCCGATCCGCTCCGAGCTAATCTTCCACCTGAGATAGAATCTGGATGTCTTCGCGTGGACACATTCGGACATGCCGGGGACTGACCCAGAACTCACGTGCCACCGGCTGAATATCGACCCCAGTTCAAAGCCTGTTATTCAGAAAAGGGGGAAAATGGGGCCTGAACGACAGAATGGGCTGGAAGAGGAAGTAGAAAAGATGATCGACAACGAGTTCATCCGGGAAGCCCAGTACCCGACCTGGGTGGCCAACCCGGTCCTGGTAAAGAAGCCGACCGGGATATGGAGGATTTGCATTGACTTCTCTAATCTGAATAAAGCCTGCCCGAAAGATAGCTACCCCCTCCCCCATATCGACTACATGCTGGATGCAACGGCCGGGCATGAGCTAATGAGTTTTATGGATGCATATTCCGGATACAACCAGATCCCAATGCATCCTACTTATGAAGAAAACACCTCCTTCTACTCACCCCGCGGCCTATACTGTTACCGAATGATGCCTTTCGGGCTCAAGAATGCCGGCGCAACATATCAACGCCTGGTGAATAAAATGTTCAATAGCTTCATAGGCCATACAATGGAGGTGTATGTAGATGATATGTTAGTAAAGTCTTTGCGCTCGGACGATCATGTAAATGACCTCAATAAAATGTTTGCTATTTTGCGAGAGTACAAGATGAAGTTAAACCCAAAGAAATGTTCATTTGGGGTGGGTTCTGGAAAATTCCTCGGCTACATGGTGAGCCAAATAGGGATTGAAGCCAACCCCAATAAAATTAAGGCGGTGACCTAACTTGTTCCACCAAATTCGGTCAAAAAGGTGCAAAGCCTAACCTGCCGACTAGCCACGCTAAATCGCTTTATCTCTCGCTCAACTGACAAATGTAAACCTTTCTTTGAGGGAATAAAAAAGAACCGAGATTTTCAGTGGACAGAACCTTGCCAAAGAGCCTTCGAAGCCATCAAGGAAGTCCTGGCAGAAGCCCCGATCTTGCAGCGACCGACCCAAGGGGAACTTCTCAATTTATACCTCGCAGTATCCGACTCTGCGATAAGCGCCGCTCTAATCCGAACAAAGAATGCAGTTCAACATCCGGTATATTATGTTAGTCAAGCCCTTCATGATGCTGAGCTCAGATACGCCCCAATGGAAAAGCTGGCCTATGCGCTCGTAATGGCGTCCCGGAAGTTGAGACCCTACTTTCTGGAACATCAGGTAGTCGTCTTGACAAACTACCCTAACAATTTGACAATAAGAAGTTTCGGGCCTTCTGTGATGGCCTCCAAATACGAAATAACTTCTCCACACCATACTATCCGCAATCCAACGGGCATGTCGATGCGGTCAACAAAATCCTAAAGCAGCATCTCAAGACACGCCTCGAAGAACTCAAGGGTTCCTGGCCCGAGGAACTCCCCGGAACCTTATGGGCTTACAGAACAACACATCGGTCCGCCACCAGAGAAACGCCTTTTTCCTTGGCTTTCGGCTCTGAAGCCGTCATCCGGGTTGAAATCGGAGCGCCTACCTACCGAATAGCCCATTTGGAAGGGCAAGATAACGACTTGGCCCTCCAAGTGAACCTAGACCTCCTTGCCGAAAAACAGGCCCAGGCGGAAATGCGGAATGCCGTCTACAAAAGGAGCGAAAAATATTACAACTCCAAGGTTCACCCTAGGAGCTTCCAGGTCGGAGACCTCGTCCTTAAACGGGTATTGAGCCCGGATCCCGGACCACTCAAGCCCAAATGGGAAGGACCATATAACGTTAGCGAAGTCCTTCAGAATGGAGCCTACCGGCTGGAATATCTGAACGACAAGAGATTAACTTACCCATGGAATGCTATGTATTTAAAGAGGTATTATCAATAAAATTTGACGTTATTCCATTTTTTAATATTGGTGCACCTTATAAGACCGAGCTCGCCTCGGCACCTCATAAGACCGGCTCATCCGGCACTATAAGACCGAGTTCGCCTTGGCACCTCATAAGACCGAGCTCGCCTCGGCACCTTATAAGACCGGCTTATCCGGCACTATAAGACCGAGCTCGCCTCGGCACCTCATAAGACCGAGCTCGCCTCGGCACCTCATAAGGCCGGCTCATCCGGCACTATAAGACCGAGCTCGCCTCGGCACCTCATAAGACCGGCTCATCCGGCACTATAAGACCGAGCTCGCCTCGGCACCTCATAAGACCGGCTCATCCGACACTATAAGACCGAGCTCGCCTCGGCACCTCATAAGACCGGCTCATCCAGCACTATAAGACCGAGCTCGCCTCGGCACCTCACAAGACCGGCTCATCCGGCACTATAAGACCGAGCTCGCCTCGGCACCTCACAAGACCGGCTCATCCGGCACTATAAGACCGAGCTCGCCTCGGAACCTCATAAGACCGGCTCATCCGGCACTATAAGACCGAGCTCACCTCGGCACCTCATAAGACCGGATCATCCGGCACTATAAGATCGAGCTCGCCTCGGCACCTCATAAGACTGGCTCATCCGGCACTATAAGACCGAGCTCGCCTCGGCACCTCACAAGACTGGCTCATCCGGCACTATAAGACCGAGCTCGCCTCGGCACCTCATAAGACCGGCTCATCCGGCACTATAAGACCGAGCTCGCCTCGGCACCTCATAAGACCAGCTCATCCGGCACTATAAGACCGAGCTCGCCTCGGCACCTCACAAGACCGGCTCATCCGGCACTATAAGACCGAGCTCGCCTCGGCACCTCATAAGACCGGCTCATCCAGCACTATAAGACCGAGCTCGCCTCGGCATAATCAACAAGTGATGAACATGATAGAAAGGCAACAGCCCAACTAACTGGGCCCAAACATCCAAAAAACAGCAACAAATGCTACAAGGAAGATTCTATTCACTTAAGGCATTTTTACAAAGTACATATGATGAAAACAGAAAACAAAGACAGATTCGCACGCAGGCCGTACATGAAATAAAACAAAAAATCTATTCGGCCCCACCTTCCTGGCCGGACGCCTGAAAGGACTGTCCCTCACCTTCGCCGTGCGGAGCCAACCCGGGATCTTCAACCTCAGCGACCTTTGGCTCATCAGCTCCATGGATATCGACATGCAGATCGGTCGCTTGGGATGCTATGTAGGCCTCGATCTCCTGAACGGTCTTCCCTCCCTTCATGAGATCTAATATATCGTAGCAGGTGGAGACGTAATTTATATTGATCAGCTCCTCGAACTCAGGCGTCTCCTTAAAGGCCGCCGCCCCTTCGGCAAGACCCTTGGCATAGCCCGAAGCCTCGCAGGTATTAACACGCTCGTTCACACTCTCAACTTGGGCCTTGGTTTCTTTCAAATAAGCCTCGTGCTCAGCCCTGATGTCTAACCATTGTTTATGCGCCTGCTCGGCCGCCGTGGTCATCTCTTCGGCCTTTCCTTTCCAAATATCGGCCTCGAGAGCCCGACTGTCCAAAATCTCCATTTCACCCTTAATAGAGGTCATCTTCTCCTCCAGGGACTTGATTAGCGAAGGACAGAGATGGTGCTGCTCCTGCAAGGCCTTGAGATCGGCCTCCACCTTCTTGTGCTTCTCAACCAGGGCCAGCAGCTCCTCAGTGGCCTTTATTTAAGTGCACAACGCACGGCCCATCAGAGCATTCCCGAATTAGATCTGCTCATCCGGACCCATGTCGTTGGTCACCATCTCCATCTTGGGCGTCCAGCCCCTGATAGGGACGTGACTGGACTCAACCACTGGCGGGGGACCCGGTTGAGCATCTCAGCGGTTGGGGTGGCTGCTCGGACGTAATCAAGAAACCAGCGCGGCCGTCGTCCCTTCATCTGGGCACAAGGTTCCTCCTGGTCCTTATTAACCGGGAGATAGTGGCCCTCCAAGTCAATTGCGGGCTCCTTACCGGTCGCACGACCCGTCCGGACAGGACTCGGGGCAGATACAGCAACTTCAGGAACAGACGAGCCCTCCGCCTTGGTCGCACTGTCCTCAGGCTCGGCCTCTGTAATACCTGTAATTTCGATTTCCGATAATTTCTTTTTTTCGACGAAAGTCAGTTTTGACGACTCGCTCATGATCGTTTCATCATTCCGAGAATGATTAATTCTGCACTTTTTGTCATCCGAGTTCGTTTCGGTGTCGTTTTGTTTAGTTCCGTGTTTTTTGGCGACTTTTCCGCACCTGAGCTCGATTCTTGCGAATCTCATTTGAAACTGCTGTTTCGACTTTCCCGTAAGTCCGTTTAACTTTGTTAGACGTGTTGTGAACTTCGTTTTGGTTATTCGATCACGTATCGTGATTTTCGGGCGTTTTGGGCCATTTTCGTAATTTCCTAAAGTTTGGGATAATTACTTTCCGTTGTCGAATTTCGAGCCTTCGGGTGGTCGGAATCGTGTGTTCTCTTAGTGCTCGAATTCATCTTTGCGAGTACTTCGTAACCGTATCTTCGATTTGTATTCAGGTTCGGGTTTCGGGGTCGTTCGGGCCGTCGAAATTGGTCGGCAGTCATGGCAGGCGATGCAGGCCCAGGCCGGCATTGGCGAAATTCGGCCGGTAGTGCTTGGAAGTTACGTCGTAAGGCGGTTACGTCGTAAGCCTTTCGATTCGTGCGTAACGATGCCGGCAATTTGGGCGATGACTTCGGTTACGTACGTAAGCCTTGGCGATTCGTCACGTAACCTGCCGGCGGCTATTTAAGGCCTATGATCGGGTTTTCACCATTTTTCTCATCCCTCTCAATTCCTTCCGCGGCTGGGGCTTGGAGTTCGTGATTATATGTTGTTTATCTATCAATCCACGAATTTCTTGAGTTTCTAACATCAATCAATCATCCCATAACCTCCTCCGATTTACCGAATCAAGGTTAGATTTCTAGAAATCTAGTTTTGGGGAATTTGGGTATTTTGGTTGATTTCGTCCGTTTAATCCGATTTAACTTAGGATTATGATGGATTGATGATTATTTAGATGTATTATATCATTTCCCTTGTCATTTCATAGTGGATCGTATCGATTCGTTGTTTTGGTCGAGTTCTTGATCGACGCCTTGAATGTGTCCGGTAGAATCTCTTAGAGGGGTTTTCGGACGTTCTACGATTATTCTTCCTCGTATGATCGTTGATTTATTGATTATATGATGTTAGGGTCTAGTTTCTTGCGAATAAACCGTATTGAGCCCTTTCGTTCGTTGTCGTCTTCCTTTTCGATAGCATCGGGCGTTTCGAAGCTTTCCGGTTGAGCCGTGTTCGTCGGAATACTTGCGTGCCGATTTCGAGGCAAGTACCTTGTCCATACATTTCTTGTTTTGTGGATATGATGATTGGTGATCATCTTGGTATGTTTGTTTGTTTGTTTGAAACGAGTTTTTCAAAAGATTCAGCTAGCCTCGTTAAAGGCTCACTTTCAAAACGCGTATGTTTTGTAAATTGTGTGGGTTGTAAGTGACTATGTGAATCCTATGGATATGTTCGGTGTTGATGATGCACTTGGTATTTGCGTGTGGACGTATATTGTTTCATTTCGGTGCATTGTGGTTTGACGTGGTGTTTTGCTAAGTGTTTGATGCCTCTGGGTGAATTGTTTGGATATCCTTGGTGTGATATGTTATTTGTGCATGATTGATTCGCTAGCCAGCTCGGGAGGCTCCTTCGAGGCCTCGGGTGGGATTCATGGTGGCGTCCTGGTCCTAGGCGATGCCTGTGCTTGATGTTAGGAATACTTGTTAGATTTTGATGATGTCATTAATATAAAATCAAATGTTTATTACTTGGCAAAAATGTAAGGAAGAACCAAATGAGTATCTTCCATAGGCCAAATATGTTAAGTATAAAACTTGGCAAAATGTAAAGAAGAACCAAATGAGTATCTTCTATAGGCCAAAAATTAGTTAGGCTAAAATCGGCTAAGTACTGAGTACAGCTAAGTTCATCAGAGAGGATCAGTCGAGTCGAGTCAGAGTAGTCCTGGTCAACATAATTTATCAGAGAGGTTTGACCAGACTGCAGCCAAGGTACCTCAGAGAAGTCATCTGATCAGATAAGTCACAAACAGTGAACAACAGAGAGGTCCAGACTGCAGAGATGTTAGCTGCTCATCAGCCTAGTCGAAGTCAGCCAAGTACTCCAAGTCCACGTCAGCATGCGTTGAAAAGTCAAGTATTACGGAAAGTCACATGCAACGTGAAGAGACAAATTGGAGTGATTCCCGCTAGAGATATGAATTAAAAAAGCTATCCAGACCCACCTTGAAGACTTTAAACGTTTTATAATCAAAAGATTCGGCGCATCACATGCAGAGTCTTCACAACGGTCGGAAGATAGAATAAAATAATGGGAATCCAGCCTTGCAACATTCAGAAAGAATAAACAAAGAAGTCTCCCTCCAATGGACGGATTTGTTCAAAAGATTTGCAACGGCTACAAGGAAAAAGCTCAGAGATCGTGACCTATATATATCCGAAGATTTTGAAACTGAGAAATCACTGGTGCAAACATAATTTCAAGTGATCAAAGCATTCAAGCAATCAAAAAGCAATCTATAGCATCGTGAAAAGAGTGGTTCTAAAAGTTCATACTTAAAGAAGCTCTTAGTTGGAGAAGACAAAAACTCTTGTCTATAATACTGAGTTCGGGGTACTTCACTGGTTGAAGTTAGAGACTGTAAAGGCATCCAAGGATCGAGGATCAAGAGGTGCAAGGCAGTCAAGTGTGGTACAACGCCACGGATTTCTACTGGTTGGAAGCTGTTGTAGTTTTGTTTGAATCACTGTAATATTTATCACTGGTTGAGAATTATAGTGAATTCATCTCCAACTGGTTTGGAGAAAAGTGGATTAGTAGAGGATTACCCCACCTCTGAGACCACTATAATCGCCTGTGTTCTTTACTGTTCTATTGCATCATACTTAACTGCTGCATTCATTGTTAAGTGTTTCATTAGCTACTTTCTATTCGTCATCAGCTGACTTCAGCATATATTAAAGAACAAACGACTCCAAGTCATTTGTTTACCTATCAGCTGAAGAAACTCACTCTTCGTGAAAAGGAGTTTAAGAGTTTCTACAAGTCTATTCACCCCCCCTCTAGACTTGTACCTGGACGACTTGTGATCTACAAGTGGTATCGGAGAGGTTGGTTCATTTATTTCACGAACCAGATCTATATCAGATATATATATCTTTACTCTCACTTTATAATGGAACACATGCACTCTAGACTTCCTGTGTTTTCAGTTGACGAGTATGATCTGTGGAAGATAAGGATGCAGGCACACTTATCTTCGATTCATGACGACATGTGGTGCATCATCGAGGACGGTCCATTCATCTTTGAGAAGGACAACACAGCAGAGGAGATCGCAGCAGGGAAGCCAGAGAATATTCCTAAGAAGAGGATAGAGCTGACTCCCGAAGAAAGGAAACTGGCCAATCTTGATAACCGGGCCAGAGATGTATTATATCAGACTCTTGACAAATCCACCATGGTCAAGATCAAGAACTGCAAAAATGCCAAGGAAATCTGGGACACATTAGCTTTAATGTGTGAGGGAACGGAGCTAATCAAAGAAAATAAATTGTCAATCGCCATTCAAAAGTTTGACAATTTCAGAATGAAGAACGGCGAATCCATAGATCAAGTGGACACAAGGTTCACTGAGATTATTAATGAGATCAACTCCCTCAGCAAAACATATGGCAACAGGGAAATGGCACTAAAGGTTCTCAGATCTCTCAACCCTGAATAGAGCATGAAGGCCGTGGCCATGAGAGAGTCCAAGGATCTGAATAAGATAAAAATTCAAGAGTTGTTCTCTGATCTGAAGGCTTATGAGTTCGAGCTTCCAAGTTCATCCTCAACTGAGCCTGCAGAGAAGGGAATCGCATTTGTAGCCGAGTCCCCTGCCAAGAGCCTATCTGATGTGAAGCCTCCAAATTCATTAGATTTTGAGGAAGAAATGGCATTTATAATGCAAAGGTTCAACAACTTTAGAAAGAACTACTCCAAATACAAGAAAAACTATAAGGAGAATCCAAGAAGGAACCAGAAGGCTGGAAGCTGGAAAGTAGAATGCTACAATTGTCACAAGACAGGACACATCCAAATGGACTGTCCTGAGCTCAAGAAGGACGAAACCAAGAAGGAGGTGTCCAGAAAAGAAGATAGAAGAAAGGCCCTCATCGGAGAAGACCAGGAGCATGTCGAATCAAGCAGCGGATTTTTTCTGATGAAGATGATGAGTATGATTGCCTGATGGCAAACCTAGCTGATGAAGAGGTAACCTCTAAACCCACCGATTCAAATAATAGCTCAGCCATGTCATAAGATATGGATCTGCACGAATCGGTAAATCAGTTATTTAAAGATTTTGAGACACTCAAATCTGCACACCAAACTGTATCAGTAGAGAAGACTCAGCTGCAAGATGAGAATAGGCAGCTGAAAAATGATTTCGAAAAACTCAGCCTAGATCTGAATAAGGTTGAGATAACTGCAGCTGACTTTAAAAACCAGGCTGATGTTAATACAGCTGAGATAAACAGACTAACCATTTTACTTAAAGAAAAATCAGCTGCACTTGCTCATGCCAAAACTGAGTTTACTAAGCTGACACAGATAAATAAAACTCAGGCGCAGGAAATAACCTCCCTGAAGGCGTCTTCAACCCTGGAAGAATTGTGTACCAATAAAAGGCCACTATATTCCAAATCAGGCCTTGGATATGATCCTCACACTCCCTCTAGTTCTAAAAGAAAATTTATCAAGGGAGAAACAATTGTCTCGACTGTTGAGCCTACATATAAACCGATATTTAAAAACAGGCAACAGCCAAGTCACATGTCTAGGCTGCAGTCAGGTTACACAAGGATACCACCTAGACAGGCAACTAGGCAGCGGCCCAGGCAAAAGCAGCAGCCCAAACAACATGCCCACTATTACCAACAACTCCCTAAAAACAGATTTCATAATGGGAGGGGCAGATGGAAACCTCAAGGTTATCCTAATTTCCAAAACGAACAAGTGTGGAGACCACAAATATTTAATAAATGGTCTCAGCCTAGATTTAGAAATGGCCCACACTATCAACATTTTGAGGAATATCCGGTATACAATCCAAATAGGAGATTCAGACCTCGACCTTACACACCTTATGAGAGTTATAATAATAATAACAATTTCTATAATCCAAGGAGAAATCAATTCTCCAGGAAACCAGCTAACCCCAAAGGACCCACACAGATTTGGGTACCTAAATCTCTGCTTGTCTAATTGCAGAAAAGGTGGAATGACTACAACCACATCTCCACAAGCTCAAATTTTGGAGGTGAAGAATGGTTTGTAGATTCTGGATGCTCGAGGCATATGACCGGGAACAAGAAGATGCTGTCCAATTACACCAAAGAAAGAGGTCCCGATGTAACCTTTGGAGATAGCTCTAGAGGACAAACAAAAGGCTTTGGAGAGCTGCACCGAGGAAATATTGTGATATCCAAAGTTCATTATGTCAAAGGGCTCAAGTACAACCTCTTGAGTATAAGCCAGTTCTGTGACGAGAAAAACCTAGTAGTCTTCACCATCTGGAAATGTATGGTGATAGATATCTTATCTGGAGAAGTAAAGCTACAAGGTTTCAGAAGGAGAGATGTATATATGATCGATTGGAACACAGGAACACCTAACTCCTGTTTTTTATCCAAGACAGTAGATGAGAACGGATGGCTGTGGCACAAAAGACTATGTCACCTGAACTTCAAAGTCATCAACAAGATCAGTTATCAGAAGCTGGTCAGAGGACTTCCAAATGAAGCATTCAAGAAGGAAGCGCTTTGTGATGCATGCCAGAAAGGAAAGCAAACCAGAGCATCGTTCAAGCCAGTCCAGCCTACAACTCTCACAACAAGGATCTTAGATCTACTCCACATGGATATATTTGGTCCTATCAAGCCAAGGACACTGAGCGGCCGAAAGCATGCGCTTGTAATAATAGATGATTATTCAAGGTACACTTGGATTATCTTCCTATATAAGAAAAGTGAAACCTTGACCAAGTTACCTGAGCTGCTGAGGAGGATCCCGAATGAGAAATCCCTGTCCATCATCAAGGTCAGATCAGATAGAGGAGGAGAGTTTCTCAACAAGGCGATAACTGATTACAGCGATCAGAATGGGATCCAGCATGAGCTCTCTGCAGCCAGGGGCCTTGTGAGAATGGTGTTCTGAATGAAGCAACAGAACCATGAAGGATGTAGCAAGGTCCATGATTGCGAGCGGACTGCCCTAAAAGGTTACGGGTTTGAAGTCACATCAACATGACTGTCACACCCAGAACAGGAGTATGATAGTAGGGAGACATGGCAAAACTCCCTATGAGGTTTGGAATAATAGAACTCCTACTGTTGCTTACTTTCATGTTTTTGGTTGTAAGTGTTTCATCCACAACAATGGTAAAACACAGCTAAATGCCTTTGATGCTAAAACTGATGACGGTCACTTTATGGTATATTCACAAAGAAGCAAGGCATATAGAGTTTTTAATAAAAGAACCTTAGTTGTGGAGGAAACACCCCATGTTGTTTTTGATGAATCTACCATTGAGTACAGGAATCAAGTTGAGCTAATTGAGAACAAGCTCAAATCAGCGACCCTTGAAGAATTCATTGTACATGACACTGGAATGGTGGACTCACCTGCAGACCAGCCTGATGACCCAACTGTAGCTGAAGAAGACCCAACTGTAGCTGACAAAGACTCACCTGCAGATCAGATCCAGCCTGCAGATGACAAGACCTTAGCTGATCCAGTTGCAGACCAGAACCCAGCTGATGCAGAAATCCACCAGAGCAATCCAACAGGGGGAACAAACCCAGAAGAGGACGACATCCCCAAGTGGCTCAAAGATCACCAATTCAGCAAATCATCGGAAAGTTGACTGATGAAGTTAAGACAAGACAGTCAACCCTACCAGCAGGAATGGCTATGTTCTCATGCTTTATGTCACAAATAGAACCCAAAACTACAGAACAAGCCCTAGAAGATTACTCTTGGATAAATGCTATGCAAGAGGAATTGGAGCAGATGGAGAGAAACAAAGTTTGGGAACTAACAGACAGACCTGATCACAAGAAAGTTATTGGAACCAAATGGGTGTACAAAAATAAGAGTGATGAAGACGGAACTGTTGTTAGGAATAAGGCCATACTTGTAGCAAAAGGGTATGCGCAGTGTGAAGGAATAGATTTTGATGAAACCTATGCACCGTTGCAAGATTAGAAGCCATCAGACTATTCCTCGCATATGCTGCATTCAAAGATTTTGAAGTATATCAGATGGATGTAAAGAGCGCTTTTCTAAATGGAATCCTAGAAAAAGAAGTCTATGTAGAGCAACCCCCAGGTTTTGTCAAAGGAGACAAAGTCTATAAGCTGTTAAAGGCTCTCTATGGACTTAAGCAAGCACCTAGAGCGTGGTATGAAACATTGTCTGTGTTTCTTGAGAAAAATGGTTTTTGCAAAGGGAAAGTGGACAAAACCCTATTCAGAGTGGAGCACGAAGGCCACATATTAATAGTCCAGATATATGTGGATGACATCATATTCGGATCAACCAATCCAGAGCTATGCGAGAAATTCTCCAACCTCATGCAAGGAGAATTTGAGATGAGTATGATGGGAAAGCTTAACTTCTTTCTCGGACTACAAGTTAAGCAGATGGAAAAAGGAATTTTCATCAACCAAGCTAAGTATACCAAAGATCTGATCAAGAGATATGGAATGGAATCATCCAAGCCAGCAAGAATTCCTATGAGCACAAGTACTCACATGGATGCAGATGAGGCAGGCATATCAGTGGACTCAACCCACTACAGAGGACTCATTGGATCTCTTTTGTACCTCACTGCAAGCATGCCAGACATATCCTATGCTGTTGGAGTTTGTGCACGATTCCAGTCCAAGCCGAAGCAATCACACCTAGACGCAGCCAAGAGGATAATAAAATACCTTAAGTCTACAATCAATGTTGGACTATGGTATCCCAAGGATGATAATTTCGAGCTGTCAGGATACTCAGATGCGGATTTCGCAGGATGCAAAATCAACAGGAAGAGCACAAGTGGAACGTGTCAATTCCTGGGAACCAGACTGATATCCTGGTTTAGCAAGAAGCAGGTTTCTAACTCTATCTCCACTACAGAGTCAGAATACCTAGCTGCAGGTAGCTGTTGTGCTCAGATTTTATGGATTAGACAGCAGCTAAGGGATTATAATATCATTGCAAATGAAGTTCCTATCTAGTGTGACAACAATAGTGCTATTGCAATAACCAACAACCCGGTTTTGCACTCAAGGACGAAGCACATTGACGTTAAACACCATTTCATCAGAGACCATGTGCTTAACAAAAGGGTTAGAGTTGAAAGAGTCAGCCTGAGACTACGGATAGTGACATCTTTGCAAACCCTTGCCAGAAGAAAGATTTTTGGAGCTGAGCAGAGATCTTGGATTACTAGATTGGGAATCTAGTACTGAAGCAAGCTGAAGCATTTCAGAGGAAGGACGGACCCAGCTGGAGAATCAGAT
This sequence comes from Orobanche coerulescens, assembly GCA_033398695.1. Taxonomy (NCBI): domain Eukaryota; kingdom Viridiplantae; phylum Streptophyta; class Magnoliopsida; order Lamiales; family Orobanchaceae; genus Orobanche; species Orobanche coerulescens. The sequence continues at coordinate 13,769,476 of CM065803.1, forward strand.
CCTAGCTGATGCAGGCAAGAAGACGAAGGACGGACAAAGCAACCTAGCTGATCAGAATATCAGGCGAGAAGTCAACTCACCTGATACAGAGCGGTCAACAGTCAACAAATCAGACCAGCTAAGTTTTCTAAACTGAACTCTGAATATTTAATTATTATCTGCCATATTTATAATATTATTATATTAATTTTGGTTAACAAATGGCATTTAAATATATATTTTCCTAAGCCAAGTGGCAAATTTTAATACACGCGTCAATCGCTTATTAAATCGACCTCCACGGTGGCCAATCAGAATCAACCGTCAAATTTTAAAAATGGGCCACCCATTCAAATTTGAAATTCAAAAGAATATCAAAAGGCGTACCACCGTTTCAAATATATAATAAATTAATCCATACATCTTTTCACCTTCTTTATAAGGAAAAAAAACCAGTTACTTTACCTTTTACGCTTACCAGAAACCCTAGATTTTTCAGAGCAAAAATTTCTTGAACACCAAATACACTAAAATCTTTTATTTGCAGAAATGGCATCCTACTTCGAAGGCGTTAATCTGAAGGCGGTCAAAGACCAGATCATTTTCTCGCTGGTCGTCGATTTTGAAGGCTTATTGGAAGCGAATTTGGAGGATTACGATGTGCTTGACCTAATTCGCGCAATGAAGCTCAATGGGATCTACCCATTCCTAGACATCAACCCTCAACATCTATACAAGGAGGATGTTATCACGTTCTATCGTGAAGCTTGTTTAATTCAAGACGGAATTCGAAGCACTGTTCGCGGAAGGCAAATCGACATAACGTGAGAGTCGATTCGAAGAGTTTTCGGTATGAAGCATCGTGGCATAGCCGTCGAAGCTCTCAAGCAGTCTTCTGCCGAAATCTGGAAGAAGATTAAGGTGGTGAATATCCCGGAAAAGCTGAAACTAACTGCCAAGAGAAATGAGCTTAAGAAAGTTTATCGTTTTGCGTTGGACATAACCAACAAAATAATCATGGGGATGGCCGGCAGTTATGACCAACTGTCGTCGGCAAAATTTATGGTGCTGGGAGCACTAATTCAGGAAGAAGAAATTGACTGGGCAGACTACATATTCAGGCAAATCGTGCGAGAGGTCAACAAAGTCGAATGGCTTGACGATGAGAAGAGATTTAAGACAAAGCTGGCGTTTGGAACGCAGCTGAGTTGGATGCTGGAAAAGACAGGCATAGCGAAGGGAAGCAATGACCCCTTTCATCCCAACAAAAGACTTGGTCATATGGACCACGAGAAGGTGAGAAAATTGGGAGGCGCAAAGAGAGAAGCCTCGATGCTGAAAGACCTACCTGACACAAGGCCATATCCAAGATATTATTCGTCAGGAGAGTCGGACCGACCTGCAGCCGACATCCCAACTGCAGTCGAGTCAGACACCGAGTCCGACGACACTCCCATAGCAGTCAGATTTAAGAGAAGGGGACCAGCCCCTGAAGGACCTTCTACCATGCAGTCGTCACCAGAACCCTCTCCCAAGAGGCCAAGGAAACTGCAATTTAGTGAGGAATAGCAGTCTGAACATCTTGCCAGCCCCTCAGCCAGATCACCAACTCATCCGGAAGACCAGCCTGCCCCAGGCACCCACGAGACTCGGATTGTGGCTGTACTCACCCCCTCAGCCTACATCTCTGAGGAAGAAGAAGCAGGTCTAATAATTTCTATCCCTGAAGCCAACTATACCTTTAACCTCTTAGAAAATAACACTTTCAATCTATCCATCGAACAACTACAACTTGTAAAACCTCTAGCTTTAAAACAATCGTTCTTTGAAATTTTTGAAGAATGGAAATTTTTGAAATCCTTATCCTTTGTCAAACTTCAATCCTTTATTGACACTTGTGGTTGGGACTATCCCCAAGCCACGGAGGATGTGCTGACAGATTTTTGTAAAACGTCAGACACAATTTTGATCCTTCAGGAGGACTGGTTCATGTCCAATTTTAAAACCAACATGGACCAGTTCATCCACTGCATTATGCTTAGTATTTTTGACGGATATTATGATAAGGTTGTTGAGGAGGTAGTTGAAAAGGAAATTAGAATTGAGGAGGTAGATGGAGAAGAAAATAAAGAAGTTGTTGTTTTGGATAATGAAGAAGAAGAGGAGGAAGAGAGCAGAGAAGAAGAAAAGATTTTAGTTGAAAATCAAGCTGATGAAGTAGAGAAGACAGAAGAATTGAATGAAGAAGAAGAAGAAGGAGAAGAAGTCGAACAAGATGAAGGTGAGAAGGAGGATGATGATGATGAAAAGGAGAATGATGATGAAGAAGAAAAGGATGGGAAGGATGACAACAATGACGATGATGATGATAATGATGATGATGATGGAGGAGATGAAGGAGCTGAAAAAGAGAATGAAAAAGAAAAGGATGAGGAAAAAGAAAAGGAGAAGGTAGAAGAAGAAAAGAAGGACGAAAAGGAGAAAGAAAAAGAAGAAGAGGAAGAGAAGGCAGAAGAAAAGGAGCCAGATCCAGAGCCAGAGCCGTCTCAAGAAGCTGCAGATAGATCGTGGTACACCGGTACACCCGGCTAGACGGAGTTAGCCGAGGACTCAGTCGGGGACCCCGAGAAGACCCCCTGCAGGTACCAGCTGCAGACAGAAGCTTGCAGACCAGTGGTTCGATTGCAGAAGGCTCAGGAGAGCACTCTCCACCAGCTCAGATATCTCCTGCCATGACTGAGCTGATCAGGCAGATAGTGAAAGATACAATTGGAGAGCTGCTGGCAACTCAGGTCACTCCTGACCTTCAATCTATTAATGCAAAGATCGACACTCTGCTGCAGAGAGAAGTTCCTCAGCCCCCTCCCCCAACCAACAACAGAATGCCATTTGGCATGTCAGATTGGATGAGCAGAATGGAGCAGCAATTAACTACCCTAATTGATGCTGGAAAAAAGGGGGAAGAGAGAGTTCAGGGGGAATAAAGTAATCAAGGAGAGATAAGGGCAGAGATAAGAACGAAGAAGAGGCAAGATGTTCTTCAAATTGAAGGACCATCAAGCCTGAAAAGAAAGGAGATTTCTGCCCCCAGTCAACCTGAAGAGCAGCCCATGGAGAAGAAGAGAAGAAAGCAAGAAGAGCTACAAAGATTCGAATGGGAAGGCAAAGAATTGTGGTTTGTTGAAGAATTCTTGCCAACAGAATTCATGACTCGTTGGGCGGATGCCAAGAAACAATTCATAGAGCAGTTCTATCTCTGGGAGATACTTGATGATAAAGAATGCTCGCCCCAACAGTCATTCATCAACTACATGGATAATAGATGGCCTATTCTGTGGAAGTTAATGCTTAAGTATGCAGCCAAATGGCAGGCTTATCCTATGATTCCCAGATTCAGAGCAGAGGAAGCGCCGACCCGATTGGACAACGAGCTTAACGAACTAGAGCTTCAAAGAGAAATTAGGAATCTATGTGAAGAGCACAAGTTCTCTTCAAAAGAAGACCAAGACTTTGCTGCTCTAGTCGTAAGAAGAAAGTACGGTCTTGCTCCAGTCAAGATAAGACCAATTGGAGCTAAACCCTTCAGACCTGCCAAACAGCCTATTCGAAGAGGCAGAGGAAGAGGCAGATGACTCTTATTTTTTTGTAATGATTTATGTACTTAAAATTTTCTTGTAAAATTCAGACATGTACTTGTAAAAATTAATTTTATAACAGTCTTTTTGAATGACAATTCCCAGTTGTCTCAAAAACTAGACTGACTTTAGTTTGTGTCTTGCACTTAAGTGCAGACTTGATCATTTGATTACTTGTTTAAAGTTTTGCCATCATCAAAATAGGGGGAATTTGTTAGGAATACTTGTTAGATTTTGATGATGTCATTAATATAAAATCAAATGTTTATTACTTGGCAAAAATGTAAGGAATAACCAAATGAGTATCTTCCATAGGCCAAATATGTTAAGTATAAAACTTGGCAAAATGTAAAGAAGAACCAAATGAGTATCTTCTATAGGCCAAAAATTAGTTAGGCTAAAATCGGCTAAGTACTGAGTCTGACTAAGTTCATCGAGAGAGGATCGGTCAGTCGAGTCGGAGTAGTCTGGTCAACATAATTTATCGAGAGAGGTTTGACCAGCTGCGGCAAGGTACCTCGGAGAAGTCATCGATCGGATAAGTCACAAGCAGTGAGCAGAGAGGTCAGGCTGCAGAGATGTTAGCTGCTCATCAGCCTAGTCGAAGTCAGCCAAGTACTCCAAGTCCACGTCAGCATGCGTTGAAAAGTCAAGTATTACGGAAAGTCACATGCAACGTGAAGAGACAAATTGGAGTGATTCCCGCTATAGATATGAATTAAAAAAGCTATCCAGACCCACCTTGAAGACTTTAAACGTTTTATAATCAAAAGATTCGGCGCATCACATGCAGAGTCTTCACAACGGTCGGAAGATAGAATAAAATAATGGGAATCCAGCCTTGCAACGTTCAGAAAGAATAAACAAAGAAGTCTCCCTCCAACGGACGGATTTGTTCAAAAGATTTGCAACGGCTACAAGGAAAAAGCTCAGAGATCATGACCTATATATATCCGAAGATTTGAAACTGAGCAATCACCGGTGCGAACATAATTTCAAGTGATCAAAGCATTCAAGCAATCTATAGCATCGTGAAAAGAGCGGTTCTAAAAGTTCATACTTAAAGAAGCTCTTAGTTGGAGAAGACAAAAACTCTTGTCTATAATACTGAGTTCGGGGTACTTCACTGGTTGAAGTTAGAGACTGTAAAGGCATCCAAGGATCGAGGATCAAGAGGTGCAAGGCAGTCAAGTGTGGTACAATGGCACGAATTTCCACTGGTTGGAAGCTGTTGTAGTTTTGTTTGAATCACTGTAATATTTATCACTGGTTGAGAATTATAGTGAATTCATCTCCAACTGGTTTGGAGAAAAGTGGATTAGTAGAGGATTACCCCACCTCTGAGACCACTATAATCGCCTGCGTTCTTTACTGTTCTATTGCATCATACTTAACTGCTGCATTCATTGTTAAGTGTTTCATTAGCTACTTTCTATTCGTCATCAGCTGACTTCCGCATATATTAAAGAACAAACGACTCCAAGTCATTTGTTTACCTATCAGCTGAAGAAACTCACTCTTCGTGAAAAGGAGTTTAAGAGTTTCTACAAGTCTATTCACCCCCCTCTAGACTTGTACCTGGACGACTTGTGACCTACACTTGATTGTTTCGCTAGCCAGCTCGGGAAGGTCCTTCGAGGCCTCGGGTGGGATTCATGGTGGCGTCCTAGTCCTAGGCGATGCCTGTGCGTGTATGTTTTGTGAATGTGTTTGCTCACCTCGGGAGGGTTCGACGGGGCCACGGAGGGAGTCCAATGGTTTCGCCCTGGATTCACGAGTTAAACTTCACCGCTGTGTGTGTATGTTTAGTGAATGTATTTTACTCACCTCGGGAGGGTCCGACGGGGCCTCGGGGGAATCTATGACTTCACTCTGGGTTCACGAGTAAAAACTTCACGAGTGCATGTGTATGTTTTGTGAATGTGTTTGCTCACCTCGGGAGGGTTCGACGGGGCCACGGAGGGAGTCCAATGGTTTCGCCCTGGATTCACGAGTGAAACTTCACGGGTGCGTGTGTATTTTATGTCCGTCAAGGACGCGTGACGTGGGTTTTAACCTTGTGTATTGTTGTTGGTTACATTTGTGAAAAATAAAACCTTTGGGCTGTGACCCCTGTTGATTTTGGAAAGATAAGGATTTGATAATCCTAAATTGCTTTCTATTAAAACTCTCGATGGCATTTTAAACCGTTTTATAGATTGTTTTCCCTTGATTTGTGATCTTTCGGTTTTGAAATGTTTTACCCAAACTCATGCCTTGGGAAGTACTTTTCGTTACGTTTGGATCTTTGAGGATTTACTGGTTATTGTTATTCGTGGAATGTGAATTGTATGGCTCGTATTTGCACTTTGTTCTTGCACTAGCAAAACAGTGGAGTTTTGCTAACCCCCGAGTATTCGGGGGGTGGATGTCTGTTTTTGCATTCAGGTTTTGGAGCATAGCACAGGGTCGGCATGAAGGATGATGAAAGATGAACGATACTAATCACACGAGGACCCGTTGATGTCGTATTGGTTTAGTTGTATTTTATTTTCCGCTGCAGTATTCTTTTCCCATTGTACGGGAGTGTGTTGTATTCGACCCCTGCGTGGGCTTGTATTGTAATCGATTTGTATGTTTTTATTGAAAGACCAAATCGGTCTACTGAGTCATTTTAGCCTTAAAGGCATTGTTGTGATGTTCTATGTTGTTACCAGCCTAGTAGATCATTGAGGAAAGGTTCTACGGCGTGTAACATCCCTGAGGGGATTGGGGGTGTTACATAAATGGTATCGGAGCTTAGGTTGTGTAAACCTAGGCTGTCGGGTCAGTGGTGTCTGTTGAGTTTTGTCTCGTCGGATTTTGTCTGACTAAGTTGTGTCGCGACGCGTCGTCTGAGTTTGTTGGTCGTGATTAGTATCGTGGGGCGATCATCATCTTCGTGCAACCTGTGAATGTAAGTCTCTCTTCTTTGTGTTGTGCCTCGTGTGACACGAGCTATTTTTTTATGATTTTTGTTAAGTAACGGAATCCTCTTATGGATTTTAATTTCTTGATATGCGGTTATTTGACCCTCATATTTCGTTCATATGAGGGGTAGTATTGTTGGATTGTGCATGTTTGACTTTATTTCTTTTATCCGCTGCGTGAGTTCTTTTGTAATGGCTTTCGGTATTTTATCGACTGAGTTCTATTTCGAAAACCGATTCCCTTAACCGAGTTTGTGGCATTATGGCCTTGATCGTTTTGGCGAAATTCTTATGACGGTATTTAGTATTCTGTAAATGGATTTTGTAAGTTTTTGAAATATTACCGTCATCGGCCTTTTTGGCGTTTTTGTAAATGGTTTTTATCCTGGTGGGTTCCGGCGCGGGACCCACAGCGCTATAATGTTCCGTGTATTTACCTGAAATTTTTGGGCATTCTAGCCCATTGAATCATCTTTGAAAACCTTGAGTATCTTAGAAATAAATTTCGAGACGTACGTTTAAAATGAATTGTTTTCTCGTGGTACTTCCAAGGTGCCACAATATGTCTCAAAATTCTTCTACCTCGAGGACCAAAATATTTTGAGATATTTTCAATGTTTTATAAACACTTTTACTTAGACCCGAGGGTCGAATATTCTGAAAGTTTTTCACTAACAGAAAGTGTCCTCATTTTCAACGAATGCGAAATTGTTCTCCAAAGTCTCGAAAATGATGTTTGTTCAACTTTTTGTAAAATGATACTCAAGATCAACTGGTGTTTCCAAACTGCTTTCAAAAGGTGGTTTTCATTTTTAAAACCCATCATTTTCTGCTTGTGGTCGGAGAAGGTGTGTATGATGTTGGTATTGTTGTTAGGGTGTTAGCCCTCCCAATTGTGATTGAATTGGTGGTGTAAACGTTGAGTCGTTCGCCACGCATATGTTTTGTTAGCCCTTTGTGGGAGGTGTGATGACGATCTTTAATGTTGTCATTTCGTGGTGGCTTGCGTGTTATCGCACCTGTGTGAACTGTTAAAGCTTGGGTTTGTACATTTGTGTACATGTGTGATTGTTTCATGATGTTTGTAATTATGTGCTGGTTATTGTTCGGGCCGTTAAGGTCGCCGAACGATACCGTCATTGCTGTAGTGTTTGTGTGTGTATTAATTCACGATGGTAATCGTTGTATATGATATGTGTTATGATTCTTTGTTGTGCTGAGTTGGCATCTCCGCTATGTTGTTTTGCGACGTTATGCCCCATTGTATCTAGCATTTGTATTTTCGGTATGCCGAGCCGAGGCGTTTTGTTGGGATAAATAATATTGTTTTGATAATTGCCAAACAACAAAAGCTTGATACAGCAAGCCCTGCATCGAAAGCCGGTTGAAGTTGCAATCCTGTATCGAAGACCTTATCATAGCGCCAGCATACAGCAAAGCTTTCACGCTACCAAGATACAACAACAAAGTCTAAGTAAACGCCAAGTATGGAAGCTGTCTCGAAACCTCAATACAGCACCCTTCCATACAGCGCCTAACTACTCCAAAATGCCTACAGCACTAATGGATACAGCATTCACATCGGAACAGGACTGAAGACCGTTTGAAAAGGAATCTTTAGTATTCACTAAAGTCAAGTACCGTTTGATAAAGAAGTATTTAAATACTGAAAGGATAAAGTATTTAAATACTAAAGCTGTCAGAGATCTTCAAATCCCGCAATATCCGGATCCTGGTCTATTCAAGTTGTCACGGAATCTTGCCCAACGGATCTATCTCAACAGATATATTATTCAAAAAGACTATATATATCTCATAAGAGCGTTGAAGATCAGAGATACCGAAGTTACCAAGTGAAGAAGCTATCATTATATACATCAGAGCAATACATATCTCCAGAAGCTTTCTGCAAGTTAAGATCCAAAGAGATATACAGTGCTCAACAGCAAGAACAGTCATTATCAGCTCAAGAACTTCATATTCAAAGCTGCTGTTCTTACCTGGTTACCTACCTTTTACCTTGTGTAAATGTAACAGCCCAAAAACAGTGGCTATTACAGTGCCGTGGACCCCTACTGGGACCCACCAGGCGATATCACAATATACGTTTAAAATCTGACAACGTGGCACCGTACCACAATATTTATCAAAACCCCGGTGTGGAGTATGAGTTATTCATGTTTTTTAAATACGAGCAAACATACACAGGATCCAAACTCGGTACAGACCATATGACGATGGGCAGTACCTAAAAAATTTTAGTACATTCATCCGACACAAACATAAAACGAAAGTCACAATTAAAACATAACCGAACAACCAAAAGACTCGGGGCCCCCAAAATAGCATACATCAGAATCCTCCGTCGCCATTGTGCTCCTCCTGTGCCTTGCCCTTTCCTCGCCCTGAAATACAAGTATTTCGCCCCAAACCACAGGGTCAGCTATAAATGATAATAATTCTCATGACATTATACAATTCATATATACTGATCTCAAAGAAATCCACCGACTACTGAATATACCCCAAAGGCATATAAACAGTCAGTCCCAACTGTCGAACATAACCAAATATACGAACGACCATATACTATGGCTCAAGACGGACGTCACAGTATGCCCGATCCGGTAATGTGTCCATGCACTTGTCCACCCCGTATACGGAATCCAGAATATACGTGGGACGATGTACCTAATTAGCCTCACGAACTACGCCTCGTGTGCACGATCTAAATGCGGAAAAACATCCACGCATGATCATCAAGTGCCTGGCTAAAAATCCTACACATAACCAATCGGCACGCAGATATGACTCCAGAGATGTCACGATACAACATGACAACGAAACTCAACGAATTACACTTTTACCAAGGAATCGAACAACTCACCGAAATGTCAACAAGCTCAACAATATCAAGGGTCCAAAAGTAACGAACTTGGGAATACAATCCCATGATGAAAACGGGACATCATTAAGAACAACCTCAAGTCACAAGACACAAGTTTATAGGTGTTTCATATACACGAAATGCATAATCATCATAAGAATCCACACATCATTATAACCAAGCAAGATAACTTGCCTCAATTCCGTAGACGAATAATCCTTCCTTGAATGGTCAAACGAACGGTATCCTCGTCTAACAATACTCACGTGAACAAGCAACCTTGAATGAAATATAATTCATTCAACAACACATTCGTACGATAATGGTATTATCGCATAAACAATATTCGTAAATTTACTTGAATAAATCGATTATCCTATTGACCATTTTAATGTTCTTATTACAAATCATCGTATGTTTATCATGTTCATTACATATTCTAACCTTGATGTCAAATTCTTGTGTCTAGTTTATCATCAATGCAATATCGTGAAAATATCTTTTCAAATCATCGACACTTCCAATTACGATATAAGTTGTGTTTAATTACATTCTTCATTATTTTACCAACGATTTCATTCAAAACTTGATTACTATATGAAACATAAGTTCAAGTTTTAAGTGAATTAAGAACATCATCTTAATTTACGCCTCTTGACACGCACGTATTAATGAAATGGAATTCGGCTATTCATCTACCGCATTTGTATCATCATATTCAACACAATTATCTTAAGAACATTATCAACCTATTAATGTAGCGATTAACACCCTTTAACGAAATCGATAGATTCGAACATATGAAGATTACAACTTCCTTCTATCAACATTCATTGTTTTACTTTGAAGAATTTATTAAAAGCCTAGTTATATCATTGGATACTTGAGATTTTTGAAGTAACTTCATCCATCTAACAAAGATCATCTACAAAGGGTTAACATCATCTTTCCAACAATTTTATTACAAAGGTTTTAGAGGCCAAAAATCATGGTTCCATACTACCTTCAAGAATCAATAGAATGTTCAAGACAAATTTAACATTTCTCACTTTTAATCATTAAGGATATCATCCCTAACATGTTCCTAGTGTTGAGACTAAAATCAACTTCCGATTATCATGCTATACCTCAGGTTTTATGTATATTATTATCAACACAATCACATTATGAAGTTATTTACATCAAGAAGTAACACTAATACCTTCAAAGTTAATCTTCACTTAGTTCGAGTATGATTCAATTAACTTATCATGTTTACACTAGTTTAAACTAACATTATGTGAAGTATTTATCTACTAACATCATCATAAGCATGGAATTGATATGAGTTAAAGAAAGACCAACCTTAAAATGAAGAACAACACCAACACTTCAAGGAATACACTTCAATCTCTAGCTCTCCAAGTCACCAATCAAGTGTTGAAGCTCCAACACAAGTTAGGAAGGCTTAGAAATGAAGTTGGAAGGGAAAGGAATCGTTCCTCAGTTGGGAGATTGAAAAGGTCGAGTAGGAAGTGAATGGCAAGTCATACATTTATAATCCGAACTTGACATTACGACGTTAACGAACGTGGTTAACGACGTTATAGCCTTTACGCACGTAATCTCATGATCATTACGCACGTAACCAATTTCATCAAATCTCCTGTCTAAAAACACGCGATTCGTTACGCACGTAACCAGGCAGCTATTACGTACGTAATAGCCGTTGACTTGGATGTCGCGATCGACTCCCGACCACCTACCCCTGCTCGGCCCCACCCCCCGAAAGGCGGACTGCTGGAGGATCTTCCGCATTACGTACGTTAACGTATTGGTGTTACGTACGTAAGGCGGCCTACATAGCGTACGTTAAGAATACATGTTAACGTACGTTAAGTACTATAACAAGCATAAATGGAATTCTCGCAATATCACCCAACAACTAATATAGTATGAATGACCATGAATCCAACTTAACATAATTCGTCGGTGCTTGCTACAACATCACATATATGGTGCGAAAATACTTAACTTAAATCATGAAATACAATATTAAAGGCGAGGGTATTACATACTCCCCCCCCCCCCCCCTTAAAAGGAGTTTCGTCCCCGAAACTAAGGGGTAAACAGTTCGGGGTATTTCTCTCGCATGCTATCTTCAGTCTCCCACGTAGCTTCCTCGACTCCATGTCTTGACCACTGAATTTTTAATAAGGGAATCGTCTTGTTCCTCAGCTGTTTAATTCTTCTCTCGAGTATCTGCACAGGCTGTTCTTCATACGAATAGTCGTCGGCTATTTCGACCTCGTCGAATTGAATAACGTGACTTGGATCAGCAACATACTTCCTTAACTGAGATACATGGAATACGTTGTGTATCCGACTCAAAGCTGGTGGTAATGCTAAACGATAGGCTAGGTCACCTACTCGTTCCAGGATCTCAAACGGACCAATATACCTTGGGCTCAATTTGCCTCTCTTCCCGAATCGGAAAACACCTCTAGTAGGAGATACTTTGACTAGTACATGGTCACCAACCTCAAACTCGAGTGGTCGTCGACGATTATCTGCATATGATTTCTGGCGGCTTTGGGCCGTTAATAGACGGCTCTTGATCAGGGAAATCTTCTCGCGGGCTGCCAGTAACATGTCAGGTTCCGTACCAATAGATTCAGACAATTCGTCCCAGCACAAAGGGGACCTACAACGACGACCATACAATGCTTCATAAGGTGCCATCATGATCGAGGCGTGCCAGCTATTATTGTATGTGAATTCTACCAACGGCAGTTGGGCTTCCCAGTCAGGCTTCCAATCGAGAGCACATGCCCTCAACATATCCTCTAGAGTTTGAATTGTCCTCTCAGACTGACCGTCGGTCTGAGGATGAAAAGCCGTACTGAAGTTCAACTGTGTACCCATAGCACGATGAACCGCCTTCCAGAAGTGCGACACGAACCGTCCGTCCCGATCTGATACAATACTCTTAGGGGTGCCATGCAGTCTCACAATCTCTTTGATGAATAATTGGGCCAATCTCTCAGGGCCCCAAGTGTCCTTGATCTCCAAGAAGTGGGCTGATTTAGTCAATCGATCCACAACCACCCAAATCGTATTCATGCCTCGGCGGCTCGGCGCAAACTAGTAATAAAGTCCATCGATATGTCTTCCCACTTCCACTCGGGAATCGGAAGCGGTTTCATCATGCCAGCTGGTCGTTGATGCTCAATCTTGACCTGCTGACAGGTCAAACATTTCGAAACGAATTCGGCAACCTCCCGTTTCATGTTACCCCACCAATAACACGGCTTCAAATCCTTATACATTTTGTTTGATCCCGGATGTATGGAATACGGGGTAGCATGAGCCTCCTTCAGAATAGTATTCCTCAACTCTTCGTCTGCTGGTACACACACTCGATTTTTAAAGCGTAACAGTCCATCCTCGTGAACCACAAATCCAGGGGCCTTCCCCTGATCGATTTCTCCTCGAATTCTGGATAAGAATGGGTCCGACATCTGTTTCGTCCTGATCGTCTCATCAATGGATGGTGAAATTTCAAGCATGCACAGTTGTCTCTGAATACGTTGTATCCAGACCTCAATCTCTGGTGTCATGAACTCTAATTGCAACTCCCTCTGGGCGGTCAAACGAGCTAGTATCTGCTCCTGCACCGTCTTTCGGCTCAAGGCATCGACAACCACGTTTGCCTTGCCTGGATGATAAAGGATCTCGATATCATAGTCTTTGATTAGCTCTAACCACCTCCTTTGTCTCATATTCAACTCCTTCTGGGTAAAAATATACTTCAGGCTCTTGTGGTCCGTAAAAATCTGGCAGGCAACTCCATACAGATAGTGGCGCCAGATTTTTAAAGCAAACACTACGGCTGCTAACTCCAAGTCATGAATCGGGTAGTTGACCTCATAAGGACGCAGCTGTCTGGACGCATAGGCGATCACTTTCCCGTCCTGCATTAACACGCAACCAAGGCCCTGCCTCGATGCATCGCTATATACCGCGAATCCTTCCGTTCCTCTAGGTAGTACCAAAACAGGTGCTAAAATTAATCGACCTTTGAGTTCATCAAAACTTTGTTGGCAGGCTTCCGACCACAAGTACTTCTTATCTTTTCTCAACAGATTAGTCATCGGTTGAGCAATTTTAGAAAATCCTTCCACGAATCGTCTGTAATAGCCTGCTAGACCCAGAAAACTACGAACTTCCTTCACGTTCTTCGGGGGTAGCCAGTCTCGGATAGCTTCCGTCTTTTGTGGGTCTACTCTCACTCCCTCCGCTGATATCACATGACCTAGAAAAATAACTTCAGGCATCCATAATTCACACTTGGAAAATTTTCCATAGAGTTGTTCTCGCCTTAACGCATCGAGAACCTGGCGGAGGTGACACTCATGCTCCTCATGATTACGAGAGTATACCAAGATATCGTCAATAAAAACGACTACAAAACGATCCAGATAATTAATAAAAACCCAATTCATCAATTCCATGAATACTGCAGGTGCATTAGTCAGTCCGAATGGCATGACAACGAACTCATAATGCCCATAGCGAGTGCGAAAAGATGTCTTCG